>AP027107.1:38015323-39265543 GCA_028142955.1 Pinctada fucata
ATTAGCTCATATAAATCAAGTGTCACAAAGCTGAAAGAAAAAGAATATAATTATATTAAGAGAAATGTGAAACTTAAAAATAAATGTTTGTAAATCGAATTTCCCTGTTGTATCTTGACAAAGAAAGCTGCCAATGGGAGAATTCATGTCCACAAATGTGTCGCAAAATCTTACTTCCTCTAACTTCAAAAGAAAGCAACAACTGTGCTTCCCAGAAGTAGAAGGCGCAATGCTACATTGATTCAGCATGTCCGCCAAAAATGTCCCAACTGGGCCTTTGGATCTATTATGGGCTGTTAATGAGTGTCGCGGATATAAATGTATCTAGCAGTTTTTGTTCCAAAAAAACCTATGGCATCAAAGCTTGATACCTTATCAGTACGTGGTCCGTACGGCCCTCCGTGTGGATATTGGAACACGCAGACAGGATGTAGCAGTTTTAGTGCATGCAGAACTTTCACTTCATCCTGTCTGCATTCGGTCTACGGATTCATCAAGAAGTATGACAGACACGTTGTGAGTTACGTTGTAGGTGAATACAACGCTCTTGTCATGTAAGGGAACGAGGAACCCATGCATTAGACATGTGTGTATGTACAACACCAATACCAGTGATTTTTTTTCAGTAATTTGGGAATGGGGTTTGGGGCCCGTGCATTTGGGAAAATTAACGACATTTGGGAATATTTTGGGAAGTACTTGTAAAAAGTTATATAAAAGTTAAATGACAGTTTTATACAATCAAAAGTTCAGAATTGAATGTTTAATAAGATAATTTTCTTTAAAATAAGATTTAATTTCTTATTCTTAACAACAATAATGCAAGTAATTAGTAAATTTGCTACTTTTGAACCAGTAAATTTCACTAATTTCTGTTATTATTCCATCTCTATGTGATTGGGAAATTTTAGAGCCATAGTTGGGAAAAAAAGATACTATTTCTCATTGGGAATGGGGCCGAATAACAGCCCCAAAAAGGGGGAAAAAATCCCTGAATACAATAATGCCGAAGATGTACGGAAATTGTACATTGTAAGCAAGTTTCACGCACATTGTCTGCATGTAGGATGTACTTGCCTTGTAAATGTACGCAGCATATGATGCAATGTAAATTGTAATTAATCCATATATCTGTATAGGCGATGTGCATTGACGTGCTCCTTCCTTACTATTGCTATTTCCTTCCTTGCGTCTTCAGAAAAAGGTAGTGCACATAGCCTTTTTCAAACACGCACGTCCTAAAAACACCCACAGAGGGCTTTAGGGATCACTTTGTCTGTTGTCCGTCTGTTTGGGTGTCACACCCTATAACTTTTTGACTGGTAAAGTGATAGGGCTTTGATATTTCACCAGTCTATGGGAAAACTTTTTTTCAGCCACTAGCCCCAAAGATAAATCTTAATTACTAGTTAGCTCTACTGTCTTTGACGTGGTCGTCTATCTGTTAAACATTTCTTGTGGTTTCAAGTCCTCTGAAACTGTTGGTGATGGAGAGATAATTTTTTTTTCAAAATGATGGGTCTATGGTCTAGTTGTGCACCTGATATTTTGTTTGAGACCCTGACCCCGAGGGTGTTAGAAAATGGGTGTGGTCATTTCTTTCTATATAACTCTATGTAATCACCGTGGTCACCATTCCTAAAAAAGTATTAATGACAAAAAATCTTCTTTTTGCATTACAATGGGTCTACATCTATGGTATATTTGTGCACCTGGTATTTTGTTTTAGCCCCTGACCCCCGGGGTCTTAGGAAATGAGAGTGGTCATTTTCTCCTATATATGGGAGTGGTCATTTTCTCCTATATACATGTTTTGTAACTCTATATAACCTTGTGGTCACCATTTCTCAGAAAGTATGAATAACAGAAAGTTTATTCTTTTTGCATGATGATGGGTCTGTGGTCTGGTTGTGCACCTGATATTTTGTTTGAGCCCTTGACCTCCAGGGTCTTAGAAAATGGGCATGGTCATTTTCTACGATATAACTCTATGTAACATTGATTGTGGTCACCATTTCTCAGAAAGTATATATAGTAGAAAGTTTATTCTTTTTACATCATGCAGAGTTGCTGAAATATTTTCTAATGAACCGGTCATTTGGACAGGTACTAGTCCTAAATCAACCGGTCCGAAAGAATTTTAACTGGTCCGACATTTAAAAAAAAAAAAGTTAATTTCTGCAGTACATGTATATACTGTATATTATGAAATACATTACACTATGAAAATGATGTATTCAGTTTGATAAATTCAAATACGATTAAATTATCAATGAAATATCCTGTTTTTAGACAGTCATGTTTAAATATTGTGCCGTCTGTCTGCATGTCCAACTGTACTGTCCGTTTGTTACAATTCAGGACCTTTTTTATAAAAAAAAGAAAGAATATCTTAAATCTTTTATTCAATCTTTAATTTTTTTTTATTAAACTTGCACGTTTTATATCTAATGTCAATTCATGAGTCCATCGCGTATATATATCTACATGCGTATTGAATGAACACCAAAATGAGAGAGAGACTTTTTACGAAGATAAAGTTCTCGAGATGAACAAGAATGAATGAATTGGTTTTTATTTCGGCACCAGCACCCTTCAATAAATCGATAAATGTACACATGTCACCGAAATTAAATGCAGAACTTTAATTACACGTTGCGCCGTGCGATCAACCTTTGCGTAAATACGTAGTGTCTCTCTGAATGTTTTTATTTATTAAAACAATATGCCAATAGTTTATAGTAATAATGGAGATTTTTATAAGAAATAGAAATATGTAGAAAGGCAGTCTAAGCATTGATAGGGAAATCAACGAGGGAGGGAACCAACGCTTTGAGACAAGACTAAGATTTTATCGACGATCCGCGAATTTTTGTCAAATGTCTTGAGTTATGGCAACTATTCTTACGTAGTTTGTCAGAAGAGTTTAATTGCTGATTCGATTTATATTTGCGAATTTAATGAATCCTCAAATAACAGAAAGGAACATCCCATCCCATCCCTTTGAAAAAAAATGAGCATGTGCATGGTCTTGTGTTTTAACAAGTCGGACTTCCCGTTTTCAAACTTTAAGAATTCAGAAAATTTTGCAAATTACTACAATTGGCAGCTCTCATTACTGCAAATATGCGAAACATTCTGTGCATTTTGATGTAACAATGTTAAACTTCTTCAAATTCAAGACTTTCTGAAGATGCGTTGTCGACAATCTATCGGACAATAAGTGACATTTAGCCGATTTCTTTTGAAATACATCGATGAAAAGAGATTTTTTAATTAAATCGGACAATGTCACATACATGTATGAGTCAATGACTACCATGATAATGTCATGTTCGGAAATCAATATTTATCCTACTGTGATAAAATCGTAAACTGTGTTATTTAAATGGACAATACTTCCTTAAATATTATGCAGTGGATAGATATGAAAAAAAAATGAAAACGTATCCTCAGAATTTTTACCGGTCATTCGGACCGGTGAGCTGGCGTTACAACCGGTCATTTCAATTTTTAACCGGTTTTGCCGGTCGGACCGATTAATTTCAACATCTCTGATCATGATGGGTCTATGGTCTAGTTGTGCACCACAGGGTCTTAGAAAATGGGCATGGTCATTTTCTCCTATACAACTACAGTAAACTTCACTTATAACAAATAGGTTTATAGCGAAATTCTGCTTGTAACGAAGTAAAATGAAAGTCCCTGCAGAAGTCCTATTACCCTGCATTGAATTTTGTATGCCTGTAACAAATTTGTATATAACAAATTATCGGCTTTTACGAAGCCATCTCGTGGTTCCATGGTCATAGTTTCTTCACTATTTTCACCTGATCTAACGAAATGCCCTCCAAGTATTCCCAATTAACACATGTGGTGGACAGATAATTACTAATTATCACATAATTGCCCTCCTCATCTGTTGTCCCCACACTAATTACCTATTAGGAGACATGTTGTATACACTTGAGGAAATGATTGCGGATCATTTTATACTCTATCAGCATGTCAACTGTAAAGAATGCTTAATTTACTTAATAACTCACAACATAGCTATGAAATACTAATCTAGCTTTTCATTCATTGAATTCAAAATGGCCACACCAAGGAAACATATTTTACATCAAAATGCATATAACGAAATATGGCTATAACGAATTTGGACCAATGGTCCCCTGGGCTTTGTTATATACGAAGTTTATTGTAGATGAAATCTTGTGGACACAATTTCTAAGAAAATATAAATTAAGAAAGTTTACTCTTCTTGCAATATCAAAAGTCTATGATCTAGATGTGTACCTATTATTTTGTTTGAGCTCCTGATTCCAAGGGTCTTAGAATTACAAAATGGGTGTGGACATTTTCTCCTATAATACTCAATGTTATCTTGTGGTCACCATTTCTTGGAAAGTATAAATGATCGAAAGTTAATTGTTTTTGCAATATTATAGGTCTATGATCTAGTTGTGCAGCTGATATTTTGTTTGAGCCACTGACCCCCAAGGTCTTAGAAAATGGCTGAGTCATTTTCTACTTTACATGTATAACTCAATGTAATCTTGTGGTCACCATTTTTCAGAAAATATGAATAATAAAGTTTTTTTTTCAATATTAATGGTCTATGGTCTAGCTGCATACCTATTATTTTGTTTGAGCCCCTGATCCCCAGGGTAGTAGAAAAGGGTGTGGGCATCTTCTCATATATATAACTATGTAATCTATATAATTTCTCTCATACCCGCGTATGTGTTACTGAGTAGGCCCATGAAATACAGCTACATGAGCTACTTCTGTATCACATATCACGTGACAGCTGTATCACATATCACGTGACGCTATTGTTTCGATTGTTTACGCTATTGTGACGTCATGATTTCAGCCCGCAAAACAAACAAGCTAGCGGCGACGTCGCAATAAAATATCGATTTTAAGATCGTTTTTCAATGTACTCTTGCGTTTTATTTTGAAGAGCCTAATTTTCGTAGTTTATTCTTATAGAATAATCCATTTTCGAGGGCGCTGAATTCGAATATCGCAAAAATTTTCGCGAATAGATCAACTTGACATTTTTAAAATTTCGTCCATTTTCTTTCAGTTTTGTTTTTGACCCTTAGATATGAGAGAAAAATACTCTTTCATGTTCTTCTATGAAAGCTAGATACATCGTTTCCACCCTCGGGGTCTCAAAATTTTGTAAAACCCTCGGCAAGCCTCGGGTTTTACATGATTTTGAGACCCCTCGGGTGGAACCGATGTATCTTTCATAGAAGACCATGAAAGAGTCTTATATTATTATAAATGATACAAAGATTGCAACATGATGGGTCTAGTTGTGTACCTGATATTTTATTTGAGATTCATATCCCCAGTGTCTTAGTAAATGGATGTGGTCATTTACTCCTATATATCTTTGCAATCTTATGAACACCAATTCTCAGAATGCATACAGGTAATTGATAGAATATAAATTCTTTTTGCATAATACATATGTAAATTGGGTATGTGGTTTACTTAATAACTTATGCACTTGATAAGTTGTTTAGCTCCTGACCTCCAGGGTCTTTGGAAATGGATGTGTTCATTTTCTATTATACAACAGTTGAACTCTATGTAATCTTGTGAATGCCAATTCTCAGAAAGTGTTATTTATAAAATGGTTTTTTTTTTGCATTATATTCAGACTTATGTCTTGTTACGCTTGCCCATCTGATATATTTTTGAGGTCCTGACCCTTGGGTCTTTGAAAATGGTTGTGTCACTTAAATGAATTTAACTAAAGAACCAGGAGAGCTTCAGTCTTGTCAGAGACTTCGAGTTTTTTGTATAGTTTCTTAAAGAATTTCTACTAGCCCAGCAAAAATTTTGGTAGCCTTGGGCGTTGGAAAGACTGCTTCACATGTGTATTCCTTGTGACAAGACCTTGTATGTGAGCCATGAGTATCACTTCGAGTTTTTTGTATAGTTTCTTAAAGAATTTCTACTAGCCCAGCAAAAATTTTGGTAGCCTTGGGCATTGGAAAGACTGCTTCACATGTGTATACCATTATTTTTTACCTTGTGACCTTGATATTTGACCTACTTTAAAAAAAATTATTGGCTATATTTTTTATTGGTAAGTGATAGGGCTTTGATATTTCACATGTGTATTTCTTTTGACAAGAGACCTTTCTTAACATACCAAAATTTTTGACCTTGTGACAATAGCCTAGATATTTGACCTACTTTTACAAAACTAAGATTGACTAAATCTTTTGACTGGTAAGTGATATGGCTTGGTATTTTTTTATTGATAGGGCTTTGATATTTCTAAGAAAGGAAAAAATACAATATTGAAAGCCTAAGAATGAAACCCCAAACCTCTGATATTATATGTAAAAGTTACATTTGTTCCACCAAAGGGGTTTTATGTAAAACCAGAGGCTTGTCGAGGGTTTTGTAAAATTGGGAGAGCCCTCAGGTGGAAACGATGTATCTTTCATAAGATACCATGAAAGAGTATTTTTCTCTCATATATAAACTGCAAGAGAGGAGATAACATTTGAAAAAAATATCAAGAATAAATGACAAACTTTTTCAAAATTCACAAGAATACATACATGTAGAAATTCGATCTTAAAATCAATGTTTCACTGCATGTCACTGCTACTTTGTTCGTTTTGTGGGCTGAGATCATGACATCACACTAACGTTAACAATTTAAAGAATGAAGTCACGTGATATGTGATACTCATGGCTCACATACATGTTGCTGTATTTCATGGGCCTGCTCTGTAACATATACATTGGTATGAGAGAAATTTAGTTATACACAGTTGATCATTCACTCAGTCCAAAATCTGAGACATTAAGTAGAAACTGTGTGGATCGATGTATGTAAAATCCACCTCAGCATTCATCCTTCTTTTGCAAAACTTTGACAAGCATTGCCAGTACATACAGAATAACTGCTGTACAAGTGCATCAGTGCTTCACAAATATATCTTTAAACAAAAATATTAAAGGCACAAGAAGCACTTCAATCCTAAAACATTTCAATCATGTACCTTGATCTCTATTTTTCAGACTTCTACGTGAACTTCATTACTGCTGAAAGTAAACTAGAAGACTTTGTGGAGCAGAATATGCCATTAGAGAAAAACATCCTAAAAGCAAAATCAGAACTAGATGATGTAGAAACTATCCTACGTAATTTGAGTCAAAAACAGAGTAAGGTAATGAAAATAAACATCTTTTTTTTGTATGTATAAAATGTCACATTTGTGATGTGAAAATTTAAAAAAATCAATGAAATCCTTTTCTTGACAGTCTCTTATCAAAAGTTTTGGTAAATATGTTTTACAATTTACATGTAATTTGCATATTTTATCAAAACAATTCATCTGATAGATGTTTTTAAAAAACTCTTTCTTTTTTCACTTTTTTTTTAGATTGTTATGGTTATGTCTTTAGCTACATGTAGATCATTCAGATGAATAAAAACAATGACTTAATACGGGTGATGTCATATTTTAGCAACACTGATCACTTGATATATTGGATTTTGAAACGAAAATGTCATTTGTAAATTCCTTATCTGATAATTTGGTCAACGATAAACCAATGCAATGAACATTTATCTGTAATGATTTGATTACTTTGTTTTCCAGTTTTGTTTTTGAAGATAGAATCTATTTTTATCTATCATGAGTAATACTCAGAAAATTAATTTACCTCCTCAGATAACAGTGGAGTCAAAACTTCTGCTTGCCAAGGTTCTGTATTGTAAGGGATCCCACCAAGCTGTACTAGATATATATGATAAACTCGGCTTGGATTCTCTGTGTAAGGACAATATACCACCCAGGCTGTTACAGCTCATAGCGGAGGCTTACGCTATCAAAGGTTTGACTCAATATCTTAGGTGTAATGGACATGAAGATTGTTGTTATTCCTATGGACAATTAATGACTTCAGTAAATATTTATCCGTATTTTAGGAGAAAAAAAGTCCAAAATTGTTTTAATATAAACATCTTTTTAAAAGTGCTTTATATTTTTTTTCTTCAAAATAATATTTTTCATAAAACACTTTTATTATGCACAGTGACCATCTGTTGCTATATTTTGGCATTGAGAATCTTAATCATTCATCTTTAAAGTTCAATGATTTTAGAGTCATTATTTGTCACAACTCCACAAACTGTTACAATAGAAATGCCTAATGTTCACATAAAGGGAAAGAGCATGTATGTAGAAAAAAAATCAAAATTAACAAGTAGTTTTTTCATTCCACAGGATTTTGCCTGGAAGCAATAGGACCAAGTTCCACCAGTAAGTTCAAGATTGCTGAACAGGAGGAAAAAGTGACAGAGTGTTACGAGAGAGCAGGGGATCTTGCGTTACTGAGTCAACAAGAACGAGAAAAAGCTATGTTAAGCTCCTCAGGAGGAGTGGTCAGAGAGGAGATGGGAGGAATACTAGAGTCTGCTATCCAACAATCACCTCTTATGTATATAAAACATGGGTAAGTGGTGCTAGGCTCCTCAGGAGGAGTCGTAAGGGAGGAGATGGGAGGGATTCTAGAGTCTGATATGATGCTATCCAACAATCACCTCTGGTGTATATCAAACATGGGTAAGTGGGACTAGGCTCCTCAAGAGGAGTGGTCAGAGAGGAATACAAGAGTCTACTTTCCAACAATCACCTTTTGTGTATATCAAACTTGGATATGCGGCATTGTGCTCCTCAGGATGAGGAGTCTGAGAGATGGGGGGGAATACTAAAGTCTGCCATCTCTTCTGATGTATATCAAACATGAGTAAGTTGAACTAGGCTCCTCAGGAGGAGTAGTCAGAGAGGAGATTGGGAGAATACTAGAGTTTTCTATCCAACAATCACCTCTGATGTATATCACACATGGGGACTTGGCTCCTCATGAGAGGGGGGGGGGGTTAAGGAATTTATTTGAAAGTGTTATAAAATTTTTATGATTATGTTTATCAAATACATGTATTACCTATAAGAAAAAAATAAGAATTCTCTCCTCATTAGTGGTCATTAGGGAAGAAATTGGAAAAACCCTTGAGAAATCCATGTACAAAATCTAATTACCGTCTCCGTCGGTGTATTACCCGCTACTTTTTATGGCAATTTGCTAAAAAAAATTCTTGAATGCGGTCAATACACTGATTTAGAATATCGAGACCTTTTTTTCTGAACGGAGAATTCGTCAATAGATCAATTTTGTAAGTATATTTGACTTTAATTCACGCTACCAGTCCGTGCGTACGTAAGCAATCGCGTTACAATAACATTTGTCCAAGTATTTACGGTACCTGGTCATCTGAGGTCAGATCGTACAAGTGCGTGTAAGTTAAATACCTGTATGAGTTTAAACACCTGTCTACCCCGAGGGGTGTTGAACGGAGACAATAGCCTTCACCGGTAGCGGTGCGGTCAAGCATGAAATTGATCTGTCACTTTTGACAGGTGAAGGGGGAAGTAAAATCTTCTCAAATAGGCTTATTCTAACGGTAAATTTCAATGGTCAGCTCAGTTAATTGATACATAATATGGCTGTCAATCCTAATTCTTTCAATCGTACTATGGATTATTTTGTAATCGGTATCTAATTCAAGTCATTACGTTAATATAAATGTTATTAATTTCGGTCCATCAAAACGATATCGGGCCATCAAAGCGATCACGAAAACATCTAGTAATTGCTTCACTATTTATTTTTAATTACGGGTACGTTAATAATTCAACTAATTAAGTTACTTATCTAATTAAACTATTTTTAAAAACGGGTACGTTTATATCTACAATTATAATTACCGAGCGGGCCGTTTCTTTGGTATTTTTAATGTTAATATAGATTAATTTGGGAGAAAACATCGGCGAAATTTCGATTTTTTTAATGCGTATTATTTACTAGATTAGAGTTTTTTCCACGATTTTCAGCGCAATTTTTTGCCTGCGTGATATCTACTCGTGCGGACTTTTTTCGGACGATTACGGTATTATAACAAAATATTCACAATGTGACTTTTGACATCCTTATTACAAACACTCTACAGAAATATTATCTTCTTGCAGAATAGATATTCATGCATTCTGAATCGATTGAATTAAGATTACCATACTTACTTCGAAGAATAACTTTTTATTCCAGAGAGATCTCTAAAGCTGTTGGTAGATTTAGAGAGTTGCTCAGAGTTATAGAGTCAAGATTTACCCAGAGTCTGCGTCAGGTGAGTGTGTAACATTTCCTTTCAGACTTAGAAAGGTACATAGGGAAATATTGCACAACTTCAATTGAATAAAGATTTCTTATTGAAAGAACAACATCATTCACACATTTTCTTGGGGATTGGGGTGGGGGATGATAAGGTACACGTGTGAATGTTAATTTTGATGTCATAAAAGTCGGCCTTATTCAGTTGCTTCAGTCTGGATCAAAGTATGGCAGTATGATTATTGTCATATTTGACTTTTTCAAACATTAGCAGAAAATGATTAATTACCGGGGTATGATCATTTAAAGGGAAATCAAACTCTTATGTCTAGGATTTTACCATGACATTCCAAGCCTCATCATGGTATAAGGGAATCCTGGGCACTTAGGTTAAATTTAGATTTAGAAAATAGATTGTATACTCAAAACAAGATTTTTGGCATCAATTGTAATTCGTAAATTTAAACTTTGTTGTATTTTCAGGGTTTAGCTCGACAACTTGCCGAAGTATTGATAAGGGGAATGTGTGAGAAGACTTACTCCCCCCCTGACTTAACTAGATCTCCTGGTAAAGATAGCGGCAGTATGAAGCCTAGAAAGTACTCTGGATCAAGGTATTGGGAGATTTGAGTAATACAATGTTCTGTAAATTGCTTGTGTCAGTATCAATTTTTGTTAAATACAGAGCATAAATGCTTGGTCATTCATCTTAAAGTGAATGAAAATTTAGTACACCAATTTGTAAAGTTTACTTAAGAGCAAGAGAAAACATTATTGTTCCCATGTCTGTAAGGGTTTAGAAGCTTCATATTTTATGATAAGGATTGAGAATAAAGAGAAATATTCAGAATTGCGAATACTCTGGATCAAGTTATTGAGAGATTTGAGTAATACAATGTTCTGTAAATTGCTTGTGTCAGTATCAATTTTTAGCTCGCCAGGACGAAAAAGTCAGAAGAGCTGATGCCATACCCTCGGCGTCGTTGTCATTGTCGTCGTCCGTAGACAAAACTTTAACCTGGGCTATATCTCTTGAACTATAAGGGGTAGGGCTTTGATATTTCACATGTAGATACCTTGGGTTGCACTCCACCATTATTTTGACATTTCGCGTTATCGCAGACCCCCCACCTCTTATATTACTCATTATGGACAACCTTATGTGATGACATACTATGTATTTGGTATCAATAGATTCAGAAAATTTCAAATTTTTAATGTATAGACAATTTAACAATAAAATTTAATATAAGAACCACATTACCTGTGCTGAAATGGCATGAAAATGGGTTGAAATTTCATGCAAAAAGTACCATATTGGCCCATGTTTTGGGCAATTTTTCACCAAGTTGCTTGATTTTTTCCAGAAATTTCAATTAATAGTCTGAAAGATATATTCTTACTCTAAATCATATGGAAAAATCAGAGGGGCGGTACGGCTAGTTCTCGCGAAATCACTGTCGAACCAACTTGAAGGATTTTTGGCGCAGGGAAATTCCGCCAAAATTCACATGGTCCATCGCACGTTGTAGTGTTTATATAGGATACGAAACTAAGAATTCAAAAATTTTCAGTGTCCTGTTACAAACATATAACCTAATACTTTTCAACCATTTCATTACTTTTCACCCTTGCTTTATATAAGCTGTCTTATTCAGGGGTATATGCCCTGATAGCCTTTTACATTAATATTCAGTACCCCTAATTTTATACGAAATGGTGGAGTGCAACCATAAGGGGAATTTTTTTTCCCGTCAAAGTTATAAATTTGTGTTTATTTGAAAATTTAAGTTTTTTTGCATCTAACGGTACCATAGTTATAGCGCTACGCCTAATATTTTTGTCGCTACACAGTACCGAAGGGCGCGTGACGCGCCCATCCAAGTACCCCTTCATGACCATGATGAGGCTTACATAGATAGACATGTATATATTAATGTTCAGGTAGAGACACCATAGTGTCTTTTTGTATTTACTTTGATTCATCATTTAAGAAAAAGATGAAAGAAAGCCAAAAATTCACTTTTAAGGATGGTTGCTATGGCAACGACAAAATTTTGTTGCTTCGGAACCCGTTATTCGATTCCGCAATAAGGCCAATATTGGAAATGGTTATATGCATCATTTTTGTTGTCAGGTCAATCTGGTTGCTATGGTAACCATTATTTTTCAAATATCAGCTTCTTTACATAAATTTGACATTTTCATAATGTGTTGATACCTGTCATTATGTGTTAAACCTAATACTTTTGTCTCTTTGGTGTGCCAAATAAAGCATGAGTGCATAGCTTGTACTGCCTTTTTCTCCAAAAATAGTGCTAAAATAGAGTCAGCATCAATTTTCATAACAATCAAAAAATTTTCAAATTTGAAAGAATCCAACAATTATTGGTTTATTATGATACAGCAGGGTCATGACCTTTATGTGAGTAGGGTTGTTACCATGGCAACCAATTTTGAAATTTGAACCTAGGAAGCTATATGGTCAATATGGTTGCACTCCACCATTATTTTGACATTTCGCGTTATCGCAGACCCCCCACCTCTTATATTACTCATTATGGACAACCTTATGTGATGACATACTATGTATTTGGTATCAATAGATTCAGAAAATTTCAAATTTTTAATGTATAGACAATTTAACAATAAAATTTAATATAAGAACCACATTACCTGTGCTGAAATGGCATGAAAATGGGTTGAAATTTCATGCAAAAAGTACCATATTGGCCCATGTTTTGGGCAATTTTTCACCAAGTTGCTTGATTTTTTCCAGAAATTTCAATTAATAGTCTGAAAGATATATTCTTACTCTAAATCATATGGAAAAATCAGAGGGGCGGTACGGCTAGTTCTCGCAAAATCACTGTCGAACCAACTTGAAGGATTTTTGGCGCAGGGAAATTCCGCCAAAATTCACATGGTCCATCGCACGTTGTAGTGTTTATATAGGATACGAAACTAAGAATTCAAAAATTTTCAGTGTCCTGTTACAAACATATAACCTAATACTTTTCAACCATTTCATTACTTTTCACCCTTGCTTTATATAAGCTGTCTTATTCAGGGGTATATGCCCTGATAGCCTTTTACATTAATATTCAGTACCCCTAATTTTATACGAAATGGTGGAGTGCAACCATAAGGGGAATTTTTTTTCCCGTCAAAGTTATAAATTTGTGTTTATTTGAAAATTTAAGTTTTTTTGCATCTAACGGTACCATAGTTATAGCGCTACGCCTAATATTTTTGTCGCTACACAGTACCGAAGGGCGCGTGACGCGCCCATCCAAGTACCCCTTCATGACCATGATGAGGCTTACATAGATAGACATGTATATATTAATGTTCAGGTAGAGACACCATAGTGTCTTTTTGTATTTACTTTGATTCATCATTTAAGAAAAAGATGAAAGAAAGCCAAAAATTCACTTTTAAGGATGGTTGCTATGGCAACGACAAAATTTTGTTGCTTCGGAACCCGTTATTCGATTCCGCAATAAGGCCAATATTGGAAATGGTTATATGCATCATTTTTGTTGTCAGGTCAATCTGGTTGCTATGGTAACCATTATTTTTCAAATATCAGCTTCTTTACATAAATTTGACATTTTCATAATGTGTTGATACCTGTCATTATGTGTTAAACCTAATACTTTTGTCTCTTTGGTGTGCCAAATAAAGCATGAGTGCATAGCTTGTACTGCCTTTTTCTCCAAAAATAGTGCTAAAATAGAGTCAGCATCAATTTTCATAACAATCAAAAAATTTTCAAATTTGAAAGAATCCAACAATTATTGGTTTATTATGATACAGCAGGGTCATGACCTTTATGTGAGTAGGGTTGTTACCATGGCAACCAATTTTGAAATTTGAACCTAGGAAGCTATATGGTCAATATGGTTGCACTCCACCATTATTTTGACATTTCGCGTTATCGCAGACCCCCCACCTCTTATATTACTCATTATGGACAACCTTATGTGATGACATACTATGTATTTGGTATCAATAGATTCAGAAAATTTCAAATTTTTAATGTATAGACAATTTAACAATAAAATTTAATATAAGAACCACATTACCTGTGCTGAAATGGCATGAAAATGGGTTGAAATTTCATGCAAAAAGTACCATATTGGCCCATGTTTTGGGCAATTTTTCACCAAGTTGCTTGATTTTTTCCAGAAATTTCAATTAATAGTCTGAAAGATATATTCTTACTCTAAATCATATGGAAAAATCAGAGGGGCGGTACGGCTAGTTCTCGCAAAATCACTGTCGAACCAACTTGAAGGATTTTTGGCGCAGGGAAATTCCGCCAAAATTCACATGGTCCATCGCACGTTGTAGTGTTTATATAGGATACGAAACTAAGAATTCAAAAATTTTCAGTGTCCTGTTACAAACATATAACCTAATACTTTTCAACCATTTCATTACTTTTCACCCTTGCTTTATATAAGCTGTCTTATTCAGGGGTATATGCCCTGATAGCCTTTTACATTAATATTCAGTACCCCTAATTTTATACGAAATGGTGGAGTGCAACCTTGTGACAAGACCTTTCATTTGAGATCATGACCTTTGACCTAGTGACCTTGACCTTGGACTTTGACCTACTTTTCAAAAACTTTAACCTGGTTTCTGACAAAATCCTGTATAGGCGAGCTATGTAATCTTTGATTACCCAATGTTTGTTTAATACAGAGCATAAATGCTTGGTGAAAAATGACCATCGTAAAATGAATGAAAATTTAGTACACCAATTTGTTAAATTTCACTTAAGAGCAAGAGGAAACATTATTGTTCCCATGTCTCCTAGGGTTTAGAAGCTTTATATTTTATGATAAGGATTGAGAATAAAGAGAAATTTGCAGAATTGTGAACAATATAGACTTAAAAAATCTATAGAATTAAAATATTGATGAAAATAATAGACTTAGATTGAACTCAAATTTAGAATTCTTTGTATAACAACATATGATACTTGGTTACACACCTCTGTATATATTACATGTATATATTTTCAGGTTATTTATCCCCAGAGATGTAAATGAAGAAGCATTATTACTACTTCTGATAGCAGAGGCTGTGGTAGGTCACTGATAGAATATTATACAATTATTGCATAGTGATGAGGTCGATATGATAATTTATGGAGTGATAAAACCAATATCGACCGAGGCCGAAGGCTGAGGTTGATATTGGGTTTATGACTCCATAAATCATCATATTGACCAAATCACTGTGCTATAACTGTTTTATCATATACATGAAAACTGGAAAAGAAATTAAGGGTAATTATAATGTTTTGCTTCCTTAGCACTGCTCTCTTTCACATTTTTTCTTTCATATAAACATTTTGTATTCTAGTAAAATGTTTTACACTTCATCTTTTATAATTATTTTTTTTCATTAAAAAAATGCTGCCAAATAGCATACTCAGTCATGTCAGAAACACAGCTTGCTGCCGAATACCATTTACCTCTAATACACAAAACCGGAAACGTGTCAATATGTGATCGGTTCAATACGACGATTAATCGCATTACACGTGACCACGTTTTGGCCAATGGGAAAGCTTAAACAGTTACATAAATTAGAGTATATGATAAAATGTGTAATAGACCCCCTGTTTGTAAGTTAGGTTGAGACTTGACTTAATTCCTTCCCTCCTCGTGGAGAGTAGGGCCTTGGACATGTACCTTCCAGGTGGTCCTGTCTTGTTAAGCTCCTGCTGTTTCAGTCCAGCTTGCAAACCCTAGCAGTGTTCTCCCCAGAAATTTCAGATAGCATGGTGCTAATTCTTCGGGGTGCACCTTGTGTTGGGATGCATCATTGCGCGTTGCAAAATTGCATACTGTTTCATGTGTTGTTGCTTTATTACATGTACTAAACTGTTCAAAATAATTTTGATAATGAAATAAATGTGTTAATTATACTACATTCTTATCTACATGCTGATTATCATGAAATTTTAGACAGTGAGATCATTGATGTTCTATTTGTAAAGAGATTCATGACGGATTTAAAACTCAATTAGTGTTGGGCCTTTTGAGAAAATTATCTTGAGACTGTCTCATGACCATAACTCCAGGTAGCTAAATGTAAGAATTTGACATATTACACTGATTTGGAAGGAAATTCTGTAAATGGGCCATTTTCCATGATTTTCTAAAATATCAGTGGGCCATTTCTTCAAAAAAGTACTAAGTTTTCAATGGGCCATTTTGCAAATTAATGGGACTATGGTGCATGTCCTCTGTCCTTCCTAATCACTGATATTAGTGAATTTAAGTGTTATTGAAAGGGTGTCTAACCTTAAGTTCTGAATTTTTGGTTCAGGGAAAGGGCTGGTTTCACCTTTTAAAAAAGGTTGAAAATTATCTTTATACAATTCCTACTTGAATATTGGGTCCAAATATGGAACATTTAACCCCCCCTCCTTATTAGCCATTGCAATATTGTTTGTGGTAATGTCTGGCAAAGTAAGCTGACAATTGTTCTAATTTGTATTCAGTATGGAGCAAACCTGCCTACCACCCCCCCCCCCCTTCCCCCAAGAACTCAAGATCTATTTAAAATGTCAATTTGTATACAAAGCCTTCTATATCGTGTTCAGACTCATCAATAAAACGATGGTCCATGCACCATGTTGTGTTTTGATGATCAGTTTCATCCATCAGTCTAAACTTCTTATTAACTAGATTCAAGCGTATTTCAAAAAAAAAAAAAAAAATACGGACATACCGACTCGTTATTTATTCAAAGTAAAATGATTTTGAGTGAGCGAGATAACCTCTTTCTTATCTTTTAAAAGCGGCAATTATTTTGTACGACAAAGACGGCGAGGTCGGGTAATATGGCGAAGAGTAAGACGGGTAAAAAAATATTTTAATGACATCTGATATAGCATATTTCCAATTTACCGTTACGCTGTAACTATATGACACGTGCCGGTCAACACGATCTAGCGATTATACATGTAGATGAAAACGTTTTCATGAACTGCGTTATAGAATGGTCGTCTTTTGTTGGTCACTGATAGACATTGACAACGCAGTTATTTTAAATTTTAGATTGACGTGCGCCATAGAAGCCAGACACGTTCTCGGCTAAGGTAATAAATCAAGGACTTATAAACTGTTTATAAGTCCTTGGGTAAATAAAGCTTGCGGGGGGCTACAAGATGTTTAACACCTCGGGTTGTATACAGCCGGTGCTTATTAACCGGGAATGCGACGGTTAAATCAATCAATTAACACAATGGGGTACACAAAATAGTTAATACACAAATTTTTAGGGGGAAAAATATAGCATGGTGGCCGTAAAATATAGCGTGGTGCTAATCCCGATAGCGTGGCGGTAAATCTCGATACCGTGGCGGGGCTGCCACGCTAAAACGGCCTGGGGAGAACACTGCGGCTAGTTGCGTCCTTTCTCTTTCGACTGTTATCCTCCATATTTCCTTTGGTTGACCTCTTTTCCTTCTTCCTTCTGGTGTCTACGTCAGTGCTATTCTACAGTTATTGTTGGTATCCTTTCTCTAAACATGCCTAATCCAAGGCCATCTTTTCACTTACCGTACACTAATGCACTGATCTTATCCATTTTTGCTCTTTTTCAAGTTAGGTTGAGAAGCCTCAAATTTTTTTCAAGGGGGAAGTTACTGTAAACATGGAAATTTTCTCATGGGGGTAATTTTCTCATTTTCTCATGGGGGTAATTTTCTCATGGGGGTAATTTACTCATGGGGGTAATTTTCTCATGGGGGTAATTTTCTCATGGGGGTAATTTTCTCATGGGGGTAATTTTCTCATGGGGGTAATTTTCTCATGGGGGTAATTTTCTCATGGGGGTAATTTTCTCACGGGGGTAATTTTCTCATGGGGGTAATTTTCTCATGGGGGTAATTTTCGTGTATTTCATGTATGTCATGAATCAAAGGAGATTGTGAAAATAATCCTACTGCATTCTTACAATGACAGAGACATTTACATCGTGAAAATTTCCCCCAAGCGTAACGTCTTGACGGTTTTATCGCAAAATTTTCCCTCTGCAAAAATAAACCAGGTTTACAGTAAATTAATCTAGCCTTGTCTTAGAACACACATAACTTTTCAGGCTTTGTGCTTGTCACAAAATCTGCAATGATTTAACTCAGATACATGAGTTTGAAATGATAATGATATTTCCTTGTCTCTTTTGCAATGAGTGCTTAAAAGTGAAAAATATATATTACATGAGCTATGTTTGAAAATCCATTTGTTTCATTTGTTCACTTCTTATCACTCTAGAGAAAAAGCAATCAACTTCCATCTTGCCAACGGGACATAGTATCATCACATTCATGATTTTCAAGCTGAAAAAAAAAACATATCAATGAGCGCATGTTGGTAAAATTTCAGTTTTGCTCCTCTATATTTTCGTGGTTTCTTTAAGCTTATGTATATTTCTCTTGATAGACTACTAGAGAAGCTGTTCTGAACAGATCTGAAGAGCACAAAGAAGCACGGCAGCACAGTTTTGGCAATGCAACAGCAGTTTATGACTTACTAGCTATAACTCTAGTCAAAAGAGCACAATTTTTAAAGTTGTCCGAGGTATTACATGAATATTCATAGTTTTTATAGTTCTAATGTAATCATGGCTGCTTGAAGAAAACTTAAATGTTTTTCCTTAGACTAACTACTTTACTGCAATAGAATAGTTTCTGTTTTATCATTGATATGAAATTGATATTTACTGATGAATGCAGTGTTTATTCACCAATTTCTTCTTATTTTAGTCCTTTGAGAAGGCAATGAGATTCTCATATGATGAATTCCATATTTGGCACCAATTTGCCAATGCCCTTATATGTGCCGGAAAGGTATTACAAGTTTTTATGCATTTTAATATAGCTATAATATCAAACATATTCTGAACAAAATTTGTCTCAAGTTAATCTGTATCACCTTTATCAACATCTTGGTTAAGCTGTTAAACCCACCACAAACAAAGTTTATGGGGTTATGTAGGAATCACCCTGTCTGTCTGTCAGTCTGTCTGTCCATCCGGTTAAGAAGTTTTGAAAGCAGATTTTTTTTATGCTATAAAAGGTAGGCCTTTCATATTTCATACAAACATTCACCATAAAGAGTACTGCATTTTGGTACCATGACTTTTGACCTTGTGACCTTGACCTTCACCCTATACAACATTTTATGATAAGAAGTTTTGAATTCAGATTTCTTTTATACTATTAAAGGTAGACCTTTCATATTTCCTACACACATTCAGCATAAAGAGTACTACATTTTGGTACCATGACTTTTGACCCTGTGACCTTTTGACCTTGACCTATACCCTATACAACATTTTAGGTTAAGAATTTTTGAAAGCAGATTTCTTTTATACTATTAATGGTATACCTTGACTTTGGGCTTTTGTTGCAATTTTGGTAAGGAAGATTTGAAACAGATTATTTGCATACTCGAAATTGTAGGCTTTTCATATCTCAAACAAATTGAGCATTTCGTCATAAATGGTCCTGTTAATATAGAACGTCCCACAAGGGGTATAATTCTTCCACTTTAGGGCAGTTCTAGTTTCATATATCTTTTTACAAGAGATAGAACTGATCAGGAATCTTCTCTAGTAAATATGCGTGCAAATACATGTACCTGGTAATCATAACAAGAATTGTTGTAACAGCATTTTGACACTTTCAAGATTTTTAAATACATGTATGTGCTTATGTTTTGCAGTATAGCCGTGCATTATTAGTTCTTAAGGAGTGCTCCTCTGTGAGACCCGACAACACGGTGGTTCTGCTACAGGCAGCAAAACTCTGCTATGAATATCTACACCAGGTAACAGTGGCAATTCACAAATTTGATTATTTAATTTTTGGCCAGATTGCAAAGCAATTCCGGCCTACAGATTGACGATGTCTGTCCGTCCGTCCGTCTGTCCGTTTGCCGTCAACATTTTGGTTAAAGTTTCTGGTTGAGGCAAAATCTAAGGAACTATATACAGTAGAAACTTTATATTATACATAAAGCTTGCCCATGACAAGACCTTTCAATTTATACCGTAACATTTGACCTAGTGACCTTGACCTTGGACTTTGGCCTAGTTAAAGATTTTGGTTAAAGTTTCTGGTTGAGGCAAATTCTAAGTAACTTTATGCAGAAGAAACTTTATATTATACATGAAGCTTGCCCATGACAAGACCTTTCAATTTATGCCGTAACATTTGACCTAGTGACCTTGACCTTGGACTTTGACCTAGTTAAAGATTTTGGTTAAAGTTTCAGGTTGAGGCAAAATCTAAGTAACTATATGCAGTAGAAACTTTATATTATACATGAAGCTTGCCCATGACAATACCTTTCAATTTATGCCGTAACATTTGACCTAGTGACCTTGACCTTGGACTTTGACCTAGTTAAAGATTTTGGTTAAAGTTTCTGATTGAGGCAAAATCTAAGTAACTATATGCAGTAGAAACTTTGTATTATACATGAAGCTTGCCCATGAGAAGACCTTTCAATTTATGCGTTAACATTTGACCTAGTGACCTTGACCTTGGACTTTGGCCTAGTTAAAGATTTTGGTTAAAGTTTCTGGTTGAGGCAAATTCTAAGTAACTTTTTGCAGTAGAAAATTTATATTATACATGAAGCTTGCCCATGACAAGACCTTTCAATTTATGCCGTAACATTTGACCTATTGACCTTGACCTTGGACTTTGACCTAGTTAAAGATTTTGGTTAAAGTTTCAGGTTGAGGCAAAATCTGAGTAACTATATGCAGTAGAAACTTTATATTATATATGAAGCTTGCCCATGACAATACCTTTCAATTTATGCCGTAACATTTGACCTAGTGACCTTGACCTTGGACTTTGACCTAGTTAAAGATTTTGGTTAAAGTTCCTGGTTTAAGCAAAATCTACGGAACTGTATGCAGTAGAAACCTTATTTTATACATGTAGGTTTCCTCTGACAATACCTTTCAATTTATGCTGTATTATTTGACCTATTGACCTTGACCCAGTTAGTGACAAAAACTTACTTTGCAATCCGGCCATACCGTCTTTAGCGGTGTTTTATTTTCTTTTTTTTTTCATTTCTAAAATTGATGATATCAAGTTCATTTTAGATAAATATTATACATTCATGTCGTATTAATTTGAGACTAATTATGTTGTGACAAAAGAGAAAATCTCCATCAGAAGGAATAGTTAGTTCAGACAATGAAGAAATGAGTGTCCGTTTTGGGTATCTTGTTGCTATGGAATCAACTATTTTGGGGCATATTTTTTAGCTTTGTGACTTGGCTTTTCTGTAGATTTAAAAAAAAATTACCTTGTGACCTTGACCTTGGAGTTTGATTTTTTTTGGCCGGATTGCAAAGCAATTCTGGCCTATAGATTGACGATGTCCGTCCGTCCGTCCGTCTGTCCGTCCGTCTGTCTGTCCGTCCGTCCGTCTGTCCGTCCGTCCGTCCGTCTGTCTGTCCGTCCGTCCGTCTGTCTGTCCGTCCGTCCGTCTGCCGTCAACATTTTGGTTAAAGTTTCTGGTTGAGGCAAAATCTAAGGAACTATATGAAGTAGAAACTTTATATTATACATGAAGCTTGCCCATTACAAGACCTTTCAATTTATGCCATAACATTTGACCTAGTGACCTTGGACTTTGACCTACTCAAAGATTTTGGTTAAAGTTTCTGGTTGAGGAAAAATCTAAGTAACTTTATGCAGTAGAAACTTTATATTATACATGAAGCTTGCCCATCACAAGACCTTTCAATTTATACCGTAACATTTGACCTAGTGACCTTGACCTTGGACTTTGGCCTAGTTAAAGATTTTGGTTAAAGTTTCTGGTTGAGGCAAATTCTAAGTAACTTTTTGCAGTAGAAAATTTATATTATACATGAAGCTTGCCCATGACAAGACCTTTCAATTAATGCCGTAACATTTGACCTATTGACCTTGACCTTGGACTTTGACCTAGTTAAAGATTTTGGTTAAAGTTTCAGGTTGAGGCAAAATCTGAGTAACTATATGCAGTAGAAACTTTATATTATATATGAAGCTTGCCCATGACAATACCTTTCAATTTATGCCGTAACATTTGACCTAGTGACCTTGACCTTGGACTTTGACCTAGTTAAAGATTTTGGTTAAAGTTTCAGGTTGAGGCAAATTCTAAGTAACTATATGCAGTAGAAACTTTATACTATATATGAAGCTTGCCCATGACAATACCTTTCAATTTATGCATTAACATTTGACCGAGTGACCTTGACCTTGGACTTTGACCTAGTTAAAGATTTTGGTTAAAGTTTCAGGTTGAGGCAAATTCTAAGTAACTATATGCAGTAGAAACTTTATATTATTTATGAAGCTTGCCCATGACAATACTTTTCAATTTATGCCGTAACATTTGACCTAGTGACCTTGACCTTGGACTTTGACCTAGTTAAGGATTTTGGTTAAAGTTCCTGGTTTAAGCAAAATCTACGGAACTGTATGCAGTAGAAACTTTATTTTATACATGTAGGTTGCCTCTGACAATACCTTTCAATTTATGCTGTATTATTTGACCTATTGACCTTGACCCAGTTAGTGACAAAAACTTACTTTGCAATCCGGCCATACCGTCTTTAGCGGTGTTTTATTTTTTGTTCAGATTTTACATTAGGCACAACTTTTCAATGGTACATTAGTTATAAGGTTTTTGTATTTCACATGTGTACTCCTTGTTTCAAAACTTATTTCAGTTGTTGATATCAAAATTGTTGACCTTGTGATCTTAAACTTGGAGTTTTACTTTGAAAAACTATGGTAGAAACATAGGTCAATTAGATAAATATTTTAGATACAAAGGGGAGGCCATGGTAAGAAAACCCTTACCTAATGTCATTTGTCAGAAGTAAGATTTGCTTTATTAAAAAAGATATATCTTCCAATTTCGTGTCCATCAATAGTTAGGCTCTTGCTTGAGCTACAGTGAACATTTATTAGCTCTGATTTGAAATGTTCAAATTTCAAGAAAGAATTCAGATGAAATATTCAAGTGTCATTCACATTTTCAGGTAGATGAAGGCATCAAGCTAGTTAAACAAGCCAAGTTAAGTTAGTAATGAGAACAGCCCATCAGAGGCCAGGCAGCATGTAGCTTCCAAATGACATTACTGACTTTCCATCATTTTCAGGTGGATGAAGGCATCAGGCTAGTTAAGCAGGCCCTTGAAGGTAGTAATGAGAATAGCCCACTAGAAGCCAGACTTCATGTAGCCCTGGGTATAGGTTATAGCCTGAAAGCCCTGGAGGTCAAACTCCAAACAGACAGACACAATCTACATAAACAAGCTGTCCAGGCATTCTCAAAGTAAGTTGACATTTTACTATTGTTCAAACCATACTCTTTAACATTTACATATTTAGTTTTATACATGTTCATGTACTATTACTTTCATATACATGTAGGATAAAGACTACTGTCCTTTTCACTAAATCCAGAGCACCCTGTTTTTGCAATTTTATCTGTCGTCTGAAGAATTTTGCTTTATTTATTGTTTCAGAGAATTGACCCCCTTTAGTCGTAAGTGGAAATTAACTTCAACGTACCCTATCAGCTGCCTTCAAACTGCAATATGAAAAATGAAATGTCTAAGGGAAATTTCCATGTTAATTTCAAGCCGCCGCCACTTCGTTCTCCATGTCAACAATAGTAAATAGTGACGTCAAAGCGTCCAACGTCACACATTTTCAGTGACTTTACTATAGAAAATCCCCGTAGACTTTTTATTTTCCATCCTATTTCTAAATTAATTGACGTACAGCCAAAACAATGATATTTTCTGTTACGACTAAAGGAGTACTATGAAATTGATATCTTTTTGGAAGATGACAATATCATATTTCAGAGAAAAGCGGAAAAACAGGGTGCTCTGGATTTAGTGAACAGGACAGTAAGTTCTGGTCTACATGAAGTTTCTTTATTAGGTTTCTTCATGTTACATTTTGCTTTGCTTGTATTTTTATACCACCCGCAAACAAAGTTTGTGGATATAGAAAACACCCTGCCCATCCTTTTTGCAATATAATCAGTTGGTGGTCTTGTTGTGAACCTGATCTTTTGTTTGAGCCTCTGACTCCCAGGGTCTTCGATTATGGGTGTTGTCATTTTCTCCTATACAAGTCTATGTAATCTTGTGAACACCAGTTCTCAAAAAGTATAATTGATAGAGAGATAATTATACCCCCTGCAAACAAAGTTTGGGGGGGGGGGGGGGGGTATATAGGAAACACCATGTCCATCCGTCCGTCTTTCCGTCTGTGCAATACGTTCGGTTAAGAAGTCCTTAAAGCAGATATTCTTTAAGTATAAGTGATAGGGCTTTCATATTTCGTACACACATTCACCATATCAAGTACTACATTTTGATACAGTACCAAGACATTTGACCTAGTGACCTTGACTTTGAACTTTGACCTTACAGTAATATTTTGGTTAAGAAGTTCTTACAGTGAATACTGTATGTCTTCAAGTATAAGTGATAGGCTTTAATATTTCATACACACATTCATCATAACAAGTATTATTCCAAGACATTTGACCTAGTGATCTTGATCTCGAACTTTGTCCTAATAGGAATTTTTCCTTATAGAATTCAACATACATTGTACTAAGTACTACATTTTCATTCAGAAGCATTTTACCTAGAATGTAGAACTTGTATGAGGGTTTCTAATGTGAATAATTGAATGTTTTGTCATAAATCAATCTGTTGAGAGAAAAATGTCCCAGGGGGGGGGGGTATAATAATCCATCTCTTTAGGGCAGTTCTAGTTTATACAGAAAGCACTTATCTTGTTCATGTAAGCATTTGGATAAGTATATTTTATTATTTTTTGCAGAGCACATACTCTAGATCCTAATGATTACCTTGCATTGTTCCATCTAGGACTTCAACTAGCCATTCAAAGACAAGTAAGAACATGTAACCATATTCTACTTCATTAATCTAAAATAGTCACATGACTTGTTTCATAGATTGATTGCACACTACATTGATAATTGTAACTGATTCAACATTATACACTATACTTTCATAGATATAGAGGAAAGTTTGCAGAAAAGACCTGTCCCTTTCTTTACCACATATTGATAAATTTTAGAAGTCGCACTAGTATACTAAGATTCAATCTTGAAGAATCCCTTGAAATTTCTCTTTAATTTAAAAATGTTCGTTTCAGTCATTAAACGATCTGTTATTAATCTATTAATAGATAAGTGAGGCCATCAAGTACACTCGCCTCGCCCTACGATACAGAAACGATCACATACATTCTCTCCACCTCCTCGTGCTCCTCTTTACGGCCCAGAAAAAGTATGAGGAGGCTATGTCCCTGATTAAGGCGGCTCTGGAGGAGTACCCCGACAACCTCAGCCTCCTCCTCACCAGGTGTAAGCTGGAAGAGGTCCTACAGGGACCTGAGGTTGCCTTGGTTACATGTAAACATATGCTGCAGTTATGGAAGGATCTGTATGAAAATGACTCCGATGTAGATGAGTAAGTTGGCATGACATTCCAATGAAAATGAGAGAAATCTTTAACATATGATTTGAATTTAATTGCACTTGGATCAATCTGAGGCATTGTTCTAGAAAGGCTGTATATCATAAAATCAAGTCTTTTTAGGCTCAACATCATGGCAACATGGTAGTATAGCAACCTGCTTCATATGCTAGACAAAGTCACCCCATGCATCATGATGCATGTTAGTAATCATGATTTCCTTCTTTTGTCAGAAATTTCTTATCTTGTTATTAACTCTATAATGTTTTAAAACTCATTGCATGTGCGTTTTTATTTTGTAACAGAATCTCATCAGAGCGACCAAGTCGCCCTCCCACAGCTAACGACAGGTCTACATTTGACAGACGGAGTTTTGCACAGCTACAACTCAGTGAATGTACAGATAGGGACACAGGTAATATTCTAGTTGTCTTACTCTTGCTACTTTTTTCATGTTTCGCCCTCAGTCTTTAGATTTAAACCATAAGTTACAGGACTATTTTTCTCATGATATGATTTTATAAAAGGATGATTTTTGTACATGTATATGGTAAATGTAAATTTGATGGAGATAATAGGATAAAGATTTGGCAATTGAAGTTTATGTGAAGTATTCCACTAGGACTTTACCCTAGTTATAGTCATAATTAATTCACATTATCTAAAAGTTCATAGTTTGATTTCAGGTTCCATACGAGCGGAGTCAGTGGCAGCCTCCCGGGTGGAGCAGACACTGTCAGAGGTGGCTTCTTCCTTAGGTAGCCACCTACAAAGTAAACTGGGGTCTCAACAAACGTGGCTACTTCAAGCTCAAATATGGCTTCATCTAGGTTGGTATGGTTACTTGTTATTAGTCCCCTACTGGTAAAGCTGAAGGGGACTCTTAGTTTTCTCTTGGTATGTCTGTCAGTCACTCAGTCTGTCCGAGTTAGTTTTCCAGACCTTTTTCTGCAACAGATAGAGATATTGAAATGAAATTTGGTACACAGCTTGGTTTTGGATGGTTACAGAGCAAATTTAAGTTTTGTCAAGGTTGACCTATTTTTTGATAAGTTATGCCCCTTTATGACTTGCTAAATTCAGTTTTCTTATCCGATATTTTCTCCCCTGTTATTGAAAATACTGAAATAATTTTTGTTATGTGAATACATGTACATCCAAGTTTGATGCAGATCAAGTTTGAGTTTTGTTTCAGTTTACTTATTTTATACAGGAGTTATTACCCTTGGACTACACAGATTTCTGGAAATTTCAGTTTTCCGTGCTTTTCTTCAGTTTTATTGCAGATGTTGATTTTTGCTATCTTAGTATATGTCTGTAATACAGGTCAAGTTCAAGTTTGATTTCAATTGACCTTTTTTTTTTAAAGTTATAGTCATTGCTTTTAAATTTTCAGTCCTCGGGAATTTAATTTACCATTTTATACACAGACTTAAAGCTTGATTTTGTGTAGGCTTTCATCTTTTGGGTTAAGAACAGATTAAGGTTAAATTCATGTTGAATTGAAGTGTTCTAGGCAGAGTTGCAGGACATAGTTTTTAGCGATTAGGGGACTCAGGACATAGGTTTTAGCGATTAGGGGACTTATATCACTCAGCGATTCATAATTTTCTTTCATTTTACACACAGGTGGTTCTGTCATATTGTGTATATGGCTGCATTCAGGAATTTTTCTGAGTCTTTTTCCATGAAATCTCAGCAATTAATTTCGCATTTGAATTTTGGTAAAATGCTAATTTTTACCAAAAAAAAAAAAAACAAAAACAAGAAAATTTTTATACTAGTAAAATTGTGCATTGATTAAGAGGTTTATGTAATATTTTTCCAGCTGAGTTATACTTGAGTTTGAATAAGATGTCTGAGGCTGAAGCGTGTGTTCAGGAAACATCGTCTATTTTTCCTCTGTCTCATCAAGTAGCATTCATGGTAAATATATTTACAGCGATATATATGTATTACTTGGTAAAAAGTTAACAGTCTCTTTTGATGCAGATCAATTAGATAGCCATGCTCTTACTGTATAACCAAACATTTTCCCTAGCATCTAGCAACTAATTTTCATCATTTTGGCAATTGATTTGATTGTGCAAATTTAAATATTCATGAAGAATATCTTATAAATTTTCATTTTCTGTTCCTTTCTGGAGTCGTACATGCATCATTCTTAACTTAGAAGTGATTCATTCAATGATTTTAACATAAACATGCAGTGATTTTCATATGGGAGTACCAAAAGCTACAATAATTACTGTAAACTGCTTTATTTTCGTCAGTACCAATTTTCGTCAATTCGTTCAAAATGACCATTTCGTCAGTACGTAAATTCTTCATTCAAGGGTCTCTAAAATATAAATTCGTCTGTTCAAATGCCAACTTAACATTCAGGTATAGGCCGTATGCGTTTGTTTTCATTGTTTGTTTAACAGTTATTGGTAAACAAACAGTTAGAGACATGTATACCACCTAGCTTGTTGTGAAAACATATCCCTTGGTAATTAGAAGTACATTATATGCCACTTTGTGTGCATATTCAGTTTTCAATGATTTATCAGAATCAGAAATAATTTAATTATTAAAGTGTCACATATCAAATTTACATGTTATAATCACAATAAAATCAGTACATAATTTAAAAATTTGATATCCAGCCACACTTGGCTTATGAGACACTATTCACTTGTATCACATTATATAAAAGTTCACATTTTAATTTATAATAATACTCTGCATTCTTTCACATTTTTCCTAGTAATTAAATATGCTTTCACATTTTTACATGGTAATTATCATTTTACATTTATAATAAAGTAATAATTATCTTTTCAAATTTTCCATAGCAATAAATAACATTCACATTTTTCCATAGCAATAATTAGCTTTCACATTTTCTCATTATAATAATGTTTTCAAATTTTCTTGTAATAATCATATACTTTTCAACTTTTCTCTTAAGAAAAAAAAAATAATAGCAATAAACTAGATGGCTACTGTTGCAAGCAACAGACGGATTCCTCCTTTATTAGACTTTCATCGGAACTGAATTGTTAAAATCCGAATAAAGCGGATGGAAAAAAGAATAGTTGCTTTAGTACCTTATTCACTTCAGCAAATGATTCAAAAGAGCTTACGTCTAATTTGGGACTCTTATTTATTTATCTACAAAATAGAGGGAAAAATGATCAATACCTTTTATGTTTTCGAAAGATTTAAACTCCATGCTCTATCAATATCAAAATCTTTTACAATTACTTTCTCAAAACAGAATTGCACAATGAATTTGCAATGAGGTAATTTCTATAAAAAGAAAATGACAACAACATGAAAGTACAGATATGGAATGCTACTAAGAAAAAAAAAAGAAACAGAGAACAAGAATAAAAGAGTTATCTTTCTTTAACTATGTTAAGAAGTTCAAATAAGAAGGACTACTTGTGTGAAGAATAGTGTAGGACAAAAAGTGTAAATTCTACAAGAGTAAATGATTGTTAAGACCTTGAGAATGATTATTTGGCTTTTAACCAATGTCATAGATGAAAACTAAGTATTGTGATTATTCTCATCACGATTGATCTTAATCTGAGCAAAGCTCAATATCCAATCAACCAAAGTCAGTTGTGACCTTGAAATCAAACAAATGACCTTGGGTCAAGGTCAAGGTGAAAGAGCTTGGTTTAATGATAATATGTATGAAGTTTGAACTCTGCAGGTCTTATAGTCTTTGTTCTATAGGCAAAAGTTTGTTGTGACCTTGAGAATCAAAATTTGACCTTTGGTCAAGGTCAATGTGAAAGAGCTTGGTTTAACAATATTATGTATGAAGTTTGAACTCTGAAGGTCAAATAGTCTTTGTTCTACAGGCAAAAGTTTGTTGTGACCTTGAGAATGAAAATTTGACCTTGAAAGTAGGTCAACATTAAATGACTACCTATAAGTAACCTAGTATCCAAGTCTCAACTCAAAATCTCAAAAACTGTAGAAATTGGCACTGTGCCAATTTAAAATTCCATTTTCAACTCGTAATAGCGCGAAAACCGTAAACATTTCATCGAGCATGTAAGCGTATAAAAGTTTGCGAATTTCCCAAAGAACAATATAAAACAAATTTCGTTCAAATTGTACGGTTACTTTAGGAGTTATAAGAGTTTAAAGATTTGACCTTTGATGACTTCTAGCGGGGGCATATGTGAACTTTTCGACAAGAAAAAAATTTTGAATTGAGATCTTCATGTGCTCTTTCACATGGTATTTTCCTCTTGATCATATATTGCGGTACTTTTTTGTAAAGTGTCTGGAACGCTTGGAGGTAAGAATAATAATAAGAATAATAAGAATAAAGAAAAGACAATAGAATAACAGAAAGGATTCCGACGGAAGTCGGAATCCTTAATGAAAAATTTACACTGTTAGAATCAAAATCTTGCCTCAATTTATCAATATCAAAACACTATAATAATCAAAATCTTGCCTCAATTTATCAATATCAAATCACAGTAAAATAATATCATTTGCCTGTCGTTTTAACTCTTAAGATTCAATTTTTCCTTTCTACACTATATTTTGTCAGGAGTATCTATATTCGTCGATACGTAATTTCGTCAAGGGAGGCACTGACGAAAATGACGAAAATTGGTACCTGACGAATAAAAACCAATTTACAGTAATTTTTTTTTCAATTTTACTATGCAGAGATTCTAATTGATAATTTGAAATTAAAAAAAAATGTCTTTATATTTTGAAATCTGAAAAATTAAAGAGACCCCATTTACTCTTAAAACAGAGAAATTTCAAAGAAATAGAATTAGAATGGCCTAAAGTGAAGTGCTCAAATTGATTGAAAAAAAGGTGGGCAAACATTTTATGAAAAGCGGTTGGGTTTCAGGAGTATAGTATTGTAAGTTTGCTTTAAAAAAATGTTTATTGGTCGTACAATCTTTTTATTAGATACACAATATTCACCTATCTTTCTGAAATACATGTGTATACATGTATCTATTTTTACTGCAATTTGTGTATGAATTTTGCTCCACATCTTTGGGGGGCATCCATTGATTGCTTATTTTGTATTTCTATCATTGACATACATGTATTTTTGATTGAGAGTAAATTTTGTATAGATTTTTTTATATTTTTCACGAGGTCATTAGTCAAAAATCAGGAATAATCTCCAAAAGTTTGCTAGAAATATGGGCAAAAAAACCTTTTCATGTACATGTACATTTATATACTAATATTTTAGATGTTACATGTAAATTTAGTGCATGCTATATTCACCACAACTCATGTTGAAGTAACAAATTATGAGCTTTTAAAAATCTGAATGCTGCAAAGTCAAATTTAAGCATCTCAGCATGACTGCATATACATGTACTTACACTTGTCTATCAAGCTGAGGACTTCTTATTTTGTTGATTTAATTAAAATATTTATTTCACTTGTCTTCTAAGAAAAATATACTCATTAAAGAAGTGCTTTATATACACTTATGTGTAGTCATTTTCCGTCATAATTTTTGAACATTTATCGAAACTTTGTTCTGTCGGTTAATGAGTATTATTGCAAATTAGGAATAATCTCTTGCAATGATTATTGAAAATTGATCCTTCAATCTTCTGTATCAAATGATCAGAATAAGATTCTTCAAGTTTGTAGGGTACGTAATAAATGATGATTTCTTTTCACAGAAAGGGCGAGTTCTAGAGCATAAGCAGCATTTTGTTGATGCCAAAGCCTCTTATGAGAATGCGGTATCTATAAATCCAGCTCATACCAAATCTTTACAACATCTGGTAGGTACTAATGGTAGGAAATGTTGTACTAGAAAAAGAAAAGGGGATGATCTCCAGCATGACCACCCTGCACCCACCCTGCGAAACAAACCCACAAGAAAGTGATTCATAAATGACATCAGACAAAACTACAAACAACAAAAAATACACGACAATAAGCACTAGAACATCATACAAAACAATCGAAACAGACGTAAAGAAACAATAAACATTGATGACAACACATAAAAGGAAGGAGACCAATGTGCACCTGGCGCCGACTTTGGACGGCCATCTGTTATAAGCAAATGGTGTGGTTATCCGGATTACATGCGCACAACCCTCCCACTGATCCGGATACACAGAGGTCTCCATAGACACACAATAGATGTATAAACATAAAACTTCTCAATGGAAGGTGACCTCATATACAAGACAGTTAAATGCAGCGGCCTTTTGTAATACAAATTCTATGTAAAAGGATCTAAATAATTTTAATGCATGTGTATAACAGTCTGTGCTCTGCTGGCTGAAGTGAGCTCAAGATCAATCACCCGCGAAGACTTGCCAACTTTCAGATAGGACAAGAGTGTGAGTGCAGACTACACAAATAGAATGTTATTGAGCGTTTGTAGAATGATTGCTACATGTCAATACATGTAGACCATTTGACGAAATTAATAATGGCTGACAAAATGATGAAAAATGTCCGAGGTAGGCAATTTTTGCACACTTATTCATTATGTTACAACGGAATTGCATATTTGAGCAGTGACGTCATAATGAAAAACGACGCCAAAAGACTTTCATGTTGACTCAGACATTGTGAGTTTTCAACAAGATTGGAAAATTAGATATTAAGATAGCAAACATCAAAGTTCTATTCTGAGAAATACATGTACATGTATGTATTTGTCACATACATATATATGATGCCTTTGGCCACAATTTTTATACGCCCGTCATTTGACGGGACGTATTATGGTATGGCGAAGTCCGTCCGTCCGTCCGTCCGTCCGTCTGTCCGTCCGTCCGTCTGTCCGTCTGTCCGTCCGCCTATGGAACGCAATAACTTGAATACGCGTCAACGGATTTTTATGAAATTTATACATAGTGATCAGACTGTGGAGAGGAAGCCGCCTTTCGATTTTCAGGTTCATCCGATTTGTCGTTACAGAGTTATGGGACTTAGATTTTTAAAATACAGTGAAAATATACTAAAATATTTAGAAATTATTTAAAAATCTTTTTCTGGTCGAAATGTTTTGAAATTTTGTATACTTCAAGTAGAAAGGATGTTCTTTGACATATGTAACGGGTTTTTAATTTTTTTGTCGCATAACCGAGATATTGTGTGTAATAGGATGGGGGGGTGGGTTATATGCACATACATTTTAAGCTAAGGGCAAAATATAGGCGCATGGAACGCGATAACTTGAATATGCGTCAACGGATTTTCATGATATTCATACATTATGATTGGACTGTGGAGAGGAAGCCGCCTTTCGATTTTCAGGTTTATTCGATATGTCGTTACAGAGTTATGGGACTTAGATTTTTAAAATACAGTGAAAATATACTGAAATATTTAAAAATTATTTAAAAATCTATTTCTGGTCGAAATGTTTTGAAATTTTGTATACTTCATGTAGGAAGGGTGTTCTTTGACATATGTAACGGGTTTTTAATTTTTTGGTCGCATAAGCGAGATATTGTGTGTAATAGGAAGGGGGGGGTAATCTGCACATGCATGTTAAGCTATGGGCAAAATATAGGCGCATGGAACGCAATAACTTGAATATGCGTCTACGGATTTTCATGATATTCATACATTTAGATTGGACTGTGGAGAGGAAGCCGCCTTTCGATTTTCAGGTTTATTCGATATGTCGTTACAGAGTTATGGGACTTAGATTTTTAAAATACAGTGAAAATATACTAAAATATTTAAAAATTATTTAAAAATCTATTTCTGGTCGAAATGTTTTGAAATTTTGTATACTTAAGGTAGAAAGGATGCTCTTTGACATATGTAACGGGTTTTTAATTTTTTGGTCGCATAAGCGAGATATTGTGTGTAATAGGAAGGGGGGGGGGGTATATGCACATACATGTTAAGCTAAGGGCAAAATATAGGTGCATGGAACGCAATAACTTGAATATGTGTCAACAGATTTTCATGATATTTGTACATTTTGATCAGACTTTGAAGAGGAAGCCGCCTTTCGGTTTTAAGGTTCATCCAATTTGTCCTTATGGAGTTATGGGACTTAGATATTTTGGTGTTGTGAAAAAAATCCCAACGGGCGTATCTTGCTGCGTGAGCGTAGGCTTTATTTTTTAATGCTACTCAAGAAAGTGAAGGGTTTTGCACCTCTAAGAAGAAATTCTTTTTTCCTAAATTATTGAGCTGAAAGTCATAGGACATATTCAATGAGCTTATTTATGGGCCATAAAGTTTACCATTAGTCATTGTCATACTTTTGATACGTTGTCTCAATATAAAAAATGATCAGTTTGTACTTTGATCTTAAGTAATATTTGTTTATTGTATAAAAAATTGGTTCCAGTTAATTGTAAAAGGGGGAAGTAAATATGTACTTTTGTGAAGATTCCAAAGGATCAATTACATGTATAGCTATTTCTTAAAATCAAACATATTAATATATGTATATATTGACTTGAAGAAAAATCTTTGAGGGGTTATTCAGTGTTTAAATTCTCATTTTTTTTACAGGGATGTTTAAATTCTTATTTTTTACAGGGAATGGTTCTGCATTATTTAGAAAACGACAAAAGAGCTGAAAAAGTATTGCGAGAAGCAGTTAACATTGATCCTACATCTCATCAATCATGGTACGTGATTCTGTTGTATATATATAAAGACTTTCATTATAAATGGCAGATATTCAACAATCTGTGATGATTTTTTCTTATTGAAAGTTTTGAACATTGGGAATGTTTGGTTTCAATTTTATTAGCTCTACAGGTCAAAGACCAGACGAGCTTATGCGATCACCCTGTGTCCGGCGTCCGGCCTTCCGTTAAATTTTTCTCGTGAACACGAATCCCATGAATCTGTGAATGGTAAGAAATTTATTCTTTTTGCATTATAATTGGCCTATGGTCTAGTTGTTTACCTGATATTTTGTTTGGGCCCCTGACCCCTAGGGTCTTGGAAAATGGGTGTGGCCATTTTCTCCCATATAACTCAATGTAATCTTGTGAACACCAATTCTCTAAAACTATAATTAATACAGAATTAATTCTTTTTGCTGCAAAAAGAATTAATTCTGTATTAATTATAGTTTCTGAGAATTGGAGTTATATAGGAGAAAATGACTACACTCATTTCCAAGACCCTGGGGGTTAGAGGCTCAAGCAAAATATCAGGTGCACAACTTGACCACAAACCTATCGTAATGACTTTTTATTAGCGAGGACTTTATTTTCACGTTTGATCAAGCTCGCGAAATTACGTGAAAATAAAGTCCTCGCTAATAAAGTCATTTACAGTAATGAAATATCATCAGCAAAGTCAAGTTGTCCATTTTTTATGTTAATCGCCATCTGATGCCATTTTCGCCATTTCCCACTGTTCTTCTCATTACCCCTGACCCCAATGGTCTTGGAAAATGGGCGTGGCCATTTTCTCCAATATATCTCTATGTAATCTTGTGAACACCAATTCTCAGAAATTATAATTGATAGGGAATTAATTCTTTTGGCATTATAATAGATTTGTGGTGTAGTTGTGCACCTGGTATTTTGTTTGAGCCCCTGACCCCCAGGGTCTTGGAAAATTGGTGTGGTCATTTTCTCCTATATAAGTCTATGTAATCTTGTGAACACCAATTCTCAGAAACTATAATTGATAGGGAATTAATTCATTTTGTATTATAATGGGCCTTTGGTCTAGTTGTGCACCTGATATTTTGTTTGAGCCTCTGACCCACAGAGTCTTTGAAAACGGATGTGGCCTTTTCTCCTAGATAACTCTTTGTATAATCTTGTGAATGCTGATTCTCAGAAAGTCTAATTGATAAAGCGTTAATTCTTTGTGCATTGTAACGGGATTGTGGTAAAGTTGTGAACATGATATTTTGTTTGAGGTCATGACCCCACAGGGTCTTGGAAAAGTGGATGTGGTCATTTTATATAACTCTATGTCATCTTGTGAACACCAATTATCAGCATGATCAGAAAGTATAATTAATAAAGAATTGATTCTTGGTGCATTGTAGTGGATCTGTAGTCTACTGTCCTGTTCACTAAATCCAGAGCACCCTGTTTTGGCGATTTATTCTGACGTCTGAAGAATTTTGCCATAAATTATTGTTTCTGGGAATTGACCTCCTTTAGTCGTAACTGGAAATAAACTTTCTCTCTCAGCTGCCTTCAAACCGCAATATGAAAAATAAAATGTCTACGGGAAATTCCCACATTAATTTCAAGCCGCTGCCATATTGTTCTCCGTGTCAACAATAGTAAACAGTGACGTCAAAGCCTCCGACGTCACACATGTTTAGCGATTTTACTATAGAAAATCCCCGTAGACTTTTTATTTTCTGTCCTATTTCTAACTTCATTGACGCACAGCAAAAACAATGGTATTTTCTGTTACGACTAAAGGAGTACTATAAAACTGATATCTTTTTGGAAGATGACATTATCATATTTTAGAGAAAACCGGGAAAACAGGGTGCTCTGGAATTAGTGAACAGGGAAGAAGCACATGATATTTTGTGTGAGGCCCTGACCCCCAAGGTCTTGGAAAATGGTTGTTGTCATTATAACTCTATGACATCTTGTGAAGATCAATTCTCTGAAGGTATAATTGATAGAGTGAATTCTTTTTGCATTATAATGGGTCTGTATTCTAGTTGTGCACCTCATATTTTGTTTAAGTCCTGATCCCCAGGGACTTTGAAAATGGGTGTGGTCATTTTCTCCTACATAACTCTATGTCATCTTGTGAACATTAATTCTCAGAAACTATAATTGATAGCGAGTTCATTCTTTTTGAATTATAATCGATATATGGTCTTGTTGTGCACCTGATATTTTGTTTGATGTCCTGACCCCAGGGTTTTGGAAAATGGGTGTGGTTTATTCCTCCTACATAATTTATGTAATCTTGTGAACACCAATTCTCAAAAAGTATAATTGATAGAAAGTTCTTTTTGCATTATTGAGTCTTTGCGGAATACAGAGTTTTTTCCACTTATAGGTGGTATCTGACGTAAAACCAATGTGACGTCATGAAAATGGTATGGCAACGTCGATTTTATACCGTCATTTCCCAGACTTTTAGGACTGTTACCGTAGAATTTGATGACGTCACAATCAGTCTACGTCAGATACTGTCTCAAATGGGGAGTAACTCTGGTTATCGAAAATGGGGAATAACAGGACTGTGGTCTTGTTGTGAACCTGATATTTTGTTTGAGGTCCTTGCCTCTAGGGTCTTGAAAAATGGGTGTTGTAATTTTCTCCTATATAACCTTATGTAATCTGGTGAACACCACTTCTCAGAAAGTGTAATTGATAGAGAGTTCATTCTTTTTGCATTAGAATGGGTCTGTGGTCTTGTTGTGCACCTGATACTAATTTTTAGCCCTTGACGTCTTGGAAAATGGGTGTACCACTAACATGGATGTTACCAAATAACAAGGAGAGCTTCAGTCTCGTCAGAGATTTCTAGTTTTTTTTTTTGCTGTAGTTACATCAAGATATCCTACCCTTTTTGGCTGGATTGCAAAGCAATTCCGGTCTATAGATTGACGATGTCCGTCCGTCCGTCCGTCCGTTCGTCCGTCTGCCGTCAACATTTTGGTTAAAGTTTCTGGTTGAGGCAAAATCTAAGGACCTATATGCAGTAGAAACTTTATATTATACATGAAGCTTGCCCATGACAAGACCTTTCAATTTATGCCGCAACATTTGACCTAGTGGCCTTGACCTTGGACTTTGACCTAGTTAAAGATTTTGGTTAAAGTTTCTGGTTGAGGCAAAATCTAAGTAACTATATGCAGTAGAAACTTTATATTATACATGAAGCTTGCCCATGAAAAGACCTTTCAATTTATGCCGTAACATTTGATCTAATGACCTTGACCTTGGACTTTGACCTAATTAAAGATTTTGGTTAAAGTTTCTGGTTGAGGCAAAATCTAAGTAACTATATGCAGTAGAAACTTTATATTATACATGAAGCTTGCCCATGACAAGACCTTTCAATTTATGCAGTAACATTTGACCCAGTGACCTTGACCTTGGACTTTGACCTAGTTAAAGATTTTGGTTAAAGTTTCTGGTTGAGGCAAAATCTAAGTAACTATATGCAGTAGAAACTTTATATTATACATGAAGCTTGCCCATGACAAGACCTTTCAATTTATGCCGTAACATTTGACCTAGTGACCTTGACCTTGGACTTTGACCTACTCAAAGATTTTGGTTAAAGTTCCTGGTTTAAGCAAAATCTATGGTACTGTATGCAGTAGAAACTTTATATTATTAATGAAGCTCGCCCATGACAAGACCTTTCAATTTATGCCATAACATTTGACCTAGTGACCTTGACCTTGGACTTTGACCTAGTTAAGGATTTTGGTTAAAGTTCCTGGTTAAAGCAAAATCTATGGAACTGTATGCAGTAGAAACTTTATTTTATACATGTAGGTTGCCTCTGACAAAACCTTTCAATTTATGCTGTATTATTTGACCTATTGACCTTGACCCAGTTAGTGACAAAAACTTACTTTGCAATCCAGCCATACCGTCTTTAGCGGTGTTTTATCTATTATACAGCTTATACTCTTTTCATCAATACAGGTATTTATTAGGATTAGTGGAAGAATCACTCGGTCAGGACGAAGCGGCCAGTAAATGTCACATGACAGCTCTAGACCTGGAATCTACAAGTCCTATTGTACCATTTACAATCATTCCAAGACTTCTAATTTAAAAACAATTACATGTAATTCTTTTATGGCTTTGGCCCCCGAAACAAATTATTTTTAATGTTGAATTTAAAGTACATTAGAATTTTTACCATGCTCCTTGACAAATTTCAGGGAGCATATAGTCCCTATCGTGTTCGTATGTCTGTTCATCTGTCGGTCTGTCTGTCACACATAACATCAGGTGTGAATGTACATGTATATATACTATTAGGCTGTTTATGAGAATTTCATCTAATATTACACAATTGTTCATTAGGATAGCCCCTTCAGAAAAAAGGTCACTTTAGGTCATTCATAACGGTCAAGGTCATTTTCAGGCTAAAAATAGCTATTCCTATTTTAAAAAATTCAAAGATTTATTAAAAATAAATATGTTGTGCAAATTGTCTTAAATTTTGAATACAGATAGGAAAATGCATTATCTTTTGGGTATTGTTACACATAACTTCATGTGAATGTATATACAATCATTACATATACTCATAAAAAAATAATGCTTAATGTTTTTTCATTTCATCCTTTGTACACATATAAAATTATCACATTTATCATCTTATTAGACAAAAGGAAGCCAAATGTACATAATAATACTCTCAGACCCTATGCTTTCAATGGGAAACTCCTTAGTATTTGTAATGTTAGTTAAAATGGCTATGAAACAATATGCCCTCAATGTTCTTTTAGGGCCATATTATGTATTTTTCTGATATTCATGTGTGCTCGTTTTCCATATAATTTGAAAATCTTCTGATTCAATGGACAAACAGATGCAGCATTATATAAGTAAATAGCAACAATGTCATAATGATGATGTCACGACACATGACGCAGGTTTTATTCTATGACATCATCCAAAGTTCGCCGCATTCCATGAATTTGCGAATTAGTTTAATCGAGAGAAAGGACTTTAGTAAAGTGGCCCCCTTTCAGGGCAAAATCTGAAGTTTTCATAAAGTAAAGAATTTGTACCAATATTTATTCTATATGTAGGCTGCTTATGAATTGATGCATATTCTTTAATTTCCTTTCTTACTTTTATAGAATTTGGGCTTCAAAAATGGTATATTTTGCCAAATTTCTGGAAAAACGTCATTTTGGGCTTATTTTCGACACACTTCCTACAAGCTAGTACCAAGCGGTCTTTTTAACAACTTTTATATTTTGACATGTTGTTACTTTTGTACGTCTCTAAGTGCATGCAAAAGGAAAAAGTTACGATCCCGCTTAATGTTATCTCAATGAAAATAATCAAGAATTATGCTATTTTTCATGAAGAATTGACAAAATCACTGATTTTCATGATATGTATGCACAATTTACAATGTCTTACAAATCGAGGAGTAGTTCTTGTAACTAGATTTTTTTAAATATAAATATTTAACTTTCTAAAAATGACAACAAAATTTAATTTTGGAAAAGTCGATTTTAGGGGTCCACTTTACTATGTAAACCATACATACTCCCACAGGGATGAGGTATCATTGCTTGGTCACAAACCCTTTCCTCTATACAAACCCTTTCTTCTATGTGTCTATATTAAAAACCCCAAGGGCGGTCACTCTCTTTGTACTCAATCTTTTCCTTCCTACATGCTAAACCCACGGTCCATTTGATACGATTTTTGGCTTTGTTATCTCAAGATGAATTATAAAACATATCCAAATTGAAAATTTATCCTAAAAGATGCACCGGTTGAATACAGATCGATAGAAGTGGAAGCCACGATCGAGTACAAAAATGTTATATAGCTATTATATAGGAAGTGTCCTCTCTTGGGGTTTTTAAAATAGACATGTAGAAGAAAGGGTTTGTACTTAGGAAAGGTTTGTGACCAAGCAATGATACCTCACCTCTGTGCATACTCCTTTGTTTAATAAGGAGGAAAAGCCTATAAATTTGACTTTTTGATACTTAAATTTTACAGAGTATTACTCAAAAGTGAGAGTCATTCAATCACATCACATTGTTCAAACACATGACATCGAATATTGTAAGCATACATTGCAGGAAAGCAGAAGAAGGGAGGGGATCTCCAACAAGACCCTGTTGCAGCACCAACAGCAAAACACCAAAACACCCGAAGCAAAAACAGAAAAGACTAGCATAGTATGAGACGGAAAAGAGACATACGACATGTAAACATCAAACACAAACGACTACACATAAACCGACGAGACCAATGGGCAACCAGTGCCAACTTTCGACGGCCATTTGCCACGCAAGTAGCAAATGGTGTGGTTATCCTGGATTACGTGCGCATAAGTGACTTGAAGAAGTTAAAGTCCAAAAGTTTTCATGTGCATCAATGAACATTGACTTGGGTAAAATTCTAATTCCTCATAAACATGGTAAATGCATAAAAACATAAAAAAGTCAAAAAATTCAAAATTTCATGTTTTTAACTAAAAGACTTATTTTGATAATCAAAAAATCTTACTTTAGCCCTAAACTGTTTGTCCTATATCTATAACATCATTAATGCAAACAAATAAGGTCACATAATCAATAGCTTGTGTACATTGAATAATAATGATACATTGTAATACAACATGTACTGTTCTATGCATTTCTTCTTTTGAAGAGTATATATAATTACTAGGCTGCTTATGAGAATTCCATCATATATCCCATATATGTTTATTAGGATAGATCCTTCAGGAGAAAAGTCACTTAAGGGGGTCTAGACCAGTATCCAAAAGAACCAGATTGGAAAGCTCTAGATCAGTAATGATGTCATAATAGAAACGGCGACATTGGCGCATTTTTTGCAAGAACGTCAGCATTAGGTAACGTAAAAATAAAGGGATGGGGTAACAAAATCACTATAACTTAAAAACCGACGGTCATATTTCAAAGGAACATATTGGTGCTTCACTTGACATAGGAAGAAGATAATATTTTAAAGTTTTTACAGAAAATAAATGATAGAGTTTCAGATAAATGGACTTTATTATCAGAAATTAACAACTCAAGATGTTCTGAAAATAGACATAAATTTATCTCCTTTCGACAATTTCTTTTAAAAGTCTTAGTGATCATTTGTAATTCTATACATATCAGATTGCCCACATCATATATAAATGAAAAATACAGAACTTGTTAGTATTCTGCCGCTACAGAATATTTGTAATTGTTTTTCATTACCTAAAGTGTGTTAAATTTAACGTCACATTTACAGTCCATTTTGGGGCTTTCAATGGGTATATATGTATGTTCGTAGCTTCAAAATTAACGGTAAAAAATTGATGAATCTTTTCATGTAGAAAAAGTATGTGGCAAAACTTATTTATTCCCATACAAAAAGTTTAAAAGAAATTGATTTGGAAATTTCTCTCAATTCAAAATGGTCTTAAACTTTGTTTATATTAAAAAAGGAAAAATGCATATTCCATTATATACATGTATGTTATATACATGTATATTTTTTGCATTGATAAGAAATTGTGTACCATAAAATGAGGTAGTTATGACACATAACTTCTTTGTTATAATTTGTGCAAACTTCACAAACTGCTTTGCAGGATGTGGGCTTTCAGACAAAGGTCTTCTAGGTCATATTAGGGTTAAAGGTCAAGGTCATTCATGATCATTTCCTAAAGGTCAAAGACACTCTAAAATCAAACTTGTTATCAAAATTATTGTGTTTGGGGAGCATCCATCAGGTTTACTAATTTTGTCTTTATTTTTTTTCAAATTCTATTGTTTCACATCATGTTATCATCTTATTTACTACAATTTTTTAAAATCCAGTATTGTATAAGCTATTTGTTTTGTTTTGTTTTTTCTCCTCTCAAAAGGAATATCTTGCTAATATTGAAAATTGGAAATCTCATGGAGTGTTGAAAGATTAATAATGTTCAAGTGATATGAAAGACGAGGGTGTCATATCCAATGTAGTTGTGCTTGTTATTTCAGAAGAAGATTTGTCGTTGCTACCATTAATTGACAAATTCATGGGTAAAAACTGTGATATTTATGTGCAATAGACATGATAGAGTTACAATAAATTGTCATGAACCTTTCACATGAACATATACTAGTAGTTTCTTTGTTTTTGTTTCCCAAGAGGAATTATATTATATTAGTTATTATCATAATAAAACATGTATGTATGATATAAAGTTTCAGTAACAGATTCAGATCTTTGTAGGAAAGATGGGCCATAGTTTAGTTTGAGAATCAAAATACTCGGAGAGTTGTCTTGGCTCCACTCTCAAACCATGAGTTGAAGCAAAGTTCACTTTTGGTAACAGGTGACACCAAAGACATGATGAGCAAGTCATTGTAACATATTACAGTATTAGTTACATTTAAGTTCATATAAGAAAAAAATCCAAGATTTTCCAAATTTTGTGATAAATAATGACCATAGTTCTTAAACAGAGAAATTTTTATCAAATGCAGTCTGTCTGCAAAGTCCATTCTTAGTCTACTTCAGAATCAGTAGACCCTGCAAAGGGGATTAGTTTTACGTTTGATGTCATATTTACTGATGATTGGATAACTGATTTACAACAGTTGACAGTGTTTTGAAAGATTCACAGGTCTCCTTGTCAGAAGTATACATACACTTTAACTTTTGTTAAACATTAATTTCTGACTGACCTTGTATAATTTTTCAATATCTGTGTACATTACTGGCATGGTAATCCGCATAATACATGTAATAGTTTCCTGAAAACTACTGTACAAAATAAGATTTATTTGAAAAATAAATTTTATTTCAATAATTTGATGCATTCACATACATGTACATGTATATATATAGACGTCGAATATGGTGAACATTTGTAGAATTTAAGTTTTTAAAGCAAATTTACTACAACTTTATATTTCTGGCATTGTTATGAAAACTTGTCAATTTTCTAGATGAGACTGAGTAAATGAATTACAAATTCCACTAAAATGAATTACATTTTATGACAGAATAGGAATTTTGGTTGTGCTATCTTCGACCTGCACGGTGGTTACATTCGGGACTGAATCATCTTCATTGTCATCGTCATCTTCTATATTATCTTTATCGTCATCGTAGAAGTCATCAGACACGATTTCTGGAAACTCGTCTTCCATTCCCTCGTCTACGATGAGCTGCCTCAGAGCTTGCAGTTTCTCGGGAGTTAAACAAAAACACCCCTTCTTTGCTAGCATGGCTCTCCATCGGTTATGTCGACGATTCTTTTTGGCCATCCACTTTGCTTTCAGTGCTGAAGTAACACCTGTATAATCGTTTCCTTGCTGCATTTTATGTAACTTATTCCAGCGGCGCATCTTACGGCGCAGTTTCCATGGTCGCATAGCAGGACGTGGCATGTCAATCCAGCTTTCGCGCGAGCGCACTGGGATGTTGTCGTCGCCGGAGAAAGCGGCCGCGTCATCAACTTTGTGGATCCTGTAAATTATGATACATATTTACATCAACACTACGTTCAGATTTCCATTCATAAGTTCTTACATCCTAGCAAGGAACAGGTGTCATCACATATATCTACTTTAATAGATTTGACACTGAAGTGACCTTGAATGTGACTTTGATGCTGAGTCTCATCACAGTAAAGAAACTGTATCGACATGGCTTTAATGATAGTGTGACTATATGACGGATGAATTTCTGGTAGATGTTGCTCAAATCCTTGGACTAACTTCGTATAAGGATTCATTTAAAGACAAAAAAGGGTTTTTTTTTTCAAATGTTGTGAAGCTATGAAAGCAATGTAATAAACCTTACCCATTTTGCCCGCCGATGGCCCATCTTCGCCATTGACCCCCTCTTCCTCGTCCCCTCATCGTCATCACAGTACCATCCCCTTTATGCCCACGACCTCCCCTGTGTCCGCGTCCCTTCCAGTGGCGACCAGCCTCAGACACAAGGGCAACAAAGAGAACCACCAAGCAAACAAGGAGAAACTTTGACATCTTGGTTTCAAATGAGGAGGCACGGTGGTTCTGAGTATTTATAGGGATGCGAGCTTTGTTGATGACTTGGATTTGTTTCAAAGTTAAAGTGTCCTCTAATGTTGGAGAGATAATTTCCTGTATTATAAATGATTCATATTCATGTGCCTCCTGATATAATACTATTAATAGTAAACAATAGAATGTGGGAAAGTCTGGGGTCCTTTACTCAAACTTTAAGTGAATCCGCGGATGGCTGACGTTCTGGTCTACGACCTTTTTAGCTCACGCGAGCATTCGCGACCGTCTTTCATAAAAATTATCTGGAAGCGAGAAGTCGTGCCTTTCGTTCCGTCAAAGAAATTGGCCATCAGTGGTTCTGATTGTCTAACGCTATAACCGATGTAGGGAATTTCGTTTTACAGGAAACATATAAATTTTATACTAAAAGGCCCTTTTCTAATTTTGTGTCTTCTGTTGTTTGATACAAGATATGCGACCTTGAACGGCCTAGAAGGTTACCTTGACCCTCATTGGAGTCTCATCTTGCTTGGCCATCTATCCCTGCAAGTCACAGGAGCTCGATGCAAACGATCCAATCCACAAGAATATCCGCCCCTACTTTCCCTATATATACGTTGACTATAGAGAGATGGGAAGGGGCGGGTGTCATTGAGGTTTCGAGCTCCGATTCAACTCATTGGGAAGGTTGTTAAGTCATGCGATAGTGAGAAGACGTCAGTACATCTGTTTTTATGATTGGGTAGCACGATTCTCTGGATTGCTCGTTGTATTCACGAAAGAAATGTTTCGATTCGATTCATCATATATATATTAAATTTCATATCATTCATGAAAGAAATGCTTTGATATGTTCATATTTCAATTACAATAGATTGTTTGAGAAGTACACGAAGCTGAAAATCTTAATGACGCTAACAGCTGGTGATTCAGCTCGGATGCCTGCATGACCTTGTTATTTCAAAATAAAAAAAAACTCGCACACTCTACGTCTTGCGTAAACAAAGTATATCTCCAAGATCAAGAGGTATTACAATCAAAACACTATATAGTATATAGATCAGCACAATGTCTGTGGGACCGGGAATTTTAGCCCTTGCTCTTTTTTGTGTAGTGAGTTTTGATTCAAAAGTAGGGGCACATACAGAGTTGCTTAGGTACGTTTTCAATAGAATATTCACTTTGATTCAAAATTTCTACTTTTTTTAAAATCGAACTCTCTCTCCTTTATTCAGCATACTTTAGTATACCATTACAATGTTTGAAAATTGATGTTTTTTCTATGTTAGTTTATTTCGTTCTTGTAACTTATTTTAGGAAAACAAAAACAGAAACAAAAAAAAAAGGTCAACGGCACTTCGCTATTTGGATGGTTTGTGTGTCATCATAGCAAAGTGTCGTTGGTCGTGTCTACGGCTACTCATAGGAAGGAGGATCAAGCCTTTCATTTAGCCCACCTGAGCTTAGCTCAAGTGGGCTATTGTCATAGCGTTCCATCCGTCGTCCGTCTGTCCGACTGTCGTTAACTTTTTACATCTTCTCTAGAACGGTTCACCGCTTTACGGATTTTTTTTAAACTTGTTGTACATGATGTATTCTTGGCCTCTCACCGAAATTGTGATTTGGATCCAGATCCATTCAGGGTTGGATCCAGGGAGGGTCAAAATTGTCAAATACCAGTAGGTACCCCTCTTCAAAAATCTTCTCCGGAACCGCTGCATGGATCAGATTTACATTTATGGATGGGTTATCAAAAATTGTGTTTTTGATTAAGATCCGAAGAATAGAAGTACGCCTTTTTACGTCTTTTTGGACTTCGTCATAAATTCTCATTTTACAACTACGTGTATTTCTTTGAATAACTGAATAAGGGTATGTTACTATGCACTCAATTGCTGCAAATTTTTCGTATTTTTAAAATTATTCAATATTGTGCGAATTTTTTTTTTTTTTATTTTAATCTTTATGATTTCTTTTTTTTTTCTTCTTCTTCTTCAAAAAGGAAGGAGGGGTTGTGCGAATTTGTTAGCTCTACTGGTCAAAGACCAGTCGAGCTAATGCGATCGCCCTGTGTCCGGCGTCCGTCCGTCCCTCCGTCCGTTAAACTTTTCTCGTGAATGCGAATTAATCCTCTGAATCTGTAAATGGTAAGAAATTAATTCTTTTTGCATTATGTTGGGCCTATGGTCTAGTTGTGCACCTGATATTTTGTTTTGGCCCCTGACCCCCAGGGTCTTGGAAAATGGGTGTGGTCATTTTCTCCTATGTAACTCTATGTAATCTTGTGAACACCATTTCTCAGAAACTATGATTGATAGGGAAATAATTCTTTTTGCAATTTATTGAGCCTATGGTATAGTTGTGCACCTGATATTTTATTTTGGCCCCGACCCCCAGGGTCTTGGAAAATGGGTGTGGTCATTTTCTCCTGTATAACTCTATGTAATCTTGTGAACACCAAATCTCAGAAACTAAAATTGATAAGGAATTAATTCTTTTTGCAAAAATTGGGTTTGTGGTCTAGTTGTGCACCTGATATTTTGTTTTGGCTTCTGATCCCCAGGGTCTTGGAAAATGGGTGTGGTCATTTTCTTCTATATAACTCTACGTAATCTTGTGAACACCATTTCTCAGAAACTATTATTGATAGGGAAATAATTCTTTTTGCAATTTATTGAGCCTATGGTCTAGTTGTGCACCTGATATTTTGTTTTGGTCCCTGAACCCCAGGGTCTTGGAAAATGGGTGTGGTCATTTTCTCCTATATAACTCTATGTAATCTTGTGAACACCAAATCTCAGAAACTATAATTGATAAGGAATTAATTACAGTATTTTTGCAATAAAATGGGTTTGTGGTCTAGTTGTGCACCTGATATTTTGTTTTGGCCCCTGACCCCCAGTGTCTTGGAAATGGGTGTGGTCATTTTCTTCTATTGAACCCTATGTAATCTTGTGAACATAAATTCTCAAAAAGTAAAAATGATAGAGAGTTAATTCTTTTTTGCATTATAATAGGTCTTTGATCTAGTTGTGCACCTGATACTTTGTTGGGCCCCTGACCCCTCCTGTAATGTAATCTTGTGAACACGAATTCTCAGAAAGTGTAATTGATAGAAAGTTAATTCTTTTTGCATTAAACATGTTAAAATGGGTCTGTGGTTTTGTTGTGCACCTGATACTATTTTTCAGCCCATGACCCTTGGGGTCTTGGGAAATGGGTGTACCACTTACATGGGTGCTTTCAAACAACCAGGAGAGCTTCAGTCTCGTCAGAGACTTCTAGTTTTTTTATTTTAATCTTGATTTCTATTTTTTTCTTCTTTAAAAAGGAAGGAGGGGTTGTATCTTATACATTTTCTACTTCTACTCCTGAAACGTTGGACAGATTTTGGTGAAATTTGAATTTGAAGACGTTTAACATTGGTATACATGGTGTACCCAAGATTCTTTAACACAATTGTGTTTAGGATCCAGAACTGTTCAGGGGTGGATCCAGGGTGGGACTAATGGTGTCCGGAACCGCTGCATGGATGTGAAAAAAAGACAACCTATTTAATGGGTTATCAATATTGTGCTTTTGTTGAAGTTTTGATGAAGATCCGACAAATTGAATTTACGCATTTTTGACGTACTATTTCTTCGAATATGTTATTATGTTCTTATTAAATGCATATTTGTCATATTTAATTAAGCTATTCCATGGTTTGATATTGCTTTTGTGTGAATTCCTTTTTTTTACGTGGTTTACTAGGGGTTTTTTTTATACATTTTCGAATTCGCCCTAAGACCACTTGATGGATTTTATCGAAACTTATTGATATACATGATGTCATCCACGTATCTTGCCAAAATTGTGTTCAGGATCCAGATCCTTTCAGGAGTGGATCTAGGGTGGGGCCAAAGGTGTCCAAAAAGGGTAGGAGTGAGGTAAAAATACCAGAATGCCTTTTGGTAATTTGTAAGTATGCTAAAAAAGTACATGGGTACCAGATTCTCAGATTAGTGTTATGGCCCCCTTGTGCCTTTTATTATGTATGCATAGATTTATCAGGAACAAGAGGGGGGGGGGTTAGGATTATAAACCAGTTGATTTTTTTGTTTTGTTTTTTTTTTTTTTTTTCAGCCTCCAGGAAAATGGTCGAGACATGTCGATTTTAAACGATATGGACAGATCAAGGTACGGTATGATCATAAACAGGATAGTAAAGCGACATGCGATGAGACAAAATACTAGAATCCACGGAGTACACAATATGGATAGAGGGGGACCAAGACGTGGATTTCGACAGCAACTCGGAAATCGCGGTAGACCTTACAAGTATTGCTCAACTCCTGATAATTTAATGCAGTTAGCACAGCTATTGAGTGACACCAACAATACAAGGAACTACCCGAGTTTCGTCAGGCGTATTGGGTATAACTCGTCAGATTGCGAGACCCCTGCTGTCAACAGTGTTGATGATGAAGACGAGAGCTCTCCGGAAGAACCGCTAAGTGGCCGCCGATTATACACAAGTCTGCGAGGGCGACGTGGACGCAATGGGCAACGTGGACGCAATGGGCGACTTGGACGCAATGGGCGACGTGGACGCAATGGGCGACGTGGACGCAATGGGCGACGTGGACGCAATGGACGACGTGGACCGTGGCACAATGGGCGACTTGGACATCGACGTGGTCACAGGAACCAGCGCCGCAGACGACCGCATAGGATACCGTTCTACTGTAGAAGATGCGCTTTCTTCAGGGGTGATAATGCACAGGGAAATCTGACGCAGATTGTCAGAAGTCAGGGCAGAGAAGATGATTTCCCCAATCTATTCAGGAATCTTGATGATGATATCGATGATGATGAGGATCCTGGACCGGTTATTGAATAACTCAAATATTTGTTTATATAATGTACATGTATATGTTCCTCTATTTCAATTGAAAATATCTAATGTTGCTTGTGAAACAAGACGACAGTCCAGGCAAAGTAAATGAATATTACTGAAATTTGACTTTTTTCAATCTATTGTACGAAATACAAGCTATAAATATATATTGAACAAAAAGACCACGAAAGAAATTTAAAACTGGTTGTAGCTTCCCAATAATATATTGCCAAAATAGGAGCAAACGTTCAAAGAAAATATTGAAAATAGCAATGGCTTACTACATGTACATGTATACATTGTAATTTATGCAGACTTTGTGTTGATGTTTAGTTATCTTATCTAGGTAACAAATTATATAACCTCATTCATTTAACAAAAACTTGGCAAACAAAATAGAAAGGTTCAAAGGTATAGATATATCTTCAATCAAAAATGTTTCAAGATCCTCATTCGCCTTCTATACATGTATTACACAACGGCTGAAATCATCATTGAGAAAGTTCTTCGGTCGCTCCGGGAATAAAATAAAAGCATATCAGATCTCCCTTTCCAGAATGAACAGTGAGATTCTGGACTGTGATTGAATGACTCAAGAAACGTCATTGAATTGCATATGATATCCTATGACCATTTTGACATAGTCTGTGTACATCATTGGCTGATTTAAGCACATATGACAAATGAACAGTTTGTCAAATTGATTTTGTCAGTGTCTTTGTACAACATTGGCTAATCAAATCACATGCATATCGAATGTAAACATTGCTTATACCATAGTCTGTATACAAAATTAGCTAAACCATTGTCTAATGGTCTGTGTACAGCATTGGCAGATTGAAACACATATTGGAAGGTTGAGAAATTGATTATACAATGGTCTGTGAACAACATTGGCTGATTAAAGCACATATGACATCATATGAGAAGTTTGAAACATTGGCTAATTAAGCATGAGAAGTTTGAAAATATGATTATACAATGATCTTTGAACAACATTGGCTGACTTAAGCACATATGACATATGAGAAGTACAATAGTCTGTGTACAGATTGAAGCTTATTTGACATGATATAAGCAGTTTGATAAAGTCAGATGTAAGCGTGCGCTCTCAAGCATGTGTGTGCTCTCTTATGATTAAAAATACAATTAGCTGATTGCTGCAGAAGAATGTGCAAGTGGGAGTCAGACAATAAGATCAGATCATTATTATGTGGCAAAGGCGAGCCTAATTTCAAATTGTCATAGATCACCATCCGTTGTCATAAAATAACTTCATTAAGTTCAAGAACTCGTGGCAAGGAACCAATATGTCCTCTTACCCACCCCTCACACGTGTTTTACAGAATGTATTATGTATATTTTTAACTCCCGCTAGTATTGTGGAGGGGGGGGGGGGTTCTGTCGGTATGTGCACCCCTCTGTTCGTCTACCCTGCATACTTTTCCAGAACATTTAAAGAATACCGTTACAGAGGATTGTTTCATTTCTTGGATATAGCTTTTGGTGCATATTATTTTTGTCCTGACTGATTGTCTGTCCGAATGTTAAACCTTGGACATAACCTTTGAACCATATATAAGAATAAGCTTTGATCATTCACATGTGGATTGCTTGTGACAAGACCTTTCATTTGACAGCTTGGCCTTGACCTTGGAGTTATACACTTTCATTAGTATCTCCATTATCTATGAAGATAGGATTATCATATTCCATATGCCTCTTACTATGACAAGACCATTAGATATATACCATGACTTCTAACCGCATGGCCTTGACCTTCATGACTGATTTTAATAAAGGCTTCTTTTTTTCAGAATTTTAATTAAAAATTTTAACCTTGTAAATAAGTTTTGAACCACATAAGATATACAGTTTAATATATTTCCCATGTAGATTGCCTGTGACGAGACATTTCATTTGACACCTAAATCTTTGAACCCATGACCTTGACCTTGGAGTTTGACCCTGTTTTATTTAGAAAAAAATACACTTTGAAGTTTCAGCAATATCTCCATTATCTTTAAAGATGGGATGTTCCTAATTCATACGTGTCTTTCCTACAAGATAATTGTATGGATACCATGATTTATTACCTTATGACCTTGACCATAAAGACTGACTTTATTCTAAGATTTTTTACGGAAAATTATGATGTTCCATTGAAATAAATTTTGAATCATAGCTGATAAAGCTTTGATAATTTTTCTGCTTGGATGCTTGGATGACGTATCTATTGTAGATCAGATTGAGAACACAAGTAGATCATTTTGATGCTTTTCAAAGATAAAGCAAATGTAAAATTGCACGATGTTTTATGACATGACAAATATTGATAATGACCATATCCCTGTATACAGCACAAAATCGATAATTCAGAAAATCAGAAACATGATACATTTATGTAAATAATACGAGGGCTGATTGATGTGTTGTGAGCCTCGGTTTTCTGGGATGCAGAAGGTATTCTGCTGATAGATAATCTCAAAAAAAGGACAAACAATCAATGACACATACTATGCTTCACTTCTACTGGAAAATATTAAGCCTGAGCGCCGCGGAAAGCTAACTCGTTAAAAAGTGTGTTGTTCCATCAGGACGATGCATCTGTTCACAAGTCTGTCACTGTCATGGCTACCATTCATGATTGTAGCTTTTTGTGTCGCTTGCGAAGCATAGCAACACTTAGGGATCACTTTGTCTGTCTGTCTGTCTGTCTGTCTGTCTGTCTGTCACACCCTATAAAGGTTATTCTTAAGTGTCGCTATGTTTTGCAGGCGACAAATGCATTCATTGGAATGATTTTTAATTTGATTGAACATCCGTCTTATTCCATTATCTATTCCCAAAACTGAGAGCAGCTATTTCTGTCACCCACTTTCAGTCCGATGATGACGTCATACTTGCAATGGATAAGGAGTTCTTTAAAAGTTGGATTGAGACCCTTAAACACCGGTGGCAAAAATGTATAGATAATGAAGGGAATTATGTAGAAAAATAATGCAAAATGTCTGATAAAATTCAAATCCTTAAATACGAGGTTCACATCATATTAATCAGCCCTCGTAACTGTCTCTTAGCTTTTGTTCCACAAAATTGATTATTAATTCAGATATTAAAAGATCTGATTTAATCATTCCATGTCCGTTACTAGTTGTGATACAATATTTTGGTCTGCCGTTAGAATTCCTATCGTATATTTACGATGCTTAAACTTACAGAATATCATCTTTATCACTTCATTAAAAATACAAATATTACATATCGAATATGAAAACGTATGAAGTCAATGGCGTATATCCCATATAAGCTTATAATAGATGTAGGCTGTACAAAATGATGCCATATCAGCTATGGGTTTCGCCAAGTGAACAATCTGTACATAGTACTGAACCCATCCTTAATGTTTCCTTATAACGCTGCACACTGATCATCGTCGGATACCCCCTGTCTGAAAATTCATCAGGTGATTGTTCATGAGATCTAGATTATTCATGCTGATGACCCAAAGGTTTCACACCACGTTGATCGAAGGTCATGTGACCAAGGTCAAGGTCACTTAGTACATTTTTAATGAAATTGTACATGCTATCGTGTCTGGGCTCTATCTCTTGAAATGTATACACAGGATCACTCTTATACTTAAGTGTGTTTTAGTTCATGATCGAATGGTTTCTTATCACCTTGAGCCAAGGTCAAAGTCATATTTTCCTTAAAAATGAAACTGTACATGCTAATCCTGTCCAGGCTATATACCTTAAACTCTTTTTACAATTGTTTTCATATTCTAGTATGTTGTTTCTTAGGACTAAATGTTTCACATGACATTGTCCAATGTCACATGACCGGCGTCACTTCTTACTTTGGTAATGAAACTGTACATGCTAATCCTGTCCAGGCTATATACCTTAAACTCTTTTTACAATTGTTTTCATATTTTAGTATGTTAATTGTTTCTTAGGACTAAATGTTTCACATTACATTGTCCAAGGTTACATGACCAGCGTCACTTCTTACTTTGGTAATGAAAATGTATATGCTAATCATGTCCAGGCTAAAATTCTTTTGAACCATGTATCCAATCGCTAATATTCCAGCTTGCTGTTGCTCGTGATCCATATCATGTTTGGGCTTTACCTATTAAAACAATATGATGTTGCTCATGACTCAAAGGTTTCACACCAACTTGGCCCAAGGTCAAAGTAAATTAGAGGGAAGGGGAGAGACATCTGTTTTTTTTTCTGAATTTTTTGGTTTAATTGATAGGATTATTGTCAAGATATCCTGTAAATTTCAGCCCTCTATATTCAGGGGACTTGGATGTTTTCCAAAGACATAAATATGTGGAGGTTCACTGCATTTCATGCAAATGCCGTGTGAGATGAATATAATATATCCTTAGATGTTACAAGGAAATCCAACCCGCGTACCCGAGTGTATAGGATTTGCTTGTACCACGACAAGGCTTGCCGAGTCGTGGACTAAAACAAATCCCAAACTCCCCGGTCGAGCTCCCATCTGATAGTTTGAAGCAAATCCTAGACACGAGGGTTGGATTTCAGTGTCCCTGATATCATCTGGGGATTGATTATTTTTCTCTCACTGTCTAAAAAAAAACAACCTCAAAATGAGTTTTTGTTGTATTCCTAGCCTAGTACCCGAGGCCTTCCGAAGTGCTAGGCTATTGTATTCCTTGTCATATTTTGAACGGATATATATAACAATCAAAGATTCGGGGGCATTTAATTTTTGGCCTGTCCGTCTTTTTGTCCGAAAAACTTCAACATTGGGCATGACCTTTGAATGGAAGGTGATAGAGCACTCATATTTCACATACAAGACCTTTCTACTGATACCAAAATTTTTGACCTCGTGACTTTGACCTTTGACCTTCTTTTCAAAAACTTTAACTAGGACATAACTTTTGAATGGTAAGAGATAGGGCTTTCATATTTCTCATGTACATTCCTTGTGACAAGACCTACCTATATCCTACTTTTCAAAAACCTTAACATTGGGCATAAATTTTGAATGGTAAGTGATATAGGACTTCATATTTCACATGTGTATTCATTATGACAAGACCTTTCTATTGATACCAACATTTTTTTCCTTGACTTTGACCTACTTAACAAAAAATAACATTGGGCATAACTTTTAAAATGGTAAGTGATAGGACTTTGATATTTCACATGTGTATTCCTTGTCACAAGATTTTTCCATTGATACCGACATTTTTTTAACCCAGTGACCCTGACCTTAACCTTTCACATACATGTACTTTACAAAGATGTCACCGGGGACACTCGTGTTTTACAAACACAGGCTTTACACCCGTTTTTTTTTCAAAGGATTTTCCATTCAGATTGTGTTATGTTTTCTAATATCATTTCTACATACTTCATCTAAATTCAGAAACAAAATATCGATATTTTTATTTTACAGGAAAAATTAAACGATCAAAAGTTACGAAAATTTAGAAAATTGTTCGTAGGTATTTTTGTTTGCAGTGTATTTTTGAACATATTACTTTTAAAATATCTAGAGTACTATACTCCTATTTTTGAGGGGGAAAAAAGCTGGAATTGTACGCGAAAGAGGTCAAAATTGCATGTTCGGTATAATCCACGTATATACATGTAAAACAAAATACTATGTACTTTTGAGTTGAAATCATAATTGATGTTATAGCAAACAAGTACCACTCATTGAGTCAAATAACATAAACACTTGTTTCAAAGTGGAAATTACGGTGAGAACAATTGGTCATTGAGGCTGGATCATCGACTGGTCTCCTTCAAGTTCTAGTTTATACCACTGCCTTGGCCTATATTTAATGAGGACATGCAGACGACATGTGAAGGTCCTAGAGTACTTAGTCAATTTTAGCTCAACTGAATGGTCGCAAACAAAAGAGACAATGTGATTGGGTGGGTATCCGGTAAGTTTCTGTCCGTCAGTCCGTAACTGCAAGTGACCATCAGTTCTCAGAAAGTACGAATGACATAACCCTTTTTTTTTGGGCCCAGTTGTTCGCTGGATTTTTTTATCTATTTTTTATTCCCTTGACGATTGGGAATATGGAAATTGGGCGTGGTCATGAAATCTCATGATCACCATTTCCAGAAACTGTTAGTGACGAGGATTTCTTCTTTTTGCACTGTTTTAATCTATGGTCATGTTGTGCATCTGGAATTTTATTTTAGCCTCTTGTCCACATGGTACGAGTAGTAGAAAATGGACATACTCTTTATTTTTATTTTTTACATAATATTGCGAACGTCATTTCTCTTAACCCGAACATAATCTAATATATGTAGCAAATAAGAGGTGAAAGTAGGCCAGGATAACTCGACTTTGTTCCACTGTCACCTCGAACTAAACAAAACTCGAAGAAATTAGAAGTAGTATTTGGTGCTTATTGTATTTGAAGTATTTTCATTCTGTTAATTACTTGTACATGAATGTCGAACGCAATAGACTCTGAAACGTTAAAAGTTCGGCTCAGGTGAGCTACTAGTAAAGTATGACGGATAAGATTAAACATGCTAACTCTCTGACTGCGAACTTTCAAGATATTCTGTTCAGGACGAGAATGTAGCACATGTCTGCTCGGATGAGCCATAACCAGTAAACTTTGGTACAATGTAATAAGATGTCCGGAAATAGTATTATTAGATGGTGTGGCTGTACGGATCAGCTGTATGCAACCTTCTTGTATAATCCATGAAAGCCGCGTGCAACGTGCTAATTTAATGATGCTTATCTTTAATGGAACGACATCCCTGACAAAGGTGGTATTAGCAAGGCCTTTAAGTCGGTGGATGAATATCAGATATCGTGTAGAAATTCGATCTATGCTTCATATCAACTGAATTCTGAGAAAATTAATAGCTATTCTCTGTAAGCATTTGCACTTTTATGAAGGACGCACGGCACGGCATGTCTCAGATTTTGATAAAATTTGTACATAAGGTTTAGTCTGACCCAAAATTAAAAATTTGTTAAAAATTTTCTTAATATCACACCCGGTTGCCATGGAAACGGACTTTGAATATTGAATGAAAAAGCTTTTTTGGGCGTTTTTGAAGTCACATACATGATTTATGCAGCATAATCTAAAACAAACACTGATGAATTATCAGTACCCTATCATTGCTCTTTCAAGTTAAGTAACAATAATGTTGGGTTTATGGTCTTATATATCTATATGTTTCCATAGCAACAATACTGGTACCCTATCAAAATAGTGTTTTTGGCATTTTTTCAAAATTCAATGATAAATTTCTTACATTTTTTTGTGTTTTTTTTAAGCAAATAAAACATAAGCATTCACACTGGGACAAAGTTTCTGTTCGTTGCTATGGCAACATGACCTCAAATCGCAAAAATGAAAGCAATTTTGGACAATATTTAGCCTAAATCCCTTTTATTACTAGATCATTGAATTTTAATTCAAAGTGATGAAAATTAATTAATGTATTCATGCAGATCTTTCACTACACGAAATAAATCTTTTTTACAAATATTCAGAAAATAGCCCGTTGCTATGGGAACGATTGTGTAAAATTGCACATAGGCCCACTTTGAGTCCTTGGATACGGTCATCAAAAGTTAAGTAATCTGAAAATTTTTAAATCTAAAATAAAGATTAGACTTTGCTTTATCGTATATGTAAAAAAGGTTGTATATGCCTGTTTTCTTTTTTGGGGAAAAGGCTTCCAAAAACAACAAAAAATGCTTATTTTTGTAATGTATGGCCAAATTACTATAGCAACCATTAATTATTTGAAACTTTTTTTATTGTATTTTGATAGAGGCTTACTTGATCTTTATTGATACTAAATTTGAACTTCCTGGGACTCATAATAATTGTTTTATAAAAATAATAAAAAATGGTTGCCATGGTAACATTTGTTCCCCATATTTTTTTTCACGGTTTTTGAAAAAGCTCTTTGTGTTGGATATTTTCCAACAATTTTTATCTGTTCGTCATGATGCAAAAATTTTAAAATGACTCTGAAGTTGCAAAATAAGTAATATTATAGACCATAGTTACCGTTGCCAAGGTAACTTATGTACATAAAAACAAGTGGGTTTATCTGGAATTTGCTCATTTTATAAAATTAATCCTACTTCCTAATCATACACCCATCAAGAGAAAAAGAAAATTGGAAAATACATACAGCATTTTGAAATCAATATTTCAAAATTAGCTAATTATGTTGTCACGGTAACCAACCTTTTTTTTTACAATATCAGACACTACTAGTGAGCTTATCTAAAATGTTATGTCCTAATCATTAGAGTGCAAAAAAAGTTTTCCATTAATGTCGTATATATACCAAATTACAGAGCTTCAAATTAGCTCAATTTTGCCAATTTCTCAACTTTAAAGGCCGTTGCCATTGTAACCAGATGACCTAGAAATAAATTTTTGTCAATTTTTTCTTTTTTTCATTAGTCCCTACTTATGTGTGAAATTTCATGAAAATCGGAGACCATGCGTGCCGAAATTGTTTAAACGGTTACAGAGAATTGCTATTAATTATATATGACGTCAGTAAATCAGGTAGATCATCAATAGCGTCCCGTCTTCACAGTCAGCGTTCAACTATATGCAAACAGAATAGAATTTGTACAATGTGCAAGACTGCTTACTATATTGTTCAAGGACACAACGGAACTTGGCGATATAACTATTCATTTACAGTCTGAGTACTACAAATGTATATATAAGTAACGATACAGAAGTTTTCTAACTCCTTTCTTAAGGGATACTTTTAAGACTGTTGCCCATATGATCCATTGAATATCGGTAGTCCTTGCGTTTATTTCCAGGGGCGCTCAGACATACAGATAATGCAAAGGAACAGAGAAATATATTGAAGATTCACCATCTTCATTTAGGGAACAATTAATTCACAACATCAAAATATTTTTGAATTTTAATTGCATTTTGAGTACATATTGCATGTCAAACTTGAAAGTGCTCAACTTGTACATTGTTTGAATAGGACCCAGGCCCGGGTGTTCATAAATCAAAAATTCGAAATGAATTGGATTGAATACTGAAAAAAAAGAAAATCATTAGAATGTTAGCGTGAATATTATACCGTAAACCTACTGAAAGCCATGGTTACGTACGTTATATATATTCTCAAGTTTAACAACAAAACTTTGACAGTTTTCTCTATCAGAAAGTCATGGATGGTAAAAAAAATGAAAATATACTGTTTGATGTATGCATAATTATCCTCTTTGCATGTTTACAGAGACGCTTTTAAAAATCTATGAAAATGTGCAACCCCCCCGTAGTCTTTTTCGAGAACATTTACCTCCAACTCTTTTTTTAATAGTAATGGTCTCAGAGTCAAATGTTTCTGCGCCTTCTCTCCGAAATCCTAGATCCTCCCCCGATCAGTTCAGTTGAATACTATTGTTATATTGGAAACATTAGTGTAGCTTATAATATATGTATTTTACCTCAACTCATCTTCTATTTCTATGCAAGAACGGGTTTCAGAACATAAATATCTTCATATGTTACACAATAATACTGATGGTTTATGAAAAATACTGTCTTAATAAACAAATATTACAAAATATATAACTCTTATCATATAAAAATAAGTTTTGAAATAAAAACATAACAGTATAATACGAAAATAAAGACATATGATAATATGATATACAACTAAACTATTAGCAACAACAGTTTGTAGAGTATGACCTCAAACAATGATAATATATGAGTATGACATGTAGATTACATGGATTTGTTTATATCTATAGGATGTGACTAGAAAATATATAACAGGACATAGAAATTGTTTTAAGGAATTGTGAATGGGAAAAAAATACAAAAGTAACAAAATTATGGAAAATACATGACAACGTTTAACTTATCTGAAAATGAAAATGTCAGTCTCGTTTTGAGCGATCTCCAGCATATTTCCTTTTCATGGAAATAAATTGAAATTTACGATGAAAACATATAAGGGTCGACCTTCCTTGAAAGTCATCATCATCATACATTTGTCATGCATTTTTTTCACGATTCCTTGGGTCATGTTTAAGCCCCGTACCCCCTCCCCTTTCTTCCCCTCTTTCGTACCCTCCCCAGTCCTTACCCTGTCCGTACCCTCGTGTGAAAATTTCATTATTACCCTCTCGTTCTGTACGTGAACTAAAATGCCAAACACGCAAGAATATTGATATAATAATCCCTAATCCTCCAGTTCATACATGAAAAGCACTGCTGAAGAACAGTCCGTGTTGTCTCCCCATTTTAGCTACAGTCTCAGGCTGGGGACTCTGGTAGGTCTTCTCATATGTACCCGGTCCTGGTACTCGCTGAAAGATAGAGGGTCATATTTTATAGTATGGTAAAATCAGCTTGTCTGGGATTTATAATGACTTTATACCTTCCCAACTTTCCAACGATATACGATACCAGAAGTGAATTGGTTTATTACTATTCCCTGCAATACATATCGATTACCAGGAATATAATTCTTAAACGTAATATTAATATTACTTTGTGACTATATAAATAATTCGACATTATTTCGTTCATGAGTTGTATTCTGTAAGAAATTTTTAGCTATTATTGAAGGTTAATTATTCTGAATGTTAGTTAATCTAATTTACAAGTTTCGTTTTAATAATGTTAGGGATATAATACACAAATTTCTATTTGTTAATTGTCATTTTGTTTAAAATATCTTAATTATACCAAAATACATAAATGTTAATTTTGATATATGTATATACATGATAAATAAAGCAGTTTCTAGTAATAATTTGTATAAGTTACTAGCTCTAAATGCATGCAGCGTTTTCATATTATGTATAATATACCATAGAGAGTCAAGAATGGATAAACAGTGGAACGAGTGTTTGTGAAAGGGGGTGTTAATAATTAGGATCCCCCCTCCATTCCGTTTGTTTAACAATGAACCGTCTCTTTTTCCAAAACCATCAGATACTGTTAGCGTGGTTATTTTCGCTGGGAGAATTTTTCGCGAAATGACTATTACACAAAACTCTCCGGTCGAGATCCCCCCCCCCCCCCCCCTGAAAATAATTGGGTTTCATGTAACCGGTCGAGCTCTTTCTGAAAGTAATTGGTTTTTATTTAACCGGTCGATCTCCCTTCTGAAAGTAATTGGTTTTTATGTAACCGGTCGAGCTTCCCTCTGAAAATAATAGGTTTTTAGGTAGAAGTTTGCTTTTATACTGGTTGTAATTTTCACGCGGGGTTTATTGTCGCGATAATAATAGACTCGCGATAATAATAGACTCTTATATTAAAAGCGCGAAAATTACCCCCACGCGAAAAATTCCACTTTTACAGTATCAACGTGGATAAAAATTGAATAAACTTAATATGATTATACTTTAATCCCACAAATCATATATTTGGATAATTTTTTGTTCGATTTTAAATTACATTTATTACAACATCAAGTTTCAAATATTGAGCCAGAAAAATTACAATGTCATTCAAAACGTTTCCATATACCAGTGCAGTACATTTTTCATGCTGAAAATTGTTTTCTGTTTTAACTTCATCTTAGTTCAAACAAGCAATTTCCATTCAGTTTTTGTTTCTCATGTTTACCTTTTCTTTGTTTCAAAATTTTAAGATAACTATCTTCAAATAATACATGGTATTCGAATTTAGATTTGTGTCTATCTTTAGTTTGGTTGTCACTGGAGATGGTACCACTTGATTTGGGTGTGATTACATATGATTACATCATTTCACCAGTACCTAACAATTGAAATTACTATTTATACTTACGTTTCTCTAAATAAATAAATACAAAACAATAATAAATAGATAAAAATACAATAGATATGAAACTGAACATTTGATAACATGTAGTTTTCTCCACTTGCAATGAAACTACTATGAAGTAATTGCGTTCAAACTATGTGATAGTGCCTCAAAATGATGTCAGCCTGAGGTCCGTATACAAGTCGAAACAAAGACCAAAGTTTGTGCAATTCAGGTAAAGTGCAATATTAGAATGACAAGGAGTCACATTTTGAACACTGTGGTCGAGCAATGGATGAGGTGACTCTCTGATAACATACCAGGCGTGGATCTAGAGGGAGGGGGACAGAACAGCCCCTCGAGCAATGGATGAGGTGACTCTCTGATAACATATCAGGCGTGGAGCTAGAGGGAGAGGGACAGAACCCCATCCCGAGCAATGGATGAGGTGACTCTCTGATAACAAACCAGACGTGGATCTAGAGATAGGGGAACAGAACACCCCCCCCCCCCCGAACAATGCACGAGGTGACTCTCTGATAACAAACCAGGCGGGGATCTAGAGGGAGAGGGACAGAACCCCCTCACCCCGAACAATGGAAGAGGTGACTCTCTGATAACAAACCAGGCGGGGATCTAGAGGGAGAGTAACAGAACACCTCCCCCCCCCCCCCCGATCTGGAATTTCCCCAAAATGCAGATTTTCCCGTTTCTACTTATACTTGTTTTCAGAAATCTTAGGCAGAACCCCCTTCCCCCACCTCCGGCGGCTTGAACCACTTAGATCTGACCATACATACACGGAAGAGGAATTTTTTTTAAAGATACAAAGCAGTGAATTCCCTCAATCTATTTTCAATTTCAAGTCAAATCCCTCATAAATTATATACAAAATAATCCATACTAGTATACCGACCTGCGATACATTTATGTATGCGTGTGAATCTTTTTGTGAAAAAAAAACAGTGAACAGAATATATATTTTATATCATTCATCACTCATAAATATACTACGTATTTTATTGTAAACTAAATACATGTAATATCAATTTACCGTATGTGAAGTGGAAAACCTCGGTGTTCGTGATTTGAAACTAGATGATACAGCAATTTTAGCCTTCTCTGGGGAATATTCATAGTTGCCTGGCCCTGGACCGTCCCGCTAAATAAGAAGAAGAAAATTACGAAATATAAATAAGAGTTCCAATTTTTTTTTCATATTAGGCCATACTAAATTAATTAAATGTTCTTTGAATTTCCCGCACCATATTTTTCAAAATTCAAAAAATAATATTATAAAAATAAAATGCTCGCCCGCACCCTGAAATTTCTGGCTCACGAATTTTTTAGGGTCGGTTCTGATTTCTGCAAATCTTAAAGCTTCTAGAAATCTCAGATTTTGCAAATTTCGAAGAAAACGAGACTACTTGTATTTGAAAAATTTTGTTGGGAGCAAATTTGTTGCCCAATATACATGGCACAGAAAGTCAAGGAGGAGAGAATGTTCAAAAATCTATTCCGTACTGCTATGTGTCAGGCTTCCTAGTCACCATATTCCTATGGGGATTCCTTTATGAGTACGGAAAACATCATAAATGTATTACTATGGTAAACTATATCAAAATAAAATTATTTCAATCGCTCGCACCTTAAAAAATGCAATACTTGAAAGAAAAATAAAATAATTATATTTCCGCCCGCTCGCACCTTTTTTTCAGAAGAAAATCCAAAGAACATTTTATTAATTTGGTATGGCCTTAGTCCGAGAATTCGTGTAATACATGATGTACAACTAAGCAAAATTGCATCAGTACGCGAAGCTTTTGTCTGTGCATAAATGATAATCAGGAAAAAAGCACGGTTTTGCTGAATTCTTATCTTCTCATACTTTCAATAAAAAAAATATAAAAATAGCAATAAGTTAAAACTTTTTTCATAGACAACAGCTGGTTTTTTTTTTTTTTTTTTTTTGCCAGAGACAAACAAAATCTTTGTACCCCCAATCACCATTGATTCTAGGAGCATAAAAACTGAAAACTGATTGTCAAAGCCGAAAGTCAAGGTCACTTTTGAAACATTTAAGAACAGCTGCATGTATAATAAGTTCATAAATATTTATCTACTTACCGGTCGGAAAGGTCTGCTTGGAAATCGTTTTGAACTGGATCGGAACATAGAATGTCTACGAACGAAAAGAAATTTGCATATACTGATTCTATAAATATTACTTGGCCCCTTTCTCCGCCGATTTTATCAGAAATTATGAACAATTTCAACCAAGCCGATTTACAGCAAAATAATTGTAACAATATTGATATTGACTCTCCGTAATTTCCTAACATAACAGAGGTCTTCGCAGAATAATTAATCAATTTACTTTTGATAATCAACAAAATCAATCACAGTAATGATCACAAGGTATCGTGTAAGATTACAAAGATTTTGAATGACAAAAAAATAATGAGAACAAGCTTAAAGTTTCCATACTCGTCAGTAGTGTCGCTCAAGAATCTACATGTAAAAGAACTTTTTTTACATCATTACATATATTTCAATACTTTTTATATCATGTGACGAACAGTTTTTAAATAAATTATTTCTAATAAGAATCGCTTTCGTTGCTCGAATTTAAACTTCAATTCTTTCAAATTATTAACTTTGCAAAAGCATTCATGCATTTTACTGACTTGTTTTGTTTTGTTTTGTTTTTTCACGAATTTTACCAAATAGAGATTGTCCTTTATATTGATTAAAATGATTTATCAACTTTCTCGTTCTACCTTTGGCGATGCCCCTCAGAAAGGGGTCGAAAGTCGAACAAGTATCTGATGCATCATAGTACGAAATGAAAACCCAATCCAGTTCTATCATAAATGGACAATCTTTATCATTATTCCAGCTAAAGTGGACCTCGGTGTTTAAAGCGAAAAAAATTTACATATATAAAGAAGCCTTTTCAAAAATAATTTCTCACGTACATTGGTTTTTACTCTAATCCAGAAGATCAACAAAATATTGACTTACTTAGAGGGCTGTTTATCTGATGTCAGAGACTGGAACAATTCAGTGGTGTATGCAGTTGGACATATATCTATATCCTAAAACATGTAGAGAATTGTCAGTATCATATCCAGGTTAACATGTGGAGGAGTGGTTCTCAATCAACTTACCTTAGGGATGAAATCCTGTGATGCTGTGATCTTTGATTAGTCCGAGTTAATTAATAACAAACATGTTAGAACCACAAACATTATATCTTGTGAGTAAAACGCAACAAAAAATCTTCAAAAAGTTTTATATGTTCCATTCCTTGTGTGGCACAATCCATTTTTGTTTTGTTTTCGAACAAGTTAGAAAATTAGATTCTAGAAACAATGAAGCTGGTGGGGTAAGTTCACTTCAAAGTATTGCTGAAAAAGAGGGAAAAAACACCAACACAACTCTTGGACTCACTTAGAGGCTTGTTTATCCACGGCCATCTTGAGGTAGTGTTCTACACCGTATGCATTTGGACTCACATCGATATCCTAACATACATACATGCCAAAGTTCATCAAAATCAACCAAATCATTGTTTGAAATAATGTTTACCGGTATATTTGTATATATATATATATATATATATAAATATGGACATTATAAGTAACATGTGATTCCAATTTCTATCATGCATTTGTAGTTCAAAGAACTAGAAAATCGTATATTAAAAAATCATGTTATCTCTTTTTTTTCTCAATCTCAAAAGTGTTCTTTTTGTGTACTTACTTTATCTTTTTGACCAATGATCAAAAAGTTTTGTTTGCTCCTGTCCGTGGCTCTAAAATTGTACGTTGCTGGATTCCTTTCAAGACTATAAAGAAAAAAATATTTGTAATCCGTAATAATATTCCAGAGGGGATGTAGTAAAAACTGTATTTATTCGCTCAATTCTCAACGTTTCGGCGACAGGCCTTAGAGGGAATGTAGTAAAAACTATTTATTCGCTCAATTCTCAACGTTTCGGTCACAGGCCGAAATATTTATTCGAACTGAAGATGTCCAATTACTTTTTACTTGCAAAAGTTAGAAGAAGTATTCAGTCTTCAACTCTTATTCTTTAAAATACAGATCTATCGAAGATTGAAATAAACTCACTCTTCTAAGAAATGATGGAATTCGTACGCCCCTGGTAGTAAGGTGGCCCCTTTACCATGGGGGTGGGGGTCTAATTTCCGACCGTCAGATTTAAATCTGTATGTATTGGGTCGTCTCTCCAGGTCCAGCAGGAAATGCTTACTGTCGTACGCTCCGGGTAGTGGCGTTTCCTGGTGGTAAAGTGAAGAATACGTTAAAATTCCACGTAAATTCAATCTATTGTATCCCAAGTATATTAATTTTTGACAAAAAGTATTTCCAAGAAAGACGATTGCTTCTCTCTTACATATTTATTGAAAATACTGTAAAAATACAGTTCGAAGTTTCTGCAATCTCATTTTCCTCTTTATTTTGCGCACTTAATTCGGACAAATATATGTAAATTTTAATTATCTAGAAACGTGCACAAAACTTGTATGGTAGATATCTAAATGTCTTACCCTAATATAAGTTCTCCACCATCCCTCCCTCTTTGTGATGGGTTTGTCGTATTCCTCACCTAGGGCCTTCCTGTCCTGAAATATAATACGAACATTTTTTTTCTAAAATATAATCAAGTGCTAAATGAATATTTAAGACTGAGAAAATTAAATATCAAGTCGAATTGAATTGAGCGCAATTTGGTATAAAGCGTTTTGGTACTTTTGGCGTGTATATTCAGTGCACTGATCACCATCACATTCGCAGTTAGTACTGAATTCACTATATTTTTTCACAAAAGAAATCAAGTAAATCAAACCAATGCACAAATCAAAATTTCATCATGTATCTTCCCCATGTTATGATATTCGGGGACAACATTGATATATGCAAATAAAAGAGAACACCGGGACCACCAAATCCGGACATTATAATCCTCATGTTTTAGCCATACCTTTTATTATGTTGAATAGGTATTGAATAAATATAGTGTTAGCTACCTAATCCAATAATTTGGTAAATAAATAAATATGAATAATAAAGATTACACTAAACATGCGGTAGAACTGTGGTGGAAATCCCTGTGAAAGACAATCATATATAACTTCAAGAATACTGATTCAGTAAAAATTCTTTTTAGTATTATAGTAAAATAGCTAACAAACTGACTAACTGACCTACTCATTAACAGTTATATTAGAATATGTGACTATATATACGATTTTGAGAGAGAGAAAAAAGTTCATTCCCAGACTTGAAGGGTATCGCAAATCAGCGTGTGAATTTCCATAATTGAGGGGTGGGTGGATAGGGGGTACTCCTCTCCCCTCCCAGTGGCGGATCCAGCTTTTTAGTCGGGGGGGGGGGGGGGGCGTAAAGAATTGGTGAGGAGTCTGGTGACCGCCTAGGTTCCCAGTGGGTCCAGGGCAGAGCAGCCCCCCGGAAGCTCTTGAATTTCTGTCTTTTAGGACCCATTTTCGTGACTGTAAAGAATGAAAATTGATGCATTTAACAATTATATCTACTAACAGGTCCCCCCATTGAATCCGCCACTGCCTTCCTTCCCCTCCCTGTCACTCTGTCCACCCCCTCATAATTAAGGATACGATCTGTTTTTGGTTTTCACACTTGAGAAACTTTGCATGATCAACAAATGTGTATTGCCGCGTGCTCCCGGATTCTTGATCAGATAATCACAGATAAAATCTTAAAGTTTACGTCTTTGTTTACGAACAATAAAGCTGTACGGATGCCCTCTATTTGAGTACCTCATAATTTAATTTGTTAGAATACAATATCCTTAATATTTGTCTGCAACTAGTCGAAACAAAATAATGTATTCCATAAATAATGTATTTGGGATTGCATCACGTCATTAATTAAAATGAGAAGAGTATTTTTGTTATTGGTTGATTGAAAAATCGTTCATCCTTTCAAAGTTTACTGTAAACTTATAGAGCAAAAGTGTAGACAACAACGAAAGTCTGCAGATTAACGTGCATAACAGTGGCAAGACTGGTAGACGAACGTACCTATCCAAGCGACCAAAATGTTCATTTATTGTTTTCGACAGAAAGTATTTCATTTCAACTCGTTCGTTTTTTTTAAATTGACAACATATCATGAAAGCGAGCACATCGTATCAAACTGGGTGACACCCCTCCCCACCACCTTTCTCGGTGCCAGTTGTCTTGAAGCTTCACATTCGGTACTACATGTAAATGAAGAATTCTCTGAACGTCAAAGCTTCCTTCCTTTGGAAACACTTTGTGTAACGAAAAGCATACCACATAAGGAAAATAACATGAAAGGAATAAGAACTTACCAGCCAGGGGTGTTTCTGAGTCCTAAACGCCGCCTCAGTGGTTGGTGGGGGTGTCCCGGGAGTCTTTATCTCCTGGGGTCTCTTCTTGGCTTTGGGTGTGGCTTGGGGGGAGGTGGTATTCTCCCTCACTGGTGTCAGGGTGCTAGCCATTTGAGAAGTCCTAGTTGTCATATTCCCCCAGTGTACGGGGTCTTTTGTATAATTAAATCGATTCACACCTGGCTGAGTCGCGCGTCCATAGAGACGACAGGGAGTCACGTGGTTTTGTGCTTTTTAATTTAAAGGAAATCAGCTGTAGGTTTGATTAATCGATATTGAAATGCTTTGTGCGTATATTTAATCGATTTGCAAATAAGGTAGATTTACTTCTCTTTTTAAAACTTCCGATTTCAATTCTGATAAATAAACTAAACGACAAATGACGGAATTTGGGGGATTTGACACGTGCGCGCGTACTAGGTGTGATCAATACTTTATAAAACCCAAGCGTTTGTGTCATACAATTTTTAATTTGGAGATATAAATTAGAATTGGAAAGAAAAATCATTGAATCAAAACAAATTCAATAGTATTTAATTTTATTTCGGACAAATTGTTTAATTAAAAGTTATGAAAACATGATAAAACTACAGGACGATTACACCCCCCCCCCCCACACACACACACTTTCAGGGCTGCAGTGCAGGTCAATACTGCAGCTAATGGGATCAAGACATTCGTAAAAGCCAACTTTGACCTTGAATCTTCACCACCTGGCTAAAAACCTCATTCATCCCTATAGATCAAGAAAACCCTGTTAGCAATATTGCGAAGTGTGTGACCTTGATCTTTGATGAAACCTCCTGTCAATCTTTATTTGAAGTGTCATCATTCATTAATGTAGGTCAAGGATTGATGTGCTTGACCTTGACCTTTGGACCCAAAAGTCTACATGACCCTACCTTTTCTCATAAACAATATTTGTGAACAATTTAATCTATATTAAGGGCAAGCATTAGTCAAATTATGAAGTGGAAACATTATTTTTCACACATGCCTCGTTTGACCTTGACCTTTTGAGCTCTAAATTAATAAGGCTCCTCTGTATGTCATAAGTTTCATCACTATACGGCAAGTACGTTTCTCCATACATGCAAAGTTTCACCTTGACCTTTGGTATCAGAATCTTATGTGTGAAGTTTCATCACTTTAGGTCAATGACATAAGTACATGTGCATCAAGTTAAAGTGGTAATCAAGATTTTTCTGGGTTCTTGTTTCGGGTGTAAAGTGACACAATAATGAATATATTAAAACCAAGTTCATATATTTCACCACATTTATTAACAAGCAGCTCATTTGGTAGCCCCATAAACATCTATATAAGTTTTTATTTCAAAATAAATATATATATAATATATACATTAAAAGAACTCCACTACTATGATTTCTTCTTAGATGTCTAGAAATAAAATCATAAATAACAAAATGAAGGTAATTTTTTTCATGCTCAAACATAGAAACCCTAATGATAGACAGTTTACTGTAGCACTAATTCAACATCAGTAAAAATTACAATTCCTCCTCATAATTATTTAAACGCGTTTGGTTTTGATACCAACAAAGAGAAAACATTTCCAATTGGCAAAATGGCTTTTCTAATACTAGTAGAAGTATCTAGAGTTTGCAAAACAAAAATTGTATATAAATTTTTTTTCACAAATCAAAAGCAGTCTTTTTAAACTGGCATATTTTTTAGACATGAGGTAGGAAATTTTATTTTTTGATCATGAAATTTAAAATACATATTATTTCGACTTTTGAAATGACTAGTGCATGACCCATTTCTTTCTTTTTATAACAAAATGTTTAAGTCTTACTTTCATATTCTTATCACATAAATACATGTATGTATATCTTCCTTTGAATTGTCCCTATATATAAATCAACACAAAACATGTTGTAAATGTGAAATATAGATGCTTCTAAGCTTTAGCAATACCGTTGGATAATAAAAAAGGATCACATGACATAATTTAAAGATTCATGATGAAAATATCAGAGTGTACATGTATCATCAAGTACGAGATGGAATACATGTAAAAACCAGTTAGTACATGTGGATTACATTATTGTAAAGATTGTTTATGGAACTTAGCAGTTAGAAGTCCAGCTTCATTGGTCAAATTCTCTCCCATAGCTGTCCTTATCTTAAGATTGATACGGAAAAATATGCATATGAACAAAGTAAAGACAATTTGGTATATTTCTAAAGCAGAATCAAATAAAGCCTGTGTTTGTGAAACACGAATGCCCCCGGTGGCATCTTTGTTAGTATAAACACTATTTTCTGTTAAGTACATGTATGTGAAAGGTCAAGGTCAGGGTCACAGGGTTAAAAGGTCAAAGGTCAAGGTCAGGAGGTAAAAAAATTGGTATCAATGGAAAGGTCTTGTCACAATTAATACACATGTGAAATATGAAAGCCCTATCACTTACCATTAACCAGACTTGTCAGAATGACAACATAGCTCGCCGGTGGCAACCATATGTAAATTGCAACAACAACAATACAAAAGGTCTTATCACAAGGAATGCACATGTGAAATATCAAAGCCCTATCACTTACCATTCAAAAAATATGGCCAAGGTTAAAGTTTTTCAAAAGTAGGTCAATCATCTCCAAGGTCAAGGTCACAAGGTCAAAAATTTTGGTATCCATGGAAACGTCTTGTCACAAGGAATACACATGTGAAATATCAAAGCCCTATCACTTACCATTCCAAAATTATGGCCAAGGTTAAAGTTTTTCAAAAGTAGGTCAATCATTTCCAAGGTCAAGGTCACAAGGTCAAAAATTTTGGTATCCATGGAAACGTCTTGTCACAAGGAATACACATGTGAAATATCAAAGCCCTATCACTTACCATTCCAAAAATATGGCCAAGGTTAAAGTTTTTCAAAAGTAGGCCAATCTCCAAGGTCGAGGTCACAAGGTCAAAAATGTTGGTATCCATGGAAAGGTCTTGTCACAAGGAATACACATGTGAAATATCAAAGCCCTATCACTTACCATTTCAAAAATATGGCCAAGGTTAAAGTTTTTCAAAAGTAGGTCAATCTCCAAGGTCAAGGTCACAAGGTCAAAAATTTTGGTATCCATGGAAAGGTCTTGTCACAAGGAATACACATGTGAAATATCAAAGCCCTATCACTTACCATTCCAAAAATATGGCCAAGGTTAAAGTTTTTCAAAAGTAGGTCAATCTCCAAGGTCAAGGTCACAAGGTCAAAAATTTTGGTATCCATGGAAAGGTCTTGTTACAAGGAATACACATGTGAAATATCAAAGCCCTATCACTTACCATTCCAAAAATATGGCCAAGGTTAAAGTTTTTCAAAAGTAGGTCAATCTCCAAGGTCAAGGTCACAAGGTCAAAATGTTGGTATCCATGGAAAGGTCTTGTCACAAGGAATACACATGTGAAATATCAAAGCCCTATCACTTACCATTCCAAAAATATGGCCAAGGTTAAAGTTTTTCATAAGTAGGTCAATCTCCAAGGTCAAGGTCACAAGGTCAAAAATTTTGGTATCCATGGAAAGGTCTTGTCACAAGGAATGCACATGTGAAATATGAAAGCCCAATCTGTATTGGTTTAAAAGTTATAAGCAAGGTTAAAGTATTTGTGCACGCGCACGCAGACGCCAACGCCAACGCCGACACCGGGGGTATGACAATAGCTCTCCGGACATTCGTCCCGGCGAGCTAAAAAGTTATGCCCAATGTTAAAGTTTTTTGAAAAGTAGGTCAAAGGTCAAGGTCAAGGTAACAAGGTCAAAACTTTTGGTATCAATGGAAAAGTCTTGTCACAAGGAATATACATGTGAAATATGAAAGCCCTATCACTTCCCATTCAAAAGTTATACCTAATGTTAAAGTTTTTTAAAAGTAGGTCAAAGGTGAAGGTCACAAGGTCAAAACTTTTGGTATCAATGGAAAGGTCTTGTCACAAGGAATACACATGTGAAATATGAAAGCCCTATCACTTCCCATTCAAAAGTTATGTCCAATGTTAAAGTTTTTCGGACAAACAGACAGACAGACGGACAGGCCAAAAACTATATGCCCCCGAATCTTTGATTCCAGGGGCATAAATATAAACTTTCAAAAATAAAACAGGCATAACATGTATGAAACAAATAATACTAATCATTCTAACAGATAATCTCTTAGGAATTATGAGTAAAGCTTTGGAGTAACATACAATAATAATTGAAGACAGGTTTTTTCTTCAGACAGTATGTATTTTCCCCCAAAAATTATCTAACAAGGTTTAATGGGTAAAATAGAATTAATACATGAAAATCCCTTAAAAAATGTTTCAAATCTGTAAGAATCCCCGAATCTGTGAATTCACAATACTGGGCTGCATTTCATATATCAAATAAGACTTTCATAGAAAGCAGGATTATAAAGTTCCTGTCAGGACCTAAATTTTTTTATGTAACTATAAGACAAAGTTTAGAAGATACAGAAATTATATATGGAAACATAATTTCAAACAAACTCCTGCAAACTATCAAAGATAACTGATATTACTTGGAAGTAGACATACATTGTACTTCAAAATCCTGGGGATGTGTTAAATAGAAGGGAAAGTTTTACAAGTAGACAATCAACTTTTCTATTTTTGTATTCATAAAAAGGTGTGAAATAGTTGAAGTAATTGAGGGAAGAAAAGTAATTTATGTATATGGAGAACTTCACAATCAGTAATATGAACCATATGTCTAAAGCTACGACAAATATGGAGCTGTTTTTCAAAATTGCTATAGAATTTCCCATGGTTCAGATTTATAAAATATAAAACCCACAATAACCTCATTATGTATCGTCTAATATCCCAAGTTACAAGCTTAAACTAGAGATGAAATGATACGGTCATCTCACATTTTGATACGTACCAATATAAGGGGCTTTTGATTGATACATACCACAATACACCATTTGTTATAAAGATAAAATAAATTCAAAGTTTACAAGATTTGAAGAATCCCACCTTTTATAAATCTCCTAAGCATTGTTTAATAATAAGGAATACTCAAAAAGATGATGATATTGATTTTAGCGTGAGAACAGAAAATTTAATCCTTTTGAATAAATCTGCCCTTTACACTGTTTTTACACAACAGTTGTTTGCTGATAATGTTAAAATTATCAGTACCACTTGAATCAGTACATTTTCTTCATATGAGTGAACATAAAATAATACATCCTAGTTACACATATTGAAATTTACAAATGAGATTCTCCATATACTTATTTTCAACTAAAAAAATCTAAGTGTTCACAGAAAACCTCGTGGTGACTTTCTTTAGTAAAAGGCATATGCAGAATACCAGTGTAGAATCAGAATTGTTTTAGAACAATATTTTCCGAAAACTTTTCCATTTTCTACATGGTTTCCATTTCAAGACAGCTGGTAGAAATGAATGAAATACAGATCTGTATATGATAATTTAGCTACAAATGCCCATGAACTTGCATAGAATTGTAAAATTGACAATACTCAAATAGATCTCCTTTAAAATAAAGCACATTTTTTAAATATAGGACAACACTGCATAATGCCCGATTCAATTTTCATTCCAATGTTTTACTGTTTCATTAAATGTAATAATCGAAAGGTTTGAGGTACTCACTATCTCAGACCTGCCTACCTATTTATTTGCAAAAGTGTAATACTTTCCTCAAGAATGCGTAATTTAGGGAAGAAAAGCGTATTACATGTAATAAAACAAAATTGACAGTAACTTTGATAAAACACTGTTTTCCACTCTTTCACATTGTTACAAATCTAAATGATTTACACATTTGCGTGTTTAATGTCTTCGAATTCATAGGCATCATTTAAGAAAAGATGTATATGATATCAAAACGCTCAACGTTCAACTAATTTATATATGCGAGTCTATTATTTGTAAAAAGTAATTCTGCTTGGAAATATGTTGGAAGCGTAAAATTGAGCAGCAAAAACATATAGCGTAATTGTGGGTCAAAAATCGTAAAAATTACACCAAAATCGTAAAAGTAGGCAGGTCTGCTATCTCATGGCATCTACTTTTTACTCCTTGACCCCTTGATCCTTATCAACATCTAATAATTGTACTTGCATCCATCCCATAGAGATAGAAGCCATTCATATAACATCATATGACAGAAATGGAAGTGCATGTCTAGAAGGTTGTATGTATTAGAGGACCCCTCCCTGGAATTTGCCCCATATGCTGATTTTTACCTTTATTTTTTACAAAGCCATAGGCTGGAAACACCCTCTTCCCTGGAAAAAAATTCAAGATCCGCCAACGAAAATGTATAGCAAAATTATGTTCCTTACATATAAATATTAATCATACACATTGTAAATTAAATCTCAGCAAACCACATCACAGCAAAAGATATTAGTATCTACACATGTAGTATGTATATCTACGTAATGCATACATTACATCTAACCTTATAAATGTGTATTAGCTTAGACATTTCACCACCAACTACAGAAAGACTAATTACATTGATTCAAGTTCATTTGAATCCACAGACCCTTTCATACTAATGTCCATTCGTACCACTTTTGTCTTTTGATACAGTGATTTTTACCATCAGCAGAATCAAATGACATCATACAGCTCCAAACTGTAGCATGCATTGTTATGAATGACACAATTAGATTGTGCTCGAGTCAAAAATCAATTTATGAAAATACAAAAGTGACATGAATTCACAGAATATTAACATGAAATGATCCATAATACATGATAGCTCCAGAGTCTAATGTGGTCAACAAGACCACAGGTAATTATCATTGAACTATCTTGTTAGATTTAACAGCTATCAATAAAACTTTAAAAATAAAAAAAAAAATATGGCACTTCGAAAAAAAAACTTATTTTCACTTTTGAGAAATTCATCTCAGAAATGGACACTTTGTTTTTCTAAATGTCAAAGTTGATAAATTTTAGAAATTTTTCATTGTTAAGTCACTGTTTACAACATAATTCTATTTTGGTCCATTATACGAAGAACAACTATAAAATCATCAGATGGAACATCTATAGAGGCCAAATCAGAGAGTACTGACATCATCTCTGAATATAAACAATGCTTCAAATGTAATGAGTTTCACTTAACCACAATTCTTCAGATACACATCAATATAATTCGACACCGACCCTTTCAAAGACATTCATGATGTAATGGAGTATTTATGCGAGAAAAGTTAATTTTGAAAATCTTTAATACTTTCAAGTGTTGCCAAATGTAGATGTTAGGTTCTTTAAAATATATTCCTTAAAAGCAATGCTTGTTGTGACATGAATTATTTAAGAAAAATTCAGATAGAAATTTACATAAACCTTGTACATGAATATTATAAACATTGTACAAATTCTAAAAACGAACAAATAATTTTTAGAACATTTCAAAAACATATTCTTTAGAATGAGGAAATGAAGTAATCTGGAAGAGAGCTAAAGAGCTGCAAACCAGTACAGTAACACAAAAAAAATATTCTTAGAAAAGTCCTGGGATTGAACTATCAAAATGAGTCATATCATTTAAATAAAATATAGTCAAACTTTGTACATGAATAAATTTAAGGCACTAAAAGGATTGTTTTCTTAAGTAATCTCGTTTTCATCCATTTAAGATTTTTTAAAAACAGTTGGGTCTGACTCAGATTCAAAAAGGCTTAACAAATAAAAAAAAAACCCACACCATTTAATGAAGACAATTCTTATGGTACTTTTCCTATAAAGATATTTGTTCAGACTGCGTGCATGTAATATCTTTTTGGTACAGAAAGTGTTGAAATACTTTGGATGACAAGAAAACTGAACAACAAAACAGTACACGACATAACAATAACAGTGTATGGATATATGGCTTTGGTCATGTTGAGACTCCTTAATTTAACTCTCAAGCTATATGTATGTTCAAGTCTGAGAAATTTGAGATTTTTTCTTTTTTCTTTGATTTGCATAGATTCTGAGGAACAAGGCTATAAAAACAACAAGGATGCCAATAAAGCCGATCACAGTGACCGGATGACCAAATATGATACAGGATAGGAGGATGGCCAGTCCCTGTCGAATTGTCATGATAATTGTAAATGTTACGGCACCAAACTTAGAAATGGTATAAAATATGAAGAGCTGCCCACATGCCGAGCAGATACTCAAAATAACAGCATGGAAAAAGAATGTTGGATTTCTACCCATGAAAGCTAGAGATTCAAAAAACCCTCCTTGTTCTATAAGGGAGACCCCCGTCAGCAAGCAGGAAAATAGATTAACGCCTGTCATCATCTGTACTGATGAGACCTGATAACGTTTAAATAGCTCCCCCTGCCAGTTGGATGTGAAACTATCAAACAACATATACCCAGCTAGTAAAATAACTCCCGACATTGTAGTCACAGTACCTTTGTGTCTGGTAACATCACCACTTGTGAGAAGAAATAGACTGACACCAACAGAGATCATGACAGCCGTTAAATATTCATGATATTCATAAGTTCTTTTCGATACAATTTTACCCATCAGCATCACAGGGATAACCTTGGATGCCTTCGCTAATACCTGAGTGGGAAAGCTAACAAATTTTAAGGCCTCATATTGACACCAGCTGCTCATGATATTTGAGAAGGAACTAAACGAGTATTTATACAGAGGAGTTGTATGCTGAGGCTGATGTCGTACGGTTAGAACAATCAGTCCTATAAGAAACGCTAATATTCTGTTGATGAAAACTAAAAACTGGGAGTTCTTGAAAAATTCTCCTTTTCCACTTTCCCCTTCCTTGCCATACTCAAACGTCATGATTCGTTCCTGTAGAACACCCCATGTTAGATATGATCCCTGCAGGCCAACCACACAGAAGAGTAAGGTTAAGGCTGTTTGTAGAGTAGACTCCTCCTTTTCTGGTTCTGTCTTTGAGGAGCCTCCTCCCTCCTCCAAACTACTAGAATGAGATTCCTTCCCGAACACACAGTTTTTCAACATCATATTTAATAATCCAGGCCCTGAAATGATTTGTCAAAGTTTCAATAAATACATATATGACTACAGAATTTTTAAAATTAACAATTCCTGGCAAAAATCTTGAGATTTTTTTAATTGATTCTTTCAATTGCAGGAAAAACTAATTTGATACTAATTCATTGTCTGCCATAATCATCAGACTGTCAGACGGACTGGAATTTTCTCTTTGACTTTTTTTCTACCTGGACCAGATTGTATGACACTGATGCTTTGTATACTGCAAATCTTGAAAATGCTGAACAGTCAGGAAAAATTAATTTCTGTCCTATGAAATGTTTCTCCTTCATAGGAACAAACGTCATATAAAGTTAGAAGAAGTTTGAAGACACTGTACAAATATTAGCTACATTGGTAATAATGTACTTGAAGTCAACATCTGCATATGATTTCTGCAAATGGATTTTGACAATGTGCAAGCGTAATACATGTAGTATAATTTCAGACTCACCAGCATTTTCATTGAAGTTAATCTTCCTCAGATACCTCACAATAATGATACCAGGAACAAATATTGTGGCGTATCCCACCAGATTAAGGGCCAAACGAACAACCCAGAAGTCCATGTAGCTGCCGGGACCTTTGACTTCCTCCGTACTGGATTCTGTACCCAATACACACGGCAGGATCAGGTTTGCAATGAAAAGGCCGACAAACCATACCAAAGCCATGACTGCCGTCCTGAAATTATTGAAGATCTCATGAATTCAACCTCAGTTTAGTAACATGTAATAATGGCCTATGTATTCTAATTTCTACTTTTATGATGCTATATCCTTTTTTTAAAGAATAAGAGAATTTGGTTTTTGCATGAAAAAAGGACTTCTCAAAATAATTTCTTAGCTTCTTGCCACATCCATAGAGCTTAAATGCGAAACAAAGATACCAATACAGGTTTGTGATTGTACTACTGACTTTCAGAAGAGCATCCAAACCAGTCTCGGTACCGTACTTTATATATTTTGCCCCTATGGCCATATCACAAAAAGACTTGTTAAGTAGAGGATGCACCTAGTCTTAATCATACATATATGCATTACAAAGATTTCATGTCTCTCCCACATAATGTAGACTTTGGGCATTTGTGCTTTCTCAAAATTTCCAAAAACCTTATCAACACAGGTACATGTATATATTTATATTTAAATATGTATTCATATATGGAAACAAATAAAACAAGTGAAAAATAAGTATGTACTCAGAGCTGTTTCTCTCTTATTTTACTTCAACATCTGTTACTTGGTGGCATAATGCATGCATGACATCATAATAAAACAGTAATAAAATGTTCATATTCAGGATTTTGTTAAGCATATGCATATTGCCTCACATACCATTTCATCTACATTTTTATGAAAACACCTAACAATCGAAATACAAGCTATAATTGCCGCTTTAGATCTGAAAATTATTCAACAAATAAATGTATATTTGTAGAAGACTGAATGTTTATTAAGATTTCCGATATCCTGCAATTATTATGAAAATCGGTTGATTACATTCATTATCCTGAATTAATTCCTGACCAACCTTGTTTTCCACACACAAATACATGAATTATACTGTACATACTGGTATCAATACATATCTTAGAACATATCCAGTAATTGCAGAGGTAGAATTCCTTCCTTGTGTAATCCCTCCCCCCCCCCCCAACTTTGTACAGCAGCAGCAGCAGCATTGTTATGCAACAACTTGAACAAGCGGTTGTAATGATACAATATAGATGACTAGGTAACTTAAGTATAAAGCCAACGATTAATACCAATTTCGAATTTGCAAAATCAGTTTGTTGATTTCATAACTTAACATATCATAGTAAATCTGAATTCAACCATCTCAACCCCTTCCTTCACTTTTAAACAAAAGTTGAATGCTTTTTCTAACCTGCAGAATTGAGGCTTAAAATCAATTATTTCAAAATAAGTTACATTTCATCTACTTAAAACAGGGAAAAGGGAAAAGTTGCGGCAGCTGGTACATAAACTAATAATGAAAACGCAGTAAGACTGTTAATCCACGAACATCTGTGACCAGTAATTGTTATACGCCCCTTGATGTGAATAACACTGCCACCAATTTAAAGTTTAGAGGAATATCTATCAGCAATAGCAATTTCACCTTTCATAGAATTTTAATTCACGCATGAAGAAATTCTACATGTAAATATACTTGTTACAGAGAGCCTGAATTGCTTACCCAATTACTATGAGTACATGTATGAAATACATACGATTTTGCTACAATAATGCAACATAATCATGTATATTTTACCTTGATGGGTTTATCCCTTCCCGGCACTTCTCAGTAGAAAGTTATGACATGTACTAGTATTTTCACAAAATTAAAAATACAAGAAAATACACGCCACCTCACATAATACATTAGCTGGACTGAGGAGCTCATTCAGGCATAAATTCTTACATTATCATGATTATTCACAAAAAGTTATGCAATAAAAGTATATGGGTACCAGCTACACTGCTTTCAATCTGACAAACGAAATTTGAAAAGTTATTGCCCATAAAAGATTGATGCTTTCAACACCATCAAACATTACATGTACATGGAAAATGAGTTATTTAATATTATTTCACCAGCAAAGTATAAAATATTCCAGTTTGTTACAAACGCACAATTATTTTCCACATACAGAGACTGGACAGACAGGACATGGACTCTATAATGTAACACACTCAGATAATAATTACTGATTTGTGTATATCAACACAAACATACACCCACACACAAACCCATACTTATGAAGTGCAGACTATGAGCTCATACCACATCAACCCCACAAAGATACAGAATTTCCCTTTTAGTGAGCATAGTGAATATTAATATTAACATTTATAAACATTAAATATGAAATAATTACCGCATGAGGACTAGTTCTTTACATCTAATGTCTGTTAATATAAATATTTTACAAGTTTGTAGTGAGCAATCAATGCACCAGTATATTCAACTTTCACATGAAATTAATTTTCTTGCCAGTATATTTACACTTAAACATTCATTCTTACTTATTGTACATTAATAAAATTTTGGTTTTTATGAAGTGCAATTGAAGCTGAAAGACAATTAACCTTAAATAATGTTAGATCACGGAGTGTGAACATTTTAGATGTTAGATCACTGAGTGTGAACATTTTTAACGCAAAAGATTACACTCTCAGGATTACATAATTTAACTATTTCAAGCTTGTGATCTTTACCTTAGACCTAGGACATTGAAAATACATAGCTTTCATCTTTACATTAAAAATAATAAGTATATAAAGTTTAATGAGATTCTCTTGAAAAATTCATTCTCTAGAGCATGTTATCATGGCAGCAAATTCAATTAATTTTTTTTCAGTATTTTGGCTTTTAAAAGCAAAATCTCTCAAACAGAAAAAGTAGGTCAAGGTCATTTTATGAAAGTTTGATCAAAGATACATTCAATATGCAAGTTTGGTATATGTAGCAGTTATACTTTGCTCAATGATGCTCTTAAAAGCAAAATCTTATAATTACATTGTATTTCAAATGATTTTGTTTTAATTTCTTCTAGTCAAATAACAAACCGTTTATTCATTTTTTTTTTCATCTTTATTCTAGACAAAAAGCATGTGTTGAATAAATATAACATGTTCAATAAAAAAAAGCTACTTATATGATGAATATTAATACCCTCAAATAGCTTTTTGAGAAGGTTTTATTAATTAACTTAGTATCTTGATATGTATCGTATCAGATATCAGGTATCGTGACACATATCAGATCGGCTGGGTGCAGTATCGTCCCAGCACTACCCCAGAATTCTTAACCAAGTCACACTGAGCTTCCCAAAATGTCTTAAACGAGTCACTGAAACAAAATATGTAGGTCATATATAGCATCAGATGCATGGGTTCACCTCAGCATCCCCAGATGAATCACTTGTGCCAATTTGGTTACTGTAGCATAAGTACTGTAATATGTCAGATACTCAACTTCATCAAGGTGAGCTAATAAAAATAAAGTTTGATGAAGTTCTGTTCTAGAGTCTGTGATCTTGACCTTTGACCAAGAGGCCATGACCTTGAAAATTGATAGGATTCTACTTCATCAGTGTACAAAATGTACCTTGAGTTGATTAAGTTTATTCTAGACAGATATATTATTTATCCTAAGTTAACATAGTAACATAGTGGTACAAAAATGTATATAAATTACAAGTGAGCATAAAGGCATGAAAGCCAAAAATTACATGGGGAACTATTCATCTATAACAAGGCCTGTCAGAAGTAGCACAGGTCTTGTTTAGATGAATAGTTCCCCATGTAATTTTTGGCTTTGATGCCTTTATGCTCACTTGTAATTTATATACATTTTCAAATGTTTTCATTTTATCCAAACACCTTCTTAATCTTATCGAGAGCATTTCCTATATTACCTAAATATGACCTTGACCTTTGACAAAGAGAAAAAAAAAGAGGATGTTATTCTCTCATCATGGGTAACTCACAAACAAATTTGATTAACAATTTAACATCAGAATTATGATCTGTTACCTCTAGACTAGTTGAAACCTTGGCCTTTGATTTCTGGCATAAAAAAATACACCATAAACCACTAAAGGTGGTAAGGCCGGATTGCGAAGTGTTTTTATTAGATGATGTACACTTTTTTGTGCAGAAAGAAAGGTCAAAGGTCATTAATACTATTGCGAAATAAACATGTCTATGGTCATGAGGACTCTACATGTGAAATATCAAAGCCCTACCCTTTATAGTTTAAAAGAAGGTCAAAGGTCAAGGTCACTTGGTCAAAAGTCATGATATCAAATGGAAGTTCTTGTCATGAGGAAACCGTTTGTGAAATATCAAAACCCTACCTCTTATGGTTAAAAAGTAGGTCAAAGGTCAAGGTCACTTGGTCAAAGTCATGATATCAAATGAAAGATTTGGTCATGAGGAATCTGCATGTGAAATATCAAAGCCATATCAGATATAGCCTGGTTTGAATTTTCTTTAAAGTAGGTCAAACTCCAAGGTCAAGGTCACTAGGTCAAATTTTGATGCTGAGTTTAATTCGTCTCATCATGGTCTATCACCATATTAATTTTCAAGTTGCTGCTGCAAGCAGTTTTCTCCAGACAGACTTAAACACAACACCTTAACCAAAATGTTGACAGACAGACAGATGGACTGACAGACAGACTTCCGTTCACCATTTCAAAGACCGGATTCTGCTTCGCAATCTGGCCAATAATTCACATCAGACTTTCACTATTTGCAACTATCAATTAATCAACGCTCGATATCCCCCCTCCCCCACAAAAACTGTGATCGCTTGAGTCTACATTCAGATTTTGTGACCTTGACCTTTGACTGACTTAACCTGGAAATGTATACTGTAAACATAGCTGTCAACTGACCCGATTTCGGCGGGTCAGTCCCGCTTTTTTACCCTTTGACCCGATTATTTTTTATCACCCGCGCCGGTCATGTCTTTCACCCGGTATTTCGTTGCTGACCCGGGAATCACCCGATTCCGATTTGGTTCCGTCTATTACTTGGGACTTTAAATTTCCAGCTGTGACTTTTCAATTAAAACACCTGCAGTTACAGGTAAATTGGGTTGTTTGTTTAGTGATATGGGAAGTAATTAGCCACTTTCATGTTGTTTTAACGACCTAGGCTTGGATTATTATGGGAATGTCTATGGGAAGACGATCGTAAACATTGAGATTTATGCAAACGAAAAGGGACAAATGTTTTTATAGTGATTAAAACAATTTAACTTTTTGAAGCAGTGAAATCTAGCAGTCTAGAGTTCATTTCACACAAAATCTTCATCATGATATAGCTATAACTGATTAAAAATATACATGTATCTAGCCTAGCAAATTCAACTATGAACCTAAAGGCCTTGATAAATAAGTCCTAAAATTTTACTAATGTGCTACATTATCATGATTATGCAGTATTACAATTTAAATAAATGCTTTACATGTCTTCCAATAAAATGAACTTTTTTTACCTTTATTTTTTTTTTGGGGGGGGAGGGGTAAATTTTATTCATAATGATACAAGCAAAAGGTCGCGATTTCGTTTCGCGCGCTATGACCCTCTTTTTCATTTCTCAAAGAGGGTCATTGACCCTCTTTTGTCTGAAAAAAGTTGACAGGTATGACTGTAAACATGGTTATTTTCGCTGGGGGAAATGTTCGCGAAATGATAATTGCGACAGTACGTGTGGGGGTAATTTTGGCAATAATTAGAATCGCAAAAATCTTGAAAATTACCCTCACAGGAAAATTTCCATGTTTATAGTATATGTCATCCTTTCACAATGATCTTACATGCAAAGTTTGATGAATATACATGTAACCCCCCCCCCCTTTCCCCTGCTAAAAAAAATATTGTGGTCTCTAAATGGCTCTCCACTAGGACTTTTGTGACTTTCAGATTTAACCCCTAAACCTCAAAATCAATATTATAAAGTTTGTCCTATCACCATGTACATCATACATGTACAAAGTTTAATGAAAATGTAAAGTATGTACACACTGCATGTGACCACTGGAGTTTCAACAAACTTATAAGGGCATTACACAAGATGTACTTGTTCATGTTGTTAACATGTTGTCCCTCAATAAAATTAAATTAGTAGATAACTGTTGTTATAAACGATATCATTTGTAACCAAGATATAAAAAAATTATAGGTATTTTTTCTAAGTGTTTTATATTAAAAAATATTTTTGACAATTTGTACTTTTACAGTAGGTTTGTAGATATTTTGCACTCTGTGGACATAAATACCGGTACGGTGGTAGCTGTCTCATGAACATGATGAACAAACCATATGGTGCATGCATAATATACCTTTATCAAATATCATATTACCTCCAATCACTGGGTTTGGCAGATCTTACTGAACTGCGGATTTCTACTATTATAAAATTGATTCCTCCAAGTTTGAGGCACATCATTACAAGCTTTATAAGATTTAACAACAAACACTATAAACTGTTTATCATATGTCTTTTCTAACATGACACATCCTGGAGCGTAAATTCCGGTATTATTTACTTTCACCTTAGCAATACACACCGTTGGTTTTACAAGACAAAAAATTACTGAAGGATAATAAATCCCCATCTATCAAATTCTAATTTATTTCCTGAAATCTATTCTGGTGTAACAAAAAATTCCTGTATTAAATATTTGGAAATCAAATCCATAATTGTCAATACACTGTATTTGATTCATAACCAAAGACTGGCTATCAGGCAATGATAGAATGTGTGTGCAGGGAGTTTTATTTCAATTTTATGATATCTGGCCTTGACATCAAATTGCATATGTTACAACGGTAAATCCGCCTTGGGTGATGATGGAACGAGGGGCCCCTTGAGTGTTCAAGCATGAGTGATCATTTGACATTAATTGTTTACCTGTGACAAGTATGATTACATGGACTTTTCCTGTACGTGCACCAGGTCGTCGTGGCTAAGTTTACAACTCGGCTGTTTCAAATGTGGAGAGATCGTAACCGGATTCTACGCACGCTCTCTTCTTTTCAACGCTTTTAAAAGTTTTAGGATTATGCAGTGATAACTCAACCATCAGGCCAAAAAGTCTAATATGGAGCAAATCTTTTTTATTTTGTTGTTTTTTGTTTGGGCAAAAAACAAAAAACAAAAACAAAAACAAAACAAATAGACTAAAGTCGATTTCAGATCAATCTTCAATATTGAATTTCATTTTCAGTATTTTACAAATAAAAAAGAATGACATCTTCTCACTCATGCTTATATTTGAAAAAAAATATACAGCTTTATTTAAAGACTTAAGTCGACAAGCTTTACAGTCCGACAAACACTATCAGCGTTAGTTCGTGTCGTTTTCAAATGTCGGTTCCGTTGAATTCGCTCTTTAGAAACCGTCAGACTATAATCTCAAAAAGATTAAGAATCGTAAAGGTTCGCCAATTTTATGTAAAAAATGTACAAGCGGTCTAATTACAATATCATTTAGAATAAATGGTGTATATTTACTACTTTAACCCAGTGTTTCTATTATTTATCACTTCTCTGAGATTAAAATTGAAACGAGAAAGTGAAAATACGCAGAGTCACCGGTACGATTTTGCTAAATACAATGGCGTAAGGTCCCCTATGCAAAAAAATAGATTTATCGGTTATAATACAATACTGAGGGGACCTTACGCCATTAACTTTCGTGTTAACCATAGTAAAGAGGGAACCTTACGACATTGAATTTAATAAAAAGGGATCCTTACGCTTTTGACTTTTCATAATTGGAGGAGGGGGCGACAGAACTGGGCGAATGATATCAGAAAGGGATGAGGGAGGGGAAGGAAAGGGCGGAGAAGGGAGAAAAGGGTGGGAGGTGGTAGGAAGAGCTAGAGGAGGTGACCTTACGCCATTGACTTTCTACATCAACCATAATAATGAGGGGACCTTACGCCATTGACTTTCTATATGGACCATAATATAGCGGGGACCTTACGCCATTTACTTACTCTATGTATCATAATACAGAGGGGAACCTTACGTCATTGACTTTCTATATGGACCATAATAAAGAGGGGACCTTACGCCATAGACTTTCTTTATGGATTATAATACAGAGGGGACCTTACGCCATTGACTTTCTATATGGATTGTAATACAGAGGGGACCTTACACCATTGACTTTCTTCATGGACCATAATAAAGAGGGGACCTTACGCCATTGACTTTCTATATGGATTATAATACAGAGGGGACCTTATGCCATTGACTTTCTATATGGATTATAATACAGAGGGAGACCTTACGCCATTGACTTTCTCTATGTGGACCATAATACAGAGGGGACCTTACGCCATTGACATTCTATATGGATTATAATACAGGGGGGACCTTGCGCCATTGACTTTCTATATGGACCATAATAAAGAGGGGACCTTACGCCATTGACTTTCTCTATGTACTATAATACAGAGGGGACCTTACGCCATTGACTTTCTATATGGACCATAATAAAGAGGGGACCTTACACCATTGACTTTCTATATGGATTATAATACAGAGGGGACCTTTCGCCATTGACTTTCTATATGGATTATAATACAGAGGGGACCTTACGCCATTGACTTTCTCTATGTGAACCATAATACAGAGGGGACCTTACGCCATTGACATTCTATATGGATTATAATACAGGGGGGGACCTTGCGCCATTGACTTTCTACATGGACCATAATAAAGAGGGGACCTTACGCCATTGACTTTCTCTATGTGTTATAATACAGAGGAGACCTTACGCCATTGACTTTCTATATGGACCATAATAAAGAGGGGACCTTACGCCATTGACTTTCTCTATGTATTATAATACAGAGGGGACCTTACGCCATTGACTTTCTATATGGACCATAATAAAGAGGGGACCTTACACCATTGACTTTCTATATGGATTATAATACAGAGGGGACCTTACGCCATTGACTTTCTATATGGATTATAGTACAGAGGGGACCTTACGCCATTGACTTTCTCTATGTGAACCATAATACAGAGGGGACCTTACGCCATTGACATTCTATATGGATTATAATACAGGGGGGACCTTGCGCCATTGACTTTCTACATGGACCATAATAAAGAGGGGGCCTTACGCCATTGACTTTCTCTATGTATTATAATACAGAGGGGACCTTACGCCATTGACTTTCTATATGTATTATAATACAGGGGGGACCTTGCGCCATTGACTTTCTACATGGACCATAATAAAGAGGGGACCTTACGCCATTGACTTTCTCTATGTATTATAATACAGAGGGGACCTTACGCCATTGACTTTCTATATGGACCGTAATAAATAGGGGACCTTACACCATTGACTTTCTATATGGATTATAATACAGAGGGGACCTTACGCCATTGACTTTCTATATGGACCATAATAAAGAGGGGACCTTACACCATTGACTTTCTATATGGATTATAATACAGAGGGGACCTTACGCCATTGACTTTCTTTATGGATTATAATACAGAGGGGACCTTACGCCATTGACTTTCTCTATGTGGACCATAATACAGAGGGGACCTTACGCCATTGACATTCTATATGGATTATAATACAGGGGGGACCTTGCGCCATTGACTTTCTACATGGACCATAATAAAGAGGGGACCTTACGCCATTGACTTTCTCTATGTGTTATAATACAGAGGGGACCTTACGCCATTGACTTTCTATATGGACCATAAAAAAGAGGGGACCTTACACCATTGGCTTTCTCTATGTATTATAATACAGAGGGGACCTTACGCCATTGACTTTCTACATGGACCATAATAAAGAGGGGACCTTACACCATTGACTTTCTATATGTATTATAATACAGGGGGGACCTTGCGCCATTGACTTTCTACATGGACCATAATAAAGAGGGGACCTTACGCCATTGACTTTCTTTATGTATTATAATACAGAGGGGACCTTACGCCATTGACTTTCTATATGGACCGTAATAAAGAGGGGACCTTACACCATTGAGTTTCTATATGGATTATAATACAGAGGGGACCTTACGCCATTGACTTTCTATATGGACCATAATAAAGAGGGGACCTTACACCATTGATTTTCTATATGGATTATAATACAGAGGGGACCTTACGCCATTGACTTTCTCTATGTGGACCATAATACAGAGGGGACCTTACGCCATTGACATTCTATATGGATTATAATACAGGGGGGACCTTGCGCCATTGACTTTCTACATGGACCATAATAAAGAGGGGACCTTACGCCATTGACTTTCTCTATGTGTTATAATACAGAGGGGACCTTACGCCATTGACTTTCTATATGGACCATAAAAAAGAGGGGACCTTACACCATTGGCTTTCTCTATGTATTATAATACAGAGGGGACCTTACGCCATTGACTTTCTACATGGACCATAATAAAGAGGGGACCTTACACCATTGACTTTCTATATGTATTATAATACAGGGGGGACCTTGCGCCATTGACTTTCTACATGGACCATAATAAAGAGGGGACCTTACGCCATTGACTTTCTTTATGTATTATAATACAGAGGGGACCTTACGCCATTGACTTTCTATATGGACCGTAATAAAGAGGGGACCTTACACCATTGAGTTTCTATATGGATTATAATACAGAGGGGACCTTACGCCATTGACTTTCTATATGGACCATAATAAAGAGGGGACCTTACACCATTGATTTTCTATATGGATTATAATACAGAGGGGACCTTACGCCATTGACTTTCTTTATGGATTATAATACAGAGGGGACCTTACGCCATTGACTTTCTCTATGTGGAACATAATACAGAGGGGACCTTACGCCATCGACATTCTATATAGATTATAATACAGGGGGGGACCTTGCGCCATTGACTTTCTACATGGACCATAATAAAGAGGGGACCTTACGCCATTGACTTTCTCTATGTGTTATAATACAGAGGGGATCTTACGCCATTGACTTTCTATATGGACCATAAAAAAGAGGGGACCTTACGCCATTGACTTTCTCTATGTATTATAATGCAGAGGGGATCTTACGCCATTGACTTTCAATAATGACCATAATAAAGAGGGGACCTTACACCATTGACTTTCTTTATGGATTATAATACAGAGGGGACCTTACGCCATTGACTTTCTATATGGATTATAATACAGAGGGGACCTTACACCATTGACTTTCTACATGGACCATAATAAAGAGGGGACCTTACGCCATTGACTTTCTCTATGTATTATAATACAGAGGGGACCTTACGCCATTGACTTTCTATATGGACCATAATAAAGAGGGGACCTTACACCATTGACTTTCTATATGGATTATAATACAGAGGGGACCTTACGCCATTGACTTTCTATATGGATTATAATACAGAGGGGACCTTACACCATTGACTTTCTACATGGACCATAATAAAGAGGGGACCTTACGCCATTGACTTTCTATATGGATTATAATACAGATGGGACCTTATGCCATTGACTTTCTATGTAGATTATAATACAGAGGGGACCTTACGGCATTGACTTTCTCTATGTATTATAATACAGAGGGGACCTCACGCCATTGACATTCTATATGTATTATAATACAGGGGGGACCTTGCGCCATTGACTTTCTACATGGACCATAATAAAGAGGGGACCTTACGCCATTGACTTTCTCTATGTATTATAATACAGAGGGGACCTTACGCCATTGACTTTCTATATGGACCATAATAAAGAGGGGACCTTACACCATTGACTTTCTATATGGATTATAATACAGAGGGGACCTTACGCCATTGACTTTCTATATGGATTATATTACAGAGGGGACCTTACACCATTGACTTTCTACATGGACCATGATAAAGAGGGGACCTTACGCCATTGACTTTCTATATGGATTATAATACAGAGGGGACCTCACGCTATTGACTTTCTATATGGATTATAATACAGAGGGGGCCTTACGCCATTGACTTTCTCTATATGGACCATTATACAGAGGGGACCTTACGCCATTGACATTCTATATGGATTATAATTCAGGGGGGACCTTCCGCCATTGACTTTCTACATGGACCATAATAAAGAGGGGGCCTTACTCCATTGACTTTCTCTATGTATTATAATACAGAGGGGACCTTACGCCATTGACTTTCTATATGGACCATAATAAAGAGGGGACCTTTCGCCATTGACTTTCTCTATGTAGTATAATACGGAGGGGACCTTACGCCATTGACTTTCTATATGGACCATAATAAAGAGGGGACCTTACACCATTGACTTTCTATATGGATTATAATACAGAGGGGACCTTACGCCATTGACTTTCTATATGGATTATAATACAGAGGGGACCTTACACCATTGACTTTCTACATGGACCATAATAAAGAGGGGACCTTACGCCATTGACTTTCTATATGGATTATAATACAGAGGGGACCTCACGCTATTGACTTTCTATATGGATTATAATACAGAGGGGACCTTACGCCATTGATTTTCTATGCGGACCATAATACAAGGGGACCTTACGCCATTGACTTTCTCTATGTATTATAATATAGAGGAGACCTTACGCCATTGACTTTCTATATGGACCATAATATATATATGTTTTATACAGAGGGGACCTTTCTAACAGAGGGGACCTTACGCCATTGACTGTCTATATGGACAATTATATACAGAGGGGAACTTACGCCATTGACTTTCTATATGGACAATTATACAGAGGGGACCTTACGCCATTGACTTTCTATATGGACAATTATAACCATAGGGGACTTTACGCCATTGTCTTTCTATATGGACAATTATATACAGAGGGGACCTTGCGCCATTGACTTCCTATATGGACAATAATATACAGAGGGGACCTTACGCCATTGTCTTCCTATATGGACAATTATAACAGAGGGGACCTTACGCCATTGACTACCTATATGGACAATTATAACAGAGGGGACATTACGCCACTGACTTTCTATATGGACAATTATAACAGAGGGGACCTTACGCCGTTGTCTTCCTATATGGACAATTATAACAGAGGGGACCTTACTCCATTGTCTTCCTATATGGACAATTATATAACAGAGGGGACCTTACGCCATAAACTTCCTCTATGGACAATTATATACAAAGGGGACCTTACACCATTTACTTTCTATATGGACAATTATATACAAAGGGGACCTTACGCCATTTACTTTCTATATGGACAATTATATACAAAGGGGACCTTACACCATTGACTTTCTATATGGACAATTATATACAAAGGGGACCTTACGCCATTGATTTTCTATATGGACAATTATATACAAAGGGGACCTTACGCCATTGTCTTTCTATATGGACAATGATTATATACATAGGGGACCTTACGCCATTGTCTTCCTATTTGGACAATTATATACAGAGGGGACCTTACGCCATTGTCTTTCTATATGGACAATTATAAGTGGGGACCTTACGACATTGACTTTCTATATGGACAATTATATACAGAGGGGACCTTACGCCATTGACTTTCTATATGGAAAATACTATGCAGAGGGGACCGTACGCCATTGACTTTCTTTATGGACAATTATACACAGAGGGGACCTTACACCATTGACTTTCTTTATGGACAATACTATACAGAGGGGACCTTACACCATTGACTTTCTTTATGGATTATAATAAAGAGGGGACCTTACGCCATTTACTTTCTATTTGGATTATAATACAGAGGGGACCTTACGCCATTGTTTTCCTATATGGACAATTATAACAGAGGGGACCTTACACCATTGATTTCCTATATGGACAATTATATACAGAGGGGACCTTACGCCATTGTCTTTCTATATGGACAATTATAAAGAGGGCACCTTACGCCATTGACTTTCTATATGGACAATTATATACAGAGGCGACCTTACGCCATTGACTTTCTTTATGGACAATACTATACAGAGGGGACCTTACACCATTGACTTTCTTTATGGATTATAATAAATAGGGGACCTTACGCCATTGACTTTCTCTATGGATTATAATACAGAGGGGAACTTGACTTTTTATACGGACAATTTTACGAGAGGAACTTTACGCCATTGACTTCCTAAGGTCGAAAAGGGACGAAAAAGGGGAGAAGTGGTACCTCCTTGTCTCTCTCTCCCCACCCCCATAACAGAGGGACCTTCCGACCTTGTCTGGACAATAAGTTAAGTTGGTAAAGCGTTAAGTACGTCGTGGTCAGTGAAGCATGAGACTGACAGGTTCGAATCCGACGAGCGCCAGGTGAAGGGACGATTACCAACTTAGAGCCTCGCCAGGTGATGTGGGCCTACACCTTGTTTATAGACAAGTAACCCCAGCCTAGTCTTTCTGAAGGGACTATAAAACGGGGGTCCCCTGTCTCGGATAGGCGTAGGAACGTAAAAGAACCCTCACTGCTTCGGTGGGTCCGTTGCATAGGTCAAAATTCCAACATACAGCTTATTTCTGACGGTACGCCTATCAAACTGAACTGAGCAGAGGGGACCTAACGCCATTGACTTCTGTTTCGATATGCAGTAATACGGAGGGGACCTTACGCCATTGAAAAAATTTACAGAGGGACATTACGTCATCGACTTCCAATAATCTTAAATAGATAGGGGACCTTACGCCATTGACTTCTTATATGGACACTTATATTGACTTTCTAGAAGGACAGTAATATAGAGGGGGGCTTATGGCATTGACTTTTTATATGGACGATTATTGTTCAGAGGATACATTTTGACATTTCCTTTCCATATTGACTGTAATACTGAGGGTACCCTTATACTCCAAATTCTTTCTATATTGACTAAATACATTTGTTACTTCACGCAACAAAAGAAATGATTGGGTATTCAAGAAGACTCGGTATCAGCATCCATATGAAAGGAGGGAGGGGATCTCCAACATGACTCTGTTGCAGTACCAACAGGAAAACGCCAAACATCCCATGCAAAAACACAAAGACGAGCACCCGACACAGAAACATGAAACACAAAATCTACACATAAACCAAAGAGACCAACAGGTAACCGGTGCCGACTTAGGACGGCCATTTAATACGCAAGTAGCAGAAATGGTGTGGTTATCAAGATTACGTGCGCACAACCCTCCCACGTTTGCAGTTACCAAAATATCTCGAAGAACGCAAAATTGTAGTGTAAAACGAGACCAATAGGTAACCGGTGCCGACTTAGGACGGTCATTTGTTACGCAAGTTGCAGAAATGGTGTGGTTATCTTGATTACGTGCGCACAACCCTCCCACGTTTGCATTTGCCAAAATATCTCGAAGAACGCAAAATTGTAGTGTAAAACAACCTCCTCACTGTTTGATGACCACACAAACAAGACAGTTATATGCAGAGGCCAAAGCAACGCAGATTAATACTAGTATATAAATGGATGGGGTTAGGGGCCCGTACGTAATACCGGTACAGTCCGTGCTCTGCCGGCTGCAGCTAGCTCATGCTTTTTTTTACACGAGGAGTCCGACTGACATTCAGAGGAGCTATCGGGCCCAGTCTTCTCTAAAGAAGTTCTGAAAGGACCCGGCTTGGATTCCCATCGTCACATTTAATCAGAGCGCAATTCTTACAAATGTGCTGACACAAGGCTGTAGATTGGTCAAGTACCATGTCGAGTGTCCGTTCACTGACAGCGGGATCATATCCACGATACAAATGACAAATATGGACAATGACCATATCCCAAAATACAGTAATAAAAGGATGATTCAGAAAATCATAAACCGGGCCATACAAATCAGGATAAAACAGGAACCAAAGCAAACAAACAAAAAAAGCAATCCAAGAGATGCTTGTGTCTCCTGCGAAGCGGCCTATTTTTAAAAAGTTGATAAAATATGTAGGTCTAGGTCACTTGGTTCAATATTTGTACATTTATCAGTGGGAAAGTCTTGTCAAATGAAGTCGCATGTGAAATATAAAACCTCTTACTTATCAATTAAAAGCTATGGTCAATCTGTTACTCTCAGAAAAGGTCAATCATCTAGGTGAAGTCACTGGGTACAAATTTTTGGGAATAAAAGAAAGGACTCATCATAAGAAATACATGTTTGAAGTATCAAAGCCGTGTCACTTATAAAATAAAACATATAGCCATTCTTAATTTTTTTTCAAATGTAAGTCAAATACCTAGGTCAAGGTCACTAGGTAAAAAAAATTGGTATCTGTAATAAGGTCTTATGAAAAGGAATACACATGTTAATTATAAAATTCATATCACTTACCAATCAAAAGTTATAGCCAATGTTAATTGTTTGGAAAAGTAGGTCAAATATCTAGGTCAAGGTCACTAGGTCAAAATTTATGGTACATGTTGTAAGGTTATGTTACAGGAAATACACATGTGAATAATAAAATCCCTATCACTTACCAATCAAAAGATATAGCAAATGTTTTTTTTTGGAAAAGTAGGTCAAATATCTAGGTCAAGGTCACTAGGTAAAAAGAATTTGGTATCTGTACAAAGGTCTTATGAAAAAGAATACACATGTGAATTATAAAATCCCTATCACTTACCAATCAAATGATATAGCCAATGTAAATTTTTTGAAAAGTAGGACAAATATCTAGGTCAAGGTCACTAGGTCAAAAATTATGGTATGTGTAAAAAGGTCTCATCACAGGAAATACACATGTGAAATATCAAAGCCCTATCACTTACCGATGAAAAGTTATGGGGTGTGACACCCAAAGTGTGACAGACAGACGGACGGACGGACTGACTGACAGACGGACAACAGACAAAGTGATCCCTGCGCTTCCACTACATGGAAAGAAGCGAACTCCCATTACATGAGAGTGAGACCAGGTGCCCAGAAAGAGTCAGCATCTCCTGCTTACATCTATCAAAATCTATATATTGTGTACTTTATCTGGCATATTAACACGCAATAAGCAGGCGCTGAAAGAATGTTGCTACTCAGAAAAGGAAAGTTTGTGATGCTGAAACTTAAGTCGTCACGTTTGTCATAGAGTGAGGTGTTCATGTGACCATCAGAGTCGTGGGACAGCATAGAGTGTAACTTTTAATGTCTCAGTAGAAAGTGATAGAATCTATTTCTTCTTCCATGAAACATAATGGTGTAAGGTCCCCTCTGTATTACAGTTCTTATATAAAGTCAATGGTGTAAGGTCCCCTCTGTACTATAGTCTATATAGAAAGTCAATGGTGTAAGGTCCTCTCTGTATTATGGTCCATATAGAAAGTCAATGGCGTAAGGTCCCCTCTGTATTATGGTCCATATAGAAAGTCAATGGCGTAAGATCCCTTGTGTATTATGGTCCATATAGAAAGTCAATGGTGTAAGGTCCCCTCTGTATTATGGTCGATGTAGAAAGTCAATGGCGTAAGGTCCCCTCTGTACTATGGTCTTTATATAGAAAGTCAATGGCGTAAGGTCCCCTATGTATTATGGTCCATATAGACAGTCAATGGCGTAAGATTCCCTCTTTATTATGATCCATATAGACAGTCAATGGTGTAAGGTCCCCATTGTATTATGGTCTATAGAGAAAGTCAATGGCATAAGGTACTCTCTGTATTATTTCGATGTAGAATGTCAATGGTGGAAGGTCCCCTTTATATTATGGTCTATATAGAAAGTCATATGGCGTAATAACACCTCTGTATTACGGTCCTTGTAGATAGTCAATATTGAAAGGTTCCCTCCGTATTATGGTCCATATATAAAGTAAATGGCGTAAGGTTCCCTCTGTACTATCGTCTATATAGAATGTCAATGGAGTAAGGTCCCCTCTGCATTATGATCTATATAGAAAGTCAATGGCGTAAGGTCCCCTCTGTTTTATGGTCTATATAGAAAGTCAATGGAGTAAGGTCCCTTCTGTATTATGATCCATATAGAAAGTCAATAGCATAAGGTCCCTCTGTACAAAGGTCTATATTGAATGTCAATGGAGTATGGCCCCTCTGTTTTATGATCCATATAGAAAGTCAATGTCGTAAGGTCCCCTCTGCACTATGGTCTATATAAAAAGTCAATGGCGTAAGGTCTCCTCAATACTATCGTCTATATAGAAAGTCAATGGCGTAAGGTCCCCTCTGTATTTTGATCCAGAACGTCAATGGCGTAAAATCCCATCTGTATTATGGTCCATAAAGAAAGTCAATCACGTAAGGTCCACTCTGTATTATGGTATATATTGAAAGTCAATGGCGTAAGGTCCCCTCTGTATTATGGTATATATTGAAAGTCAATGTAGTAAGGTCCCTCTGTATTATGGTCGATGTAGAAAGTCAATGGCGTAAGGTCCCCTCTGTATTATGGTCTATACAGAAAGTTAATGGCGTAAGGTCCTCTCTGTACTATGGTCTATATAGACAGTCAATGGTGTAAGGTCCCAATTGTATTATGGTCTTTAGAGAAAGTCATTGGCGTAAGTTCCTCTCTGTATAATGTCGATGTAGAATGTCAATGGTGTAAGGTCCCCACTGTACTTTGGTCCATATAGAAAGTCAATTGCGTAATGTCCCCTCTGTATTACGGTCCTTATAGAAAGTCAATGGTGTAAGGTTCCCTCTGTATTATGGTCCATATATAAAGTAAATGGCGGAAGGTCCCCTCTGTACTATGGTCTATATAGAAAGTCAATGGAGTAAGGTCCCCTCCGTATTATGATCCGTATAGAAAGTCAATAGAGTAAGGTTTCCTCTGTACTATGTTCTATATAGAAAGTCAATGGAGTAAGGTCCCCTCTGCATTATGCGTATTATGATACATATAGAAAGTCAATGGCGTAAGGTCCCCTCTGTACTATGGTCCATACAGAAAGTCAATGGCGTAAGGTCCCCTCTGTATTATGGTCCATATAGAAAGTCAAAGGCAAAAGGCCCCCTCTGTACTATAGTCTATATAGAAAGTAAATGGAGTAAGGTCCCATCTGTACTATGGTTCATATAGAAAGTCAATGGAGTTAGGTCCCCTCTTCATTATGATACATATAGATGTCAATAGTGTAAGGTTCCCATTGTATTATTGTCCATATAGAAAGTCAATTGCGTAATGTCCCCTCTGTATTACGGTCCTTATAGAAAGTCAATGGTGTAAGGTTCCCTCTGTATTATGGTCCATATATAAAGTAAATGGCGGAAGGTCCCCTCTGTACTATGGTCTATATAGAAAGTCAATGGAGTAAGGTCCCCTCCGTATTATGATCCGTATAGAAAGTCAATAGAGTAAGGTTTCCTCTGTACTATGTTCTATATAGAAAGTCAATGGAGTAAGGTCCCCTCTGCATTATGCGTATTATGATACATATAGAAAGTCAATGGCGTAAGGTCCCCTCTGTACTATGGTCCATACAGAAAGTCAATGGCGTAAGGTCCCCTCTGTATTATGGTCCATATAGAAAGTCAAAGGCAAAAGGCCCCCTCTGTACTATAGTCTATATAGAAAGTAAATGGAGTAAGGTCCCATCTGTACTATGGTTCATATAGAAAGTCAATGGAGTTAGGTCCCCTCTTCATTATGATACATATAGATGACAATAGTGTAAGGTTCCCATTGTATTATTGTCCATATAGAAAGTCAATGGTGTAAGGTCCCTTCTGTATCATGGTCGATGTATAAAGTCAATGTTGTAAGGTCCCCTCTGTATTAAGGTCCATACAGATTTCGTTGATGGTGTTAGGTTCCCCTCTGCATTATTGTGAACATAGAAAATCAATGGCGTTGGGTCCCCTCTGTATTACGGTTCTTATAGAATGTCAATGGCGTAAGGTCCCCTCTGTATTATAATCCATATAGAATGTCAATGGCGTAAGGTCCCCTCTGTATTATAATCCATATGAAAGTCAATGGCGTAAGGTCCCCTCTTTATTATGGTCCATATCGAAAGTCGATGGCGGAAGGTCCCCTCTGTATAATAATCCATACAGAAAGTCAATGGCGTAAGTTCCCCTCTGTATTATAATCCATATAGAATGTCAATGGCGTAAGGTCCCCTCTGTTTTATAATACATAGAGAAAGTCAATGGCGTAAGGTCCCCTCTTTATTATGGTCCATGTAGAATGTCAATGGCGTAAGGTCCCCTCTATATTATAATACATACAGAAAGTCAATGGCGTAAGGTCCCCTCTTTATTATGGTCCATATAGAAAGTCAATGGCGTAAGGTCCCCTCTTTATAATGGTCCATGTAGAAAGTCAATGGTGTAAGGTCCCCTCTTTATTATGGTCCATATAGAAAGTCAATGACGTAAGGTCCCCTCTGTGTTATAATACATAGAGAAAGTCAATGGCGTAAGGTCCCCTCTTTATTATGGTCCATGTAGAAAGTCAATGGCGTAAGGTACCCTCTTTATTATGGTCCATGTAGAAAGTCAATGGTGTAAGGTCCCCTCTGTATTATAAAACATAGAGAAAGTCAATGGCGTAAGGTCCCCTATGTATTATAATCCATACAGAAAGTCAATGGCGTAAGGTCCCCTCTGTATAAGCCATATAGAATGTCAATGGCGCAAGGTCCCCTCTGTATTATAATACATAGATAAATGTCAATGGCGTAAGGTCCCCTCTTTATTATTGTCCATATAGAAAGTCAATGGCGTAAGGTCCCCTCTGTATTATAATACATAGAGAAAGTCAATGGTGTAAGGTCCCCTCTTTATTATGGTCCATATAGAAAGTCAATGGCGTAAGGTCCCCTCTGTATTATAATACATAGAGAAAGTCAATGGCGTAAGGTCCCCTCTTTATTATGGTCCATGTAGAAAGTCAATGGCGTAAGGTCCCCTCTGTATTATAATCCATATAGAATGTCAAGGGCGTAAGGTCCCCTCTGTATTATAATACATAGAGAAAGTCAATGGCGTAAGGTCCCCTCTTTATTATGGTCCATATAGAAAGTCAATGGCATAAGGTCCCCTCTGTATTATAATACATAGAGAAAGTCAATGGCGTAAGGTCCCCTCTTCATTATGGTCCATGTAGAAAGTCAATGGCGTAAGGTCCCCTCTGTATTATAATCCATATACAATGTCAATGGCGTAAGGTCCCCTCTGTATTATAATACATAGAGAAAGTCAATGGCGTAAGGTCCCCTCTTTATTATGGTCCGTATAGACAGTCAATGGCGTAAGGTCCCCTCTTTATTATGGTCCATGTAGAAAGTCAATGGTTTAAGGTCCCCTCTTTATTATGGTCCATATAGAAAGTCAATGACGTAAGGTCCCCTCTGTGTTATAATACATAGAGAAAGTCAATGGCGTAAGGTCCCCTCTGTATTATGGTCCATGTAGAAAGTCAATGGCGTAAGGTACCCTCTTTATTATGGTCCATATAGAAAGTCAATGGCGTAAGGTCCCCTCTGTATTATAATACATAGAGAAAGTCAATGGCGTAAGGTCCCCTCTTCATTATGGTCCATGTAGAAAGTCAATGGCGTAAGGTCCCCTCTGTATTATAATCCATATAGAATGTCAATGGCGTAAGGTCCCCTCTGTATTATAATACATAGAGAAAGTCAATGGCGTAAGGTCCCCTCTTTATTATGGTCCATATAGACAGTCAATGGCGTAAGGTCCCCTCTGTATTATAATACATAGAGAAAGTCAATGGCGTAAGGTCCCCTCTTTATTATGGTCCATATAGAATGTCAATGGCGTAAGGTCCCCTCTGTATTATAATACATAGAGAAAGTCAATGGCGTAAGGTCCCCTCTTTATTATGGTCCATATAGAAAGTCAATGGCGTAAGGTCCCCTCTGTATTATAATACATAGAGAAAGTCAATGGCGTAAGATCCCCTCTTCATTATGGTCCATGTAGAAAGTCAATGGCGTAAGGTCCCCTCTGTATTATAATCCATATAGAAAGTCAATGGCGTAAGGTCCCCTCTGTATTATAATACATAGAGAAAGTCAATGGCGTAAGGTCCCCTCTTTATTATGGTCCATATAGACAGTCAATGGCGTAAGGTCCCCTCTGTATTATAATACATAGAGAAAGTCAATGGCGTAAGGTCCCCTCTTTATTATGGTCCATATAGAAAGTCAATGGCGTAAGGTCCCCTCTGTATTATAATACATAGAGAAAGTCAATGGCGTAAGGTCCCCTCTTTATTATGGTCCATGTAGAAAGTCAATGGCGTAAGGTCCCCTCTATATTATAATACATAGAGAAAGTCAATGGCGTAAGGTACCCTCTTTATTATGGTCCATGTAGAAAGTCAATGGTGTAAGGTCCCCTCTGTATTATAATCCATATAGAAAGTCAATGGCGTAAGGTCCCCTCTGTATTATAATCCATAGAGAAAGTCAATGGCGTAAGGTCCCCTCCTGTATTATAAGCCATATAGAATGTCAATGGCGTAAGGTCCCCTCTGTATTATAATACATAGAGAAAGTCAATGGCGTAAGGTCCCCTTTTTATTATGGTCCATATAGAAAGTCAATGGCGTAAGGTCCCTTCTGTATTATAATACATAGAGAAAGTCAATGGTGTAAGGTCCCCTCTTTATTATGGTCCATATAGAAAGTCAATGGCGTAAGGTCCCCTCTGTATTATAGTACATAGAGAAAGTCAATGGCGTAAGGTCCCCTCTTTATTATGGTCCATGTAGAAAGTCAATGGCGTAAGGTCCCCTCTGTATTATAATCAATATAGAATGTCAATGGCGTAAGGTCCCCTCTGTATTATAATACATGTACATAGAGAAAGTCAATGGCGTAAGGTCCCCTCTTTATTATGGTCCATATAGAAAGTCAATGACGTAAGGTCCCCTCTGTATTATAATACATAGAGAAAGTCAATGGCGTAAGGTCCCCTCTTTATTATGGTCCATGTAGAAAGTCAATGGCGTAAGGTCCCCTCTGTATTATAATCCATATAGAATGTCAATGGCGTAAGGTCCCCTCTGTATTATAATACATAGAGAAAGTCAATGGCGTAAGGTCCCCTCTTTTTTATGGTCCATATAGAAAGTCAATGGCGTAAGGTCCCCTCTGTATTATAATACACAGAGAAAGTCAATGGCGTAAGGTCCCCTCTTTATTATGGTCCATATAGAAAGTCAATGGCGTAAGGTCCCCTCTGTATTATAATACATAGAGAAAGTCAGTGGCGTAAGGTACCCTCTTTATTATGGTCCATGTAGAAAGTCAATGGTGTAAGGTCCCCTCTGTATTATAATCCATATAGAAAGTCAATGGCGTAAGGTCCCCTCTGTGTTATAATACATACAGAAAGTCAATGGCGTAAGGTCCCCTCCTGTATTATAAGCCATATAGAATGTCAATGGCGTAAGGTCCCCTCTGTATTATAATACATAGAGAAAGTCAATGGCGTAAGGTCCCTTCTTTATTATGGTCCATATAGAAAGTCAATGGCGTAAGGTCCCCTCTGTATTAATATACATAGAGAAAGTCAATGGTGTAAGGTCCCCTCTTTATTATGGTCCATATAGAAAGTCAATGGCGTAAGGTCCCCTCTGTATTATAGTACATAGAGAAAGTCAATGGCGTAAGGTCCCCTCTTTATTATGGTCCATGTAGAAAGTCAATGGCGTAAGGTCCTCTCTGTATTATAATCAATATAGAATGTCAATGGCGTAAGGTCCCCTCTGTATTATAATACATGTACATAGAGAAAGTCAATGGCGTATGGTCCCCTCTTTATTATGGTCCATATAGAAAGTCAATGGCGTAAGGTCCCCTCTGTATTATAATACATAGAGAAAGTCAATGGCGTAAGGTCCCCTCATTATTATGGTCCATGTAGAAAGTCAATGGTTTAAGGTCCCCTCTTTATTATGGTCCATATAGAAAGTCAATGGCGTAAGGTCCCCTCTGTATTATAATACATAGAGAAAGTCAATGGCGTAAGGTCCCCTCTTTATTATGGTCCATAAAGAAAGTCAATGGCGTAAGGTCCCCTCTTTATTATGGTCCATATAGAAAGTCAATGACGTAAGGTTCCCCTCATTATTATGGTCCATGTAGAAAGTCAATGGCGTAAGTTCCCCTCCTCTCCTCCTACCACCTCCCACCCTTTTCTCCCTTTTCCGCTCCTTTCCTCCTCCCCCCCCCCCCCCCCTCATCCCTTTCTGATATTCTTCGCCCAGTTCTGTCGCCCCCTCCTCCAATTATGAAAAGTCAAAAGCGTAAGGATCCCTTTTTATTAAATTCAATGTCGTAAGGTTCCCTCTTTACTATGGTCAACACGAAAGTCAATGGCGTAAGGTCCCCTCAGTATTGTATTATAACCGATAAATCTATTTTTTTGCATAGGGGACCTTACGCCATTGCAAATAGCGACATTCGTCACCGGTAACCGGGACGAAAAAGGAATATTCCTTATTTCTTGTTGTACTCTTACATCTCACAATGTCCAGAGGAAGCAGTGCTGGATTTGATAGACATATTACTATTTTCTCTCCAGAGGGACGCCTTTATCAAGTCGGTACGAATGCTGCTCAAATTAGACAGAGTTTCCTCTGCTGTTTTTTCTTGTTTCAAATTCCAAGATTTTATGCTCTGCTTCGTCAATTTTTGATTTATGGTGTAATAGGGTGCCAGAAATTGCCATTTCAATTCAAATTGCAGAGTTCTTGAAAACTTTTAACAGGGCTCTGACTTTCCGCAAGATTTCAATGCTATCGCATTTATAAGTGCCCGACTTTCTCTTAAAACAGTGTTAAAATTGGAGCATAATCCTGTAATTCTTGTCGAGGCACAAATACTTTTTAAACAATACAATACTCACTAAGAATGAAATGGACTATAAATCTTGGTCACTTGAATGCTTGAAATCCATATGGATATGTTTATATACTGTCCTGTTCACTAAATCCAGAGCACCCTGTTTTTGCGATCTATTCTGTCATCTGCAGAATTTTCCTATAAATTATAGTTTCCAAGAATTGACCTCCTTTAGTCGTAACTGGAAATTAACTTCAACTTACCCTAACAGCTGCCTGCAAACAGCAATATAAAAAATAAAATGTCTACGGGAAATTCCCATGTTAATTTGAAGTCGCCACCATATTGTTCTCCGTGTCAACAATAGTAAACATTGACGTCAAAGCTCCCGACGTCAAGCATTTTCAGCAATTTCACTATAGAAAATCCCCATAGACTTGTTATTTTCCATCCTATTTCTAACTTAATTGACATACAGCCAACACAATCATATTTTCTGTTATGACTAAAGAAGTACTATACAATTGATATCTTTTTGGAAGTTGACAGTATCACATTTTAGAGAAAACCGGGAAAACAGGGTGCTCTGGATTTAATGAACAGGACAGTAGGCCAGAATAATTATTCGTGCCAGAATTCGTCCTTATATAGAAACAAAGTTTGACCCTATTAATTATTAGGGCCAGAATTTGTCCCTACATGTATATAGAGATCAAGTTTGACCCGAATAATTATTTTGGCCATATTTCGTCCTATATAGAGACAAAATTTGACCTGAATAATTATTCAGGCCAGAATTCGTCCTTATATAGAGACGAAATTTGACACAAATAATCATTTGTGCCACAATACTTCAAACATTCTTAAAGGAGCTGTTAAGATAAGGGCCGTATTTAGCCCTGAATCTTGTGACTTATTTCTTGCGCATGGCGAATCGTATACAGAAAAACATAATTCATTATTGAAATATAATGTATTTGCAGAACTTCTACATGTTTTACATTATGTCGAGGAACTCTTAAGGTTGTAAAATTAAGGTCGAAAGAGGTAGGGGTGCTCGGATAGAAAATCCGATAATATCGACAAAAAAACATATACATTTTTGAATATTTTGTCTAAAATGGATAAATCTAAGCTAAAAGACATCAAATATGTCTACATTGTGTATCAGAAATAAATTTCGAACGTTCTACCCCCTTTAATCGGTAAATAATGAAATCCGGAACTTAAAATACGGTCTTATTCTTCATTCAATGGCTACAGTGTAAGCCTTTTAGCGCGAAATACACATTGACGGAGAAATGAACATCACTCTTGCTTATTCCGTTCCTAATTCTTGTATCTTTCATTCAAATATATTGAGTACGCAATGTTTGATGGATTAAAGAGGAAAAATAGTCAAATGTGCAATATTTAATGGTCAAAAAGATCGATTCTTAAAAAAGCACCCCCCTTTCCATTTTTAGTTTTTCGTCTCTGGGGTAGTGTTCCCCCCGGAGATACAGAACCCCACTTTGCCAAAAAATTTGTATCATGGATACACATCTCCAGTAAAAGTGGCTTTCTGTATATCTGGGGGGAACAATGTTCAATAAAACTTTTCCGTTTTCTATTGATTTCTATGAGAAAAAGATAAGTTTTGACCCCAAAATTAGCAATATTATGCAAAACAGATAAAAAATAACTTCATATTCTGATGGGATGCCGTATAGGTATACATTTTACCAAAAAAGGTTCTTGGAATTTCAATTTTTAAAATTCCACTTTTCAGGGCTGATTTTACGCCTTATCTTAACAGCTCCTTCAGTAAAAAAAGATTCCCCAGGAAGAGGGTTTTCTTTGGGGGATACATTACTACCAGAAAACGGGGCATGGCTTTTTTGGGGGTTCAAAAGTGTCTTAAATACGTACATGCCAGACTTTGTCCCTATATATACTTAGGCATGGATAATTATTTGTGCAACAATACTTCGAACATAATTGATTATATATTTATGCCGTCTATACAGCGCATGTCAACTACGTTTACTGATTACATGCAGTTTACACAGTATCTTCAGGCCACTTATTATTGTTGTTTGTTAATTATGTTTACTAACAACCACTTCAGACAAGATTGAGAAAAAAAAGTGAAGAAATGCGAAAAATTAAAGACATAGAATTTAATGATGTTATCACATTAATCTTGTTTTAACATACATGTATATAACATGCAAACTTCATACTTAAGCCAATAAACAGACTATGGAATGAATGTTTGTAATATCTATGCATTTGTTATATCGAAAAATGTTGTAAATTCGGGAGATGTCTTTTTTTTAAATTGGAACAACTGAATGATTAATTATTATCGAGTAAATACAAAAATTGAAAAATCTGTGGTTTTCAGTGGCGGATCCAGAGGGTGTGGGGGTTGCATCGAGGGGGGGGGGAGAGGTGCGGGAGGCGGTCCGGGGCCTCCCTTTGAAAATTTTGCAAAAAATATATGCAAATGGTGCAATTTGAATATTTGAAACCTGTATTAATTAGCTTTACCAAAAGTGCAATAAGAAAAGAAAATATGGAGTATCCAGGCATAATTTTCACCGATTTTGGACCAGAGATACAATTTACCTGAAGATAAGGGTCGATCTTGGCACTGAACCCCATGTCGTATTTCTTCGTCTGTCTGTCTGTCTGTCTGTCCGTCCGTCTGTCCCATTTTCAGTTTTCCGGACTTTTTTTCGCTGTTGTTGCATATATTGAACTCATTTTTGGTATGTGGATATATCTCAATGTGATACAGATCAAGTTTGAGTTTGCTTTCGATTGACCTAATTTTACAAGAGTTATGGCCCTTGGACATAGCAAATTTTAAGAAAAATTCAGTTTTCCGGACTTTTTTCCGCTGTTGTTGCATATATTGAACTCAGTTTTGGTATGTGGATATATCTCAATGTGATACAGATCAAGTTTGAGTTTGCTTTCGATTGACCTAATTTTACAAGAGTTATGGCCTTTGGACATAGCAAATTTTAAGAAAAATTCAGTTTTCCGGACTTCTTTCCGCTGTTGTTGCATATATTGAACTCATTTTTGGTATGAGGATATATCTCAATGTGATACAGATCAAGTTTGAGTTTGCTTTTGATTGACCTAATTTTACAAGAGTTATGGCCCTTGGACTTAGCAAACTTTATGCAAATTTCAGTTTTCCGGACTTTTTTCCGCTGTTGTTGCATATATTGAACTCATTTTTGGTATGAGGATATATCTCAATGTGATACAGATCAAGTTTGAGTTTGCTTTTGATTGACCTAATTTTACAAGAGTTATGGCCCTTGGACTTAGCAAATTTTATGAAAATTTCAGTTTTCGGGACTTTTTTCTGCTGTTGTTGCATATATTGAACTCATTTTTGGTATGTGGATATATCTCAATGTGATACAGATCAAGTTTGAGTTTGCTTTCGATTGACCTAATTTTACAAGAGTTATGGCTTTGGACATAGCAAATTTTAAGAAAAATTCAGTTTTCCGGACTTCTTTCCGCTGTTGTTGCATATATTGAACTCATTTTTGGTATGAGGATATATCTCAATGTGATACAGATCAAGTTTGAGTTTGCTTTTGATTGACCTAATTTTACAAGAGTTATGGCCCTTGGACTTAGCAAACTTTATGCAAATTTCAGTTTTCCGGACTTTTTTCCGCTGTTGTTGCATATATTGAACTCATTTTTGGTATGAGGATATATCTCAATGTGATACAGATCAAGTTTGAGTTTGCTTTTGATTGACCTAATTTAACAAGAGTTATGGCCCTTGGACTTAGCAAATTTTATGAAAATTTCAGTTTTCCGGACTTTTTTCTGCTGTTGTTGCATATATTGAACTCATTTTTGGTATGTGGATATATCTCAATGTGATACAGATCAAGTTTGAGTTTGCTTTTGATTGACCTAATTTTACAAGAGTTATGGCCCTTGGACTTAGCAAATTTTATGCAAATTTCAGTTTTCCGGACTTTTTTCCGCTGTTGTTGCATATATTGAACTCATTTTTGGTATGTGAATATATCTCAATGGGATACAGATCAAGTTTTAGTTTGCTTTAGATTCACCTATTTTTACAAGAGTTATGGCCCTTGGACTTAGCAAATTTTATGAAAATTTCAGTTTTCCGGACTTTTCTTCAGTTCTATTGCAAATAATGCACTGATTTTTGGTAAATGAATACATCTCAGTGTGATACAGACCAAGTGTGAGTTTGGTTTCCATTGGCCTATTTTTACAAGAGTTATGACCCTTGGACTTAGCAAATTTTATGACTTTTTCTTGCCTGTTATTGCAGATAATGAACTGATTTTTTGTATGTGAATACATTATAGTGTACGTGATGCAGATTTGAGTTTAATTTAGATTGACTAATTTTCACAAGAGTTATGGTCCTTGGACTTAGCAAATTTCATGAATTCAGTTTCCCAGACTTTTCTTGGCTGTTGTTGCAGATGATTAACTGATGAACAGAGATGCAAGTCATAAATTTATGCCGCCGGTAGGGGACTTATATCGCACAGCGATCATTGCATTTTTATTGATCATGAAATTAAGTATTATCTTTATTCCATTCAATATTTGTTAATAGATATCGAATTCATGTTTTTTTTCTCTCTCGAAATCATGATATCAGAAATTTGTTCGTTGCTTTTATCCAGTAGAAATAATAGTAATGAATGTAATTTCAGCTTTATTCCGTTCAATATTTGATTTAGTATATGAAAGCCCTATCACTTATACTTGAAGAGTTAACTGCTTTAAGAACTTCTTAACCGGACGGACAGGTTGACAGATGGACAGGGTGTTTCTACCCCCCAAAACTTCGTTTGCAGGGGGGATGGGGGGGGGTTATAAAAATAGATATTTGTATGTTACTATCGGTATATATAATCACAAATAAAATGTTATCAGATTAAGTTGATAGTAAATCTGATATCATAAGGGAATAAACGTCGAATAAAGGAATTTCTTTTGTTTGTTTGTTTTTTTTTATGACATAAACGTCAGAAATTTGCATGCTGGTTTTATTCCAAGCACGGATCCAGAGGGGGGGGGGGGGGGGGGGGGTCTGGACCCCCCCTTGAATTTTCGAAGTATAGATAAATTTTTAGTCCCCTACTGGCAACGCCGAAGGGGACTCTTAGTTTCCTGTCTGTCCGTCTGTCCCTCCGTCTGTCCGTCTGTCCGAATATCAGTTTTCCGGATTTTTTTCTGCAACGGATGGAGATATCAAGATGAAATTTGATACACAGCTTGGTCTTGGATAGTTACAGAGCAAGTTCGACTTTCGTCACGCTTGACCTATTTTTAGCTCGCCGGGACGAATGTCCGGAGAGCTATTGTCATACCCCCGGCGTCTGCGTCTGCGTCTGCGTCTGCGTCTGCGTGCGCGTGCACAAAAACTTTAACCTTGCTTATAACTTTTAAACCAATACAGATTGGGCTTTCATATTTCACATGTGCATTCCTTGTGACAAGACCTTTCCATGGATACCAAAATTTTTGACCTTGTGACCTTGACCTTGGAGATTGACCTTCTTTTGAAAAACTTTAACCTTGGCCATATTTTTGGAATGGTAAGTGATAGGGCTTTGATATTTCACATGTGTATTCCTTGTGACAAGACCTTTCCATGGATACCAAAATTTTTGACCTTGTGACCTTGACCTTGGAGATTGACCTTCTTTTGAAAAACTTTAACCTTGGCCATATTTTTGGAATGGTAAGTGATAGGGCTTTGATATTTCACATGTGTATTCCTTGTGACAAGACCTTTCCATGGATACCAAAATTTTTGACCTTGTGACCTTGACCTTGGAGATTGACCTACTTTTGAAAAACTTTAACCTTGGCCATATTTTTGGAATGGTAAGTGATAGGGCTTTGATATTTCACATGTGTATTCCTTGTGACAAGACCTTTCCATGGATACCAAAATTTTTGACCTTGTGACCTCGACCTTGGAGATTGACCTACTTTTGAAAAACTTTAACCTTGGTCATATTTTTGGAATGGTAAGTGATAGGGCTTTGATATTTCACATGTGTATTCCTTGTGACAAGACGTTTCCATGGATACCAAAATTTTTGACCTTGTGACCTTGACCTTGGAGATGATTGACCTACTTTTGAAAAACTTTAACCTTGGCCATATTTTTGGAATGGTAAGTGATAGGGCTTTGATATTTCACATGTGTATTCCTTGTGACAAGACCTTTCCATGGATACCAAAATTTTTGACCTTGTGACCTTGACCTTGGAGATGATTGACCTACTTTTGAAAAACTTTAACCTTGGCCATATTTTTTGAATGGTTAGTGATAGGGCTTTGATATTTCACATGTGCATTCCTTGTGATAAGACCTTTTTTATTGTTGTTGTTGCAATTTACATATGGTTGCCACCGGCGAGCTATGTTGTCATTCTGACAAGTCTGGTTTGAGGAGTTATGCCCCTTGATGACTTGGGAAATTCACTTTTTGTCAGTTTTCCAGACTTTTTTCTGCAACGGATGGAGATATCAAGATGAAATTTGATACACAGCTTGGTCTTGGATAGTTACATAGCAAGCTCGACTTTCGTCACACTTGACCTATTTTTCGAGGAGTTATGCCCCTTGATGACTTGGGAAATTCACTTTTTGTCAGTTTTCCGGACTTTTTTCTGCAACGGATGGAGATATTCAGATGAAATTTGATACACAGATTTATCTTGGATAGTTACAGAGCAAGTTAGACTTTCGTCACACTTGACCTATTTTTCCAGGAGTTATGCCCCTTTATGACTTGGAAAATTCAGTTTTTGTCAGTTTTCCGGACTTTTTTCTGCAGCAAATAGAGATATTCAAGTGAAATTTGATACACAGCTTGGTCTTGTATAGTTACAGAGCAAGTTTTGTTTTCGTCATGCTTGACATTTGATACACAGCTTGGTCTTGTATAGTTACAGAGCAAGTTTTGTTTTCGTCATGCTTGACCCATTTTTCGAGGAGTTATGCCCCTTGATAACTTGCACAATTCAGTTTTTGTATGTTTTCCAGTTCTTTCTGCAACAAATAGAGATACTGTATTCAGGTAAAATGTGATACTCAGCTTAGTCTTGGATATTTACAGAGCAAGTTCGACTTTTGTCATGCTTGACCTATTTTTCAAGGAGTTATGCCCCTTGATGACTTGCACAATTCAGTTATTGTCAGTTTTCCAGACTTTTTCTGCAACAAATAGAGATATTCAGGTGAAATTTGATACTCAGCTTAGTCTTGGATAGTTACAGAGCAAGTTCAACTTTCATCACGCTTGACCTCTTTTTCGAATCGATAAAGCTAAAGCAGATAAAACCTCAGAACTGAGCTGCACAGACAGTAAGTTTAATTAAAACTCATACATGTTTAATTGAAGAGTAATTCATAGGCAGAGTTGCAGGACATAAATATATGCCGCCGGTAGGGGACTATATCGTTCAGCGATCATAACATTTTTTTTATTAATATACATATTTCATAAGATAAAGTCCAAATTCCCCTTTTGTTGTCATAATATTTGAAAAATGTTTTATGAATTTGTATTAGAAATCTTTTATTTTGATAATGTTTTGCCGTTAGCATTTCAAAAAATTTCTCAGGCTCGCTTCCACTCGCCAGAATTTATTACATACATACAGAATTTATTACGTACATATACGTTATTTTCAAATGATGCTGCGCTTTCCTATATACAACACAATGTCATATACATTACACCTTGGTCAATGAACAAGGTCACTAAGAAAACGAAAAGAAACTAAAAATGACGCGAATAATGGATTTTATTCCAATTCTCTGAAAAAATTCGCTGACCCGCTACCGCTCACCATTTGTTGATTTTACATATTAGAACTGACAATCAATAATCATGTACTATGATGTGAAAATTCAAGATTTTAAGCTCTATACTCACCAATGCTCTCCAGTTACCTGTTTTATTAATAATTAGAAACAGAACTAACAAAAGCTTTGTTTTCTTGCATTTGCGTTTTTTTTTTTTTTTTTTTTGCTCTTCAATAAATTCGGACTTTAGGACCCCCCCCTGAAAAAAATTCCTGGATCCGCCCATGTATTCTATGTTTTTTTTTCTATCAGAAAAATAATCATGAATGTAATTACATTATTCCGTTAAATATCGGTTGAAAGTATATAACATTTAATAACGAAATAAACGTCGAATAATAAAATAATTATTGAAATAAACGTTAGACATTTGTATGGTATTTTTGATTCTTTTTTTTTTTACGAAATAAACATCATAAATTTGCATGTTCGTTTTTTTTTTCTACCAGTATAAATAATCATGAATCCAATTTCAGTTTTATTCCGTTGAATATTTGTTCATAGCAAATTATATTAAATAACGAAATAAACATCGAATGAAAAATAATTTTATTTCATTTTTCACGAAATATATGTTATATATTTGTATAATGATTTTCTATCGATATAAATATTCATGAAATTCAACAAAATGTCAGATTTATTCTGTTAAATATATGTTGATAGTACATCCGATATAATACGAAATAAATGTTGAATAAAGAAATAAATTTCTTTTAACTTTATACAGAATAAACATCACACATTTTTATTGGCATAATTTGCATTTTTATTTCATTTTTTATGGAAATGGGGAGGGGGGGGGGGCAACATAGAGACAGATTTTGTGTTGGCCCGAATAATTATTTGTGTCAGAATTCGTCCCTAATATAGAAACAAATTTTTTTAAAACTCAGGATGGAATGAATTACACTGTTTTCAAGCGCTGAAATGACGTAGATATATAGTCCATTTCATTCTAAGTGAGTTTTGTAATGTAAAAAAGTATTCGTGCCATGGCACGAATAACAGGATTATGCCAAAATTGGTCATGGGAATACAAATGTATGTACATACACTGCCATCCATAAATAACTATACAAACAAGTAAATCATTCTAAATTCTTTATCATTTTATCCTATTTTTTTCTATTCTGAACTTGAGAGATTCAAAATAATTGGCTTCACATAATTAAAAATTATGAATTGTGATAACAAAAATGCATAAAGGAACTTTTTTCATCAGCACATTTTTTTCCAAAAATTGTCATTTTTATATAAAAAAGAATAAAAATTCAAAAACTGCAAATATTTGGGTCAAATTTGTTACAAATGATTTCTACAAGGTTCATTATCAGAATTACACAGCAATGGATTTGAAACTGTTCATTTTATAACAGCCACATGAGCAGAAATAGTGTATACTAATTTATGGATGGCAGTGTATGTATAAACAATGCCCACATCATGCTTTTTTATTGTTATCATTTAACTCCGTATCTTTGCAATAAATCAACTTCATAGACAACTAATTCAAATGAAAATGGTGAAATATTCTTATTCCATCTGAGCAAAGACTTCATACATTGTACCATACAAGGGGTATTATAGTGCATTGATTCAACATCTCCAGTGTAAATATACATGTGTATTGAGTCAAAGCATATTGTAAATCTGCAGTAGTTTTAGAATGCTAATTGGTAAGAGGGTAAGACATTCTGATTGTACAGTATAATTTAATAAGAAAAAAATCTAGCAACATTACCCTGTGATGAAGATCATAAAAGTCTTGAAAAGATTGTTTAATTTGTTGCTATCACAATACGTCGGTTTTGAGATCCTGAATACGGACCGCAACTATTTGATTTTTAAACACGGATTTCAGGTCACGTGGTACAAAAGTGGGACACTGTTTACATTTCGCAGTATGGCAAGTTGATGGGCCGCCTGTTTTGAATTGTAATAAATTAAAGAGTAAAAATATATGAGCTTCCAGGACAAGCTTACTGCCTTTCTGAATATTACAAAAGTATGGATTGACACTTTATAAGCATTTATTTTAAGTTTAGATCATGTAGATTGAAATCAAGTGATTCGAAGTGAGCAGTACTTGATTACGATCGATTTTCCATGTTCAAATCCTAATATCGGCGATTATTGGCCGGATTGCAAAGCAAAATCCGGTCTATGAAATGGCGAAGTCCATCTGTCCATCCGTCTGTCTCTGTCTGTACGTCTGTCTGTCCGTCAGTGCGTCAACATTTTGGTTAAAGCGTTGCTTTTAAGTCCGTTGAGAGAAAACTGTTAGGAGGAGCAACTTGAAACTTGACATGGTGATAGACCATGATGAGACAAATCAAACACAGCAACAAAATTTGACCTAGTAACCTTGACCTTGGAGTTTGACCTACTTTTGAAAAACTTTAACCTTGGCCATAGCTTTTGAATGGTAAGTGATAGAGCTTTCATATTTCACCTGTGTATTTCTTGTGAAAAGACCTTTCCATGGATACCAAAAAAATTTGACCTAGTGACCTTGACCTTGGAGTTTGACCTACTTTGAAAAACTTTAACCTTGACCATAGCTTTTGAATGGTAAGTGATAGGGCTTTCATATTTCACTTGTGTATTTCTTGTGAAAAGGCCTTTCCATGGATACCAAACATTTTTACCATGTGACCTTGGTCTTGGAGTTTGACCTACTTTTGAAAAACTTTAACCTTGGCCATAACTTTTGAATGGTAAATGATAGGGCTTTTATATTTCACATATGTATTCCTTGTCACAAGACCTCACCATGGATACCAAAAGTTTTGACCTTGGAGATTGACCTTGGAGATTGACCTACTTTTAAAAATTATAGATCTGGGCTATATTTCATGAACTATAGAGGCTATGGCTTTAAAATTCCACATGCAGAATCTTTATGACCAGACCCTTCATTTGATATCATGAGTTTTGACCTAGTGACCTTGACATTGACCTTTGACCTACTTTTGAACTCTAAGAGGTAGGGTTTTGATATTTCACATATAGATTCCTCATGACCAGATCTTTGATTTGATATCATGACTTTTGACCTAGTGACCTTGACATTGACCTTTGACCCACTTTTAAACTATAAGAGGTAGGGTTTTGATATTTCACATGTAGATTCCTCATGACCAGACCTTTCATTTGATATCATGAGTTATGACCTAGTGACCTTGACATTGATCTTTGACCTACTTTTGAACTATAAAAGGTAGGGTTTTGATATTTCACATATAGATTCCTCATGACCAGAACTTCAATTTTTTATCATGACTTTTGACCTAGTGATCTCGACATTGACCTACTTTTAAATTATAAGAGGTAGGATTTTGATATTTCAGTTGTAGAATCCTCATGACCACACCTTTCATTTGATAACATGACTTTTGATCAAATGACCTTGACATTGACCTACTTTTGAACTTTAAGGGGTAGGGCTTTGATATTTAACATTTAGATTCCTTATGACTATAGCTTTTTTCATTGCACAATAATATTAATGACCTTTGATCTTTCTGTCTGTGCAAAAATGTATACATCATCTTATACAAACACTTCACAATCCGGCCTTACCGCCTTTAGCGGTTTATGGTTTATTTTTCTTAAAATGATCTTCTCATGCTGTAGAATTCTTTTAGTCTGATTTCTAAATTAATTCCGTCAGTTGGTTTCACAGGATTTTGCACTGTTTGTGAAATCTCCTTGATATTACATTAAGCATGATCGACAGGTGTCTCACCTTTTGTCAATGGCGCATGTAAAAGTCGAAAAATTCCGTTCCATAACAGGATCTCGAAACTCGAGTATTAGACTATGTCAGATACCGTCCCATAAAGGAAGGGGAAGTAACTCTGGATATTTAAAATACTCAATATGTCCAATTGAGCCTCTTGTTTGTTTTTACAGAATATGCATTCAAAGCTATTAATCAAGGGGGACTCACATCTGTGGCCATCAGGGGAAAAGACTGTGCAGTTGTTGTAACACAGAAAAAAGTGCCAGTAAGTGATTACATCAAAAGCTTTAAAATAGAGGACAAGTTTTGAAAAGTGCAGAACTAATTATATTTTGATTCATGATCTCAATCAACATTTTACATTTAATTAATAAATAAAAACTATAAAAAAAAAGTTCTTACGATTTTTAGCTCGCCGGGACGACAAAGTCCAAAGAGCTATTGCCATACCCTCGGTGTCGTCGTCGTTGTCATTGTCCGTAGACAAAACTTTAACCTGGGCTATATCTCTTGAACTATAAGGGGTAGGGCTTTGATATTTCACATGTAGATACCTTCTGACAATATCTTTCATTTGAGACCATGACCTTTGACCTAGTGACCTTGACCTTGGACTTTGACCTTTTTTTTCAAAAACTTTAACCTGGTTTCTGACAAAAACCTGTATAGGCGAGCTATGTAATCTTTGATTTTTGTGCTTATTTGTATACATAATAGGGTATAAACTTATGCTTGTCAATACGCCAAAGACAAGTATACATTGTATATTTAAATATGTTTAAATGTTACCTGCTAATCATTTATGGTACTAGAATGCAAAAGTCAATCAGCATTTGATGATCACTCAATTCCATAAATATACATGTACCCAAATGCTATTCTCATATAAACTTTATGTAATTGAAAGTCCAATCTAATTAGATTTTAAAAAGTATAAACTTATTCACTGAAAAGTCCTATAATTATCCAGAATTATTGAATAACAGAAATCTTTTTCTATTCTGATACTCACTTTGGTTGTTATAGTGTATGAATTCATATTTTGTTTGTTATAACTGTCTTGGTCATATCAACAATCAAACATTGATACATGAACTATGGACAGCTTACTATATTAAACCATTTTGCTGATGGAAAGTGTTTGTCTGATTTTATCACACATTTTTTTTATGCTTGTTAATATAGGACAAGCTGTTAGATGCTGGTACAGTCACACATTTGTTCCGACTCACGGAGAATCTTGGATGTGTAATGACAGGGATGGTCGGTAAGTATAATTAGGCCATGTGAAATAAATTCTATGTTTCTCAGATAATTGGGTCTAAAAAAGTGGCAAGGAAGGTAGGGTTTTTATTTTTTGTTTTTTTTTTTCATCAAGAGTGCTCTTATTATTCATGTAAGGCAAAGAAGCCGTCTGACCTGTCCCCCACCCCCATTATTCATGTAAGGATGCCCCCTCCCCCGCACCGGTTTTCTTCATAGAAAACTTTCTTTGAACCGTCAGTCGAAATAATGGTACATGTACATTAAAATTTATGGTTTTCTCCTGTTAATAAGTTGATTTTTTTAAGTAAAATAACTTATTCCTCATTAGAACGGGGAGTCGTAGCTCATCTGTCTGAATGGAAGAAGCTAATCGATTCAAAAATTTGATATACGAAGTATGACATGTTTTGATTGCCGTGAATATTTAGTAGAATCGCATAAGTCTCGACGGCTGTTAAAGTATTTGCTCACATCTTGTTTAAACCCAGTTCAAATTAAATACGACCCCTCACTTCCTTGGATGCATGGATCCGTTTATATGGTAAATAAAAATTTGGCTGATAGCGTATATCTTCGGAAGTCAAGTCTGGATGAAGCAGAATCTTTAGAAATTGAATGAAGTGTTCAGCTTTAACCACCGTCTGATAAAATAATGTACACGGCCCGGGTACAATATATTATTATAATTTATTCATAGATTTAAGGATTTAACTACATTTCTCTTGCGTTCGTCGGCGGTCCTTGCACAACGTGAATGTCATTATTAATAGATTGGGATGTATTACAATGGACACTTGCTATTGTTCGGCATAGGTATTTACATATGCTGTGGAGATCAATAAAGAAAACTATACAAACGTTTTAATACATGTAATGCTCGATGTATTAAACACGCGAATAGCCAGTCGTCCAAGTGTCTGCGGTATGTTGTTAGTATGACGCCTGGATAAAGTCTTTACCCATAACGTAAATATGGAGCGCGCCGTGATTTATACAGGCTTTTAAAAGTATTTATTCATCGGGTGCGGTTTTGACGATTTTAAAGGACAATAAACATGTTCAATGAAATAAATGGATATTTCCTTTTTAATCGACGATCGAGGATGAGACACGGCGTATATTTTTTTCTGAAGTTGCAATAAAAACGTCTCGTCGGCAGCAAATTATAGCGCGCGGCGGTGTCTGAGAAACATTGATTTTATTTTACATGGCCTTATCCCCTGCAGGGGGATATAGTAACATTGTCATGTCCCATGATGCCTTACATTCTGCATCATGGGACAAGACTAATAGTAACGCTATTGTTTGTGTGCAAGTGAGTTCGTGTACAGCCTAGACGGGACACAGTTTTGATTGGGTCTTAATCTAACTTCAGACAACCATTCCTTATGACAAAAAGAACCTACTGATTTTCAAGATCCAAGGTCAAGGTCACAAAGGAGCTGTAAGAATAAGACATAAAATCTGCCCTGAACAAGTCGAAATTTCACAATGCAAATTTGAGAAAAATTTTCAGTAGAAGTGTCAATTAACTTGATCCATATCTGAATCTAAGGTCTGGTTGAATGGGGGGAATTTTTGAGAATTGGTCATAAAAGCTGTTAGAGTATGAAAGTTGGATTTCTTCTTGTTATACAGTGGAACAATCTATTCTGAGTAGGTGCTGATGAAGTATACAACAAACACAAATGAAAAAATGATATAAAGATATCTATTTCTACACAATGTGTATTTCGCACCTAAAAGCTTACAATGTGGCTGTTTAGTACAAAATAAAATGGTTTTACCGATTACATTGACATACTGGTTTCGAAATTATTTTTCTTTTCATTTTTGAAATAAGAGGCAATCAAAACATAAATACACTTAAAACTAATTAGAATATTTTATTTTTTTCTGTATATTTTTGTTCGCTATTTGACGTTTTCAGACATTGTTACCCCCTACCTATTCAAAACCATAATTATCAAATTTTACATCAAATCTTCTTGAATGAAATACTTATGAGAAATTTTCTAACACATATTCTAATATGACTTGAAATTTTCTCCCTATATGTACCATAGAACTCGCCTTGTGTAAAATCTCCAACAAACTTCCAGTGGGCTAAGCTCCGCCCATTCAATGCTATATTAGAATAGAAATAACAACTAGCTAGCCGTGGTTTATAGTCCAGTAATTCCACTCTTCACATGAACCAATCAAATTATCACCTCGCGGCTTTGCGGCTCGGTGATAATTTGATAGGTTCATGTGACTTGTGGAATTACTGGACTATAAACCACGGCTAGCTAGTTGTTATTTCGTAAATATTTTTATCTTGAACAATTTTTTTTTCTTCTAAGGAAAGACACCACATGAGAAATACCCGGTAATTTAATGATTTCAGGGCTAAATCAAGCCCACATTCTTACAGCTCCTTGGAAATGGTTAAATTCCTTTTACACAGCCTAGAGGGCATAGGTTCGATTGGATCTTGACCAAACTTCATACAATTATTGCTTTTGACAATAGGAAGAACCCTATTGATTTTCAAGGTCAAAGGTAAAGATTACAGATTTGAAATGGTTAAAATCCTTGTATACAGCATAGAGGGCACAATTTCATTTGGATCTTGACCAAATTGCACATAATTATTCATGATTTTTATTTTATGATTTTCAATGTCAGAAGTTAAAGTTCAAGATCACATTGGAATTGTTTAAAATCCTTATTTACAGCCTAGAGGATATAGTTTCGATTGGATCTTGATCAAACCTCACACACTTATGACAATAAGAAGAAACCTATTGTTTTTTAAGGTCATATGTCAACGAACAAGGTAACTGATTTTATAATGTTTAATGGGTCAATAGATGTCATCCATCAACAAATCTTGGTCAAACTTCATACAATCTGCAGTCTATACAAGAGACATTATCAATGTCATAGGTCAAGATCACAGATATAGAAAGGGGGGAGGGTGAGGGGGTGGGGCATTTTTGCTGTGCAAGGGGATCCTTTGCTTTGTGTTGCCTTGTTTTTTGTGTCGCCTGCGAAGCATAGCGACACTTAGGGATCACTTTTTATTCTACATGCTTTCATTTAATTGACCAATATGCGGTAGTTATGAAAATATCCTGAACAAATGAAAATATCAAAGTTACCAAAACCATTTTCTTTTAAAACTAATCTAAGTCAATGGCTCAAAGTGAACTTTTGTCATAGTCCACTGCCAGGCATCCATCTGTAGTAATATTTTCACATGTTTCACTTCTCTGCAACTGCTGCATAGAATTGGGAGAGTAGGCAGATACAATGTATTTACATTATGGGGTCATAATTGATGGATTGCATTGTTTGATAGGCTATTTGAATATGACATTATAATGTAAGTGTCCGTTGACAGATGTGATGTTTGATGTTAACTTTGATGGCAATCCCTGAATTTCACAAAACATGACAAAAAGCACTATCAGAACTGAATTCGTCAAACTAGTGACTTTTTTTCATTTTTAAGTGAAAACCATCTGGTGCTAGTTTTGGTACTGCCTGAACATAATTGTTTGTGTAGTAGATTTATGCATGTTATATGTTAACAGAAGTTACTTGTTCAAAGTCTTTCGTTATTTGATAACGATACCATTAATAAAAACATTTGATGTACATAACACCAAGACTGTTTTTATCTCATCCACAATTTTCCATGATTTAATTTCTTATTTCAAGCCGACAGTCGATCTCAGGTGCAGCGAGCCAGGTATGAGGCAGCCAAGTGGAAGTACAATTATGGTTACGAGATCCCCGTAGATATACTGTGTAAAAGGATAGCGGATATATCTCAGGTCTACACTCAGAGTGCAGAGATGAGACCTTTGGGTTGTAGTAAGTTGATTTAAAGGAAATGTGTTGTGTATAATATTTTAATTTAAAATTCATCAAGCCATGTTTATTTTATCTCACATTAGATGATCTTCTCTGTGTAAAATTTGAAGGTAATCTTGTTGTAATTAATTTTTACAATTTTTGCTAAATTCATCATAGGCTGGAATTTAGAATTGCAAAACGGAATTTCATTTGAAAAAAATCTGTCCTTTTATAATTTGAAGAAAGTCATTTTTTTTTTTTTTTTACCATGAAAGTTGTAAAGGCAAGAACATTTGGCGATTTGTCTTTTCTTGTAGAGAAAATGATAAATTATCTTTTGTAGATAAATGTTACACCAAAAAATTGTTGTATTTTATCTACATTTACAAGCTTAGTGCACTATAATAATGGTAATAATGATAGTAATAACATTTTAAATTCTTTGATTTGGAATGAAAAATCTGTTGCACAAAAATTACTGGCGATTCCATATCTTCATAGAATACCGGTACTACCTAAGAAAGTATAGACGTCCTTTCACAGTTCAGTCCTTAATTTCCTTACAGGTATGATTGTCATCGGTTACGACCCTGAATACGGTCCTCAGGTATACAAGACCGACCCAGCAGGTTATTACTGTGGGTTCAAGGCCACGTCAGCCGGGGTCAAACAGCTAGAGGCCAATAGTTTCTTAGAAAAGAAAGTAAAAAAGAAGCAAGATTTCACTTATAATGAGGCTGTGGAGGTAAACTTTGTCTTTCTTAAGTATATTATCTTCATGGATGTATTTTCTTGTTATTTGATAGTTTAATCTTTAATGGCCTGATAAGTGTAGTGGTTAGCATGCTGGTGATACAATATTGGATTTGAGATATTGTGCTATAATGGTAGGGTAAGGTGGCCACTAACCTGGTTACAAGAGAACTCTAAGTTTCCTCATGCTTCAAGCCTATTACGCCAACATCCAAGCCAATGTGAGACATTGATATAAGTTGTATGACTCTTTCGTTAAAATTTTGTTAAATATTTGTTCAATACAAATATAGATATTAAAAGCTCATTTTTAAACCTTTAAATATATGATCGATACCTGGTTTAAGATATTACCAGTTTCCTGTCAGTCCGTCAGTTAGTCTGTCTTTCCATTTATAAGTCTAGATTTTTAACCTTGACATTAAGGTTAATATAACTTTATACCCATAAGTGATTATTATAAAGTCTATTTTGATCACCACTATCATCGGCTGATCATTAATTGTAACATCATATTGATCTGTAAGGGGTGATTTCATAACATAATACTATCTGAAAAACTCTTAACTTCTGGTTTTCCATGAAATATGAAAAATGCTCCAAATTCATTTACAATGAAATATACAAAATGCATGAAAATTATATCAGTGACATCATAGAGGTTATTCCTTAAACAATATCGTGGATGCTCAACTTGAATTTGGAACTAATCTAAGAATTGCTATGAATTTTTTTTGACTCTTAAAACAGCTTCATTTGGAGCTATGAATGATTTCTATTACGTTCAGAATAATTCAGCAACATATAATGCTTATATTAAGACTTGAAATATTATTTATATGAAGCATTTTCGGAATGATACCTTTCTTAAATAGTGGTTAAGTCCATTATAAAATATACATGTATGCACAACCAATGTAATCCTTAGATGCATCTATTAAAAGGAACGTGCTGCATTTCATATGTTAACACTCATGGCGTTACAATGCATAAGATCTAAAGAAACATGCCGTGACGGCTGTTCTAACCTACAAACTGATCTGGCAGTGATCTGAATTTCAACATCACCAATTTATAGTGTTGTATAATCGGAAAAATTTCATAATCGATTATCGGTTTACAATCGGAGAGGATTTTAATCGATTATTTTGATTTAATCGGAAACAATTCTTTCTTGTTTTTACAGAAAATAATATGACAAGTCATGAATAAACTTCACTAAATCTTATGCTTATATACATAGCAAAATGTCTAGAAAGAACTCCAACCACAGAATGAGAAAAAAACTGTCTAATAAATGAAATATTTTGTCAAGATCACAGCAGTAATGAAGTCAAAACAAATATGTATTTGTAAAAGTCGACAACTTTATACGGCAGATGCAGGGATGGGGGGGAGTTCCATACTACCCAAGAGTTCATTCAAGGAATGAAGCAATATATTCGTGGAGTTTAGGCTAACAATACTGTGAAATTCACTGACTTTGTCCCTTACGAAGGTCAGCTCAGGAGTTCGGCGTAAAACCTAAAAAGTTTTTTTTTTTCTAGACGAGTAGATATTGACGTAATCGCAGGCCCATATCGCATCTGACGTTGAAGTTTTCTATAAGAGTACTTATCACTACCATTAAATTCAATGAGAATCCTAATTCCATCCATTGTGTGCCTTAGAAAGTGTATCCTTATCAAATTATTTACGCTACGTCCGGAACTTTAACTCGTAGAGACGATCGTTGACCCACTTAAGTTTTATTCGTACTTGTCATACGCGAATTCAACAGAAAACTATGTCATTCTTTTCCACGTTGAATATTTCCGATTATAATCGATTCTTAGAAACATAATCGATTAATCGAAATCGAAGGGTATTAGCGATGATGTCGCCGATGTCGGCAATAATCGTTACAACACTACCGATTTACCTAGAAAATGTGATTTCAGAAAACAAGAATGAAACAGACAACTATATATATAGAAGAAATGTCATAATTTGTGTTTTGTTATGGGTATGCAACACAAAGCAAGTGCATTTATAGCACGAAATGTGCTAACGTGCATGACATGTACAATAAATGCACTTGCTGTGTGTTGCATACCCATATCAAAACACATATTAAGACACTTATTCTCTATATGAAACACTATAATTATTGTGAACTTTTTACTCGATGATTATGGTGTGATATTTTTTTAATTAAAAAATACTGCATTCATCTTATGTCTCAGTCAATATTTTCAAATTAAGAAGATATCAAACCATGTTCACTGTGTAAAAATTCTGTAATTGTATATAATTCTTAAAACTTGACTTGATGCACATCATTTAAATCAAGCAAGTTGACCTTTTTATCGTATGAGACGTATATGTTTTAAAAATGTTATACATGTAGTGAAATAAGTAGTCATGTAGTTTACAGTTCACATATTGTCCAAACTTAGACTGTGCTAATTTGTTCTGTGACAATAGATACAAGTGATAGAGCAGGTGCATTATTTTTTATATGGTGCAAGTACAGATAGTCATTATTCTCAGTTATCACCTTATTTTGTTGTTAATTCATTGTATTTGGTTCATGCTTTCTCTATAGAACTATTTTCACTTTTACAGATTGCCATCACTTGCTTGTCAACGGTTCTCTCAGCTGACTTCAAATCGTCAGAAATAGAAGTGGGAGTGGTCACAACAGAAAATCCTAAATTTAAGTAAGATCTCAGGGATACTGACTTCGACCAAAATATGTTTAACAAATTCCAACTTTTGCATATCTAGGATGTTCCAGGGATGTCAAGTAAACCATGTGCTGGTTTTGAAAATAAGCCTCTTGCCTTCAAGTGTTGACGATTTATAAACTTAGAGGCTTATCTTTATACATGTATTTTGTTGATACCTGCATCTAAACAAAACGGAAGTATACACTTAGAAACATCATAAACAACAAAAATTGAGTAGCGTAGTGCAAGATGAATAAGTTTTCCCTCAATTTTGGTGTTAATACTTCTATCAACCAAAAAAATATTACATTGATTACTTATCATTTCATTTCATAGATTTTCAAAGTTTATTTGCAGCTCTGAAATCGTGTTGCTAACGACGTTGCGTACTTCCGTTTTGTGTTGATGCAGGTATCAACAAAATTTCTCGGCCAATCAGAATCGTCGTTTCTAAATAATAACAATGGCAATTAAATGAATTTCATTTAAATATTACAATGAGGTTACAATTATAAACATTATCAAAACATATTGATTCAGTCATTTTGAGGCCTAGTATATTCAAAATCAGGAATATGATCTATTCAGTCACAACTGTATGCCAAATTTTGGAAAATATTCAATTCCAGCCCTCCATTGATAAGGAGAGGAATTCCTACATTTTTTTTTTTTTTTTTTGCACCTTTTGCAAAGGTTTTGACGTTACTGATAATCTTGTTTCTATCTTGGAGATCTAACATATTAAAATGTACATGTGTAACTAGAAAACTGAAAATTTTTAAAAAGCTTGTTGGGTACCATTATACAAAATGTATATAAATGTCTGTAGTGGATAAAGGTCATCTCAAACAAATGTCCCGAGCACAAAAAAGAGAAAACAAAAATGTATTCATGATACATGTACAGTCATAGTTTAATTACAGCAATTGATATAGGGTTATTAATTAGTGTTTTCCATATTGGCCTAGTTATTGCGCTGAGGTCTGTCTTATTGGCCTTAGGCGACAGACCGAGGCGCAATAACTAGGCCAATATGGAAAACTCTAATTTTAAAATGAGCGTGTTATTAATTAATAACTAGACCAATATGATATCAAACTAAGCCAATACTTCAGATAACTAGGAAAATGCTTATTAATGAGTGTATTCCTTTATCAACAATGCCACAATGCTTTTCTCGTCTATTTTCTTTACAAAAAGGCGCCATCTTGCTTTCATCGCTTGAAGCTTGCATTTATCACGTGACTTCAATATTGGCCGAGTTTTCAATATTGGCGTACTTTTGTCTATAATCGCTTAGTTGTGTCGATATTGGCTTACTTCGAACGCGGCCGTCTTGCTTTTATCGCTTGAACTTTGCATTAATCACGTGACTTCAATATTGGCTGAGTTCTTCAATATTGGCATACTTTTGTCAATATTGGCTTAGTTTGCATTCTGTATTGTTTGGGCAGAAAATCCTACATAGGACCAATATTACTATAGCTGATTAATAATATGTTATAAGGTACATATTTGCCCAATATGAGAGTCAATTCATATTATTTCTTTGAATCATTTGAAAATTAATAATTGTTTTTAAAAATTAATGGAACAATTAGAACAAGAAATACATGTATATGCAATTTTGAGTTATAAATGAATAAAGATCTTGACTTGACATTTCAGGATTTTAACAGAAGAAGAAATAGATCAGCACCTAGTAGCCATAGCAGAGAAAGATTGATTGGTACTTTTGTGAAGTTCATCCAACATGTTATATCAAATCATAGACTACACATGCTGAATCATCCTGTCCTTATATGGATAATAAGTTCACCATAAGACACTTTGACTGTCATCTATTAATCTACATTATTATTTTTCTCATGAGAGACCCTGATAATGAAGTGCTATTCTCATTAAAAGATTAAAAAATTCAAGCTTGTCTGGATCATCTTTATCTTTTCTCAGCTCGGCTTCCCCTTCAGAAAAATCTTTAGGATTTTAACGAAAGTTGGTCAATGATGACACCCCTGGTAATTGTGGAAATTTCCGCATGGAGGAATTTTTCACGCTTGAATTATCATCGCGAAAAATAACCCCCGCATGAAAATTACAACCATATTAAAAGAGTAAAGGATATACTCTGATTTCGCCAAAATAACCCTCATGACCATTTCGTGAAAAAATTTCCCAAGCAAAAATAACCACGTTTACTGTACATACAGCCACTAGAAGTACTGTGGGATTGTTATTTTGGTCAAGATCTGACACAAGAAAATGCCAAGAGAAAGAAAGAGACTGATAAAAGCCTTAATTCGATGATCCAGCGCCCCCTTATGCCAGGCAGAGGTAAAGGGGCGAATTTTGTGGATTTTTACTGAAAATGGGCCAAAATATAGGGTTTTTGGAAAATTTTGAGTCAGTGGGGGATGTTTACCACCCTCCCCCCTCGAATCTGCCACTGTTGTTAGAACAAAAGGACATATAGAATCATGGCAATGAAAGCGTTGAGTTTTAAGAAGTATTGTTATACCAATGCAAAATTTTATTGAGAGGGAATCTAGATACACAAGGTGTGTTCAGTTCTTGTGAACAGAAAAGAGGCACAAATTTTGTCTGATAAATGTCAAGTTGCATATATAAAGACAGGATAAACATTTAATTTTTCAAAGTCAGAGTTTAAAGATCATAGATGGTATGGTATATCAGGTAATTGACCCTTCCGATTGCTGGAAAAAAAATGCAAAATTTCGTGACGTCACAATGCTTTTACCTTGGACAAACAAGCTTCGAACCTCGGTCAAACATTGAAATTGCATTGTGACTTCATCGAATTTCTCAAAAAGGGTCAATTATGTAATAATCCTTTTAAGTATTCAACCCCTAATGCATTTTCAATAATAAATACCAGAAATAAGAATTTTCAATCTGTTCAAAAAGAAAGCTATACATACTTTACTTGCTGAACTTAGGGATTACACTTCTCAAACAATGATCCACTCTGTCATCCCGAAGATTCCCGATTATGAAATCCTCGGTGTTTGTTGGGAAATTATGAAAATGTGCATAAATTTTAACCGGAAGTGTTCTATTAGCATGCAGGATCTCTAAAAGTAGTAAATGCGATTAGGGGATCACCTAATTTAGGGAGTAAGTTTCTTGTGAAATGATGAAGAACTTTTTAAACATTGATTTCTGAGTTTGTTTGAGAATTCAACTTTGTATAACACATAACCTATACTAATTTCATGGTAATTTACCTTCACAAAAATTATCTTTTCTCTTAAGAGGAGTTTTAAGTCAGATTTCTTTTGTTTGCAAATTTTTCCCCTTCCAAGCACACAAATGCACAACTATGGAGGTAGCAAACAAAGAAGACAAAAATAAAAATCTTCTACACTTCTACCAAGAGTTCAATTTTAAGCTTTCATCAAAGTAGAGGGGGGCTAAAGCTATCGCTCCAGGGTCAGCGTCCACACTCAGGTCAAAGAAATTGTACACCTCCATTCCTAGCTTGCTATAAGTCCTACATCATGAACCAAACTTGTGTGAATGATAAATTTGAGGATGCTTAATACAGTGTATGGTAAGGGGTGATGTATCCGACACATTTTATGCTTTGAGAGACCAGATGAGATAAAATGGGACACCTTTATTCTCTGTTCACCGAAGTCTTACATTAATTGATATGTCCAAAGATGCCTAATGTCATTTATGGTTTGGATGCTGATCATGAAACTGTTGTCAAAGTGAGCTTTGTCATCTTCAATAACACTATGTTTGAACAGTTCTACTCAGTCTATCAATCAGGAAATTTACTCCTTAGAACCGATATCTTGATACCTTTTAACTTTACCATAACTGCTGCATGGAAGTTTTCCAATTTTTACTGCGATATTCTAGAACTCAGGGTCCCCTACAAAAACATACAAAATCTGATATATTATGCTCATATATTATGGTCGTTAAGCATCAATCGCTATGTCTCGTCTGAGTCTTAAGTTCATTCTCTCTGGATTTCACCATTGTTGCCTATAACCAGATGTTTCATGATCTTGAACCCCCTGCATGAATTTGGATAATATTTCACAGAAATGTTCCTTAACACCTAAAGATGTGTTATAAATGAACCAAGGATATGTTCAAAGTGCATTTAATTGGTAAAACCTTGTCTGAGCCAGAGCTTAATTTATTACTGCTTTCATATATATATATATGAATAATATTTCACAGAACTGTTGACTTTGAACCAAGGGTTTGTCATGACCTTGACCCAAAGTGGATTTAAGAGTTGTCTCATGAACTCGTATCAAAATTGTAGGTGGAGGGTCAAGGTCACAGTACATTTGATGGATACAATCTGGTGCACAGATTGAATTAACACGTAGAATTCAGGTATGTTGTAAGAGAATCTATGTTAAGTTCTGAGTGGGGTATGGTGTAATAATTTTACCTAGACCAACGTAAATTCCATTGAATAGTTTAACTGGAATTTGATGAAAAGGTACATCATGGGACTATCTAGGTCATTTGTTGCTCCTCTCGACTAGGCCAAACTTTAATAATTATGTATCCCAACAATGGGGAGGAGACATACTGGTTTTGCCTTTGCGTCTGTCCCAAATCATGTCTGGGCTATATCTCTTGAATTGTTTACTGAATCACTTTCATATTTTAGTATGTTGATACTCTTGACCCAAAGGTTTCACATCACCTTGACCTAAGGTCATGTGACCAGGGTTAAGGTCACTTAGTACATTTTTAATGAAATTGTACATGCTGTTATATCAAGGCTATATCTCTTTAACCGTTTACCCAGTTACTTTCATATTTTAGTATGTTTTTGCTCATGATCCCTAGATTTCACATCACCTTGACCCTAGGTCGTATGACTAAAATCAAGGTCAATTTGTACTATTTTAATGAAATTATACATGCAATAGTGTTAAGGCTATGAATCTCTAGAATTGTTTACAGAATCACTTTCATACTATTGTTGTTGTTAATGGTTTATTATTACCTTGACCCAAGGTCATGTGACCAGGGTCAAGGTCACTTAGAACTTTTTTTAACATTTTAAATATGTTCGAGCTATATCTGTTGAACCGTATACACAATTGTTTTCATATTTTGGTATTTTATTTTCAGGACCTAAATGTTTAACATCACATTGTCCAAAGGTCAAATGACCAAGGTAAAGGTCACTTCAGTTCTTATTTCAGTAATGAAACTGTATGCTAATCTTGTCCTGGCTATATCTCTTGAAATGTGTATCTGATCACTTTCATATTTTAGTATGTTCATGCTCGTGATCAATGGGATTTAGATCACCTTGACCTAAGGTCATGTAATCAAAGTTAAGGTCAGTCAATTTGTTTATAATGAAACTTATATTCTAATCCTGTTTGGGATATATCCCTTAAACTATTTACCTATTCACTTTCATAATTATGTCTCCCCCACACGGGGAGGAGACATTGTTTTTGCCTTTGCATTCGTCTGTCTGTCACACATCGCGTCCAGGCTATATCTCCTGAACCATTTACCCAATCACTTTCATATTTTAGTATGTTGTTGCTTATGATCCAAAGGTTTCACAACACATTGATCCAAGGTCATGTGACCAAGGTCAAGATCACTCAGCACATTTTTAATAATATTGTACATGCTATCCTGTCCGGACTATTATCTCCTGAACCGTTTACCCGATCACATTCATATTTTAGTATGCTGTTGCTTATAATCCAAAGATTTCACATCACCTTAACCCAAGGTCATGTGACGAAGGTCAAGGTCACTTAGTACATTTTTAATAAAATTGTACAAGCTAACCTGTTTGGGTTTTATCTCCTGACCACTTTCATATTTCAGTATGTTGTTGCTTATGAACCAAAGATTTCACATCTGATTAACCCAAGGTCATGTGACCAAGGTCAAGGTCAATTAGTTTATATTTAATGAAATTGTACATGCTATCCTGTCCGGACTATATCTCCTGAACCGTTTACCCGATCTTATTCTTATTTTAGTATGTTGTTGCTTATGATCCAAAGATTTCACATCACCTTAACCCAAAGGTCAAGGTCACTTAGTGCATTTTTAATGAAATTGTTCATGCTATCCTGTCTGGATTACATCTCTTGAACCGTTTACCCAATCACTTTCATATTTAAGTATGTTGTTGCTTATGATCCACAAGTTTCTTATCTGATTAAGCCAAGGTCATTTAATCAAGTTTAGGTCACTAAGTACATTTTTAATGAAATTGTACATGCTATCCTGTCTGGGCTATATCTCCTGAACCATTTATCCGATCACTTTCATATCTTAGTATGTTGTTGCTTATGGTCCATAGATTTCACATCACCTTGACCCAAGGTCAAGGTCACTAAGTACATTTTTAATAAAATTGTTCATGCTATCCTGTTTGGGCTATATCTCCTGAAGTGTTACCTGATCACTTTCATATTTCAGTATGTTGTTGCTTGTGACCCAAAGATTTCACATCACCTAGACCCAAGGTCATGTGACCAAGGTCAAGGTCACTTCGTACATTTTTAATGAATTTGTACATGTTATCCTGTCTGGGCTGTATTTCTTGAACTGTAAAGTACTGGTTCACTTTCATAATTCAGTATGTTGCTTATGACCTAAAGGTTTCACATCACCTTGACCCAAGGTCATGTGACCAGTATGTTTTTAATGAAATTGCTATTCATGTCTAGGCTATATTTTTTTAAAAAGTATATCCGATCACTATTATTTCAGTTTGTTGTTGCTCATGATCCATAGGTTTCAGATCATCTACATCCAAGGTCATTTGATCAAGGTTAAGGTCATTCAATATGCTTATAATGAAATTTTATATGCTAATCATGTTTTGGCTATATCTCTTAATCTTAATAATGAATTACTTTCATATTTTAGTATGATATTGCTCATGACTCAAAGGTTTCACATCACCTTGGCCCAAGGTCAAAGTAACTTAGAGGGAGGGGGAGACATCTGGGTTTTTTTTTTTCTGAAAAACATTTTTTTTTAATTTAGTATGTTTTTGCTCATGACTCTAATGTGACTCAAGGTTATGTTACCAAGGTCAAAATCACTTAGAGGAGGGGTCAGACATTGTGACACTTTTTAGCGAGCCGTGACGAAATGTCCAGGGAGCTAATGTTATAGCCTGCGCTTCGGCATCGTCGGCAGTGTAGGTTGCATGAACGAAACTTTAACCTGGGCTATATATCATGAAGTATAAGGGTTAGGGCTTTAATATTTCATATGTGGATACCTCATGGCTAGATCTTTCATTTGGGACCTTGACTTTTTACCTGGAGACCTTGACCTTGATGTTTGACCTACTTTTAAAACTTAAGCCTGGGTTATATCTCATGTTCAACAAGGAGTAATGGCTTTGATATTTCACATATGGATTTCTCATGACCAGACCTTTCATTTGATACCTTGACTTTTGACCAAGTGACATTGACCTTGCAGTTTGACCTATTTTAAGAACTTTGATATTCCACATGTAGATTCCGAATGACTAGAGCTTTCATCAAGTACCATGACTTTTGATTTTGTGACTTTGACCTACTTTAAACAAATTTTACCTGGGCTGTGACGTTTTACATGCAAATTCCTCGTGACCAGAGTTTTCATTTGATACCATGACTTTTTACCAAGTGACCCTGACCTTTTGCCTACTTTTGAACTATAAGGGGTAGGGCTTTGATATGTCTCATTTAGAATCCTCGTGATCATAGCTTTCATTTGATAGCATGACTGTAGACTTAGTGACCTTGACCTTCGTCAGAACTATAAGGGATTTGATATGTCATATTTAGAATCCTCATAATCATAGCTTTCATTTCATATCGTGACTTTTGACTCAGTGACCTTGACCTTCTTCAGAACTATAAGGGGTAGGGCTTTGATATGTCTCGTGTAGAATCCTCTTGATCATAGCTTTCTAAGTAGCTGAAAGTGTATTTCCTGACAAGTAGGTCAAATTCCAAGGCCAAGGTCAAATGTCTTTGACCTTAGATGATATTATAGTATTGAGCCAAATGTCCTTTTCAGAATTCTTTATATTTCCAACAATTTCCTGAAAAGTACGATGTACATCGTATTCATGCCTCATCCCATCGTCGGAAACCCACAGCGTATTACCTTACGATTATCTTACGTAGTACAACGAAGAAAATACCGTGGGTTTCCGAAGCTGGCCTCATCCATGACGTGGAGAATTTATTTGTACGAATAAGAAGATCGTTTTTATGATGTAGACAATCGTTTATTCTGTCACCTCCGGCACATAGTGTCACATAGGGATTAGTGTTGTACATATGAAGTCTTTAGGAATCGATAATCAGAAAGGGTAAACCGATTGGTAATCGATTTAAGTCGGAAAACCGTATTCCATACAAAGTGCAACATTAAAGATAGAAAGTTTGTATTTTTCTGAATGAAATTTCGAAAATTTTGCTGAATACAAACTATAAAGAATTCAATTTCAAATTGTCTGCCTGTTTACAAAGAAATCAACATGTTATGGCACATGTTACACTGAAAAGGAGAAAAATAAATACCTTAACACAAAACACGTTCCTTTCAGCGACAATCGATTATAAGAAATTGAAATCGATAGTAGAAATCGAAAAAGTTTTAGCGATCGACTGTCGATTGTCGGCGATAATTGGTTCATCACTAATAGGGACCCCTTTCAAGTTTCTCAGTCATATATATTCAGCTTACTTGATATGCATCATACATCTTTTAAACTTGCAGAAATTGTTAACCATGATGAGACTCAACACTCCATGTAGGTCAAGGTCACAAATTTGGGGTCAAAGTCACACTTTCACATACATATTCATAGCTTACTCGATATGTATCATACATATTTTAAACTTGCAAGGATATCATATTACACTGATAATACTTCTGTGCTGAATTATAATGCTTTTATGATGAGATACAATGCTCAGTGAAGGTCAAGGTCACGACCACTGTGAAAGGTCACAATTTTACATTATCGGAAGATTTCAGTAATTTAAACCTGGCAGACGACACGTGTTTACTTGAACACAAACATATTTTTCTTAAATAGTGAAAAAGTTTCTCGCAAATTCTGATTCAATGAATAACAAATCAGTGACCTATGGACATAGATCATCCTCGGTTCCCAAGGCTATTTGCACTTTGGTAAATATTTAGCCAAAGCGCAAATGGCCGGGGGAACCGATGATCATGTATCTTATGCATCTGAAAGAAGTACTCGTATTATCTTATGCATCCATTTGATAAAGGCCAGGTCGCCGAAAATTAGTGAAAACTGCAATATATTTATCAAAGGTATAAATGATTGACATATGGGTCAGATACGAGTGTTCATTATGCATAAAGAGTGTTCGATTTTATGAAAGTGTTCGATTTGAACAAAGCGGTGTTCGAATAGTATTGATCAGTGAGGAGTGTTCTGAAGTCATTGAAAGATAGTAAAGGCCATTCGAGCCATTATAACAGTTGAAACTCTACATTTTTATTAATTTTTCCAGCTCTAATGCTTTTTCCTGTTGGATCGTCTTCAGTTTGGTTCTGTTGTATGACATACAATTTTCAGCATAGTCGCATCGTCAACCTAATGACAAAGATCGCGTTTTATGCTTTGTACATTCTCTGAATAAATCAACTGTGTGGCAAGTGGCACCTCCCACATGAGAGTTTTGTTTTATTTGATAAATACTTTATGTTCGTTTGAGCAGGGCGAATTAGAACATAGTGGGTATTTCATGTTATTAGTTTTTAAACAAATCGTTCAGAATTTCCCCCAAGCGTAATGTCTTGATATTGAAATCGCGAATTTTTTCCTCAGCGATATATAGTCAACGTGAAAAATGAAAACCCGAAATTCTGTGTATAATGTTTTACAGTTTTAACATCCTTTTTAAAAGGTGGGTCAGACGATGTGATACGAACGAAATCGGATTCATTTTTTTGTTATTAAAGAAGTAAATAAATTCAGTCGGATGTTAATTTAAAATAAAAGTTTAAAAATAAACAATATACAAAAAAAAAAAAAAAAAAAAAAACCCAAAAACAAAAAAACCCCAAGGACTTAAAAGTCCTTGAACACCCCCCCCCCCCCAAAAAAAAAAACCAACAAAACAAAAAAAGTTTACAAATTTAAAATTATAGATAACTAATACAAATACAGTACAGTACAGCTCATGTACTCAGGGATCTACAAATAAATAAATAAATTTATAATAAAACTTGAAGAACTAACAAATAGTTAAATTGTTGAAACAAGTAAATAATAAACAAATAAATAAAATTCTCCATCTTGTTTGGTCACATGATTAACCACCTTACAGTAGCTGAATCCATTGACCTCCGGAGAGGTAGGATTTCCTGTCCTATTTTCTACTTATTAAAAAATAACCTTTCAGTCTATTTTATTTCAAATTTAATTGAATTTTAAAATTCTACATGCATTTCTACTCGGGATGACAATCGTGCACGCTATTTCTGTAGTTTATACATTCCAAGTATGTAAACACAGAAGCATCACCCCCGCTTATAATGGACTCGTCCAATAACGTACAACTTGATCAGGAACAGTTGAGTTCGGGAAAATAATAACGAGCATGGCGGGAGCCAAACCGGGAGTTCATGTAGTGTTATTGAAGCCAATAGCTGTTCCAGAGACTTTGATTAAAGGAAACAAATTCATAAAATGGGACGAGGTAAGTAGATTTTCTCGTAGGGTCTTTCTTTTTCACCAAACGCCACTGTGTTTTGATTTGACAGCTGTTCCTTTGCTGTTCACTGACTGAGATTGTGTATTGCCTCAAGACATTGTTACATTGGTTATATAGCCAAATACACGGTCCAGAAGGGTGTACAGACGTTATGGCTCGTTGTTTACATTTTATACAGGCTATTTTACTTTAATATGAAAAAGAAATAATCATATTTTGTGCATTGTTTAGCATAAGACGAATATTGCTCTTTGGGTTTTGCTGGGGTCAAGGCCTTTCAACCAACATTCTTAGGGGCGGATCTCATTCTGAATAATGTTGAGGTTTAACCCTTTGTAATCTTTGATGCAGTTAATGGTACACGATGTTTGGAAAATCTAAAAATTTACAGAATATGAGAACTACAGGTTTTAAATAATACAAGTATTTTGCTGAAATTTCTGACTCCATTTCAAACTACATGCTACATTCACAATTTGTAATACTGCATGTGTTGGTATTATCCTAAATGGTGTACACATGAATTGCTCACTGTGAAGTGTTTTGAATCCCCATGCTATTTCTTGGTTGCTCTCAGCTAATTATAGTTTGAAACACATATTATGACTAGATGGGAAATCGGTTCAGAATTATAATCGATAATCACGGTTAGAATTGGTTGGTGTATCTGATGTGATTTTACCAATTATAATAAGTTTATTACACTCTACTCTACTTGTATGTGATCATGTGAGTTTTAAATTTAATCTTGAATGAAAATACCCCCATACCCTTTCCATTGTTTCCATAGTTTGATTGCAAAAAAATTATTCAGGAGGAGTGAAAGGGGGGGGGGGGGGGGGGGGGGGGGTGGTCATACTAGTATTTGCAAAGTATCTGTCAACATAAACAGTAACATCAAACAAGATTATGTTCAACCGTTCTCAATTAAATAATAGAATCAATTTACTTTAAAAAATGACTAGAATCAAAGAATTTATTAATAATTTCTCTCACTTCAGACTGATTTGTCTGTAAAATTAGATGGCAGGAAAAATAATATCTCACCCTGCAGGGTGAGATAAGCTCATTTCGGAAGTTCTTTAACTGTAACATCATTGTGACTTCATACATGATTGCTGTGTTAGCCAGTCTTTCCCAATAACATTGGTCCGCCAGTGACCTGACAGGCAAAATTACGTTTGGACCGGTGCTTTCCTTTCGATAGTCTGTCCGAATGACTGATGCCTTCTGGCAAGTCTATTTGTTATAAAATGAAATGTTTCGATGCAAGTTTTTATAATTTTCAGTCCCTCATGAGAAATTGATCACATTCTTGTTAATATAAAACATTTTATGATTGTTATCTCAATTTCTTTGTTTTAAAGCGTTTATGAGAATGTAATTAAAAAGTATATTCAGAGATTTTCAGGCCGAGAGCTGAAAGTTTTTGGGAAAGACTGCGTTAGCCAGTCAAAATATGGAAAGGCATTTTTGAGCTCTTTTAGACAGTGAGAGAAAACTAATCAAGTCCCAGATGTTATCAGGGACACGAAAACCAACCCTCTTGTCCAGGATTTTTCTTTTGTCAACGACTCAGCAAGCCTCATCTTAGTACAAGCAAATCCTTGACACTAGGGTTGGATTTCCTTGTCCCTGATCACATCTGGGGAGAGATTCTATTAGTTCCTGTCGGTCTGTCAGAAATATGTAAGTCCGGTGTGAAAATTGTCATTTAAAATTGTCATTAAATCAATTAATGATTTTCTTTTACAATTATTCTCTCTAATTTCATGCTACTTAGCTTTTGTTACTCTACAACATAACATCAATGGTTTAGTAGACAAATAATTGGAAATAGTTTTAGACAATCGGACAGAATTTCCACTGAACCCTCAGGTTGACTGCCTTTTAGGATTTCTCATTGTCTCAAAATTGGAACATTAATACTGGGTGCATTTTGCACGTGTAAATATATTGACATCAATTCATCGTATATACAATGTACATTTCCAAACTGGTATATGAAACATGATTTCCTGTACTCAAGTGACACTTTATATGCTATATAATGACTGGTCTAGTAGATTAGTAATGTATAATAATTATACATTTGTAATTACCTTTAGTTCATGTATACTAGTATATTCAAATTATCACACTGGTTCTGTTGTCTGCAAAATGAAGAAAAAGGAAATTGTTTATGAGTTAAATCTGTCTTCACATGTATTTATGTAAAAATTCACTTCTTTTCTATACTAGTCAAGAGAAGAAGGGGGGGGGGGGGGGGGGCAGATGCCCTCTCTACACCTCCCCCCCCCCCCCCAGAATCTGCCACTGATTCGGTTTAGAATTCATTTATTTCAGGGATAAGAGGGACCAGAGGTTATAAGATTGATTTTTGAACTTCTCCCATATTTTATGATGTAACAACATTTTGACTGGTAAAATTAAGAACTCTGCATTCTGAAATTCATGTCAGCAGATTAAATGCTGGCATATAAACATCCTGATGTCAAGGTCATATATTAGAAGTAATAAATGATTTCAAGGTCAAACTGACAGTCGCTGAATACATATTGTCAACTTTGTATCTATGCTAATGACTCCTAGGCTATCTAGAGTGATATACACATGTAAAATGAAGTGCTCTAAGAAACCTGATAAGAAAGTTGTAGGGATTTGATCAACCTTTCAAAATGATTCTAATTCAATTACTGTTCAATTTCTCAGAAGCCATGTGATGTTGCAGACAATCCTTTTGTGATCAGTTCTATTTCTTGTATTAAGGTATTCCACCACTAATGCATTTTCAATAATAAATCACCAGAAATAAGAATTGTCAATATCTTCAAAAAGAATGCTAAACATACTTTTCTAGCTAAACTGGAGGATTGCACTTCTCAAACAATGATCTACTCTGCCGAAGATTTCCCGATTATTAAATCATCGGCTTTCGTCGGGAAATTATGAAAATGGGCATAAATTTTAACCGGAAGTACTCTATTAGGGTGCGGAATCCTTAAACATAGGATCATCAGAGATGACGGCGCTCACCTCGACGGCATCATTGTCCCATGACCAGCATCTGTACCTACATTGCGCAAAGTATTTCCAGATGCATCATCCACATAATGATAAAAAAATTTCCAGATGCATCATCCACATCATCCACATAATGATAAAGAATTCAAAGAAGGCTGGAGATGAAGATTCTAATTTTACCTAACCTGCTCACTCAAGCATGAAATGTAGGCCAGATGCAGCCTCCGTACCATGCATTGTTGTAAGCATCCTCAGATGCATCATTCATGCAAGTTTGGTTGGGGTAGGACTTATAGTAAGGCGGGAATGGATCGACCTGTCCTATTTTGCCTAACCTGCTCACTCAAGCATGAAATGTAGGTCAGATGCATCCTCCGTACTATGCATTGTTGTAAGCATCCTCAGATGCATCATCCATGCAAGTTTGGTTGGTGTAGGACTTCTAGTTTGGGGGGAATGGACCTGTCCTGTTTTGCTTAACCTATAGTGCCAACGCCGACAACGGGGCGATAACATAAGCCCCCTCTTCTTCGTCGAGGTGAGCTAAAAATGATGAAAGAAGTCTTGGTCAAGAAACATCATTGTTGACTGTAGCCCTCTCAGATTTGCTTAAAGATACTGCTCGTACATGTTTTTGATCTTACTTATATATATTGGACTGTAAAATTCATACCATGACAAAGTGAAGCTCCACTGCTTTGTTCTAAACATGTTAAAAATGTCAGAAAATCTCTGAAATAAGTATATGGGTGGTTATATGTGAAGTTCGACTTGATGGTTGGGATGTTTATATAACAAATTTGGTCAAAATTATGAAACTCATTTAATGTGCAAATATGAAAATTATCATGTTTATTTACACAGACGAGGTAAATTACTGGCATTTGTTGAATATTGGATTTTATGATTGAACTAATCATTACATTGCTAAGTGCCATAACACTAGTTCCGGTGAACGAAAGTTGTTTGTATATAATATATACAAGTCATCAATCTCATCATTTACATATGTACATTACAGAGTGTGTGCATTCATGTATGTTGGATTTTACAATGGGTAGTCACCGATCAAATCTTAATATTTCCAGTTGACCCAGTCTCAGTCTACATTCTCTCTACATCTGATTCTCTGCCCATGTAGTTTAACTTTCAAAAAATGTTCTTTTCTTTACAAAAGAATAATTTCCATTAGACTGGCTGAAATAACATAATTACATCAATATTGAAATTTTGATTGTATTTATCATATTGGGTTTATATTGTCATTTGAAGATTCTGACTACCGCTGTAGGTGTTAATTGACCTATACGTGACACAAGGGCGAAAAAGAAGCACTACTACATGAAGTACTAAGAGTCCTAGCCTATATAATGCGTGTAAAGATTGAGACAGAAACTGATGCTGCCTGCAAGCACTTTTCTTCTACATGTACATGTAATAGTTATTTTATAGGAGTATTGACTATCCCAACCCCTAATCATAGAGACACGACCTTTAAAATAAGCTCGATGGCTTGTATGAACATTTGAATGACTTGTATAGGTGAAGTTTAAAAAATCTTCTTCCTTTAAAACCGTTTCTGTTCTGTCGTATTGACTCTAATCAGTGGTCTCGGGGGGGGGGGGGGGGGGGGGGTTATTCAGTTGAAAAATAATTGCACGAAAAGCTTAACGACACAAATCACTGGAACCAGCAATGGTTATGACAGCCTTCTACACTTTCCCTCCTTTGAACAAAGACCGAGATGGGAAGGGGTGGACCTCCATCGATAGTCCTTGGTAACTTGGTGTTGAGCATCTGTGCTACAAAATTAATGTACATGCATCTCATAACTTATCATGGGTCCTTATTTAAGGTATTATCTCTATGTATAAATTCAAAATCCCTCATCTTATCTAAAACTTTTGTGCTTGCATGCTGGATTTTTAACTTTTCACATCTTCAGTCCCAAAGACAAGAGATCCCTCATGTATCCCTATGTTCGTTGCTTTCACGTTTCCTGCTATTATTGGTAAATTTTCCACTTCTTGTATTCCATGATTCTTTAGGAGGAAGGATTTACCTTCAGGCATTATATCATTGCATAATACTTATTTTTGCGTAAATCAAAATAAAAGTTTAAAACACTCAACCGCTATCGTATGTAACATTTAGAATTCATATACCAGTGATACCTCTTAAGCCGTAGATTGACTTATTAAGAACATCCGAGTACTTCCTTATTGGGATAGAGTGAACACTAACCGACACCGGCACTGACGACCGCTTTCCCCATTGGCTCTGTAGAGTATTTCCTAATGCGACTAATCTGTAAATATTTCCATACCAGCTATTTTGTTTATGGCAACTCTATATAGTCACTCATGACTATACATCATGTCATGTAGGAGAATATTCTATTTTAAGGTGATATCACACGTTTCGTGTTATACAACATTTATTTTCAGAGAAAAAGCATAATTCTGATTTCCTAATTTAATTCAGATGTAAGGGACAATATTAGGAGGTCACCATCCAAAATTTTGAGATTTTGAAATTGATAAGACTTTTTAGCCATCCATTGATTGTAATGGAAATGCTCATTTTTTGGCTATATTATTTTTTCAGCCCAAGATTTTCAAATGAAACTTTACATATGATTCCCTCAACATATTGTGCAAATTCTTATAGAAAGAAATCATTCAATGACCACGTCATATGTTGCAAAATCTGACTGAATGTGTAAATTATCATGTAAAAAATTAAAAGTGCAATTCGAGTTATCTTTCTTTACTATGTGACCAAAGACAAAAGCATCCGAATTTATATAATCATCTTTTTGAAATATCACAGCAGTGTTCCTTCACTCACAAAGATGTCAATATGTAAATAAATAGAGCCGAATACAGATTTTGTGAGATACATGTAACACGACAGTATGTGCACATGTGAAATGATATTACATGTACCATATGAGTAACTACATTATAAGTTTCTCTACATGAATTCAAACACTTTACTGACACCTGACTTATTTCTGAATAGATACGACATATGTATGTAGGTAAAAAAAGTCTTAACAAAATTTTCAAATACATTTGTAAGTTCAATTTCAGCAAAAAATTGACTAATGTTGGTCACTCTAGGCTTACCAATACTTTGCAAAGAAAAAAAACCCATTCATATTTATATACGAGTAACAATCTATTTATAATCCCAGCGCTCAGGCTCGAACCGCGGTCTTCTCGCATGGTGGGCAAGAGCTCTACCTCTGAGCTATTGAGTCGACTTGTCGAATGAGTGGTTATAACAAAGCCAGAACATCAAGGCATTTTAAGTTACGAAAATCGGAAATCTTCAGCGTGGAGATTTCTTTAAAATTCTCGTCTAAGGGAGGCTACTGAAACGCGTGTGATATCTCGTTAACATCAATAATTTATATCGTTTCCATATAAATTAATACCACATTTAATTCTAAGTTTAATGCTTCCCTATTTTGTAATTTGTACCATATTAATGCAACATGTACACTTATGACACCAACCGAAGTAAATTTCGAATATGACAACACTTTTAGAAAATGTTTTAATTTCTTTGTATGTGTACTAGATCAATGGCGAAATAGCCATAACTTGACAATGATCGAACATCCCCTTTTGACAACTCGAACACGCCCTTTTCCTTCTACACTTCCGCAATAATTTGCCATCATCGGATATCACGAATAACATCATGATATACGGATTATACCCAGCATTTTCATTGCATACATTATTCGTCCTGTACTCATTGTCCACTCGTAACCCCCTCTCCCCCACCCTCCTTCAATACCCTAGTGTATGGTGGCAGCCGATATTTGTACATATTTCAACATAAGCAATTCTCTAATGGCATTTCTATCACCTCCCGATCATGATAGAATTAGCATCACTTTATAACCATATCAACCCTAGAGTGATTACTAGAAGGTAACTGCCCAGCTATTATTTCATCGTAATCAGCGCTGTTTTGCCGCTATTGTGGGGTCTATTGATCAGCGACTTCACATATCTGCCCAACTATACCAGAATCATTTGTTCTGCATCAATAATGAATCGGTCATTATTTGATGTACCAGGTCGCTTGTGTCTCTGTGTATGCTTTCCAGTGGTCAGACCAGTGCCGGACAGAGCTGTATTATAATGATCTAATGGTCAGTCTCTGTGTTAGCTTTCCACTGGTCAGACCAACTGTACTATAATGATCTAATGGTCATTCCTGTAATCGATCTAACACCTGATGTACTCCGGACATCCCCTATAGTCTGCCGTGATTTATGGCTACTGTCTAGTAAGATTTGCTGCTTCCGTGAAAACGATTGGCTGCTGAGAATAGTTGTTGGAGGATTTTTTTTACAAGTGGATCAAAAAGGTCTTCTTGTCCCAGAAGGACACTTGTTTTGCCAACGTTGTCCTTTTGTATGGCCATCAGTCATAATCATTCCCTGATTGTAGCTCCATTAAGCATGGTACATGTATATATGTTTTGATTCATATTTCTTAGATTGTTGCATTATTCACAAATGACGCATCAGCCTTCAGTTTAGAATTCGAAAGGTCAAGGTAACTTTACTAATATTCATATGTGAAAGCTTTCTATTTGTCGAAACCTAGTATTGAGCATTGTTTGTCAGGGTACTGACTTCTGAGGATGCAGTGTGACATTGAATTGGGCAGAATTTTAACATATACAATAATCTCTGTCATGTCAAAAAGCTGTATAACGTAAAAACCTTTTCCCTTAATCCGTCAGTATTGTATTGGAAAGTCATGGAATTCGATCTTGGTAATGGAAAGTTTTTATTTTGGGTTTCAGTAGGTTTTTAAAATACATGGACTACAGGGGAAGGTCTTGGAATGTCAATTCGCTGTTTCGTTTGTGAAAACTCTTTATACTTGATGACTGTATTTAACTGAGTTCTTTGTAGGGACAGAAAGGGAATTTAGTAGCAGAAAGTGCTGCACTCGATCCTGAATTTTCACATGTTCTCCTTGGAAGGACCCAAAAGCCTCTTTTTGAGGTCATGGGAAATGGTTTGATGTCATCGTAAAGTCATGGAGCTTGATGGCTGGATTTCTGTGCGAACTAACTCTGTTTTAACTTGCATGTCGTCACTGTCGTGTAAAGTGATGTAGAAGGGAAAATTATCCAACATAAGCTTACAATGTAATTATTGAGTCTATATTATACTGTGTGTCCTTTGCAATGGACCCAATCATGCGAAAATCATATCTTCTTTTAAAAGGGGTGTCTCATAAAGACGGATTTGTCGGTAATGAAAAGAAATGAAAGAAAAGGCTGGGAAAATGAAAATCCATGTACAATTGTTGATGGTTACAAAATGATGATGTCAGGGGCTGATAAAGATGTAGATATTTTATAGGTATTAGAGCGAGATAGAAGATAATGATGTAAATAAATTTTATATACACTGTATTGGGTATAGGAATATTGGGTGTCATCAAATTTTGTTACAGGTCTAGGGCGTATAAAACGCGTGGGAATCTACAGGTGTATGGATTCAAGATGAAAGAAGATTAAAGATTTTATTCCGAAACATATTATTTTCATGGTTCCTTATACTGCTTGCCTTTCCAATACCCTATATTTTAGGCTAACTTTTCCCTATCACTTATTTAGAATTTGATGGAAGACCACCACAAAACAGTTCCTGTTACTTCTGACATGTATATTAGAATAGCCGTTGTCAAGACAACATGAAATGTCATTTCCTCATACCGGCAGTCTGGGACTTAATGTCATGACATTTTGTTTTTAATAAGATCGGTGTGTAGAAAATGTTTACAGTAATGGTCTGGTCATTTTGTCCTCTTGAATAAGCGACAGAAAAGATTTAATTTCTACTGTTCCTACTTTTTCCTACTATTTTCTACTTTTCCTACTTTTTTATTTTGATCCTATTTTTTCCTACTTTTTCTTCAAAACCTCCTACTGTTCCTACTTTTTCATCTCAAAAGAAAAAAATTACTTGCTTCACTTGTCGTCGACATCTGATTCAAAGTTTTAAAAAAATTTCGGGCTCGCTTCGCTCGCCCGTTCTGTATATTTTACATGAAAATTCAATCTGTCCTTATTTCTTTCTGTGATTTCCTCAAAGATGAACATTACCAGTCTACGATAACTACTTACTGTGATTTATGTGTCATACTTACTGAAAAATGTCGCTAAAAGTAATGGAAAATTTCCTACTTTTCCCCTATTAATTCCTACTTTTTCCTATTTTTCTCCTACTTTTTTTCGTTGACTACTCCTACTTTTTTCCTACTTTTTCATCAAGTAGAGTAGAAAGCCTGGAAGATTAATAATTACATAATTTCAACAATTTGAGTCATTCATCGTAGTTCTTTTTTAATCCAACAGCATCAGTATACGAAGCCAATATCAAGTTAAAAAGCTATATGATTGCATAAAAGTAACGTTTTAATTCTTTTTGAAACATTCACGAATGATATCTGTACACAACAATGTAAAGGTATGGTATGTACTTGTTTACGTAACATTTTTTCAATACTTCCTTTCCGAGAACAAATGCCGGTAATTTCCACGAAAAATATTTATTTTGATCAAGTTGTTGTGATCTGTCGCAGTTTCTATTTACGCAGATTTTTCCCCTAATTTATGTACGATCATATTTGTTTATGATACATTTTTGATATGGACCGCATACATCGGATTAGTTTAGTGAATTCACTATTTCTAATGCTTCAGTTTTGTGCCCCGTTGCTTTTTTTGTGAATGTTATTGTTGTTATGACGAAGATGTCATACCACTCGAAAGAGCTTCATCAGAATCGATGTACATGTAAGCAGTGATGAAAAATGTTTTCAATGTCGGTATAAAAGGTCAAGGACATTGGGCTACCTCGAGCATCGATCATTTCAAACAGTATCATAGGTCACACATGCCCCATTCGTAAAGTGAGGTGATGTTGAACACCACAATTTATGCATTCGTTATGAACTTTATTGACAAATGTGTCATAAAATATCAATATTTATTTTTAAAAACTACCATTGTTTTATAAGAAAAGGTATTGGCTATCTTTTAAGGGATACAAAGAAGTAACATGCCAACTCATTTATTTTACTTACATACATACATGAAAGTAATACAGATTGCCTCAGACATTTATATATAGGTCATAAGGTCACACGCCCACGCACTTAAAGCTTTTGATGCCTAATCTGTACATTTCGCACAGGTGCGCTAAACGGTTTGTGTATTTGGATATAAACAGTGGCAAATTTGTCCTACCTGCCCCATAAAAAGCTTATCAGTAAAACAAACAGCCAGGGACATGCTCCCTTCACTTAAGCCGATCTGGTGATAACGAGACATCTTTTGTAGGGGATATTTATTGAATACATGTTATTTTCTCACTACCTTTAGATCGTATAGGCCTACTGCAGTATCTTATAAAACCGTGATTTCTGTAACCACGCCTGATCAAAGAATGATATAATCGATAGGAACTAGTGGCGAGAAGGTGAAGATATAAGGTCCAAATCAAACTGCAGTAAAATGAAGTGCTCGGAATTCGATGTTTCAAGGGATTCTAGATGACTAAGGATGCTCATACGATTCTAAGGTTACCCGGATAGAACCTCGGTCATTTGTGGCGAATGACCAACTGAAAAATTCGAACCCTGCCTGGACATTTATAATATACATGTACTATATCAGCAGAATTCATGAAAATATGACGTATTTTAAATAAAAAAGTAGGAAGATCACCTTCAAATTGGATCCCTGATAGAACATTACCATGGCTAATTCATAGAATACTAGACTAAGTACACAAACGACATCCAGTGGCATCCATTAGCAATATGAAAACATCCCTGACATATGTATCTTTAATTCTACGCTGTAATGATTTTTTCTCTAACAAACCCTTACTACGTGACCTTGACGTTGAAAGTGACCTTGGCCGATGTTTTTCATAAAATATGCTTTACCTTTCCTACTGTATAATATGGTTCAAGTAAGTTATAGACAAGTATGTGAAAGTGTGACTATCAGACAGACAGACAGACAGACATACACACGGACACAGAAATGTATGTGAAAGTGTGACTAACAATTGAACAGATAGGCGCCAGGTAGAGGTTTTGAAATCACATACTGACGGGAGATGGGAGATCTTGAAAGTTCACTGAGTAAATTGTCTTCTTCATTCCGGAAAGGAGCCAGATAAGGAAGTAAACGGACACGTTGTTTATCGGCGCATTTCTGTCCGAAAACGGATGGCCTATGATATTAATCAATTAATAAAAAGTGACGTATTAGTACTTTAAGTAGTTGTAAAAGCTATTTTTATGTGATAGTATACATTCTATAAAAATCTTACACACGACTTCTCCGATTATGGTGTGTTTTGACTATCATTCTAACCTTTGTGAAATATTACGAAATTCACAATTGAAAGCCATAATAGTTGCTATCCTATTGTATCACACGTTATCACGGCCCCAAACAGGTAATTTGGTCTGGTATGCGTTGTCTGCAAGGGGGAAAAGTTTATCAGACCAAACTGAAACAACCTGTTTGAAGCTGCAATAACATTGTCATACTGCAGTGAAAATCGTGTATTGGTGATGTATCGAGTGAAATTCATTATCATGACCCAGCCAAATGGCAGATACATGTAATAACATTGATGTCCGTTCTTCTGTTTGTCTGTCTGTAAAAACACTATACATTGACCATAACTGCACCATTGTCATCATGAAGTAGGCATTTCATATTGTGTGTTCCTTGTGACAAGACCTTTTTGTGACATCCAAGTTAACCTACCTTGGAAAAAAAGCATTACACATCGGCCATATAGATAACGTGACTTTCTGTTTGAATTAAATTTTCATTATGTGTCTTTGACCATGACCTTTGATTTATACACAAAGAATTTTTTAAAACACTTGCCGTAAATATTGTTTTGTTAGAAGGGTGACAGGTATTTATCAAATGGAAACGTACGACACCTAGTTAAGGTCAGTGTTTGGGAAAAAAAATTTGAAAATTACAAAAAAAAAAAACCATATAAGAGTAGGAACCCTTTGACATTTGCAAACCAATTTTTGATAAAATGCGTAAAAGGAACCGTAAGGTGCCTTTTAATATCTATCATGCCAGTGGCCAAGGTCAAACACCATTGCAACTTGCATTAATTATTGTCACAAAAGTTTAGCTTATATTTTCCAAACCTTTTCTAGCTTACAGTATATTCTACGTGCTGTATGATTTACTGTATACACTATATATCTTATTAGAGATAACCTCAAGTAAGGAATAAACCATATTCTAATTCCAAGAATAAATAGACTTGTACACCAGTAATCAACATTGAAGCCTGGCCCCGTAATCCGCTTGGGAACGCGGGCAATTCTTGGACAATATGATATCGAGTTTTCTATGCAAATTCCGTCTTTGCAAAAACTGAAGAATCTTTCGTGCGCTCAAGAAAATATCGATGGAATTTCTCTCCACAAGAATGACAAGAAAGCATGATATATTTTATGACAGGAGAATGATTTCATTTAATGAAAAAGAATTCGAGGAAAGGGAAAGGTTCGAGGAAAGATAAGAATCGAAAATCATATTATTATACTCAGAGTTGACCTGTTCCGTCATACGCTTTTTAACTGACGCTGGTGCTTCGTTTGTACAGAGTTTGATATATCTGTATGTACTATGTATGTCTGTTAATCCGTATAGATATCCAGTATCCAATAAGTTCCTAGTACATGTGTACAGATTTTGTCTTTTTGTCCACCCGCCTTTACAAATATTCAGTATGTAATAAAAAATCGTATGTTTTATTTTTAACACAGGCGAATTGACCATTTTTTCGCCTTAACCAAGGGCATATAATAACGTTTTTGAATTTTTAGGTAAATGACAGAAATCTGACAACAAAGTGATTAGGGGTGACAAATCTACCAAAAGCGGTTAATCTTCACCAAACTAAATGATCTGCATATATTATTTCAGCTTTATATTAAATCAGTTGTGGAAAAAATTCCAAACTCTTAATCGATGCAGATTTATTTACCTGATATGGTTTTTTGCTTCAATAAAGTTTACAGGTTGCTCAAGCATGATGAGAAACAACACCCATAAGGATCACAATCAGCTTCAAAGTCAACAAGGGCAAATGGTGTAGACACTATTGTCAACAAGGGCAAATGATGTAGACACTATTGTCAAGTTCAACTCCCCAGCATTTTTAAGCTCCAGCCATCACTTGAGAACGACCTTAACTATGGTGTTATTTATAAAGCTTCTTAGTAATCAGAATGAACCACGCCTGTTCTAAGATAGGCAAGGAGCGAAAAATAGCTTCTGTACAGGTTTTATTGGAAGTCTTTGGGCGGTGACGTGGAATGAACCGATGTTTTGATTTATGAAAAGGCGCTTATTTAAGAAATGGTACGAGATGTCGGTTACTACCCAAAAACAAAATCAAATCAACTGAAATTATGCAGAGAAAGTTTATGAGTTGACGAGCCAACGATCAAATACATGTGCTGGAAAGAATAGATGTGCATTTCTGTCTGTCTGTCTGTCTGTCCGTTTGTCTTCCTGTTTCTCTTTTTGTCGTTTTAAAACTTTCATTTTGAGGCCTTTTTTTCAAAGAGAAGACCTTTTCATTTCAAAAGTTTGTTTTAATTTTCCTAAGCCGCGTATGGTGTTGTCTTGTTTTATCTAATTGCAAGAATACTGTTAATGTCAGAACTATCCAAATAAAATGAAAATACGAGTGCACTTTACATGGATTTTCTGCACCAAGACATGATTTATCTTATGTGGTAAAGAGGGCGTGTTTTCCCATAGGGTTACGTCATCTCCATTCTGCAGAATGCATGTAGAACCTTTATTTATTGTTTCAGCAGTCGAAGAACGTGTCAAAAGTTTTCTCTCTCTTTCTAAATCATGATCAGCATATCGCAGTTGTAAGCCAGCTGATATTGACGACCTGAGAAGTGCATCGCCGCGCAGGGTAATTCTAGAAGATAAGTGACCTGGTCGCGCGCGAAAAGCAATTATGTCCATCGGGAGATTGCATAATTAACATCAACTATTTCTGCTGCAGATACTTTTTGCACTGCACTTCTTGTCCTTTTTAGCACCATACGATATGCCAGTTCAATATCGTTTAGCTCACGGAGAGATGGAAAGATGATATCTTTTACCACCGCCTTCGTCTTATTACAGATGAATGAGCGACATAAATACAAATGAATCCCACGATTTACACAAAAGGATTAATTGAAAATAAAGTTGAAAGACGATAAGCTTTATCACGTTGTTATGACATGGAAGCCACCAGTTATTACCACAATCATTGTTTTCATATCGTCGGATTTCTGATTTCTGAAACAAATGACGAAGATTAGCTTTTTGGGACGGATTGCAAAACAGTTCTTGTCGATCGATATCGTCCGTCTGTCTGTCATCATCATTATGTTTTAACTTTTGTTATTAAAACACAATTTCAACAACTTGAAGGGGTAAAAAAAGGACATGAAGACATGACAAGACTATTGCGTTTGGCCCAAAGACCTTGACCTTGGATTTCTATTAATCTGTAAGGAGTATGCCTTAGACATTTTGCAATGTAGATATTCTGAGACCATAGCTTTCATTAGGTTCCATGACTCTTGACCTTGTGACCTTGGCATTCAAGACAGATCTTTGCAAATCAGCCTTACCGTCACAATGGGTTTCTTTGTTGTATGTCTGTATCTGTCTGTCTACCTGTCTGTCTTTCATCGACAAAGAGTAAAGGTATTTCTACGTCTTATTAAACTTTATAAACATGTTGAGTTTGAAGGGCACTTGTATCATGGCTTGTTTCTGAATCAGATTTTCCAGTTTAAAGGAAGGGGCATACTGTACTTGGGACAATATGATTCGGAGCACGTAGGCCGCCAACACGTTCAGTTTTGTGTTCGTCAAGATTTAATTCCATTTAACTGATATTGAACATGTCTAGCTTGCTAGGGGTCCGTCGATGCTCAGTTTGGTGCTCTATCGTGAGTGCTGTTGAGATTATCGTCAGGATCTTCTTTAACTCTTGTCGTCAAGTCGAAAATCTCACGAATGATCGTTCTTGACACCAACTTAATAGGTTGGGTCTTGTGGGGAGTATCGTGACTTTTCCATACACGCCCCACACTTCCATACACCGCCCTGTCGGAAGTCAATGTCCAGTGATGTTTGTAATGTTTTTCGTGCTGCAAGTATTGTAGCCTAGACTCAAGCCGAAGAGCGTGTTCTAAGGATGACATTGATTTCAAAATTATCTTTACTTAGTGATATCATATTAATATACATGTTTCTAATAAGTTTTTCTAGCAGTTATCAATCTAGGTGTTTCTTATGCAGCAAACTTTAGTCGGGAAGACCTAAATGTTGCCTTGAAAAGTCAAAGGTCAAATTCAAACTAACTTTTAAAAACTCTGAAATTCCGAAAAGAAACATATATATTTTGTTAAAGATTCAATACGCAAGATGTCCGTCCTAATTTTTTTTTTTTTGGCAATTATTCACCTTCCTGAACAATTGTTCAAAACCTTGGCACAGTGATGCTGAAACGTGCCCGTCCGAAGGATTTGACTGTCAAACTTTCATTCGGACTTGCAAAAAGTTCAAAGTTTTGCTACAAAATTCTTTTTTTGGACTGGCAGTATTTTCAAATTGACTGGCATGCCTTAAAAGTTTTCAACATCTCTGTGGGCAACATTTCTGCCCAAATAAATTGATGATGTCAAGACAGAGGAGAGCAACCAAAGAATGCGTGAAAAACTCTATTATTATTAGGTCGGAAGTATTTGTGATCTTCCGTACTCATAATCAAACTCAAAAATATGATAAAATCAGATTCTCAATGTGAAAAAAATCATGCTCTCTTAATCGAAATTCGAGAGTAATTGGTTGGTTCTACCAACTGTCTTTGTACACCAGAATGTAATCTTGACCATAAAGACTCTTCGATTGTTAGTGACATGACGTCATATATCACGTGTAAATCACGTCACGTGTATCATATGAACGGTTTGGTATACCATAATGTGATAAGTTGATGTATTATTTTGTGTGAATTTGACTTATCAAAAGAATTGGATATTATAAAAAACAAACAAACAACCGCCCCAATCGTTACCGATCTAGTTCGATCAATAGAATACTAGTATTGAAATTGATGTTTTTTTTAAATTGGAATATTTTAAAATAACAAACATACAGGCAGTAATTTTAACAGTACCTAAGTATAACAAAATTGGAATAGTGATAGTTATCATTGACATCTTTGCATAGTAGAGTAATATGTCGAATTTTGTATTTGCAGAGCTCACAGACCGGGACCCCTGTCACGTTGAAGGTGGACCCCAAAGGTTACATTCTGTACTGGAAAGACCAAAACAAGGTATGGTCAATAAGTTACTTCATAAGTATCTCTCTTTGGTAACACATTGGCATCATAGTAATGTCATCTATTCATATTTTTCAGGACCGACATAAAAAAAATTATAAGAAAAAAATGGTAGTAGCCATTGTTTTGGTGCCGTGACCCTGGATGCATTCTGTATGCTTCAGTATATTGTATGTTATTAATCATCATACATTCATAGATCTACCCTCCATCTACCATCTACTATTATGTACCTTTCACTTTATCATACCCTAATAACTTGTATAATACATATAGAAAGCTTCGGACAAAAACACGTCGGCATTGCAGTACAAGTAACTTGTTCTGATGTACATCAAAATATGAATCCTGGCGTAGAAAGAAGAAGGAGGCACAAACAAGGAGTGTACTGTGCATGCTAATATATATATATATATATTATTTGATTCATGCTTGACAAATTTCAGACATCTTACCATGAAGGCTCAGTAAGTATCTACTGCATGGTTGACATGACATGCCTGAACAATTAGGTCTTGATATCTGATTATTATACGTATTTTGAATACTTGACATCAAGGCATGCTGTTTTTATGTATAGATTTGATACATGTAGGTCTAGGTGACAGGTGCACCCTTGAAAGAGGACCCATAGCAAATTCATTATATACTTACGTATTCAAAAAGAAAATGAAAGAGTCCTATATACTGTACAACAAGTCAGCGTCATGCGCGGGTCTAGAACGGGGGGGGGGGGGGGTCCACCCCTACAATTGGGGATATGTGTTTGTCTTTGATTTAAAGAAACCATACACTGAAAAGGGGGAGTGGTATAAACATTTCTACTCGCCTAGACGTATATTTCGGATAATTATTCTTGTATCCCCGGTGTCCGCGTTGCTGTGTCGTTTGGTATCGGGATTTTTGACATAGTGACCTCGACCGAGCATTTGACATACTTATAAAGACTTTAACCTTGGTTATATCTATTAATCCATCGGAGGAAAAGCTTTGATTTATCACATTGACCAGCACTTTCATTTGACCAATTCACATTTGGTTTTTGACTTTTTATGATGAAAAAACCCCATCAATCTGGGTCATACCCATTGAACCAGGGAATGTTAAGGCTTTGTTTTTTTCCGTAACCTAAATCTTGTCATATATATATTGTGACTAATCAATAATTGACTAAGTAACCTTGACCTTTTTCTTACTTTCAAGAAAAAAAGTTAACGTTGGCCTTATCTTTTGAACCACGAGGTTTTCTTCGTAACCAGAGCTTTCATTTGTCAACGTGACTTTTGTCCTTGTGAAACTAAAAATTGATCTTGAACTTCGACCTTCTTTGAACATGAAAAGGGTTTCATGGAAGTTACTTTTTTCCAGCAAACACCAACCCGGCAATCTGTGTTGTCTTTCTGTCAATTTGTTCGGAACTTTTATTTGTGACCCCCCCTCCCCCGATACGCGCATGACGATCGCCCCAATTTGGAAACCCAGATACCCAGAACGTCACAAAAAGTAGGGGAAGGTGAGGAATTCAGTACGGAGAAAAATACGAACTGTACCATAAGAACACAAAATCTCACGCATCAAAGACTGTGCATAATGAACTGACTAAGATAGAAAAGGTTAGAATTGAAGTGTTATGCACTATTTATATGCAGTAGAAAATAATAGAAAATGTCTTATACAGCTTAGCAATAGGTTTGATTACAGTGCAATAATACATAGAAATAAAAAAAGGTAATCCTCAAGGTGTTGAAAGTTCTTATCAAGGGTGCACCAACTTTGTATTACAGATGATAAAACACCTAAATTTGAATGAATTCGATTTCATGACCCTCTGCATCGTTCATAGATAAAGACAGTGGATGTTCAAAGGTCGTTTGTGGAATGATGATTGATTTCACGCCCCCGTGTTATGTTTTAGGGGGAGTATCTTATTTACCTATGCTTGGACACCCCACCCTCTTCTGTTGACCATTTCTTCGTTTGATGATTATGAAACGAGTCTAGTAGATTTATAAACTTGCAATTGAAAAATGCACGGAGTTTATGATAGATGAGAATTTTGTTTTTATTTGTTCATTTATTTTATCATCTTTTGATATGCAAGCATGAGGTTTGTTTTTTGAAAATAGAGATTTAAAGGGTATAGAAACCAAACTTGCACATAGGCAAGTCATGGTTGAAATCATAGCAATGACATGTTAGGTTGAAATATGATTGTATAAAAAGAGATATGCTTAAGGATGTGTAATATAAAACAAAAGGAAAAAAGTGTGATCGCACTATTTAGCTCGAACAGGATTTTTTTGTTGACTATAAATCCATATTAAACAACACAACTGTACTGTCCGTGTTTCTATTTTGAGCGTTACTTGTACGTTACTTTGTTCTTGAATACTTGACTAAATGCTACGTAATTTTCTGGAGGCAAACGGACGCTATTATCGGATGATAAATCAACATTTTACCATATGAAAATAGTAAGCGTTGCCATGCTTTAAGAAAACACAATGTGTACAGAAAGACACATTTAAACATGACACTCCCCTGAATTAGTTGGGGAGTGAATTTTCAGTTATTAGAGAATGAGACTTCCCCTTTTGCTTCTTGTCGAAGTCTTTTATAAAAAAGTCAATACATATCTTAACGAAGGACTGTTTTGCTTTTGTGTCGTTCTCTCGTGTTCAAACCCTATTTATATGAAGTAAAAATGAGATTAAAAGTTTGATAGAAAAATTAGAAATAGAATAAAAATATATAACCTTGACAGATGCATGTAAGCTACTGCACCGATATAACCATGATGCTATCCTTTTGTACACACTCTCAATAAAGTACAAACGTTCGTTTGTGTCATGAAACTTTTCTAGGTGAATTCTGTTTGATTTGCAGCAAAGCACCATCTAATAAAAGGAGTTTGTTTGCGTTTTTATACTTGTAAATGTGTGAGAAAACTGCCTCAGACGTAGTGTGTATGGTGTAGTTAGAAGAAGAGACGCCCTGTACTGTAATATCTCGGTTACCGTGTCATTTCTGTGCTGTTTGTCGGATGATGCTTTTGCAAGTGAATGTTGAATTCACATTGTCCCGTTCTGATGCGAGATTTGAAGTTATTCCGTCGTTTCAAAATAGATGGTGTCAGTGGACTAGGGGAAAAGAGGGGCAGTGGATAGGTAGATAGGTTAGATTTATTCTATGATGCTGTATATGTAGGATATGAGGGGGTTATTGCAAAGAGATTGACAATCTCTCTCCTTACGTATATGTCCGTCAATATTGTGTTTTTAAGTTTCTGCTTGAGGCGAATTTTCAGCAACTACATGTATAACGGAAAGTTAGTATTTCCCTCATCGTTTGAGTTTTTACATAACGACATTGTGGGTGAACCTATTTTCAGAAATATCAAAGTTGAATTGTTAAACTTTTAAATTCCAAGGGGTTTGGCTATTTCTTGTTTTATTAGATTTTATAAGACGAGAGCTTTCCTTTGGCACCATAGATATTTATATTGACTGTGACAAAAAGTTTATTTGTATCTGGATACGTTTACATGGATGTGACATTTCTTACTTTATATTCTTTCTGCAACCAAAGCTTTTATAACTGGTATATGACCTTGTGACATTGACCTACATATCAAATTTTTGAAATTGGCTTTGCAATCCGACTATACTGTCTGTAGTGGTATCTTACAAATTCCGCCCTTAAGTTACTATATCGGTATGCCTTTTGTGATTATGTGTCATTCGCTGCCTGTTAATAACGGTAGTCGTGGTACCTGTGATCAGAGCCGTATGGTTACCATAATGAACGCCTTTTGTCTGAACTTTAGAGAGCATACAACACTTAAAACAGTTTCACATCAATAATAGAATATTCCTGATATTATTATCATTATTGGTTTAACCTATAATACTAAGGTGTTCAGTGTGTGGTATTGTTCTGTGAATCGACCCAGGTGAGCAATAAAGTCCCTTGTGACTATACTGCAAGTATACAAGTGACATTAAAATCCGCGGCAGAAAGCAAAATGACTTCCCTTTACCGCCGACAAAGGAAATTCTTTCGAACAATGTTTCGATTGTGTTAGGAATTCTTAACGTACAATAAGCAATGCATGTGATTTGTTGACTCCAAGGCAGCGAGTAACATTGTATATGGTTCATGATGTACTTTATTTATTATCAGAGTGTAGGAAAAGGGAGAGGAAATGAAGGGGGGGGGGGGGGGGAGTTGTATATTTTCATGCGAACAACATGCAGTGAGTAGTTTGATATATCACGTGTCGTTTCAAAAATTCACCCCAAAACCTACAACGCACTGTAAAAAGAATTCATATTAGACTGTAATTGTATTCATCTAAAATAAATTCTGCGATTTTGTTAGATACTCAATCAACGAACTCTTTTCTCACACGATCCGACGATGGATAAGTTTACAAATACGTCGCCGTTTGGTTTTACACGTGGATAGTGGATACAATGATATACAGGAAGGCAATAAGAACTTAAAGTTTCTGAAAATACACACAAAATTCGCTTGGAAACTACTGTGTTGGACGGAAGATCCATTTGTCAAAGTAAAACCTCTGGCATATCACGCGCTGTTGCGCCAACGTTTCTTTAAAAGGGTAATAATTAGGGGAGGAAAAGTCTCTATTCGACAATCGTGGTTCTATGGAAAAAAGCATTTAGGAGCATTAGAAATCGAATTTCGACACAAAATAGATGATTTTTATCCCGATTCGTAATGGCAACTTTGTTTCTTGGAATCTAGTAATGAATTCTCCTCACGAAAGCCATACGTTTTAGTTTCATCTATTTGGAAATACAAGAAAATGAAGAATCGAGTCCCGGGTCAAACTTGAGCATTTCCCCTGTTGATGATATTTATAAACGATATTGATCGTGTCAGCTTCGCGTCTGACCATATCAGCCCCGTGCTTTGTAATTTTTCTTGCTCTATGGAACCTGCTTTGATATGAGGAAATTGTAATGTGGATATTGCAAGCCACGGGGACTTCATTCCGATTAAGTGACTTTCCGAGGGGAAAGCAATTTGAATATAGCAGTACGTGTAATAGAGGATTCGTTTTGCTCTTTTTCCTAGTATTTGCTGGTAATATTCATTTGCGAAAAAGGAATGTTAAGCTATTTCGGCAATCGTTGGTTTCATCAAATTGCCACAACAAACATCAAATCTAAATGACACACGCGCGCGCTCGCAAAAAAAAAAGAAGAAAAACTGACTATGAATAAGATAAAAGACGAACGAATCACATAACCTTCTACAAATGATGGCTGTTGGGAAGGGTTTTCAAGGACAAAGGTCAAGGTCACACTAGGAAGTATAGGGAAATATTTTGAACACAAAAGCATACATATATAAATTAAACAGTGAAGTGATCACTAAACTTTCCAGAGCATTGGTTTTGCAGAAAGGGATGAACCATATAGATTTGTTAGACAAGGACAGGAAAAAACTCAAGGTCACATTTGACAAATGTGGATACAATTGAAGACAAACGAAGCAATATAGAATTACCTAACCTTTCACAAATATTTGCCACGTGAAGAGGATGATTCCTCTTGATGTTCAAGGTCAAAAGTCAAGGTCATAATAAACAATATAGGAAAAGTCATGAGACTAAATATATGTAGTGTTTTACAGATGAGAAGTAAAACGTTAGAAGTCAAAGGTCAAGGTCATATATGTTTATATGTCATATTTAGAGGTTTGCTTTGCATTCCCTTTGTTAAAACCCCATGTGCCTGTGTTGCGATATAAAATTCTTAATCAAATCGAAGCAACGCATCACGGCCATAGATTTCTTAATGAAGTCAAGACGTCATATTTCATGTTTGTTATGCAAGGCAAATGACATATCGACAATTTTTCAGGTACCAACACATTATATACCAGCGTAAAAAGCCACCTAATTTCCTGGCTATGGAAAAGCAGCTAGGATGTTTTCTCATTTAATTGATACATACATATATAAAAATATCTTGCGTACATCTAAATTCCAAGACGGCGCTCTTTCAATCAATACATTATTCTGTGTGTCATCTGTTCCTACTGGCAGTACTGTATATTTTGGTTTTTTGGTCGATATCTTTTTTAGAATCATCTGTCTTTAATAGTGGATTGTAATACAACCTTCGTCACCAATTAACCAGCATTCTTACGTAGGTATTGATATATAAGGGATAATTTGTCTTTAATTTTCCATAGTATTGCCGAACATTTCAACAGATAATTTGTCTTAGTTATTGAAACGGCCTTTTGAAACGCCCACTTCCGAAGACCATATCTATTAATGATAACTAAATCAGGGAGCTCCCCTATCCCAGAATCCAATATCGCCCACAAGACAGGTTAAATAAGAGTACGGTTTGAGGAAGCAATGACAGAGCCCTAATTTTTTCTCCATTATGACATACAAGTATATATATTTTCCATGTGAACAAAGGTATTTAGCCTCATGCGAAGGAAGTAGAAAAAATGATAGGTGATTTACTACTAGTAGGTAAATGAAGATGCTGAAGATAATTTCAATTCAATTTATTGAAAGAATGGACATAGCATTGAGAATAAGATTGGATCATTTGGAATTATCACAGGCCTTAGATTTACGGAGTTAACTTTGCTTTACTCAGAGATGCTAATGCAATACAGGCTTTTTCAAACCTCTGGTATGATGACTTCTGGTTGCCCCTATGTCCGTCTGTACATTCATATTTTCATGTCTTGTACCAGGAAACCAAAAAAAAAAAAAAAAACAACAACAAACAAACAAACAAAACCACCCGCATATTACAGACATACATGTACTTTACTTGATCTTCCATTTTCTGCGAAAGTCTTAGGATTTTAGATCAAGGGCATGTGTTTTATGTAGAATGTACCTTATCACCAGAGGTATGTGAAATTCTGCTGACCAAAATATTCAGACATGCTTGATTTCTGCATGAAAGTCGCACAAAAACGTTCTGCAAAGTGAGGCCGTTTACAAGCAAATACAGCATTATGATCCTCTTTGAATAACAGGAGAGCAATGTTATTCATTGCTTCTTCTTGATCTTCTTTTGAAATATCGTCAAAGAAACGCATAAAGTGGGTAGCTACCAGTGACTGTTTACGTACTAGAGATACACGGTGATGACTCTTCGCAGACAACGGTGTCATTTAGGAAGAATCTGATTTTATCTGATTTATGCCTCTTTGAATTTATTTTCATGTTTAGGAAATAAACTACACCCTGCCCCTTTCTAGAGCATAACAAAATGTTTTACTGGAGCAAAATAAAAAAGTTCGTTTGAAATAGATGAAACAGGAATTTATGACGACTCGTAACATTTGCGATAATATTCACCGAGATAAACGCTCAGTTTATCGAACATCGTGTAAGTTTAACTTATTTTTCCCCAGAAATATGCTATATGTCACTAACAATTATTCTAGTTTTGGATCGAGTGTGATAATTGTACATTTGCCCTTTGAGTTGCATTATATCGGTTTTCCGCCGGGATGATAACCGAACATTCGCACCTAATTGGCGGGACATTGCTAATTTGTGATGTATGGCTTTACTCCCTGGTGGTGTTCGATTCAAAATTCTCTTTTCCGAGTTATTACTATAATATTCTTCTATTCAGTTTGATATTGATGCACTCATTAGCTAATTTACCCGATAGGATTGAATGACACTATATCATTAGACTTTGTCTTTCGTCAAGGTCATGCTCCTGATCTACCATTTTACCTTTTTGTTTTTGACCTTATTTTTTTTAGACCGTTAATATCTTGCAGAAAGGGGAACTATTATCACAATGTAGTGACTGCCATTTATCAGTAAATTGTACTTGAAAATGACCGTAATTATTATTTTTCCATAAACTGGCAATATTATATCCGAACAAGAATGACATCTATAAACTCCTCATGCAAGCAGCCCTCAGTTTTAAATGTTGATAGATAAAAGAATTACAGGTACATGTAGTAGGAAAAGCTCTCAACCGTGTAAGATAGAATGGACGAATGCCCAACATAATGATGTATATGATTCCATCTTATACACAATTTCATACATAATATTCTTGTGAGAAATGTTAGTAAGATGAGTAAAACTATGAAAATAGCACTCTTGCAGATGTGAGACACATTTCATTTATCTTTTGAAATTAGTACGTAATGTGTATCACACTTAGATGCAGCCATTTAACATTTTTTTAATAAGCGAGTCACAATTATTTTTTAGATAACTGAGTCGTATATTATTTTTAGTTAACCCATTCAACTTTAGGTAACAGAGTCATTCGATCATTTTGAGGTAACCAAGTCATAATTATTTCGAGGTAACCAAGTAATAATTATATCTTTAGGTAACCATGTCATATGATCATTTTGAGGTTACCAAGTCATAATTATCTCTTGAGGTAACTAAGTCATAATTATGATCATTTTAGGTAACCAAGTCATAATTATATTTTGATGTAACAAAGTCATAATTATATCTTGAGGTAACCTAGTCATATGATCATTTTAGGTAATCAAGTCATAATTATATTTTGATGTAACAAAGTCATAATTATATCTTGAGGTAACCTAGTCATATGATCATTTTAGGTAATCAAGTTATAATTATATTTTGAGGTAACTAAGTCATATAATTATTTTGTGTGGTTACCAAGTCATATAGTTATTTTTTTTAATTTTAGATAACCAAGTAATATAGTTTTTTTTTAGGTAATCAAGTCATATAACTACTTTTTTAGGTAACCAAGTCATAATGATAATTGAGGTGAGTCATATAAGTATTTTTGAGGTATCCAAGTCATATAATTATCATTTTGTAATTTTTTTTCCACAGGATATGGACTTCTTGGATATCTCACTGATCAGGGACACAAGGACTGGAAAGTATGCCAAAGTACCAAAGGTAACTAAGCCATTAATGACTTTTCTTAATTGATTGGAAAAATAATGAACATTTATAAATATGTAAATCCCAAGTAGATTCTGCTGAATGTACAGTTCTGAATTATGTCATACAAAATGTCAATTTTCTTTATTGTATATATGATCCCTTTGATACAATTACTGTATTTCAATCACATTTTTTTGGTCATCATTTTCTGAAATATTAACAGAAGGAAGAATTTCAAATAAAAAGCTTATAAAAATTGAGAAATTCTCATCTTTCTTGTCAAGCAAAACCTACAATTTTTATTGAAGTACATATAGTTCACATACTGGATCTGAAGAATTAGGTCACTTATTGTATCTGATTGGTGTTGAATGACAGTTGTCATAGAAACATGAATTGATAAAGAAAAATTGGATTTTCTATTCAAAATAGTTGTTGATTTTTTTATTTCTATACTCCTGACTTAATATCCTGAACACTTTCAATAGAGAAATCATAATTGAAATTGTATGAATATAATCAGTTACATGATTTTCCGCGCATCTGAAGTAGGCAATTTGGTTAAGCTTAAAATTGAAAGCATCCGCCAATCACCCTGAAAAAAAAAACTTAACATTATATATGAAAGTAACTGCCTCCAACACACCCCCTTAGATAAGAAAGAAAAACTTCATAACCATTAAAGCAAACAAATTGGATGAAAATGGATTCAGTTCTGTGAAAAATTGAATTTTATAATAGTGACCATTGCAAATATCAAGGACAAGTTTGTTATTTAAGTCCAGTCCTTGCCCATTCTACAATGTGACAGATGTTACTGACAGTCATATATATTATGGATATATATATGTATCAATGAGAAATGTAACTATAAATTAAAACTTTCCCTCTTTGGCAAATAATCGTGATAAACGTAGAAATATGTTCAGGCATGTTCAACAATGATGATATGAAGATTCTTGGAGAGAGAAATTTATGTTTGAAACGTTTAACCAGGCTCCCAGCATGCTTCAAGTCCTTATATTCTTAATCATAATGAAAGAAAGAAGATGATAAAGATTTCCGTTTTATAAGTTAAGATCTATCAGCTTTCCATATTGCAGCCGGGATAAGGATCTTGGTTTTCTGTAAAAATTTCTCAGATATAATCTGAAATGATTTTTATAGAGTCACGGTCACAGTGCTATCAAGGTAATTTATCATAGGTTGACCTGGATTTAACACACTCACTCTCGGAGGGAAAACTACCTTCACACACTTTGAGTTTACTCACATTGACTCGAACAACCATTCATCCTTTGTCATCGAAATTTCCTTGCACTGATTCTGTCTTACCATTATAGAGAGTTGTTTTCCAGTTTATGACAGTATCTGATGTGAAACCATTATGGTGCCATTCAATTATTATAGAAACTTTTCAGCGGATTTTCACAGAATCTGATGACATCACAATTGGTTTACGTCAGAAACTTCAACAAAGGGGAAGTAACTCTGATAGTAAACATAAATTTAGTATACATGTATGTCTCTGTTCTGGCATAAGAAAAGCTCTGAATACTAGGATCATGTGGTACGCCATTAACAAAATCAAATTTTAGCGTATTTCTCTAAAGGCTTAAAATTGATACATCTTTATACACTCTTTCTCTGTGTTACGGGCAAAGTATAGAGGAACCAGGGATCACTTAGTAACTTCTACCAAACTTCTAGGAAAAATTTGGTCTTACCCTTACCATATGCAGGGCACACTTGTAGTGGGAACACAAAGTAATGTGTATAACTCATATAGCTATTGATGACTGCAGATGGTATATTAATTGGGAAAGGTCCTTTTTAGAAGATTATTCCTGTCATCGTTTGCACGAAGTTGTGGTTGCAACTTTGTCTCTTTGGAACCACTTGTGCTTTTTCATTCATATCGTTCCTGCACTAAGACAGTCAAATCTGCCTTAACATGTATACCCATGCAAATTTTTGGATATATAGGAATCACTTGTCTGTCCATGAGTTCATCAATCTTGCTGCATAAAGATAGATAAGATTTCACATTTTTGTTGTTGAGGACATCAGGATGCATCTTGACCTTGAACCGATGTCATGACCTTGAACCAGTGTCGTAAACTTGAACCAAGGTCATATCCCCAATGTAAGGGGCATACAAAATGTATTACACTTAGATAGTGACATCTTGTTAGGGCTGTATCTTTGTAACCCCTACATGGATTTGAATAATGTTTCACAGAATTGTTGCCCAGGACCTTGAAGGATTGTCATGACCTTGAAATGTTTTATGTCTATGAAATTAGTATTTGCATTGATAATATCCCTGTGATCTATACTGATTGAGGTATTCAAGAATATAAATTTAATAAAAATTATTTCTTACTGCTAATATTGCAACTAATTTGATTACATCATTCTTTCACTCCTTGTCTGTCAGTGTGTCTGTCTGTCATTCCACTAGATACTTTACTTGTAATATGTGTAAAGACATACCAGATCATTTCACTCTCATTACACAGTTTATTAGTTTTTCCGCTTCCTTCATGATTTGGATACAGCACTTAATTAGTGATTAAAATGTTTTAGGCTGGATCAGTTCATATGATCTATTTTAAGCTGGGTCAGTTTACAATTTCTTTTTGCAATGAAGTTAATGCAAAAAAAAAAAAGAGAAAAAAAAATCAAGATAATTCAGATATGCATAAAATGAAATACATAAGTTTGTATTAAAAAATGAGATATTGTTTTCTTTTTTCTTTTTTGTTGTTTTCTTGAGTTTATGTTTGTAGATTGCATTTCTATCAGAATTTGTTTTTGACTGTCTGTTTTGAATGATCAAGAGCTCTCTCTGATTATGTGTGATTGATAATAATAATAATATGTATAGATTAAAGAAAAAAAAATGCATTTTACAAGCCTGAACTATGCAATAGACTTTCCTTTGATTTTGATGAAATTTAAGCCATGATAGTTTATAAATACCTCAGATTTAGCTTCAGATTTGTACTTGAAAAGATCCATTTAATGTTTGATCCGCTGATCTGAACCTTCGTCCTGATTCAACTATGATTCTATATTTGACCATCTGTGTTTCACAACAATGTATGATTGCTGTATATAACATATTTTTTTGTGCATGTGTATTTATATATGATGTACTGTGGTATGATTTTGTTAGTCGGCGAAGGTGAGAAAGCTTTTATATAATTTGTGAGAACTGAAATTGGCTGAAATATTTCTGCATTACACTTAACGACCTTATTAAAAGCTTGACCAAACTTCTGTCACAAGCCTTTTTTGCCTATCTGTGTTGAACTGTGTAATCCATATGTGTACCCATATATTTAGTATCTAGCAAATACACACGTGTGTTCTGAATTTAGCTATTATTAGCTAGTAAATGTACACAAGTTCTATCTTTACTGGCTTCAGACCTTATCGTACTGTTTTTTTCCCAAATAATATATAAATAGCTGCTGTTTGTCTCCATTCTGTTATATGCTATCTTATTAATGCCAATCTTTTCCTAACCAAAATAATTATCAAAATTTCATACTTTATTTTAAAAACTGTCTTATTGTTTTGAAACTAACAAATTTAGAATTAATATTCTGTTCTCTGTCAATCACTGTGATTTGTTTAAACATCCCCTCTGTTTGCAACTTTACAAAATCTTAATTTTCAATTTGATGTCTTGGAAGCATGAATTGTATTTAAAGCTGATTTCGTTCTTGAATGTTTAAAGCACCATTCCTTTGTACTTATTGTTTATTGCATGCCATCAAAGCTTTGTACACATTAAAGAATGGCACTGGCAGTTACATTGCATATATCATTTTGAACATTATACATGATTTTTTGATGAATTTACTTTCAGGAAGGGAAGTTACGGGACAATTGTATGATCGGACAGATTGACACACCTCTGGAAGAAAAGACCGTGACGATCTGCTATGGAAAAGACATGACAAACATAGAATTTGTCAACTTTGTTTGTGGTAGTCGTGAGGTAGCCAGGGTAAGAAATGATGTCATATCAATTTCAAAGAGAAATATGAGGAACATCAATACAAGTTGTTTCCTTCACTCTTGCATGTTTTTTTTTTCAGAATTTCAAAAATGTATTGATCACGTTAAAAGATTAGCTCAGACGTGATTATTTCCCACTTTTAAGCAACCTGAATGTTGAATTTGTTCTCCAGAATAAAGTTCTGAAGGGTCTCTGCTTGTGAAAATCTTAATATTTCACCCAAGATTTTGATGTATATACTAGGAAAGTATTTCTAGGTTAACTCATTTAAAGTTTTTCCTCTGAAAGAATAACAAATTGAATGGAGTTTAACTCTTCAAGGAATGGACAGATGAACTACTGAGTTACGCCACCAATCTCCTTGCTTTGAATGGAAGTGTTTTATCATACCTGGAGAAAGCCCATACTAAACTAACTCACGTACTTGATGTCAACGGCCGCATTCCTGTCAGGAAGTAAGTATATATAGTGCCAGGAATGCTATAAAGTCGCACTTGTGTGAATCTCTGATAAGTACATAAGTACTGTGCTTATGGCCAAATGACCTATTCTATTTATGTTCCTTATTAAAAATCATCATGACTTTGCATTTTTAAAAAATATTGTAGATTTCTGAAACTGGTATAATGTAACACATGGAACTGCTATCTGCTCAGCAGTTTTTTTGTTCATTTTCATTATTAATTATCGTTGCACATAACAATAGTGTTATTTCCATAATGACAGTAGACATGAAAACTTGTCAGACTGTCACAATGGTGCCATAAATATAACAATCTTGTAACAATGCAACTTTTCTCAAACTGATTTAAATGACATTTATTAAAATGTAAAACCGTCATTTATACCTGGAAAATGACATCTAACATGACTTACACGACAGATTTCAGTTAGAGTAAAATAATTTGTATATGAACTTCATGTAAACATAAAATGTACATGTAAACATACATTATTCATGCATATCAAAATAAAGATACATAATAATCAAGATACTTTTACTTAACATCTAACAATACAATATTGTACCTTCCAATGTGTATGTAAATGTTTTCAATATAAGCAGATAGCTAGGAAGTAAAGGTTTGTGCTTCTTAGATATGGTTGGTATTTCCATAGGCCTTATAAGTGCCACTGCACAATATTCCCTCAGTCTCAGCTGCTAAGACATCTACTAAGGTCCTTCTCTAAGCTCCTACGAAGTAAGAGATACATGTAGTGAATGTGAACGGATTCTTCACATGTTCCATAACAGACTCTAACCCAGGACCTCTTGATTTGCCTTTTCAAACTTAATCCTTCTTAACCAATCAAACTTTATCCTTCTTGTCCAATCAAACTTTATCCTTCTTGTCCAATCAAACTTTATCCTTCTTGTCCAATCAAACGTTATCCTTCTTGTCCAATCAAACTTTATCCTTCTTAACCAATCAAACTGTATCCTTCTTGTCCAGTCAAACGTTATCCTTCTTGTCCAATCATACTTTATAATTTGTGTCAAATCATTTCAAGTTCTATGTGACAGGTATTATTCATATTGTGTTTGAAGGTCTATGTCTGTCTGTCCGTCAGCCTGTCTGTCTGTCTGCTCGTCTTCAGTCCATTTACTGTAAATTGTCATAAAATTCTGAAAATCCTCTGTGATCCAATTAGTGTGTGCAAGATAAGTAAATATCTAGATTTTGACAATGTCCTTTTCAGTATCATCAAAATGGTAGCATCACACAGAGACGACAAACGCAGGGTGGAAAAAGCTTTGGAATCTGTCGGTTTTATGGCTGGAAAGGTAGGTTCTATTTTATGTCACATAAATATGTGTTAACACAAAGATTAAAATGTTATAGCTGTTGTTTACAAGAATGACTTTATATTTTAGATGACCTCTATTGATTATCTAGTTCCTGTGGGATCTTTATATCTGTCTTTTCCAAAGTGTTAAAATACTTTTCAGATTTAAGAAAGTTATACTATTTGATTTTTTTCAGTGAAAAATTAAAATAATTGTGATGTACATGAAATCAAACCATCAAATTTTAAAAATTACTTAAAAAAATTTTCATAATATTTTGTAAATTTCGTAACTAAATGCAAATGTTCAATTCCAACATATGTCTATTTTAATTTGGTACTTTAAAGTAACAATTCATTTCCCCACAGATTCAGTTATGAATACTCTCTTGTCTCTTTATTAGCCTTCTTTTGCACAGTACCTTTACTCTATCCAATAAAAAAAAACCCAGTTTGCATTTTCTTTCTTTGCAATTTTACTTTTTCAGTAGATTAGAAATTTTTATGATCATCATTCCTTGGTTTTGTTTTCTAGAAACCTGATAAAGTAAGTTAGATAACCCATCGCCTTGTGTTGTTCCTTTGTTAAATAATTTTACACCCCCTCCTGTCTTTCCTTTCCCTGCCACCTATGTGTACTGGGAGTATAGACTGTATTCATCTATCTGTCAGATGATATGTGTTTGTGCTTTGGTATTTGTGCTAGATCATTCAGGATAGTAAATTTTCATGGTCAGAGGTGAGAAGTTCAAGGTCACAGTATTATGTGTAAAGTAGTATGTATGAGTAAAAGGTTCAAAAAATTGATATCTGATCATAGACATATTTATCTCAGAGGTAAGAGCCCACAAATCTGCCATCTTATTCTGTAATATAGATGACAATAATGTATACAAGGTCATCTTAATGAAAAGAATCAAATACACCCAATATGTATGCAAATAGACTTGTTCAAGATAGAGCTACATGTAAGTACATGAGCCAAGGTTAAAAAGCACTTTGACTTTCATAAAGTTATTGGCAAGACACCTCCCCCTCCTTTCTCTCTCCAATTTAAGAAGGTAAAGAAAAAGTCACATTTTGACCGAAAGAGGCTTTAAGATAGATATATGTCATGGAGAAAGAATGCTTTGCTTTGCTTTTCTTGTGTTATGGCAAATTTTTCTGGTAAGACATGTTACTTGTCAGCAACCATGATGTTCTAAGGTATAGATTTAACCTGTCCCTTGTAATGTGCTCATACACATACATGTTTTGAGGACCACAAAGCCAATTCCCATGTATACATTATATGTTAAAGGATGTGATGGTGCATAATATTGACTGTATGTTAAATAGATATGTTTATTTTCATGGTAACTTCAGCTGAAATATAGGTCGGTTCCTCCTTGTTTCATGTGTTCGTATGGAAGAGGAAGTTCTGAAATTTATTTTGATGAGGAAAAAAATACAAAAACAAAAAGCAACTTGTGTAAAACTTGTGTGAAAAGCTAAAGATATGACGTGCATGGTATTCTTTTCCGGCTTGATAAGAATTTTGGATGGATCAATTTTTCCTATGATTTAAATTTAGAAACAAGGATGCAATCTTGACTTATATTCTTGCTGCATGCACTGAACCCAATTTAGATGTATGGCATTGGAAATATGTTATCTACATGTATGTATAAATGTTTGCAGGTTCATATACAAAACGGGCAGTACCTTCTGCCAAAATTAGAATATGCTTGTCTAGAATACATGACATTGTTTGCATACACTTCAGAGTTGGATGTATGTTTAATGGAATGTTAGATTTATTTGTAGCAGAATCATTTTATACAGAAACAATTAAGAATGGGTCAATGTAAGGATCAGGCAGATGATATACCTTCAGAATTTTTGCTGAACTTTTTTCTTTTGAATTTTGTTCAAATTAATCTCCATGTGAATGTAATGAAGAAGCTTTTCACATTCTCAAAGTCAGATAGTGAAGGGAGATATTATACTGCTATTAACAATTTAACTGAATTATATCAAAAAACATTTCCATCATCTTTTCCCCTAATGATCTTTAACAAAATATAACTTAAATATGAAGATTTTTCTTCACCATCCATATGTGAAATGAATCACATACTGTACATTTGTACAATGCCAGTCTCAATAGAGGAATATAAAGTTAAGCCAAAAATTTTGAAGTTCACATCATGCTTGCCTGGTTCTTAAATGAACCCTGTACTTAATTTCGATGTAAAACGTAGATCATACTGAATAATGTCTAAATAAAAAGAACACTTTTTTATGAGCACTTGTACTTTGATACAAGTTTGATGTAACATTTTTCCACATTCAAAATGTGCAACTTTAAGCATATGAAGTCCCTATAATTGTTTTCTGTCAACTTAAAAGAAATACTTTTAATATTGATTTCAATTCATACCAGTAACATGACTAAGTCACAGTTAGTTGCATAGTACATAGGAATGGAAAATAAATTTTTTGATGAAATGCAAGTGAAGTGAAAAATAAATGTCTGTAGGTATTATTACATGTATTTAGTTTAATAATTATGTTTTCAGGAAAATTTTTTCACACGATCATTTCACCCAAGTACATCAAATTCCTCGGCCAGGGGAAACCGTCAGGTCAAACTCTGCTCACTGCTGTAAAGATTTAGAGTCCTCAGGGAAATTTCTGTGATTTTGAGAAAAAAATTCTATATTTCTCCAATTTTGAGAAGAAAAAAAAACATTATTCAACTTCTGTTGAATATGCGATCAGCTATATTTTTAAGCGTATCATAAAATTTACTTCTACTAGAAATCATACATTTTGAGATCGGGGAATTAAGACTTTAAACTTTCAGCAGTGTGTTATATTTGATTTTTCTTTTCAATTTGCGTCTCAAATATACTTATCATATTGCATGAGTACGTGCAGATTTGCGCCGACTTTGCTACGTGTATGTGGCATTTCGCAATACTTGAAATTATGTTACTAAAGTTTATCAAAATGGCCTAAATTTTCTGAATATTGAGATTTACTGATTTGCGGCATTACATATACTTCTAATCTGTAATTCTTGGATCATCTTAATTAACAATATCCCATTTAAAAACAAATTAAACTGCTAACCACATTTATTTTTTCATTCTCTTGCATGAGTATAACAAAACATTGTCAGGTCACCATTCAGTTCATTCAAATGAAATTTTCATCATCACAAAGACAAAATAATAATTGACAGTGAGATCTATGTTTTCTGCAGTAAATTGGATGAAATCTTAAACTCCAGCTGAAATTTTTATGAAATATTGGGTTCCTATAAGCCACAGCCTTTTAAGGTGCGTCATTGGTCACGATTATGGACTGTTCTTGCGCATCTCCTGTTTTAGTACTCATTGAGCTTGACTTTTCTAGATATTTCAATTTATTATGGCCAATGTATCATTTCTTACTCTTTTTAAGACTTTGATTCATTGGAAACATTAAATCGGCCAAGTTTGAAAATTTGATCTAAAATTAATGAAGTATGCGTAAGAAAATGCTTTGCGGTAATTTCTGTAAAAAATGACGTGGAGGTACTTTTTTTAACTGTTCGGATTTCTTTTACGTCAGTAATTACCCATGGATTTTGTTTTACGTATAGAATATTATTGATTTAAGCTTTTTTATATGGTATGGCTGATGAATACCGACAAATTGTAGATTGTTTAAATTCCACCCAAAATAAGGCAAATTTTCAGCTCTGACACTTTTTCAAGAAAACCACAAAATGACACTATTTGTGAGCGTCTGTTCTCTCTTATTTGAACACGGACATACACTTTTTCTTCATTATTTTGAAAAGACTTCCCTAGGAGCACGTGTTACTGTGTGTTTGGAAAAATCGTTGAAATTCGGTATCTTTGAAATTTTGACCTTAATTGGATTATTTAAATAATTTCGTTATTTTTGTGTAAAATCTAGAAAATTTTTAATTATTGAAGTTGGTACCTAAGGTAGCACTTTATCAAATTTTACTTTTATACAAAGTTTCTTACCTGTTTTATTGTATAATAACAAAGAAAAGTAAAATAAAAATTAAATGAGTGCATTTCAATACTTTTTGTATTTTCTTTACAAATGTGCTATTTTTAGCAACAAATTTCTGGCATTTTTTACCCAGTTTTCAAATAAGCATAAATCTTGATTTTCATCACGGACCTATTAATTTTCCTTCATAAAATGATTAAGTGACATGAATACTATATTTTCATATGGTTATCATAAAATCGTTAAAATTCCTTCATTCAGAAATGACATGCCTTAAGCGGGTCATGACGAATGTCCGTGGAGCTAATGTCATAGCACTAATGTAAGCATTGGTTGCATGGACAAACTTAAACCTGGGCTTTATCTAATGAACTATTAGAGATAGTCTTTCAGTTTTCACATGTAGATACCTAATGACTAAACCTTTCATTTGAATGTTGACTTTTGACCCAAGAGTTTGACTTACTTTAAAAAAAAAGTTTAACCTGGGCTATATCTCATTATCAATAAGATTGCTTTGATATTTCACATTTAGATGCCTCATGACCAGAGCTTTCAATTAAGGCCTTTACTTTTGACCTAGTGACCCTGACCTAGGAGTTTGACCTACTTTTAAAACTTAAAACCTAGGCTGTAACTTATAAACTATTAGAGGTAGTGATTTTAATATATCACATGTAGATACTTCATGACCAGACTTAGTGACCTTGATCTAGAAGTTTGACCTACTTTTAGAACTTAAACTTGGGCTGTAAATCATGAACTGAAAGAGGTAGTGACTTTACATATTACATGTAGATACCTCATGACAAGACCTTTCAATTAAGGTTGTGAAATTTGACCTAGTGACTTTGATCTAGAAGTTTAGCCCACTTTATAAAATCTTCAACCAGGGGTATCCCATGAACTGTAAGAGACAGAGCTTAGATAATTCTCTTGTGGTTAGCTCATGACCTGACCTTTCATTTGAGGTCTTGCCTTTTGACCTAGTTACCATGGAGTTTCAACTATGTGAAAAAAGCTTTTCATGGGCTGTAAGTCATGAAATGTGAAGAATAGAGCTAAGGTATTTCTCATGTGAATACTTCATGACCAGACCTTTTATTTGAGGCTTTGACTGTAGACTTAGTCACCTTGACTTTGGAGTTTGAGTTCAACTTTAATCAAGGTTATATGTCATGAACTGTAAGGGATAGAGCTTAGATATTTCGCATGTGGATACCTCATATGGGATCTTGACTTTTGACCAAGTGACCTGACCTTGGAGTTTGTTCTAGTTTTCAAAGAAAAAACCCTTTTGCCTGGGCCCTATCTTTTGAACTATAAGGGAGAAAGCTGAGGTATTTCATATTCAGATACTCACATCATGACCATACCTTTCATTTCTGACCTTCACTTTTGACCCAGTGACCTTGACCTTCAAGATTGGCAAATTTACCTGACCATATCTTACTATTTTATAGAATTGCCGTTTTACCATCAAACATCCACACGACAATCAATATTGTCTTCTGACAATTCTTATTCCACCTATTTAGAATGTTGTAGGATTAAGATAGTGGAAGCACATGGTAGTGCTTCACATGTTTTTTAAAAGTCTGTGAACATTTAGTTGGATTTATGAAATGGATTTTTGTGAGCTACATAAATATATTCAAAAGACAGCGTTTTCATATACATGTACATCAACACATGATATAGTCACTTGATCATCAGGCTGATGTAGCAATTTTAAAAAATGCTGTGAGAGCTGCAGTATTGGAGCTATACCGCTATTCTTTAAGTTTACATAAGTTTTCAGGCTTTTACATTCATTGAAAGATTTGCATTTATATGTACTAACAATAAATTTTCTATCTCTAGAAGATGAGTACAAAATGTATTTATTTTTGCTCTTATAACAGTATATTTTCTTATGATCATTTTATAGCGTATTATTTATCAGCGTTATAACATTATTTCATAATTATAAATGTGTTTGTTACATGCATTGAGTATTTTCAGTTTAAATGTTAAAAAAAATCAGCCAGTTACTGCTTCATTTTGTGATTTTCTGTCCTTTTGTTAAGCTCCTGCAACGGTCAATAAACTAATTTACCAAGAACTTCATCCTCTGAATAGGTAGTTGGGGTAAATGTCCAAAGATAATCTCTATTCTATTGAATTGAATGTTTGTCACTGCAAATTTTGAATTTTTGCCGATTGTAGGTTTTATTTATTACAGCAATTTTGTAAAAGCCCACCCAGCATAAAGTCTAATTGATTTACATTATTTATTTTTCGTCTTTTATTTTTCTTCCTTAGAATGAGACCATTGATCCAGGAAAGTTCACATTTGAAGACTTCTTCAACTTTTACCGTCATCTTGTGGGTAGAACAGAGGTGGATAAAGTATTTGATGAAGTGTAAGTTATATCTTTTTGTAAAACTCCTGTTATATCCATTTTAGACAGATTTTAAGAATTCACATATTTTGTACAGTATTATATTGCTTATGTACTGTACGGCATATTGCCAGAAGTTTTCATGTAAATTCTACAGTTTATACATGTCTGCCAGATTTTCATGGCTTTGATTACTTTTCCTCTGTATTTCACAGATAGATTCACAGTTTGGTACTTTCTTCCTTCATTTGTGTCAATATATATGGATTTAGGCACCTATTTTAACTTTAAGCTTCCATCATAATTTATAGATACCAAAGCTTATTTGAATGAAAAAAAAAGAATTTCTAGAGAATGAATATTTTAAATGCATTAATTTTTCTTCAAATGTCTAAAAATTTTCTGGAAACTTTGTCCGAGAATGTCTGTCAGATCCATCAGCCATGCAATCTGAGCTCAATTTGTGATCCTTAAATGTACGGTATTAGTTTCAACCAATTACACAGTTTACATTGTGGTCTTTTAATATTGTAGTGGGGCTAAGAAGAAGCCATACCTTACAGTTGAACAGTTTGTTCAGTTTCTCAACAAAGAGCAACGTGATCCACGACTTAACGAGATCCTGTACCCCTACTATACGATCAAGCAGGCACAGGAGTTTATCAACTTGTATGAAACAAAGAATGGGATGGCTGCAAAAGGTAAAATTTGTGCACACCTTATTGTGTTTGAATCATATTTATTCAGAGAAAGCATACTTAATTTTGCTTGACTTCTACTTAATATTTATCATACAGGTACATGTTTGTAATAGAGTTTGAATTATAAATTTTTATATCTTTTGTTTCCATAAACCATCAGGGCAGATAGAATATTGGTTGTGGTCCGGTTGTCCTTAATTCTGCCCTACATTTAATAAAACTGGAGTAACTTTATAAATGTGTAGAGTATGGCTTTAACTGTTTCACATGTGTTTCCTTTTGTTAAGGCCAATTTGTGCCTAACCTTTGACCTTGTTACCTTGACCTTAGTGTTTGACCTTTTTCAAATCTTTCATATTTAGGATATCTTGAATAGTAAATGATAGAGTATTCACATTTATGCATTCTGTAGGAAAATGTTGACCTTTAACTTTGTAAAATATACATGAAGCTGTATAAGTTATATGTCATCCTGGAGTATGTCCTGTTCATTCCTGCAAAAAGGGTTTAGTGAAATTATCTAACATGCTTTCAGTTAGAAATTTTAAAATTGATTTGACAATTCCAAATAAGTAGATGAGGCAAAAATGAGGCGAAAATCTGAAGTATATCAACTAAGTAAATAATGCTCAACAAAGTGATGATTTGCCTTTCGGTTTCAAATGATATTTTAGAAATAAGATAATTGATAAAATTCTATTAGCACAGTAGGCTATTTGTGATTCTTTATGCTATCCTTGATTCTACGGCATAGAACAGCTTTGATTATAATAGTGGTTAACCTAATGTCGTAATTCCTTCACCCTTTATGTGTATGATTTTGGTACATAGCAAAGGGTGAAAATGTTCTTATTTGTGTTGTATCACGGCGATTGCTTCTCACGACTCGATATCGTCAGTCTATGAATTAAAAGTTTTTTTCTATAGCCTCTGGAACATGTGCTTGTCTTTGTGAATATTTTAGGGGATTGTGAAACAGAAATTATATAGGAAACAAACTTATATATTCTAAAAAAATAGTTTTAGAATGTGGTGATGGAAATTCTAAACGTATATTTATATATATCTACATTGTATTGATTGGGAATATTGAAAATGAAAATCTATTTTCAATTGGTTTAGATGCATCATTTGAAGTTCTTGTTCCCTCGCAACGTAGTTGTGATTGGATATACCATTGTAGTTCCGCTGCCGTGTATGTGAAGTTACGTTTTCTATTAATACAATCGGTAGAAGAACAATTGTTCATGGGATCTTGTGCAAACTTGATCCACATGCTGCTTTGATCAATTTTCAAGGTCAAGGTCATGATATAAGGCAGTGCAAGGGGATGTCAAACTTAGCATTTTCTTGTTTTACTATAGGTATCAAATGCATGAATTCTTAGCTATTATTCATAATTATAAAATAAACTATTAGTAATGGCAACCTTGCCCTATTTCATTGAAATATGATTCTTTTATTGCGTTATAATCAGCGGAACCAGGTAAGTATGGTGAATGGATAATTGCCCTTTTTGTTTCCGTTAGTCACTTAAAAAAATCGTAGCTCAAGTTGTGATCCGTAACACTTATATTAAAGATAGCAGTATGGGTTTTGCAATAATGTCTTTTAGATGTATAGAATTACTGCTTAGCCAAGACGGTGTCTGATATAAATGCTTGTGATGAAATTCCTTTAGAAATTGGTACTTGAAAAATTACCTTGAGTTTTATGCTGGCTTTCATGGAATTAGATGTTTAAGTCGGACACCGTCCCAAATGGGAAGTAACTCCATATATCAAAAAGACAAAATATAAATGTTGTCATAATGAAAGTTACATAATAAGTAATTGCTACTTATGATGTTTATTTTGGCTTTATAAAAAAATTATCTTTTAAAAGAATGGTATTAAAAAGAAATCCTTTAATCTTAAACAGTCAAATTTTAATTGCACAATGAGAGTTCAACTAAGTAATTTGAATTAAAGGTTAGTAATAATAATTCGATGAATGTTTCAAAATTTCTAAATGCTAAGGGATCACAGACTTTTGCATGAGCTAGTTAGAAAATATATATACCATTATTTTCCTGCAGGTACTGATTTAATTTTGGTAGAACATAAATATGTTTAGATTATTCTTGTGACCTTACAATATATATAACATTCAAATTTTATGTTTTTGAAGTTGTCTAATTTCTTGACTCTAGTTTCAGTTAGAATTTGTTCCTCATTTGGGAATGGAGTTTTCTTCCTGCATTTCATACACATCTCATGTTTGTTTATTTTTTTATGTCATATACATGTATAACATTCTCTTCGACTAACAAGTTGATATTGCGTACTTATTATTCCTTAGTTACATTTCACTGATATGCCCAGAAAACTTTTATTCACATGTATAACATTTTTCAAATTCAGAAATTAATAAGATAGTTCCATGGATAATTACAAAGTAGAGAAAATGACATACCAGTAGAATATGACATACCAGTAGAATATGACATGACATACCAATTGTAGATGTTTATCCACGGTTCATTCTATAACCATTCAGAATCTCACTTAGCTTCACGTTTATTTGTACAAGGTTGAATTTCAGAGAAAGGACTTATTATACTTTTCATTTATCACATACATGTATTAATGAGAAATTTTCTTACAAATAAGACAACCTTTCCATGTTTTATAGGTATTTCTGGGAAATTTTCGTAAACAGTCAATTAAGAAAAAGCCTGGAAATTTATACTTTCCAAATCTACATTATATACATGTACACACTCCTACTTGGTATGTTAGAGAAATTGTTTTCTTACACCCGCATTTGTGGGAAAACTGTTTCTTTGCAATTACATGTATTACATCTTACAAATTGGAACAGATTCAAGACACAAATTGTCAAATAGAACCAGTAATCACTGATATTAGTACTTTTGAGATATTCATACATCTGTCCTTGGTTCATAAGTTTGTATGTGAAGGATCTTGTTATTTCTTTCTATCAACAGAATGATAAAGGGACTTTTAACCTATCTATATATGTAACACATTTATGTACAATGTACTGGATAAGTTCAAGCAGTAGTGACCTTTTTATATTAAGTTCCCAGAACATCAAAAACTTAATATTTCCATAACACTTGTAACAGAACAAGATTTATCTGCGTGATAAAGTCATTCCCTTTACGTCATTAAAATTCCAATTCAACCATTTAGTGACATTTGGATTTTGAAGAATACATAGTATTTCAGATTTGATCTTCTATCCTCTTTTTGAGAACAGTATCAATAACAGCAAAATGTGTGAATTCATTCTTCCGCAAAAGATCTTGCTCTTTAAAGAAAAAAACCTTTTTCAGAAAAACCTCACTTTAACAACTGTATGATTTAATTAATGTGTTCCAGATGTTAAATAAAAGCAGTTTCACATGTGTTTTTATTGCTAGAGTTCCTGTCAAGGCTTTGAATTGTTTTGCTTAGCGTTGCCTCAGATACTGCTTGATTGAAAGTGTGTATATGTAACAGAAAGATAAAAGACTATAACAGGAAAAACAGGAATAATCTTTGATGTTATGTATTACAGGGCATCTGTCACAGGAAGGCTTCTTGAAGTACCTTATGAGTGAGGAAAACAACATTGTACCGCCAGAGTTACTGGACTTGAGTCATGACATGGGCCAATCGCTGTCACACTACTTCATCAATTCCAGTCATAACACATATTTGACAGGTTGTTTATTTGTTAACATCTGTTTGTGGTAGCAAATTCACACTGACTCTGAGAGTGTACTTTAGGCTAGGCAGTATCAGGAAAAAAGAAATTTACGCTTTAAAACTTGTAAAAATCCATGATCGTTGATCATTATGATAGGATAATTTGTATGTTACCTTCAGAATTTTTTTCTTGTGCAAAATAAATTTGTCTTATATTAGTCATTAAAATACATGTAAGTGCTCTTTCTGTAGAATTTAAACTTCTCTCCGAAATCTTACATGATCTCAAAATATTATCCTCATATTAAATGATTACATTGTCATATTGTTATCTTTATTCAGGTCATCAGTTAACTGGTCGTTCCTCGGTGGAGATGTACCGTCAGGTGTTATTAAGTGGGTGTCGCTGTATAGAACTGGACTGTTGGGACGGTAGGAATGCTGATGAAGAACCAGTAATAACACACGGCTACACAATGTGCACTGAAATCTCATTCAAGGTTTGTCATTAGTGATTTGCCATTTCAAAGGGCATTGTACTCAATCTGCAAAGGGATGTAACAATATATCGATATATTGCGATATTTCATAAAATTTCATAACGAGATGCGAAATGTGTATCACAATATATCGTGCCGGTATAGATTATACAAATGAAAAATTGAATCACATTGATTTTAATCAATTTCATTGAAAACAAGAGACCAATTACCTACATCACTTACAATCGAAAATGATGATGACAAATGCAATCAAGAATACAATTATGTGTGTTTCTTTCAAGCAAATGACATTGACAAATTCAATCAGAAAATATAAATAGTATGTACAAACAAAATTTTTCATTAGATATGACAAAAATGAAAATAAACAATATATCCCAATGCAGCAAATAAAACATCGCAGTATATCGCAATACACTTCTGGTGTATCGTTTCACCCCTATGAGATACCATTTATATTTCGCCTGCAACAAAGGGACTGTTTAGAGGTCTGTCCGTTATGTTCCAATCAAACTTACAGGATGGTCAAAGATGATAAGACTGAATACCCAATTTGGGTAAAGTTCATATAATTAGGGGAAAACATACCTATTTTATTATTATTATTTCATTGCAGCTTTACATTTATACATAATACATAATGTAATTTACTCATGCAAATCTTTAAAACAGAATGTTGATAATCCCTACTTGGTATCATAGTTTACCTTGAAATCAGTGTACACAATTTCTCAGTCATTAATCCTTGATGTTTATTATACATTTCAGGAGGTCATTGAAGCCATTGCAGAAAGTGCATTCAAAACATCAGAATATCCTGTGATCTTGTCTTTTGAAAACCATTGCTCGTAAGTACCACTATATACCTTTAAAGCATTGTTTGAAAAGTAACTTGTGTGAATGTTTACTTTCTTTGTAGATTTTTTTTTTCTACAACGTTTAGACATCTTTGTCCAAATGAATGTGCTCTTGTTAAAAATATATAGATACATGTATATTGCCTTATACTTGTCAGTCTGTCTGTCTTTATAGATATATCTTGTCTAAGTCATAGATAAATCATCTTAAATAGTTAAGTGTAGCTGCAGCTGAATTGAGTGTTATGTTGTTGAATTCTAGTATTAAAGTATACTTTATCATACAACTCAACTAGGGTACATTTTTATGCTATACACGGTTTTTCTAGAGTGAAAGGTAGTTTATTCTGTTAATGATTCTTATTTACAATCAAAAGCTGAAAGACTAATTTCCCATTTATGAAATTTATAAGCAAGAAAAGGAATTAAACATAGTTTTTGGTTGTAAATGCATATGTTAAAATAAGAGATACATGTATCATATTTATGGACTACTTCTTGGATAATGAAGATGAATATTATTTGCAGTATATCATATTTAATGGTCATAGTTTACCACTTTGGTATTACTTTCTATAAGTAAATAAGCATGATTTGTTGTACCTGCCTCTGTAATTATTTTGAAGAAAGATTCAAGCTAATTATTTCTTGGAAAAAAACAAAATTGATCATGTTTGTTATCAAAAAATAAGTCAGATTGTGTGGTTGACCAACTTTGTCTGCTTGTTAAAATGACTTAATGTTCAACAACAATGTAATGAAATGAAAATATTCTTTCTTACTGTCTTTTTTTTCCCTTCAGGCACAAACAACAGGCCAAAATGGCTGCTCATTGTCGCAATATATTTGGAGAAATGCTATTAACAGAATGTATGGACGGCTTTCCTGTAAGTTATGATATGGTTTGAGACAGATAAACGTAAATTTGACCTTATTTTTATAAAAGAAGTGTATTATGCCAATATTTATGAAAAAGAAGTGGTAGTTTGATGAACAATTAATTATTTTGTATATATATAATTATCTTTAAATGAGAGATGTGTCAATTGTAGATCTGAACTTACATGCAGTTCCCCAATGACACCAAATCATGATCATGTTAACTATGACCTCACACCAATCATAATGATCTTTACATTCCACTTATCCAATCAGAGCCTACATTATAGATTTGAATCATTTGCAGTTGGAGGTAGATATTCCTTTGCCAAGTCCACATCTGTTGAAAAGAAAAATCATAGTGAAGAACAAGAAAAAACATTTTCATAAAGGTAATAAGATACAAAGTCGTGTAATGTTGATCGCTGAGTAAGATTTATTTTGTCGTAAGGTTTGTGCAAACCTGCCTACTTTAACAATTTTGGCATGATTTTTAAGATTTTTGACCTACAAATTGGATCTACACTTTTTCTGCTCATTTTTTTTTCGCCTAAAACATACATGTATTTCCAATCAGAATTACATTTAAAAATATTTTAAACAAACGAATAGACTCGCCTTAATAAATTTGCTGTAAGTTGAGGGTTTAGTATCAAATAAGCAATTGTGTAAATGATTAAGATTTATAAAAATGTCAAAGTAGGGAAAAGAAGATGCTTTTTTCTCAAAATTACATTCGTTTATAGAATGCTTAACTTCCACAAATTACACATTTGTTAGCAAAATTTTACACTTTTGGTAAGAAACAGGTAGGTAGGTCTGTGCATAAAACTCCTTAATTCACCATCTGTGGTCACCATTTATTTACTTTCTGCTCAGACAGATAAAAACAAAGTGACATTCCATAAATTCTATATCATAGTAACTTTCGAATAAATTTGAAAAAATCAATAATTTATAGTTACGATACGTACAATGTATAAATTCAGTGTAGAATCTTCTGTCTGATAAAAAACTTTGAATAACGATGTTCTGAAAGATATCCTCTTCCTGGATTGCAGAAAAGGTCAAAGTTCAGAAGACTTCTAGCTCAATCAAACTTAAAGTAGACGGCATTTCACTGAACGGTGAAACAAAAGGTGGAGGGACAGGGGATGAGGGCGGAGGGACTTTAGGCAATAATGAACCTCTGTCCACTGTCAAAGAATGTGAGAATGAGGAGAGTGGACATCAAACAGTGACATCACCGAGTCAGTCGGCGCCCCCTGCCATGACATCACCAGATAGGAAACCAAGGGAGAGTATCTCAGAAGATGCCTTAAGTGACGGAGCACCAAATGATTTAGACGAACATGGGTCAGACTCTGAATCCAGCGAATCGGAAGATGACGATGCTGAAGTAGCAAATTTTAAGAAAGAAAAGGTTTGTTAACTGATATTTTGAAGTTGCTATGGGAATGTATTATTTTGAGCTTACTTTATGTAGTAAATTATAACAATAATAAACATTTACATTGTGCAATCACAAGATGACTAGTTAAAGCCGTTTTCAGGCTGTTTAAGTTGAATCTGAAGATCTGGATGAAATTCAGACATTCCCAATCACATTAATATTTTGACCTTGACATTTTGCTGATAATCTTGACATTGATAGATGGTAGTTGATAACAATATATTTATAATTTCCAGGGTACTGCAGGGAAAGAAGCAGAGGCAGCGTTAGAAATGTCTGCTTTAGTAAACTATGTACAACCTGTACATTTCCATTCCTTTGAAAGCTCAGAAAGTAAGCAGACTTCCAAATTTTAAAATGTCTAGAAATACATGCTAAAGGTTACTTATCTCCATTGAGCACATTTACACTGTGTTTAAGGTATATTGTTGTGTACTGTATCTATATACATGTAGTTATACTTATTACACAAAGTCTACTTGAGTTCCTTTGGATTAAATTATTTCATGTCAGTTGAAGTTAACTCAGTTTAAATTGTGATGAGAGAAAAATTCACATTAGTAAGGCCATGTAAAATTAAATCTTTGTTTCTCAGACACCGCCGTGTGCTATAATTTGCCACCATTGAAACATTTTTTTTGCGACTTCAGAAAACAAAATCTGCCATGTCTCATTCCTGATCGTCAATTAAAAATGAAATATCAATAAATTTTTTAGAGGAAATTAAATTGTCCTGTAAAACTGTTCAAATGGTACCCAATAAATACTTTTTTAAAAAATCATGTCGCGTTCCGTATTTCTGTTATGGGTAACCAGATGACTTTAGCCACATGCCTTGTAAATGATATTATGTAGAGCTATATACTGAAAATGTGCTGACACTGTGACGTGTCATGGACACTTGGACAGCATATTCATGTGTTTAACATGTTTAATACATCAAGTATTAAAAGTTTGTAAACTTTTCTTTATCGATCTCTACAGCATATGGCATTTGTAAATGTTTAAGCCCAACATTGTGATATTTCTTAGTCTATTGGTAATGAAGTTCACGCTGTAAAAAGTATGCACAGACCACCGACGAACGCAAGAGAAACATACATGTAGTTAAATCCTTACATCTATGGATAAAAAATGTCCATTGTACCCTTGTACATAATTCTATCAGACAGTGGTTAATGCTAACCAATTTTGTTCGATTTCTAATGCAATTAGATTCCGCTTCTTTCAGACTTGACTTCTGAAGATATACGCTATTGGCCGATGTGTTGACCTTATCAATGCATCCACCCGAAGAAGTGAGGGGCCATATAGCATGCACATGCCAATTGAAACACGATTTAATTTGAACTGGGTTTAAATAAGGTGTAAGCAATTAATAATACATGTACATATATTAAGCTGAATTTATGTCTCCCCTTTCAGAAAGCCATACATTTCAATGTACATGACCATTTTCTTTTTGACTGACGGTTCAAAGATAGTTTTCTATGAGGAAAATGAGTGGGGGTATGAAATGAGCGGGGGTATAACTGGACATAATATGATTTTTAGCTCACCTCGACGAAGTTAAGATGAGCTTATGCTATAACCCCGGCGTCCGCGTCCCCGTCCCCGTCCGCGTCCGCGTCCCCGTCCGCGTCCGGTTAAAGTTTTTGGGCAACTCAGTATCTGACAAAGTACTGATGCTACAGTAACCAAACTTGCACAAGTGATTCATCTTGGGATGCTGAGGTGAACCCATGCATCGGATGCAGCATCTGACCTACATTTTCCGGTTGAATGACTTTGTCAATGTCTGGTTAAAGTTTTTGGGGTAGTTCAGTATCTGACAAAGTAATGATGCTACAGTAACCAAACTTGCACAAGTGATTCATCTTGAGATGCTGAGGTTAACCCATGCATCGGATGCAGCATCTGACCTACTTTTTCCGCTTGAGTGATTTTGCCTTATAAGGCCAATATTGAGCAAAGTATAAGTGCTACATGTACCAAACTTGCATATTGGATGTATCTTTGATCAAACTTTCATAAAATGACCTTGACCTACTTTTTCCGCTTGAGTGATTTTGCCTTTAAAGGCCAATATTGAGCAAAGTATAAGTGCTACATGTACCAAACTTGCATATTGGATGTATCTTTGATCAAACTTTCATAAAATGACCTTGACCTACTTTTTCCGCTTGAGCGATTCTGCCTTTAAAGGCTTATATTGAGCAAAGTATAAGTGCTACATGTACCAAACTTGCATATTGGATGTATCTTTGATCAAACTTTCATAAAATGACCTTGACCTACTTTTTCCACTCGAGTGATTTTGCCTTGAAAGGCCAATATTGAGCAAAGTATAAGTGCTACATGTACCAAACTTGCATATTGGATGTATCTTTGATCAAACTTTCATAAAATGACCTTGACCTACTTTTTCCACTTGAGCGATTTTGCCTTTAAAGGCCAATATTGAGCAAAGTATAAGTGCTACATGTACCAAACTTGCATATTGGATGTATCTTTGATCAAACTTTCATAAAATGACCTTGACCTACTTTTTCCGCTTGAGCGATTCTGCCTTTAAAGGCTTATATTGAGCAAAGTATAAGTGCTACATGTACCAAACTTGCATATTGGATGTATCTTTGATCAAACTTTCATAAAATGACCTTGACCTACTTTTTTCACTTGAGTGATTTTGCCTTTAAAGGCCAATATTGAGCAAAGTATAAGTGCTACATGTACCAAACTTGCATATTGGATGTATCTTTGATCAAACTTTCATAAAATGACCTTGACCTACTTTTTCCCACTTGAGTGATTTTCTTATTAATCATGTACTTAGAGATATGTTTTAATTGAACTTTGCTGCCGCGAGGTGAGCTTCGTAATCTTTGATTACACTATGTTTTTGTTTTATATGTAAATGAATTAAATAACAGTACTCTTAAGGGGGAAAAAACAAAACAAATAACAAAAACCCTAGCTACCTTTCCACTTTTTCAGACCTAATTATCTGAGAAACATATAATTAAGTTTACATGGCCTAAAGTGTTCCACAGATTTTTGTTCCTTTTCCCAAAAAATGCCGAAGAGAAAAATTATTCCTCGGATGATCATGAAAAGTCTTTATCATTGTCACATTGTCACATATTCTATGTTTCCAATCCCAGACTTAAAAAATGTGAAGGGAGAAAAAAAGTTTATTTCTTAGATATTCTTTAAAATGATGGTTAATTTCTTGTTTTTCAGAAAAACGGAAAAGTTTTGAAATTTCATCCTTTGTTGAATCTCAAGCCACAAGTTTGCTGAAAGAATATCCAGTAGAGTTTGTCAAGTATCCTTTCAAGAAGTAAAGATGAGCTCTTCTTGCGATTTGTACAATCATTAACATTTACATCTACATTCTGTTTTATTTTCCTACTGTTCCCCCTCGTTCATTTAAATAAGATATTAGAATGTCGTACATGTATTGCGTCTTTTTGAAATACAGAGTTACTAACCATTTTTTAGGGTATCCGAAGTAAAAGGCATTGTGACGTCATTAAATTCCTTTAAAAATGTTATATTTGTAACTCTGTTTCCATAAATTGTATGCTGGTTTCCTCATAATTTGATTTCGTCACAATTTATTGATGTCAGATACCTGCACAAAGGGGAGGTAACTCTGTATTTCGAAAAGACCAAATTAAAATTGAAGAATTACTCAATTAAATTTGAAGTCTTTTAACTATAATTTAAAAAGAGGAAAAAATAATTTAAAATAGAGGAAAAATGAACTCAAAAATAAAATTCCTTTGAGATTGATTGAGCCTTAACATATCTAAAGTTATAACAAGCGCCAGTTAAGTAGGATATACCCTCGGGGGACCAGGGTGGATTCCGGCAATTTCCTTCCTCAAGTAAGTTCTTCTATATTATAATGATAAGTTATTAGACATTTTAATATACACATACAAGGATTTTGTCACATACACGTATATCTGTTGCAAGGAGCATTTAATGAAATGTATCTTGAAAATTTTGAGTTTGTTCATAGATTGTTTGGACTTTATACACAGCAATCTCATGTACTAGTAACAGGTAATATGACCAGTAAAAGGTCATATGTATTGATAGAATAAGAAAAAAAAAAAAGAAAACTTAAGCCTGTTTAATTAATCTTCCTTAAGTTAAGCTGTATAGTATATAACATTTATTTTCTGGAATATTTCAGATTTTCTGGAATGCAGGGTGTCAATTGGTAGCACTTAACTTCCAAACCTTAGGTTAGTAGAATGAACATTGTGCTAGTAGAAATAAAAGTTGTTTATTTACATTTTAATTTGAATTGTTAAAAATGAATATGAAAGCTTCACTTTTATGGTTTCCCTTACAGATACAGCAATGCAACTTAACCTGGGAATATTTGAATACAATAACCAATCAGGGTATATATTGAAACCTGACTTCATGAGACGTACAGATAGACGTTTTGACCCTTTTGCAGAATCGATCGTAGATGGCATTGTTGCTGGAATGTTATCAATCAGGGTAAGAACTGTTTGTTTATTGATTTTGAGTAAGCACATGAAAATTTATTCAGTTGATAAAAATTACGTACCCTGAAACAAAGGTTGAGATTTGTTTTCCACAGTGTAAGAAATCAGTCTTAATTTATTAATGGAAATGTTGATACATGTAGTATATTAAGTATTACCACATGAAAAATTAAAAAGTGTCTGGTTCAGGGAAATGTTGATAGTATATTAAGTATTACCATATGAAAAATTAAAAAGTGTCTGGTTCAGGGAAATGTTGATAGTATATTAAGTATTACCATATGAAAAATTAAAAAGTGTCTGGTTCAGGGAAATGTTGATAGTATATTAAGTATTACCATATGAAAAATTAAAAAGTGTCTGGTTCAGGGAAATGTTGATAGTATATTAAGTATTACCATATGAAAAATTAAAAAGTGTCTGGTTCAGGGAAATGTTGATAGTATATTAAGTATTACCATATGAAAAATTAAAAAGTGTCTGGTTCAGGGAAATGTTGATAGTATATTAAGTATTACCACATGAAAAATTAAAAAGTGTCTGGTTCAGGGAAATGTTGATAGTATATTAAGTATTACCATATGAAAAATTAAAAAGTGTCTGGTTCAGGGAAATGTTGATAGTATATTAAGTATTACCATATGAAAAATTAAAAAGTGTCTGGTTCAGGGAAATGTTGATAGTATATTAAGTATTACCATATGAAAAATTAAAAAGTGTCTGGTTCAGGGAAATGTTGATAGTATATTAAGTATTACCATATGAAAAATTAAAAAGTGTCTGGTTCAGGGAAATGTTGATAGTATATTAAGTATTACCATATGAAAAATTAAAAAGTGTCTGGTTCAGGGAAATGTTGATAGTATATTAAGTATTACCACATGAAAAATTAAAAAGTGTCTGGTTCAGGGAAATGTTGATAGTATATTAAGTATTACCATATGAAAAATTAAAAAGTGTCTGGTTCAGGGAAATGTTGATAGTATATTAAGTATTACCATATGAAAAATTAAAAAGTGTCTGGTTCAGGGAAATGTTGATAGTATATTAAGTATTACCATATGAAAAATTAAAAAGTGTCTGGTTCAGGGAAATGTTGATAGTATATTAAGTATTACCATATGAAAAATTAAAAAGTGTCTGGTTCAGGGAAATGTTGATAGTATATTAAGTATTACCACATGAAAAATTAAAAAGTGTCTGGTTCAGGGAAATGTTGATAGTATATTAAGTATTACCATATGAAAAATTAAAAAGTGTCTGGTTCAGGGAAATGTTGATAGTATATTAAGTATTACCATATGAAAAATTAAAAAGTGTCTGGTTCAGGGAAATGTTGATAGTATATTAAGTATTACCATATGAAAAATTAAAAAGTGTCTGGTTCAGGGAAATGTTGATAGTATATTAAGTATTACCATATGAAAAATTAAAAAGTGTCTGGTTCAGGGAAATGTTGATAGTATATTAAGTATTACCATATGAAAAATTAAAAAGTGTCTGGTTCAGGGAAATGTTGATAGTATATTAAGTATTACCATATGAAAAATTAAAAAGTGTCTGGTTCAGGGAAATGTTGATAGTATATTAAGTATTACCATATGAAAAATTAAAAAGTGTCTGGTTCAGGGAAATGTTGATAGTATATTAAGTATTACCATATGAAAAATTAAAAAGTGTCTGGTTCAGGGAAATGTTGATAGTATATTAAGTATTACCATATGAAAAATTAAAAAGTGTCTGGTTCAGGGAAATGTTGATAGTATATTAAGTATTACCATATGAAAAATTAAAAAGTGTCTGGTTCAGGGAAATGTTGATAGTATATTAAGTATTACCATATGAAAAATTAAAAAGTGTCTGGTTCAGGGAAATGTTGATAGTATATTAAGTATTACCATATGAAAAATTAAAAAGTGTCTGGTTCAGGGAAATGTTGATAGTATATTAAGTATTACTATATGAAAAATTAAAAAGTGTCTGGTTCAGGGAAATGTTGATAGTATATTAAGTATTACCATATGAAAAATTAAAAAGTGTCTGGTTCAGGGAAATGTTGATAGTATATTAAGTATTACCATATGAAAAATTAAAAAGTGTCTGGTTCAGGGAAATGTTGATAGTATATTAAGTATTACCATATGAAAAATTAAAAAGTGTCTGGTTCAGGGAAATGTTGATAGTATATTAAGTATTACCATATGAAAAATTAAAAAGTGTCTGGTTCAGGGAAATGTTGATAGTATATTAAGTATTACCATATGAAAAATTAAAAAGTGTCTGGTTCAGGGAAATGTTGATAGTATATTAAGTATTACCATATGAAAAATTAAAAAGTGTCTGGTTCAGGGAAATGTTGATAGTATATTAAGTATTACCATATGAAAATTAAAAGGTGTCTGGTTCAGGGAAATGTTGATAGTATATTAAGTATTACCATATGAAAAATTAAAAAGTGTCTGGTTCAGGGAAATGTTGATAGTATATTAAGTATTACCATATGAAAAATTAAAAAGTGTCTGGTTCAGGGAAATGTTGATAGTATATTAAGTATTACCATATGAAAAATTAAAAAGTGTCTGGTTCAGGGAAATGTTGATAGTATATTAAGTATTACCATATGAAAAATTAAAAAGTGTCTGGTTCAGGGAAATGTTGATAGTATATTAAGTATTACCATATGAAAAATTAAAAAGTGTCTGGTTCAGGGAAATGTTGATAGTATATTAAGTATTACCATATGAAAAATTAAAAAGTGTCTGGTTCAGGGAAATGTTGATAGTATATAAGTATTACCATATGAAAAATTAAAAAGTGTCTGGTTCAGGGACAGGGAACAAAGGGTGGAGTTTGAAAAAATCCTGTCTTGGTTTTTCCTTAACCATAACACCCAAACTCCTATCCACTTCTACCAATCTTTCTCAGATTCATCCCACCCTCAAACCCCCACCTCATCTAATATTCAACATACCACCCAGCCTAATCCCACTACATTCAAGCCCAATACCAACAAACATCTGAATATTGAATAATGGTCCATTTTCATATTCTCAATTATCACAAAATCATTTTCTATAGAACCAGAACTCCAAAGTTGAACAAAAATATTTGAAAAGTTAAAGTAATATTTGTTCCAGTTATTAGGACAGTTCTTATTAGATAATCTCATTTCATGTAGGTTATATCAGGGCAGTTCTTAACAGACAAAAAAGTTGGTACATATGTTGAAGTTGATATGTACGGACTTCCCACCGACACAGTCAGAAAAAAGCATCGGACAAAGATTGTCCCAGCTAACGGCATTAATCCTGTTTATGACGAAGAGCCATTTCAGTTCAAAAAGGTTTGTAATTCATGGAGAGGTATATTTAGTTTACGCACTGATGTGAAATCCTAATTTTATCAGAATATTTCGCATGAAGAAACACTTCTTTTTAAAATAATCATATACAGCCATGTATATATATATATTTGCCATTAAAGACAATGAGTCAACATCTAATTTGCTTCTTTGAAACCCCCTCGAGGTATTGAAATATTAGAAGTTTGGTATGAAGATAAAAAAGATAAACATTTGTAAGAATATAGGAAAGAAAAACATTTTTACAAAAGTTCATTTGTTATTCAATTGAACACACAATTTAGCTGTATAGAACTTCCGAAGTAGTCTGATATACCGATATTTTCCATTGTTATGCATGTATAACATATCAGCTGTTTATTCCAACAAACTCTTTCGTTTATCCATGAAAAGGAAGTGAATATAATTGACTTGGATTTAGATTAGGTACATGTAAGTATGGTGGTGTTCTTCTGCCACCCAAACCATTTGATGGATTTCAATGAAACTTTACACAATGAAAGATCATATGTAGATTTGCATAAAGAAAGGGGATTGCTGTCGAAAAAGACCTGAGTTATGGCCCTTAGACTTGATTTTTCGTGCATTTTCAATGTCAAACATTGTCATCGCAACTCCTCTCAAACCAATAGATGGATTTTAGTGAAACTTTATGCAATGAAAGATCATGGTAATAGATGTGCATGAAGAAAAGGGATTTCTGGCCCTTGGACTTAGATTTTTCATGCATTTTCAATGTCAAACCTTGTCATCACAACTCCTCCCAAACGAACTGATGGATTTCAGTGAAACTTTACGCAATGAAAGATCATGCTATGTAGCTGTGCATGAAGAAAGGGGATTTCTGGCCCTTGGACTTAGATTTTTCATGCATTTTCAATGTCAAACCTTGCCATCGCTACTCCTCCCAAACCATTTGATGTATTTCAGTGAAACTTTACAAAATAAAAGATCATGATATATAGATGTACATAAATAAAGGGGATTGCTGTCGAAAATGTTAGACCAAAGTTATGGCCCTTGGACTTAGATTTTTCATGCATTAAATGATTTTCAATGTCAAACCTTGTCATCGCAACTCCTCCAAAACCATTTGATAGATTTAAATGAAACTTTACACAATGAAAGATTATGATATGTAGATGTGCATAAAGAAAGGGGATTGCAACCGAACAGGTTATACCAGAGTTATTGCCCTTTGACCTAGATTTTATTCGATATAGTGACCTTAACCCTGAATGATTAATACCTTATATGAGAGAATATCCATTTTGAAAATTTAATGTCAGGTCAGGTCATAAAATGGATCTGCTCAGAAAAAGTATTCGGCGGGGAGTATAATTCGTCCCTCATGGGCAGTTTTCATTTTATCTGAAAAATGCATGGTTGTGTGTGTATTTAATGAGCAATTCTATTAAAAGGTACCCATCTATGGAAGTAAAACAATATATTTAATTGCTATGGCCTAAGTTAAAATGGGAGCATGTTGTGTATAATGTCTGTTGATCATTACAGGTTGTACTACCCAATCTAGCTGTGATAAGGATTGCAGTCTTTGATGAGAATAACAAGATGCTAGGTCACAGAGTACTGCCTGTAGAAGGCCTAAGGCCAGGTAAGTGAGATGCTAGGTCAAAGAGTACTGCTTTAGAAGGCCTAAGGCCAGGTAAGTGAATGAGAATAACAAGATACTAGCTCATGGAGTACTGCCTGTGGTACGCCTAAGGCCAGGTAAGTGATTGAGAATAGCAAGATGCTAGGTCAAAGAGTACTGCCTGTAGAAGGCCTAAGGCCAGGTAAGTGAATGAGAATGGTAAGATGCTAAGTCACAGATTACTGCCTGTAGAACGCCTAAGGCCAGATAAGAGTACTGCATGTAGAAGGCCTGGGGCCAGGTAAGTGAATGAGAATAACAAGATACTAAGTCACTGAGTACTGATTGTAGAAGGTCTAAGGCCAGGTAAGTTGACAGTATATGGCATAAAATGAAGTGTCTGCTTGAAGGCTTAAAAGACTGGACACAACAATGTGACCATTTTCAGACCTTGTTATTGAGCTCAAAATTTTTGAGTTGATAACTTTTGGCATTGTTTTACATTATGACGTCACTGTTACTGTGCAATTTCCTTGTGACTTAATAATGATAAAGACTGCAAATATGTCCTACCTTGGATATTTTTATCATCCGTAATGAATTTCAGCAAGTGATCTAATAAAATTTTTATTGCATAGCTAGAATTTTTCAGTTTGAGCAGACTTTTTGAGGTGTTTTAAAATTGTGAACCTATCACCTTTGAACAAAGTAAGGGCAATATCCATTTACTTCACACATGAATATCAAAGGATTCTTACATGGGTTTTATTATATTTTCAGGATACCGACATATAGCAATGCGTAATGAGTGTAACCTCCCTCTCCTTTTGCCCACTGTTTTTGTACATATTAGTGTGAAAGATTATGTACCTGATGAAATGTCTGGTAAGTTAAAAAAAGAAGACTTCTCTATCTTTTTATTCTTTCACGGAAACAGAGAGTTTAGAAAATTATCAAAGAAAAACTTCAAAGAGGCAGTTTTTGAACTTCGTTTGTATTTTAGAAAAATAAGCACTGTTGTGGAAGACTTGATACAAATTCAATCAAGACTAGTTATTTATAAATTCACATGTTTATTTTAAAATCATGATACATTGTACACATAGAAAAAAGGTATTTATGTGCTAATAAGTCCCCTACCAGCTGAGCAGAAGATGAGTTATAGTTTCCTGTCAGTCTGTCTGTCTAGCAGTCAATACAACATAGTTCCTGTCTGTCTGAGAGTCAATACATCCTGGTTTCCCCTCAGTCTGACATTCAATACATCCTAGTTTCCTCTCAGTGTGTCTGTCTTACGTTCGATACATCCTACTTTCCTCTCAGTTTGTCTGTCTGACAGTCAATACATCCTAGTTTGCTCTCAATCTGTCTGTCTGTCTGTCTGTCTAGCAGTCAATACATCCTAGTTTCCTTTCAGTCTGTCTATCTGACAGTAAATACATCCTAAGTTTCCTTTCAGTCGGTCTGTCTGACAGTCAATACATCCTAGTTTCCTCTCAGTCTGTCTGTCTGACGTTTAATATATCCATTTGTATGTCTGTCATAATTCAGAAATCTTGACTTGCTTCTTTAATTGATGGAGATGTAATTTGGTATTTAAATGTAACTTTGTCTTGGGTACTTTTAGAAGAAGTCAGAATTACATCATGGTACAGTGGTTTGTGGAGGATTTTACCCCTTGAAAGCATGAAAGTTGTAGTGTACATGTTCATGTAGCTATGGAGCAAGTTAGAATTAATTTGGTTGACCTACTTTTGAAGGAGTTACACCCCTTTTTACTGCTGTTAGGAGAACTTTGTATCCGTGCCATTCAATTAGAGTGTTTGTATGATTTTGATATTAGCTTAATTTTCTCTGGTTCCACTATGATGTTGCACTATTTAAAAAAGATGATTAATAAATCTATGAAAATTTTTTTTCCTTAGAAAAAAGTCATTCCCCAAAACAGTGATCATGTAGTAATATACAATGTATAACAGTTTGCACAAAAATTTAATTTACAGATTTAGTGGCAGCCTTAGAAAATCCTCTGAAATTTTGGACTAAGGCTGAAAAAAGGAAAACTTTACTGGCCAAACTCCTTGACCACTTACAAGTAGAGTCAAACCCCTTGAACAATCACAAGAATCAGAAATCTGAGAAAAGTAGCTTTAAAAATATACCAGTACCTGCAGAGAAGAAAAAGGAGAAGGTTAAATAGAAAGAAATTTGAATGTAGCTTTTCAACTTTTCTTTATTTTTGACAAATAATCTTCACTAACCATTTATCTTTAAAAAAATCTTTACTGATTTCTACTTCAAAATGTACTTTTACAACCCTAAGACATTCAAAGCATGTTTTTCAAATGATCAAAATTTAACTTTTCTTTTTCTTAGCTTTTCGTTGAATCACATTTATGTATTTGGTTTTGACATAGGTACAGTTACTTGTGTGTCACAAGAGAACAATGAATAAAAGGAAAATTAGTCATTTTCATCCCTATGTATGTCTGTCCGTCCATCTGTAGGTATGAACAAATCATATCAAAATCTTAGTATTGTGTGTTTTTGAACTGATGTTCATGAATTGATTAAGATGGACATATTTTCTACATGCCTTTTTATTTTGTCAGGTTTTCATAACAATAATTCTATTTTCCTTTCTTTATACATTTATTTCTCTTGCAGTTAAGCATAGCTTCCATCTTGAATATGGAATGATGGATGCCACTTCACTAATTTCATTGATCGCATGAAGAAAATAGAAATTTTTATCTTTCTTTGCATGACTTTGTGTATATCTCTATCTGATTTCAGAATTTATAATAGCCTTGAGCAATCCAATAGCATATTTATCTGAGATGGAAAAGCACAGTCAGCAGTTAGCTGTGCTGGAGGACCCTGATGATGTAAGTCAATGTCTGTCTATACATACGTCCGTTTGTCTGTCTTATTTGGTTGAGAAGACTGTGTTGATTATTATTTTGTGACATGTTTAGGAATTTATGTACATGTAGTTAGTTTTATAGTAATTTTGCCTTCGTTAAGATATACTTTTCTCAGTTTTGTTTCATATACATTATTTTCCCCCTTGTAATTGTTCAGGGTAGAAAAAAAAATGTCTTTTCAATATTATTTTCTTGAGGATTATATGATGATTGTAGAAATTTTTAATCTTTATTTTAAAACCATTGCAGTGCAAGTTTTGAATAGATATTCTTTGGTTACAATGAATTTTGATTAGTTGCATCATTTGTCATTGTAAGAGAGTTTTTTTGCCATACAGATTTACATGTATTTCTGACTTTATTTTTGAGACTGTAGAAGTATTACCCCTCAGTGAATAGTTGAGTAATCATTTTAAAGTTAGTCGATCATGAAATTTCGTTTTAAAGACATCAACTTTGTCACTTAAATTATTATCTCTAGTTTCATGCATTTCCAGAGTAAAAAAGGGAGAAAACAGGATGTAAGCAGCGGTTATTGCTCTAATAATAAGTAGATGTGATCATACAGCTTTCTTGTGTCTATCTCTTAACACTTGTGCTTCCGTATTCACGTGGAATTTTAAATATCTCTCAACTTTTTTCAACTCTTGGGTTAAAGTTTTTATACGCCCGTCATTTGACGGGACGTATTATGGTATGGCGAAGTCCGTCCGTCTGTCCGTCCGTCCGTCCGTCCGTCCGTCCGTCTGTCCGTCTGTCCGTCCGCCTATGGAACGCAATAACTTGAATACACGTCAACGGATTTTTATGAAATTTATACATAGTGATCAGACTGTGGAGAGGAAGCCGCCTTTCGATTTTCAGGTTCATCCGATTTGTCGTTACAGAGTTATGGGACTTAGATTTTTAAAATACAGTGAAAATATACTAAAATATTTAAAAATTATTTAAAAATCTATTTCTGGTCGAAATGTTTTGAAATTTGGTATACTTCAAGTAGAAAGGATGTTCTTTGACATATGTAACGGGTTTTTAATTTTTTTGTCGCATAACTGAGATATTGTGTGTAATGGGAAGGGGGGGGGTGGGTTATATGCACATACATTTTAAGCTAAGGGCAAAATATAGGCGCATGGAACGCGATAACTTGAATATGCGTCAACGGATTTTAATAATATTCATACATTATGATTGGACTGTGGAGAGGAAGCCGCCTTTCGATTTTCAGGTTTATTCGATATGTCGTTACAGAGTTATGGGACTTAGACAATTTAAAATACAGTGAAAATATACTAAAATAGTTAAAAATTATTTAAAAATCTATTTCTGGTCGAAATGTTTTGAAATTTTGTATACTTCATGTAGGAAGGATGTTCTTTGACATATGTAACGGGTTTTTAATTTTTTTTTGTCGCATAATCGAGATATTGTGTGTAATAGGAAGGGGGGAGGGGTGGGTTATATGCACATACATGTTAAGCTAAGGGCAAAATATAGGCGCATGGAACGCAATAACTTGAATATGCGTCAACGGATTTTCATGATATTCATACATTTTGATTGGACTGTGGAGAGGAAGCCGCCTTTCGATTTTCAGGTTCATTCGATATGTCGTTACAGAGTTATGGGACTTAGACAATTTAAAATACAGTGAAAATATACTAAAATAGTTAAAAATTATTAAAAAATCTATTTCTGGTCGAAATGTTTTGAAATTTTGTATACTTAAGGTAGAAAGGATGCTCTTTGACATATGTAACGGGTTTTTAATTTTTTGGTCGCATAAGCGAGATATTTTGTGTAATAGGAAGGGGGGGGGGGTTATATGCACATACATGTTAAGCTATGGGCAAAATATAGGCGCATGGAACGCAATAACTTGAATATGCGTCAACGGATTTTCATGATATTCATACATTTTGATTGGACTGTGGAGAGGAAGCCGCCTTTCGATTTTCAGGTTCATTCGATATGTCGTTACAGAGTTATGGGACTTAGATATTTTAAAATACAGTGAAAATATACTAAAATAGTTAAAAATTATTTAAAAATCTATTTCTGGTTGAAATGTTTTGAAATTTTGTATACTACAAGTAGAAAGGATGTTCTTTCACATTTATAAGGGGTTCTTGAATTTTTTGTCACATAATCCAGAAATTATGTGTAATGGGGGGGGGGGGGGGGGTTGTATGCACATACATGTTAAGCTAATGGCAAAATATAGGTGCATGGAACGCAATAACTTGAATATGTGTCAACAGATTTTCATGATATTTGTACATTTTGATCAGACTTTGAAGAGGAAGCCGCCTTTCGATTTTAAGCTAGGTTCATCCAATTTGTCCTTATGGAGTTATGGGACTTAAATATTTTGGTGTTGTGAAAAAAATCCCAACGGGCGTATCTTGCTGCGTGAGCGTAGGCTTTATTAAGCTATTTTTAAGCTGCCCCCATATCGAAGATTGGAGGCATATCTTTTTTGTCCTGTCTGTTCATTTGTCTGTTTGAAACTTTGATTTAGCACGTAGCTTTTAATGTCCCACAAAAATATTCCTTCTAAAAAGCTCTGACTTTGCTAGTGTGTATAGCAGATTGAGCTGTCAAAAGAGGGCAAAGTGTTTCATACACACATTTTGTTTGGCTATTATTTTGTGTAAAAAGTACATTTTTTCTGACTTCTGAAAAATTATAATACAGTATCTTCTTATTGTGTTTCTTTGAAAATACTCATCCATGGCAAAAGTGTAGCTCATAGATATCCAAGGGGGAGGAGTTGAACGTATAAGTATTAGATGGAAGGGAAATGTGATTTCTGTCTTTGTATAGTTGGTAACAGGGCTTGACTGCTTTTTATCAAGTGCGTAAGCATTGCTTCACTCTACAAGGCTTTTATATTCTCACATTTCACCTACAGCTCTTATTTTCAATTTGTATACAGATCTTGAAATATCAAGAGTTCATTTGGATATTGGTGATGGTTACTGCCTTCTTTTTTGCCATACAGTTTAGTAGTCTTTTTATCAGATATAAAGTTCTAAAAGTTTTTTTTTCAAAGAAAATAATTTTTTAGCAATATTTTTCGGACAAAGATAGTTGATTTTTTTATGTCTTGATTGTTGATCTTTTACAGAATGAGCTAATGAAAAAGAATTCTTATACATAGATATTGTTAAGTTCAGAAATGTTCTACAGTATACATATTCTTATAAGTATTTATAAAAACTTGTTTGTGGTTAAACATTACAAATAATTGTTTGAAATGAAAATGATATTGCAGAGTAACATGGCTTGGTCACATTTCACTGTATGTTTATTTTAGCCTGAAATACCCTTGACCAGTGAGACCAGTCCACCAATAACCAATGGTTCACCCGTACGAAGGGAAAGTAGCAACATTCCAACTGATTCAGTAACAAATGGGGGAATACGACCAACAAAACCCAAAGAAGGAATAATCACAAAACCCAGTATAACCAGCAACAGTAGTGCAGGTATTGGTTATGCATTAAAAAAAGGGGGGGGGGGGAGGGGTGTTAAGTAGATATTAAAGTGGACTAATTTTAAGGGTCCAATGACTAATGGTCAGGTTCCAAGGACTAAATGTTCGGGTCCAAGGACTGATATTCAGCAGGGATTTCAATGAGAGCCTCAGGCAGCACCTGATGAAATATTGCCGACTCGGATGGCAGAAATTGCCGGTTTGAATTTCCTCTTATAATTTATTTTCTCATATAAACTTTAATAAAAGTGCTCAAAAGATCCACCTCAAATTTCTAAATCATGGCCTGAAATAACTTCCCAATTTTTCAATTTCCAAATTGAGCTGCGTTAATGGTAGATTACTTCGAGTGACAAGGTGTGAAGGCTAATACATGTATCTGTAATGATTTATATGTAATAAATATGCACTGTCTATTACTATACATAACTTATGTTTATTACAGGTAGTGTTCCTCCTCATCCTCCATTGAAATCCATTACATCAGAAGCTGTGTCTTCTCAACTGAACGGTGGGCAATATTTAATATTTACATTACTAGTAGATTCCCCATGTTGAACGCCCATTAGGCAACTAGAATTATATTCCAATAACTTGGGTTGCTATTGTGACGTCACGTTCAGGTATTGCATGTAGGGAGAATTTACCAAAATTAAGATACATCTGACGCTGTTACAGGCAAAATGTGCAATGTTCATGCAAATAAAAATGACCTATAATTAGAATAAATGTAAATATAAGTAATGACTGTCTTACTTTTGGTGTTCATGGGTGTATAATTCTGGTTGGACACGTGCAAATTTTCCGAGAATCGCTTCGCGATTCACGGAATTTGCACATGCCCAACCAGAATTATACACCCATGAACACCAAAAGTAAGACAGTCATTTCTTAAGTGATATTGAATAACTCAAAAACAAAAAGACGAAAAAGTATTAATTTGCATGTTGTTTCTATTCAGGTTCTTTAAGATTACTAAGCAATATAAGATTGCTACAACCATCACTAATCTTTTCATTCTTGAAAGTTGGTTAATTAAAGAATGTATGCAATGAAAAATTGAAATAAAAATTATACTACCTAAATTGCATATATACATGTAGTTGTACCTTCATAATAAGACTTGAGACAAATTTACTAAAAACCAGTTATACATGTACATGTACAATGTATGCTACTTCGATTTTGATTTCAGAACCAGAGATTTTGCAGCCTACACCTTTGAAGGAACTCAAAGAGCAGAAACCGTACTTCAAAGTTTTGGCCAAACGAGAGAAGGAGCTAGAAACTCTTAGTAAGAAACATGAAAAGGTCAGTTTATTATTTAATCTCAGTTATCCACTGTTACCATTTTGCAAAGGTTTTAATACTGTACTCAAGAAAACAATTCTTGTTGTAGGTGAGATTTTGAATTTTACGTATGTTGGAACATAACTTCTTCAAAAAGAAATTTAAGACTGAATTCAAGTGAGTTTTTAATTTTATGATCACTGTTGTGCTGCATGGTGATCTGAAAATCAAAATGGGCCTATACGTAAGCTACATTTAGCTTTGTTTTTATAACATCATAGAAAAGGCATTTTTTTAACACTTCAATATCTGAGAAATGGAATTACATGTAACAATTTCAAATTACATGTACTTATATATTAGGGCTGTCACGGTTCAGCCTTTAGTCGGTTCGGTTTGGGTCAGCAAAATGAAACGCCGTTCTCGTTTTTTTTTGGTTTGGTTTGAGATTATGTTGTTTAATTCCATAAATAAGTGAAATAATGGTAAGAATAACAAATCAACATATAATTCTTTTTCATTTTTCTGCTTTGAAAGCATTTTTTATCGAGATTTTATCAATATTCAACAAAATAACCAAACTAGAACACTTAGAAGACTTCTTAGACTCCACCTTGCAAACAAACAGATGCATGTTTACAATCAAGAAGTGAAACAACCTATTTCATTGGGTGAAATATGACAAAGTACCCAATCACAGTCTGTGTATCATACAAAATTTATAAACTACTGATTACCAGATATAACAGAGATAAAAAAAAATAAAAAGAACGGAACAAAAATCTGTAAAGTACAATCCGAATTGAATCGACCAAGCTTGAACCATGGTTAACCGTATTTTCGGTTAACCTTGACAGCCCTATTATATATACATACTAGTATACTTGAAAGAAGTATATTTATGACAAACAAAATATTGCACATACATGTATAAATTTTAAATACAACAAGTTGAAATGAAAAGGTAAAGTTAATATTCTGTTTCTTTTGTTTTATTATTTATAGTGAATTCATTTTCAGACATTGCCTTTTCAACTTTACTTGATGGATTGTACATATTTTGATTAATGTTTATATATCTGAATGACAATTTTTTTTATATCAACTTTTAGCATAGGAATGGATAAATGCCAAAAAAATACAAGTTTAGAGTAGGAAAGTTAGATCAGTTTCATGCCTAATTTCCGAACATTTATAGGCGCGAGAAAATATGAAAGAAATTCATGAAATGCAAGAAGAGCGCTTGATGATACAGCAGGTTAAGGCCAAAACAACAATGGAAAAGCTGCATGCTAAAATCCTGAAGAAGGCCTTGAAGAATGGCAATATTGAGCAGGTCGAACAAGCAAACCAACACGACCATCAGGCCTTATTACGTGACCATGAGGAAAAGGTATCGCCATGGTTACACTGACTGTTGTCGTCTGGTCCATGTACACATAGGGTTCTATGCTGCATAAGCAAAGCTGTGCATGGAATTACCAACAGAAATGTTGTGCTTTTGTCGCATGTTTACTGACTTACTACTCCTGAATGCCGTTATTAGCATTTTAACACAAAAAGCTAAGCCTTTTGTTTGCTTTATGAAAGTTCAGACTTTGATTAGATCTTGAAAATTTACATTAAGAAAAATATGGAGAACAGCAATATAGAGCAGATCTGGAAAATCTTTATTGAAGTAAGGAAAGTAGTAGAATAACAGGAAATATATAAGAATATATTGAAAATTAAAGAGAGCTATGTAATACCTTTACCTATTCATCTAACTGGCCTAAGTGATGACTTGTCTTGATGGAAAAAATGGCATTCAGAAGTTTTTGTCAGCTAACAGGCTCAAAAGATATTTCTGCTGGTCTGTTAATATTTGGTCACCATGCGATGGAACTTAAAATAGTAATAGTAACTTTTCTTCTCTTTTTGTCATTTTAGTGGAAGATGAAGGTAAAATTTTCCTCATTATGCAGATTTTTTTCCTAAGCCACTAAAAGCTCTTTTCTCATTGGTGGCTAATATCACTTTAGTATCCACTATCCAATCATTAAATGGGTGACACAAGCTATAACAAGACATTTATTTTTGATTCTCTTCTGTTGAAAATATTCTACTTTCGGATTTGTCAAAATATGTAGATATTAGGCATGAATGGAAGTGTAAATTTATTGCGATACAATATTTTCAAATACTTTTGATAGCATGGAGGCATGATAAAAGCATGTAAAATTACATATGTTTAAGCAACATTGTTTAAGTTCAAAGAGACATGAATTGATGCAAGCACTGGTTTTGCCCTATATTTTCAATTTTCTACCCAGAGTTCCATATTCTGTAGTCACTTTATGTTTCTCTGTCAACAGCCTTTTACAGAAATCTTTTTGAAAATTTTATAGTCCGTTGTATATATTTTGGACTTGTGGTTTATTTTATACAGTAAATTAAGGTGACAGTCCCTACTCCTTGATTTACGAGAAAAAAATTTTATTGAAAATATTTTTTCTATGCATAATGGTCTTAATTACATAAGGAACATAGACATACATGTAGATAGCCAATTTTGTTTTCATGAAAGATACAATGCATTTTAGAAAGGTACCCTTGCGTATTAAGATATCAAATATGTATTCAGATCCTCCAAGTTTTGTTATTATAGGTCAAAAATTAATTGCTTTGTTCTAAATGTTAAAAATAAGTAATATAGAAAAAATACAGCATTTAAAAAGATAGTACAAGATGTAAATTTCAATGATATGTCTCAAAACTAAAGGGTACCCCCTTATGATTTCATTGTATTTCGACTGATAAAATAGACTAAATCCAACTTTTTGCCAAAAATAACAGATAGAATTTCTTCATTTTGCATTATTTTATTAGATAATGTTTATAGATTAGGGAAGAAATACATAGAGCTATCAAATTTTGTATTGGATTAAGATATGGCTCTAAAGGTAAGGGTACCCCCTAAATATTTTGGGCAGTTTTGACATACATGTACCATTTCTACAAGTACAAAACCATTTGACAGCAAAAAAAAAGAAGTTCAAAATTTATTCTTTTGACATTCTTTCAATAGATCAAAGTGTAACCTATAGAAAAAGACTGAACAATTGTGTAAAATATTCCTTATTGAAGATATTTAAGATAATACATAAGGGTATCCCCTAAACTTCCTAAGATGTTTGGTATACAGTTACTACATAAACAGTCATGAAAAATGAGTCAAATTTTTAGTGATCTTCAATATACAAAATTGTCATGAAAAACAATATTTATTGGTCAGTAGTGAATATTTAGTGTAAAAATATTTAGATTCGACCATAAAAACAACCGGGAAATAAAAATCTTTTAACCATTGAGTATATTGACCCATCTTAATATGCTTGAAATAGAGTGAACTTTCATTAAGAGTGAAATTATTTTTGTTACGAGTAAAATAATTAGAAGTTTTTTGTTTAGTTATACCTTAAACAAATTTGGAACTACATGGGGGTAGAGGGAGGGGGGGTTAAACGTTTCCAAACTTTTTTGCAAAGAAATGAAAGAGGCATTAGAATACTGCAATAGGAATGGGCCTTTAGTGTATCATCTATTACACAGGACTACTGTACAAGTGTTGACAGAGTTACAAGTGAGAGAAAGGAACAGTTATTCTGGGTAGATAATGGTATTTTGCATGTATTAAGAGTTGCATTATTTATCTTGAGTATTTACTTGAATTGCTCCTTTGTGAAGAGAAACAAAGATAAAAAAAATCAGGACATATTTTGAAATGCAGGCTTGACATTTATGTTTATGATTTTTTACTGAATTTCGAAATAATTTGAAGCTATAGACGTATGATGTCTCATCTCTCAGCACTTTGTTTCTTAAGAATTTTAATGCCTGCATATCAAAATAGTCCAAATGATGTGTCCAGTCCGTAGTTAAATGCTGTGTTCCCGTGTGAAAACTACATACTTGCATATTAAATAGTTTAGCTGCAAATCAGCAGTAATATTACGGTATTGCATTAATACTGAAGAGTATAATTTTTCTCATCTGGATTTGAATGGTTGACACATTTATATATTTTGATAAAAATTAAACATATTTTGGGAAATTAAAATACATAATTCTCTTTCATGCTGCTTATATTAATATACATTTCATATACATCTATATACCTAGTTACCCAGACACTTTGTAGATGCGGGATCTAACATACAAAGTATTGAAATTGTTTCTTCTTTTCGGCTTTGACCAATATGAATGCCTGTAAATTGCAGGCAAAGTATTTCACAAATCTTTGCTATCTCTCTCACTTATAGTTTGAAAAAAGAAAAAAACTAATTGGGTAATATGTAACAAACTAACAAATAGACTGTGTACAGATAATGAATATACACACAGGATCGGCTTTTGAAGCTTTACCTCTTGGTTTTCTCATACTAAATCGTCAGTTTCAATACTTGTCATCAGTCTTTGATCGTCTGTCTGTCCATCCATCTGTCATACTACACAGAAATTTTCTCTACATTGATACACTGGCTTCAAACAGTTCATAACCTATTAGTCTTTTTTCCATCACTTTCACTGTAAATAGATACCCATGGCTAAGAATTCATCCAAAAAGCTTTCATACCTAACTAGTCTGGCTTTCACTTCAATATTCTTCACATATGAAAGTACCTCAAGTCAATAGTAACCAGTATTCCGCTTACCTTGTAAAATGCTGCATAAAACAAGGCTCATGCCTACCACTTATTTGATTAGGCATAAAGAGTTTGCTGTGTTCTTTATCTGTCATAAGGTCACTTTTCAGTTTTCCAATGGATAACTCAGGAACTTAATTTTAAATCCAAACAAAAAATCTATTAGTTCAAGGTCAATGAGTCAAGGTCACTTATATGAAATAAGATTAAAAAAAAAAACCAACCTTCAAATATTGAAAATCATTTATTAAGTCAGATATTATTATTTCGAGGTCAATAAGTCAAGATCATTGCTGATAAAAAAAAGAAACAGCCTTCAGGTATTGATTTCCAGATGATAATTCAAAAACTTTTTAACCTATCTGAACCAAATTTAGAAATATAAACAGAAGTAGAAGAACTTCTAAGAAAATTCTAGGTTCAAAAGGTAAAAGGTATACGTCATTGTTACGAAAAAAAAGGAAAAAGATTCAAAGTATTGATGGTAATTAACTCAAGTACTATTCCAAGTTAGGAAAATAAATACTTATAGGGAGGGAAGATGCCTAGTGACTATGAGGTCAATAAGTCAAAGGTCACTCTTCTTTTTACTAACGGCTGTCGCAGAAGCAAGCTGTTACATACAGGGCATATGCTTTACAAACAAATAATCCTAAAAATTGTCAAATTATCCTCAAATTAACCCAAAAAAAATTTAAGAAAAAAAGAATTTCTTAGATGATTAACAATTATGTGTAAGACAAATACATACTGTATAACCAGAAATTTTCCAGAGTATCAAATTTCACGATTTTATGGTAAAATAGGATAAGAGCTCAAATTTTGCGATTCCGAAATTACAAACAAAAATGAACACATGAAGTTACTGTTTTGTACCTTCATTATTGAGTTTTTAGTTAGTTCTGTCAGACAAATACACTCTATCTTTTGTCTAAAGTAAAGTTTAATCAGAAAAAGTGAAGAATGGCACATGTAGATTTACAATAAGAACAAATTTAACTAATGTATAAATTTATGATATACCTTATCAAAAATAATTTTTTGCAGGAATTTATTTTCGCAATTCCAAATCACTCGCGAATATATCGAAAATTAGTATCTCGCGAAAATTTCTGGGTATACAGTATTGACAATCCATTTCTTGGTTCCAATAATTGTTTCTATCAATAAGTTTGTTATATATATCTAAGTAACCAAAGATTTATGAATATGCAGTTTTAATTGACTGCCTGTTTGTAAATATTTACAACAAACATTTATCTAAAAGAATTCAAACATTTTAAAATCTGATTCACTTGAATATGTTATGCTAGAGAAAACTAAAAGAAATCAAATGTCCTCATGAGTTAGTACATGTACCGTATATACAGACGCTATCTATGAAGTAAAAGAAGATTTACTAATACTACTGTGTTTTCATGCTTTATAATCGGACCAATTTAACGTTTTATTTCTAGAAAATATAATGGAACAAAAGAAAAGATATGCATAAACAAAATATGCATTAGTTATTGATACAATAGAAATCAATGAATATTATCAGCATGAGATTGTTTCCATGGTTACCTAATGCATCCGTAACGATGTTTATGTAAGTCTTATCTTCCCTCCTACAGCATAAAGAGCTTCGCTGTAGTCAGGCGGAGACGTTTCTTGCAATGTGTAAGGACCATTTCCAGGCAGAATTAGAGGTCTTATTACGACACCATGAACCCATTTACGACACTTTAAAATTGGTCATGGATTGTAACCACAGGGATCACAGAAAACGTCTCAAGGTACGCAATACATGTATTTCTGCTGACTACATCAATTCATTAAAAATAATACAAATAAAGCTGTTTCATGAGAAATTTAGGAGATTCAATTGGTTATCAATAGAAATTTTAAGGCTCTGAAGCTTTAAGTTTAGCTTTAAAACACAAGTGGTAAGTTTGTAACCTGGTGTTCAGTCTTTCTAGTATTCATTGCTATTTTCTATAAATAGAAAATAAAGAATATTTCCTGCCTTCAGGTTTCAGTTCAGATAGGATTTTTAGCTCACCTGGACGAAAAAGTCCAGAGAGCTAATGCCATACCGTCTGTGTCGTTGTTGTTGTCGTCTGTAGACAAAACTTTAACCTGGGCTATATCTCTTGATCTATAAGGGTTAGGGCTTTGATATTTCACATGTAGATACCTTGTGATGAGAACTTTCATTTGAGACCATGACCTTTGACCTAGTGACCTTGGACTTTGACCTACTTTTCAAAAAACTTTAACCTGGTTTCTGACAAAAACCTGTATAGGTAAGCCATGTAATCTTTGATTACCCTATGTTTAATATTGTCATCATGGATTTAAACAATCTTCCAAAACTTGTATGATGTGCAAAATTTGATTGACAGTAATATGGAGAGCAATTACAAGGCTAAGTTTAAACCATACTTATCTTCAGAACTTCTTTATAATCTATTAACACTACAAATGAATTAAAGCAGGAGAAGTACTGTATGTGTACTTATTTTATCGGGGTTCATATTTTAGCGGGATTAGTCCTGTTAAACATGACTACATTTAGACAATGCTGAATCATAAATTCTCATAAGTGTAATAGAGTAAAAGCTGAGTGTGCTAATTCATGTCAAGGAGCTGATAAGATAAGGGCTGTATTTAGCCCTGAATCTCATCAAGTATTTCTTCTTCACAATGATCTATACGCAAGAAAAATTTGATCATAACTAAAATGTAATGTATTTGGAGATTCTTTATACAGCTTTTATTTTGGTAAGCTTATTTCTAGATACTTAGATTACAGTCCAAAGAGTCAGGGGTAGCCATGTTGAAAAGAAGCTAATATCGATAAAAAACATTGAAAATTAAGAATAATCTGGCTAATATGGATATGTATAAACTTTAAAACATAGTCTAAACAAGATACTAGAAATCGAATTTAAAAGACAGGTCTCAACTTTGTCCATAAATTTTGAAATCTAGAATCTGAAATGCGGTTGTATTTTGTATTCATTGGCTACATAGTAGGCATTTTACCGCAAAATACACACTGTGTAGAAATAAGCAGCACTCTCTTATTTATTTCATTCCAAAATCTTGTGCATTTCATGTGAACATGTTTAGAATAAATAAATGAATGACTTTAAAAAGGATGAGACTTTGCTTATTTCATGGCCTAAAAGACAGATTCGTATAAAGCCCCCCATCGTCCCTTTTTCAGTTTTTCTTCTCATCGTTCCCCCCCCCCCCCCCCCTAGCTAGTAACAGAATCCCACTTTGTCAAAAGATGTGTATTAGTGATATACACCTGTAAAAGTGGCGTTCTGTAGCTAAGGGGGTAACAATGTTTTAAAAAACTTTTCCATTTTCCATTGATTTCTATAGAAAAAAGATATGTTTTGCCCCCAAATTTAGGAAAACGATGCACGATAAATCTCATCCAACTGCTGATTATGAGGAAACCAAGAACTGGCATCGATTTTGTGAAAGAATATTCTTTAAATCCCCATTTTTAAAATTCCACTTTTTCAGAACAGATTTTACGCCTTATTTTACTAGTGTTGTAACGATTATCGCCGACATCATCGCTAATACCCTTCGATTTTGATTAATCGATTATGTTTTTAAGAATCAATTATAATCGGAAATATTGAACGTGGAAAAGAATTACATAGTTTTCGGTCGAATTTGCCTATGATAAGTATGAATAAAACGAAAGTAGATCAACAATCGTTTCTAAGAGATAAAGTTCTGGGTGTAGCGTAAATAATTTGAAAAGGATACACTTTTTAAGGCATACAATGAATGGAATTTATAGAAAACTTTAAAATCAGATGCGATACAGGCCTGCGATACGTCCATATCTACTCGTCTAGAAAAAAAAAAAACTTTTTAGTTTTTACGCCGAACTTCTGAGCTTTGTAAGAAGGACAAGGGCAGTGAATTTCACAGTACTGTTGGCCTAAACTCCACAAAGATATTGCTTGATTCCTTGAATGAGCAAAATCTTAAGTTTACTCTTGGGTCGTATGGAATCCCCCCCCCCCCCCCCCATCCTTGCATCTGCCGTTTAAAGTTGTTGACTATTTAATACAATCACATATTTGTTTTGACTCCGTTACTGCTGTGACCTTGACAAAATATTTCATTTACTAGACAGGATCTTATCATTCTGTCATTGGAGTTCTTTATAGACATTTTGCTATGTATATTAGCAGAAGATTTAGTGAAGATTATTCATTACTTTTCATATTCTTTTCTGTAAAAACAAGAAAGAATTATTTCTGATTAAATCGAAATAATGGATTAAAATCCTCTCCGATTATAAACCGATAATCGATTATGAATTTTTTCCGATTATGCAACACCATATTTTACCAGCTCCTTTGCACAACTTTGCCATGCTTCTGCTAAAATTAGGTTGCACTGAAATATTATAAGTACAAACATATATACCTTGTGTACAGTATTTGGTTGCACCTGCATGTACATGAAGTTTCAAGAAGATGATGTACATAAAAGAACAAATTAAACATTTCAGGGAATATATGAGAGAGAAGTTGAAGATCTACGCAAGAAATGGGAAGAAATCAGCAAAAATGAGATGAAAATGATAACAAAAAAGCACAAAGATAAACAAGAGAGAATAAGGTTGGTATATCACAGTGGTACTTGTTTAGAGATGAAAGTACATGAACTGACCTAGGAATAATAATTGAAAGATTCATTTGTAAGGCATACAAGCATACCGTTATGTATGTGAATTTTATGCCCCCATATAGTTGTAGATTCTTGGGCATATGCAGTAGTTTTTGTCCTGTTTGTCTTTGTATCTATTGATACGTTTGACAGCAAAAACTTTAACCTTGACAATAACTTTTGAATTGTAAGTGATAGGACTTTCATATTTCACATACCGATATGTATTCCTTGTGAGAAGACCTTTCCTTGAATACCAAAATTTGACCTTTTGACCGTTGAGTTTGACCTACTTTAAAAAACTGTAACCTTGGCCATAACTTTTGAATTGCTCTTATTTCACACATGCATTCTTTTTAACAAAACAGTTCTATTTATAAGTACAAAAATTGATATTTTGACCTTGACCTTGTAGATGACCTACTGGAAGAGATGCTGACCACACCTTTTTTTATTGTTGAATGCATGTGTGATTTCTGTCCTTGACTTGTGTAATCATCCTATGAATATTTATATTTCCAGAATAAAAAGAGAAGCTCAGAATAAACATGTGGATAATGTGGTAGAGGAGAGGAAAAAGGTGAAATCATCATGAATACATGTATCAACTTTCTATAGCCCCCCCCCCCCCCCCCCCAAAAAAAAAAAAAAAGAAGATGGCATGTTCTGTTTTAGTGATGAATATCAGAATATCACACTCATCCATTAAATTTGAAAACTATTGCATAGAAAAGAATGTAAATATTCTTAAATTCTTTATATAAGGGTTTAATAATACTAGTACATGTATTTCAATTTAACAATTAACCAAAAGACAAAAACGCTCTGTAGTAAGATGATTATATTAAAAGAAAATATGTTTATTTCCACAACATTGATGGCAATTATGCATCATTAACTTCTTCACAGTTGGAATCTCTCCTGAAAAAGAGGGAGGAAGAACTTCAGCAATCTCTAGATAAAGTAAAACAAGAATTTGAAAATGAGAGAGTTCAGGTAAGTCTGCATGTATATAGGCTAAGCTTGATCATTAGGTCAGTAGAGTGACGTACATGTAAATCTGCTCACAACACATTTCTATTGTTCTTATGCTCTATTTTCATTCAGTAATGGAGAATTGAGAGACTGACAAATGTCCCGCATAGCAGCTGCTGGCAGATTTACATTATGATGTCACAATGTAATAATGCTTTGATTGGTTATTGATTGTGATGTCGTAATATACATGTATTGATGCGGACATTTGGCAATCCCATACCTGTCAACTCTTTCTCTTTCTTTTGTAGGGAGACTCCCTCTTTTTGACCTCATCTCCCTTTTTGGGAGTCCTCCCTCAGGAAGACCAAAATCTCCCTCTTTTTGGCCCAATCTCCTCTTTCTCCTTCTTTTGGCATATTTACAAAAGAAAATCACTCTTAATACTAATAGGGACATTCAGAGCATTTCATTAGAAATTGCATGACAAAATGTAAGAAAAGATGTATAGAATGCAATAAACTATTTATACATGTTTCATAGAAATGTCAGCACAATGAAATTATTTGAAAATATGCTTTGCACAAAACGTCGTGATTCATTAAAAATGTAGCAAAATGGGTTCAAGCGCAATCTCCCTCTTTTTCAAGTGCCAAGGAGGGAGATCTCCCTCTTTTTAAGATTTCAAAGTTGACAGGTATGCAATCCCTCATTTCCTCTGATAACCTAAGAATTGGGAAATTGTTTTTTTCAAAGTTAAGATTAAAAGTAACCAACTTTATAATAGCAAATTGAATGTTGGACCATTTAAGATTATCACTCTATACTAGTACCTAAATGTATTAAACCACATTAATATTTATGTTCATACAATGTACATGTAGGTACCAAAGACTCATCGTGAAAACTTTGAAGAAAAATGCCGACATTTAACAGAGAAATTCCGTGATGTGGGACTAAGTGTATCGAAAGAAAACGTGATGGAGGAGAACACGCCGTTATAGTTAGATTTGTACCAGCTAACCTATATACGGTCCTCATTCATCGTTTCTCAGCATGCAAACTTAAAACTACATAATCAACGTGTCATTTAGTTTATCCAATTTCCATTGGAAGTCTTCATTTTTCAGAAACAAATACGCAAGTGTGTGTATCATTTTACCAGGATAGTTCCCCATGCTCAGCTCTCATCAGTTTAAGTAATGTAAAATTCATGTATCGTTTTCTTAGTATATTCATGTACGTACATGTAATTTATTGAAATTGCAACTGCAATGTAGATAAATATTGATAGACAATTTTCCAACCTTGTTGATCAGAAGTGTTACATCTATTGTTTAGAAGAAGAAAAACTTCTAAGGTGTTGCAGATACATGTATATGATTATACAAATGTATAAGCTTCATAGAATATCCAGTATAGTTTTGCATTGTTGATCTTGTAAAGCATGAATTAGTGTTAGAAAAAGTCTTCTTTTACTGTTAAACATGTTTTCCCTGTACATCTGTGATATCTTTAATCTTTTGTACACAATTTTATGTGCAGAAAGCTTCTTATTTTCAATTCTTTAATAGATCCTTATACAATATATCATGTTTGAAGTTATATGTGCGTATGTATATTTGTTTGTATTTGTATATAACGCAAGGCGAGAGAGAAGCTGTTGTACGTTAGAAATGACATGCAAGAATGAAATCGCATTTATTCAAATCCTCGGCATTCCTTATACTAATTATGCATAGCAATTATGTAATTTTGTAGCCCCAAAAGAGACATGTACAAATGTAGTATAGTCATGTAAAACTTGTGTACTTTCAATATTTTAAGTGAAGAATTGTATAATATATAAGACATTTGACTATCTTGACAAGTAACTTAATAATTTATTATAAGTCATACATAGGTAACCTCTTTTAAATACTTTAACATTCAATACTTGCATCTTTACAATAGGCCTTTTTAGAGTTGCAGCTGTTCCCACTCTTTGTCTATCATCTTTGAAGTCGGTTTGGAGTGTGTACTTCTATTTCATTCTAATTTCAGAATTCTCCGAGAAATTTATTCCTCCTCTTTGAATGAAGTGAAAGGTCTTAGAAAATAAGTATTTAAAATATCTATTAAAGAAAAGATATACTCTGTATCATTAGATTGTGTATAATTGTTATCGAATTAAAATTACATTGGAAGCTTGCTTCTTATTTTCCTACACGGACTGTTTCTGAGAAACAAAACTGGAAGCTGAACTAGAAAAAGAAAAAAAGGCTACTTAATCTCCTCCCTTCTTAAGTATGCAGAGTACTTCAAATTTGAACTTCAAAGGTGACAAGCAAATTAGTGGGAACCTATCTCCTATACTGTTTTGCCGTTAAAGCTTTCCAATGTGTACCACATTCTCTTGTACCCTTGAGTGTTTTACTAAGGATGATAATTCTTTAAATAATCAAAGTAATGGGTCATTCCATTTTGTCTAGAGTTAAATGGTGCATAAGTTGGTTTTTTTTTTTTTTGTTTTTTTTTAAGTAAAAAAAGTAAAAGTTTTCTAATTTTATTTATTTATATTAGTTTTTGTTTGGTGCCTTATTTCAAATATGTTATTAGATGCTCATACATGTAGTTCAATATTTAGGGAAAAAAGAAAGTGAAACACACTGGATTCATTTCCAGATGATTTTGACCTAAAATGATGACCTTTCAAGCATTCTTCTATTTATTATACTAAGGACTACACATAATTATGTATATACGTGTACATGTATAGAAAAACATCTGACAAACTTGACGGGGGACTTCAAAGTTTTCTATGGATCTGATTTAATGTTTTGACTTGCATGTAATGTCAATGTTTTTCCCAGGCTAGATTTTGTCCTGAACAATATTTAAAGTGTTGTTGACTACAAAACGCAACAGTTGATACAAATCTGTTACCAGTATATGCATCATGTTACAAATTGTATTCTTTATGTACATCCAGTTTTTAATTGCAATTCAACAATAGAACAATATTTTGTATACATTATATAATAATTATGCGTAGTACATTGTATATGTTGTATGTTAAATCCTTTCCTCATGAATTCTATTATACTTTCACATGCATGTGATTTTATTTCCGATAATACACATGTATGTGTTATATCTGTGCAATCAAATGTGATAGGTATGACAAATATATACACTGCCATCCATAAATTAGTATACACCATTTCTGTTCAAGTTGCCGTTAGAAATTGCTCAGTTTCGAATCCATTGCTGTATAATTCTGAAGATGAACCTTATCAAATTCATTTGTAACAAATTTGATTAAAATATTTGCATTTTTTGAATTTATATTCTTTTTCATATAAAAATGACAATTTCTAGATAAAAATTGTGCTGATGAAAAAAGTCTCTTTTTACATTTTCGTTATAATTCATAATTTTGAATTATGTGAAGCCAATTATTATGGATCTTCCAAGTACAGAATGGAAAAATCTGGATAAACTAATAAAGAATTTGGAGTGATTTCCTTGTTTGTACTGTTATTCATGGATGGCAGTGTATATATAAATGTGTTAGACATTGTAGCTGTCCATTCACAGCTTATTTGACAAATTCTGTAGTCCTCAGTAGAACGTTATTGACTGCTTTATGAACAATAGAATGAAGATAGGGAAAAATAAAAGTAGTACAATACAATTTCTCATTATCTAACAAATTTGCTCATTTTCTAGGGGAATGAATCTCTGAAAAATTTAGGTCAAACCATTCTCAGATTGTCCCATTATTTGAATTGATGAATTTTAGAGTAAGTCTGTCGATCCTATCTTCTAAGACTTCATACATTTGATGTTCATGGTGTATTATTCTGGTATATCGCATGTAAATTCAGTTAATGTCCCGACCATAACTTCTAAGCTGTACCTGCTATGCATGCATGTAAATTTAGGTTGTATAAGTTACATATTTATTAAATGAATCTCACAAGATTTGTAGAATGTTATACATGTCCATTGGAATAGGTTCATATATGCTTCAAGTAATCAGAGAACACTTTATAACAATATCATCTGAATCAATGAGAAGTGAAGGAAATCAACGTGCAAATTTCATCAGTACCGGGGTAAATCTTCCTTATCATTACGATTTTTAAAAATTATTGCTCATTTGGTTATTCTACCCTTTTATTGTATTTAAAAGAAAGCAAAATAAATCTGATTGTAAAATTATAAGAAAGTAAGCTTTAAAATTGACTATAAACTCTCATATAAAGTTTTGATGAATTGACTATTGGAAAAAGTTTTGTTCTGGTTAATTCTCATTGCAAAATTTTTTTACACCAATGTAACCGTGTGTACTTGCATTTGAAATATCTTTAATGGTTTGGTTTGAGTTTATGGTACATTTCAATTATGTTTTGGTAAGAGCTTTAATGAAAAATTCATCCACTAATAAGTTGCATACTAAATACCATTGCATAGGAATATGGTGCCTCAATTTTGTTCAACATTATCGTATTTGCCTTATTTGCTTCTGTACTTATTATGTGCATTATCAACGATAATTATGTGCTTTCCCACCATAATTGTGTTTTTCTCTCAACATAGTTATATGCTCTTCTGCATGACTATGTGCTTTCCCTCCAATAACCTTTGTCTTCAACCAGTAATAATTTGCTTTCTCGTCATAACTATGTGCTTTTCCCATTATAAAACTGTGCTTTCCCACAATAAGTTAGTGCTTCCATGTATTTAATGTGCTCCAGAGGATATGTGTTCAGATTTTGTAGATCCCTTTTATAGGCTTTATAATTTGTATAGATATTTTTTCAGCTGTTTTCCCTGTTTATAATCTATTTTTATTATTTCTAAGATATTTTCTCTGGTCTGTCTTAACATATCCCTTGTAGTATTACATTTTAATGTCACTGTCATTCAAAGTTTATAAACTCTTGAAAACCTAAATCAGTGAATTATGCTAAAGAAAGCTTACAGATGTATGTTGAGAGGAATATTTCTATCAGATTTACTTGTAGGATATTGTAAACTGGAAATTTTCGCATGGGGGTAAGTTTCACACTTTTTGCGATTATATTATTATTGCAAAAATAACCCTGGCGAGAAAATTACATGTACAGTATTTTGACCAGATTCACAAATTGTACTCTTAGAAAAGTTGCTTTTCTATTCATTCGGGCAATCTTTAAGGCATCATCACATACAAGTATGTGAAATTTATACATTTACCTGTTTGGGTATTTTTATAAAAATTTGGAATTACGATTTGTTAACTTTATTATAAAATATTTACACATTTCATTTGTGATATAAAGGCTTATGTGATGTGAACATTCTTTTTCTCTTAAAATTTATCCGATACAAGTGATTTTTGTGTCGCCTGCGAAGCATAGCGACACTTAGGGATCACTTTGTCCGTTGTCCGTCTGTCCGTCCGTCCGTCCGTCCGTCCGTCTGTCCGTCCGTCTGTCTGTCTGTCTGTCTGTCACACTTTGGGTGTCACAGCCCATAACTTTTGATTGGTAAGTGATAGGGCTTTGATATTTCACATGTGTATTCCTTGTGGCAAGACCTTCCTACACATACCATAATTTTTGACCTAGTGACCTTGACCTACATATTTGACCTACTTTTCAAAAAAATTAAGAATGGATATATCTTTTGATTGGTAGGTGATAGGGCTTTGATATTTCACATGTGCAATCCTTGTGGCAAGACCTTTCTACACATACCATAATTTTTGACCTTGTGACCTTGACCTAGATATTTGACCTACTTTTGAAAAAAAGATAAGATTCGCTATATCTTTTGATTGGTAAGTGATAGGACTTTGATATTTCACATCTGTATTCCTTGTGACAAGACCTTTCTGCACATACAATAATTTTTGACCTAGTGACCTTGACCTACATATTTGACCTACTTTTCAAAAAAATTAAGAATGGATATATCTTTTTATTGGTGAGTGTTAGGACTTTGATATTTCACATGTGCAATCCTTGTGGCAAGACCTTTCTACGCATACCATAATTTTTGACCTTGTGACCTTGACCTAGATATTTGACCTACTTTTGAATAAAAGATAAGATTCGCTATATCTTTTGATTGGTAAGTGATAGGGCTTCGATATTTCACATGTGTATTCCTTCTGACAAGACCTTTCTATACAGACCATTAAATTTGACCTTGATCTAGATATTTGACCTACTTTTCAAGAAAAGTAATATTGGCTATATCTTTTGATTGGTAGGTGATAGGGCTTTGATATTTCACATGTATTTTCCTTGTAACAATGCCATTCTACGCATACCATTATTTTTTTACCTTTTGACCTTGACCTAGATATTTGACCTACTTTTCAAAAAAATTAAGAATGGATATATCTTTTGATTGGTTAGTGATAGGGCTTTGATATTTCACATGTGTATTCCTTGTGACAAGACCTTTCTACACAGACCATAAAATTTGACCTTTTGACCTTGATCTAGATATTTGACCTAGACCTACTTTTCAAGAATTTTGATCCACTTTCTAGAATAATAATCAAACCGCTTCGCAGGCGACACAAGCATTCCTTGGATTGCTATTTTTAAAAGCTAATGCTTTCATGTAAAATTCACATTCCTTGTATATGTGTAGTTAGATTTTCATAATAAGATACATGTATCTACACTGAATGTGTCAAATTGGCAAAACTTGCAATTGTTCTTTGAGCAATATAATTGTTCTTTCACCTTTATCCTTTTTATGCAACCTACTAAGTAGAAAAGTCTAATGTGGGATCACTTTTCCCTTAAGAAAACCAAGGTCTCATTTAGGGTTAACATTATGACTAGTGACATCCTCAAACATTCTGATTAAAGTTCCACATTAGAAAATGAAAATAAGTCAGATACGTGCATGTGTCCATTGTTTAATGCTGTTATGTCATTATTTCATCTGTAGTATGTACTATGTTATAGTAACTATCTATAGAATTGAATGATAAAAACTTTAAGGTCTTCACATTTACATTTCTGTTTCTGGATTTGTTGAATTTCATGACATTGCAATGTATTTTATAATAGTTTTTCATCGTTTATGTACTAAGAATTTTGGTATTAAAAAATTTATCTGTTAAGCAAGGAAAAAAGCAAGGTCAGTATAAAGGTATCAAACTTAAATGTTTATTCGGAATATTTGTTGACAATCTAGCCAATTTTAATATTGTTTTTTGTTATCTCTCTCTTTGTCTGATATTTTAACATGTAGTTTACAATTTGAATACAAATGTATTCCATTTCAGCTTGTCAAGTCGTAATGCATATGTTATCGTAAAGTTGATCATAACATGTTTCATACAATGTATATGTCCTTCATCCAGCATACAATATAGCAAAACTTTAAGTAATTGTCTGTACGTATTGTTATCGAAACGCATAGTACATATAGTGGATCAAAACTGATTTTTCTATACATTTTCTTAGTGATTATTACAATATGTCTTACGTCTCTCCAACTTCTTGGTATACTGACAAACTCGGTACTATAAGATTTTGTCAGAGACTTTGTTACTTGAGCAAACAATAAGATGACAATAGATTATCTTGTGTCGTGTACTAGTATTCTTACATGGTGTATTTGTTTGAATTGTTGATTAACCCTAAACATATACAGAAGTAAACCAGTTTATATACACATTTCTTTGTATTTTTATGCACCCCACATTATTACAGGGAAGTCTGTCTGTCGGGCCATCCTAAACATTTTTATTACTACTAAACTATTTGAATTTTGGTAATGATTTACAATGATGTTCCTTTAGACTCAAAGATGTGATGTGACCTTAAATCAAGGTCATATATGCAAGGTCACTACAAAGGGTAGGCAAGTCATATTTGGAACAATTATTGCTAAGAATGTTTCATGACTTGAACCAAGTTTATGTCTGAAAGGTCAAGATCACTGCAAATACTAATAGTGGATAAAACCTTGACCAGGTCATAACTTTTCAATGTATGCATGGATCACAGATCACAGTGGCCAGAATGACTGTCTGGAGATGTATTGTCTGTATGTCCATTTCCGTAACTGGCATAGAAACCACTAGTAATGGGGGAATGGCGTGATATTTCACGCAGACAGATTGCTCATGGACTACATCTTTCATTTGATGCTGTGACTTCTGAACATCGACGGCGGGTGCGGCAAGCCAACAGGGGATGCTTACTCATCCCGGGCACCTGGTCCCACCTCTAGCTTGATAGGGGTCCGTCGATGCTCAATTTTGTGCTCTATTGTGAGTGCTGTTGAGATTATCGTCAGGATCTTCTTTAACTCATTTCTGACTGGCAAGATGATATGAACTTGACTTTATAACTTTCACCTTGGATTTTGATTTGAGCCTTACCTTATACTATAAGAAATAATGCCTCTATATTTCACATGTAGATTCCTCGTGACCAGAGCTTTCAGTTGGTACCTTGATATTTTATCTCTTGAACTTGAATTTTGGCCTGCTTTTGGTTTAAAAAAAAAGTTTAACAAGGCTAATTTTCTTCATCTAAAGGGGACATGGCTTTGAAGTTTAATATTTAGATTCCTCATGACCAGAGCTTCCATTTGTTACCATAACCTAGCGACCTTTGACTTTGAGAATTTTTCTGGGTGTTGCTATCTCCACCAGCGAGCTATGTTATCTTTCTGACAAGTCTTGTTCATTTAGTATTTACCTCTCGGTGGCACTATAAATAAGCCGATAAGGGATGTCATAACCTCTAATCACAGACGTGTAGCTTTGAGTTGCTGACAAAAATATCAGTGGAAATTTTTGTCCTAAGTGCATTTCTGAAATCAGTTTCGTCCTTTGTTTTTGTATCTATTTACACATACTGATTGTTGCTTTCCCCCCCCCCCCCCCCCCCCCCTCTGCGTTTTGCTGTCTTGTTTGTTTTGTTCGACGTAGCAGATGGCCTTCCCAAGTCTGCACCGATTGTCCATTGCTCTCGTTGGTTTATATGTACATGTAGTCTTTTGTGTTGATCTGAGCCATACCTTACACTACAAGAGATAAGGCTTATATATTTCACATATAGATTCCTCATGACCAGAGCTTCCAGTTGGCACCATGATATTTCATCTCTTGAACTTGAATTTTGACCTACTTTTGGTTTTAAAAAGGGTTTAACAAGGCCAATTTTCTTCATCTAAAGGGGACATGGCTTTGAAATTTCATATTAAGATTCCTCATGACCAGAGCTTCCATTTGTTGTCATGACCTAGCGACCTTTGACTTTAAAGATTTTTCTGGGTGTTGCCATCTCCACCGGCGAGCTATGTTCGTCTTTCTGACAAGTCTTGTTCATTACCTCTCGGTGGTACTACAAATAAGCCGACTAGTGATGTCATAACCTCTAATTACAGACGTGTAGCTTTGGGTTGCTGACAAACATTTTAGTGGAAATTTTTGTCCTTGGTGCATTTCTGAAATCAGAGTTTAGACATAACGATGTTATGTCCAAATGTTTAAAAATGGTGAACCAGTCCCCCCCCCCCCACCCCCCCCACCCCCCCCCCACCCCCCGTAAATATACGAAATGTTTTGATTTCTTTTTAAACCAGCGTAACAAGTTTACATTGATCTTGTTCCATTTGACAGTCGAGCATCATCACAGTAAAACAAGAAAGTATCGAGTAAGGTGTCACAACCCCGACCAAGATTTATCATTTCTATTCGCTGCAGTTGATATATCTTTAGTATTTTTCTTTAAACAGAAAAAAAAACCAGACATTTGGGAGTATCAAAGTGTTCATTTGAAGGCATAACATGGATACAATGAGAAACTGAGAGACAACAAATTAAGGGACAAAATATTTTATGATTATCACAGATTCATTAGAATATTAATAGTGGGTTTTTGTTCACACAGATGTGTTTTTGTGCAACATAATGAGGGCAAGTTAGGACTCCAAGGTCCTAGCAACTGGTAAAATACCGCATTTTGTTTCACGAAGATAGTTGTGACAATCAGTAACCCCTTTTCTAGTCTGAGCATCTGATTGACCAATCTACAGCCTTGTACCTGCGCATTCGTAAGAGTTGCATTCTGACTGACTGTAAAGACAGGACTCCATGATGAGCCCTGTCCAAATCTCTAGACAAGGCAAGGTCCCGACCACCTGTCCTCTCTTAATGTCGGTAGGACTCCTCGGATGATAATTAACTTGCGTTAGGTCGCTGCAACCGGCAGAGCACGGACTGTATTCCGTACGTCCTTTGTTTTTATATCCCTTTACATATATACTGTGTGTTGCTCCCCCCCCCCTTCCCTGTGTTTTTCTGTCTTGTTTGTTTTGTTCAACGTATCAGATGGCCGTCCTAAGTCGGCACCGATTGTCCATTGCTCTCGTTGGTTTATGTGTAGTCTTTTGTGTTTTGATGTCGTGTTTGCTGTTCCTTGTCCCTTTTGTGTCTTGCTGTGTATGTCTCTGTGTTTTCACTTGGGGTGTTTTGATCAATGTTTTGTTGTTGGTGCTGCAACCTGGTCCCGTCTAAGATCCCCTCCCCTCTCTTATTGTCAACATGAAAGTTCTTCTGGAATGAAGAGGTCAATGCTCCAAGGTATCAAGTCCTTGATCTGTAAGGTTTTTTTTTAATACAATGAAAATTAAAACAAGCATTTTGACTGATTTCAGAGCTGGCATGGCTCATCTGTCTGACACATCACCCAACTCGATCAAGATCAACGCATGCATGTCTTTTATTAGTAATAAATTGCACCATTCTTTCTGCTTAGTAATGGATTTCTTGTACGGTATTTATGTTATAGACTGACAAAGAGAATTATTATTTCAATTTTGGTCCCTAGTGTAAATTTCAAATTTGGCATTTTACAATAAGAAATGTATTCTTGATACAAATCATGCTGGCCTTCGTTTGCGATACGTCTTAGTTCTATAGCTCACACAGACAGGCTTTATATTAGGTATGTTTGCCTTGCTATATTGTACTTTAGTCAACGATTTTTGGTATCAATGGAAAGGTCTTGTCCCAAGGAATACACATGTGAAACTATATAAAAGCCTTATATCACCTAACATTCCAAAGTAATGGTCAATATAACGTTTTTCTACAGTAGGTCAAGGTCAATGTCACAAGTTTTGGTATCTTATCCAGTTAAGTAGCACAATATGTCGCCTAACAACATATATATCAAAGATCCAGAACATGTTAAAAATTTGAGCAAATAAAACAAAATCATATAAAAAGAGGGAGGCAATTGTAACTGTGTATAATATCTGTGTTATTATTTATGATATATATATGTCACGGCAAAAATTGATGAATGAAATTTGTCTGAAGCACTAATTTGTGGTACATCAGAGGCGGATTCAGAACACCAACTGCCGGGGGCACATACAATCACTTGCGAGACCCGAAGGGCCAGGTGGAGGAGGGTATGCGAGGGGGTTTCCCCTCACATTGGTGGGGGTTCGGGGGACCCCCCCCCCCCCCGAGAAAAAAATTTACAAAAAAAAGGCAATTTGGTGGCATCTGCATGAAGCGTATTTAGAATCAAGGGATTAGACGCGCATGATTCAGTAACAGGCACCAGCTTCCTAAACAAAAAAGGAAAAAATAAAAACCCCATCTTTAACGCCCTCTTCTCTTCTCTTAAAGGTATAGAGAACAGAAGAGGGTGTCAAAGATGGGGTTTCGATTTTTTGTTAGCTCTACTGGTCTATGACCAGTCGAGCTTATGAGATCGCCCCGTGTCCGGCGTTCGTCCGTCCGTCTATCCGTTAAACATTTCTTGTGGTTTCAAGTCCCCCGTTGGTGATGGAAAGTTAATTCTTTTTGCAACATGATTGGTCTATGGTCTAGTTATGCGCCTGATGTTTTGTTTGAGCCCCTGACCCCAGGGTCTAAGAAAATGGGTGTGGTAATTTTCTCCTATATAACTCTATGTACTCTTGTGGTCACCAGTTCTCAGAAAGCACATTGGTTTCCTTCATTTTATGTGTTGTCATCAATGTTTGATGTTTCTGTACATTTGTTGCGATTGCTTTGTATGATGTTCTATAGTAAATATTGTTGTGTCTTTTTGAGATTTGTAGTTTTGTATGATGTCATTTATGTGTCACTTTCTTGTGGATCTGTTTCGCTGAGTGAGTGCAGGGTGGTCATGCTGGAGACCATTCCCTTTCCTTCATCTAAGCCCCTGACCCCTGGGGTCATAGGAAATAGGTGTGGTCATTTTCTCCTATATAACTCAATGTAATCTTGTGGTCACTATTTCTCAGAAAGTATAAATGATAGAAACTTAGTTCTTTTTGCAATATTAAAGGTCGATGATCTAGTTGTGCACCTGATATTTCATCTGAGCCCCTGACCCCTTCGGTAATAGGAAATGGGTGTGGTCATTTTCTCCTATATAACTCTATGTAATATTGTGGTCACCATTTCTCAGAGAGTATAAAAGATAGAAAGTTAATTCAGTTTGCTATATTATAGGTCTAGGAGCTAGTTGTGCACCAGATATTTTGTTTGAGCCCCTGACCCCCGGGGTATTAGAAAATAGGTGTGGTCATTTCCTCTTATATGGTCCTATGTAATGTTGTGGTCACCGTTTCTCAGAAAGTATAAATGATAGAAAGTTAATTCTTTTTGCAATGTTCCAGGTCTATGAGCTAATTGTGCACCTGAAGTTTTGTTTTAGCCCCTGACCCCAGGGTCTTAGATATTGGGTGTGGTCATATTCTTCTCTCTATGTATATATATATATAACTCAATGTTATCTTGTGGTCACCATTTATCAGAAAGTATAAATGATAAAAAGTTAATTCTTTTTTATTTTTTTATAGAACTGTGATCAAGCTGTACACAAGATATTTTGTTTGAGTCCCTGACCCCCAGGAAATGGATGTGGTCATTTTCTCCTATGTATATATAACTTACTGTAATTTTGTGGTCATCATTTCTCAAAAAGTATAAAGGATACAAAGTCAATTCTCTTTGCAACATGATGAGTCTATCGTCAAGTTGAGTACATGTACCTGATGTTTTGATTGAGATTTAGACCCCAAACTTAAGGGTCTTGGAAAATGGGTGTGGTCATTTTCTCCTATATATATTATATATATTATGAATTCTTGTGAACACCAATTCTCAGAGTGCATAATTGATAGAGATTAAATTCTTTTTGCATAATACACATGTAAAGGGTATTAGGTTTGATTATCCACTTGATAATTAGTTTTAACCTCTGGCCTCCAGGGTCTTGGAAAATGTATGTGGTCATTTTCTAGTAAACAACTCTATGTAATCTTTTGAACACCATTTCCTAGAAAGTATGACTGATAAAAAGATTTTTGCATTATATTAATGTTATGCTTGTGCATCTGATATACTTATTTAGCCCCTTGCCAAAGGGTCTTAGAAAATAGTTGTGTCAATTTGTTATAAATTGTACTTAACAACCAGGAGAGCTTCAGTCTCGTCACAGACTTCTAGTTAGGAATCTGGTGCCTGCATGTGGATTCAATCAGTGTCGGCAACGATGATTTGTATATTTAAAAATTTTCGGCATTTTCTTATTCCATATTCTTTTGATATCACAAATTCGAATGTTTGATATCACAAATTCCACAAGGAGCCCGGGAGGAGTAAGCATCCCCTGTTGGCTAGCCGCACCCACCGTCGATGTTCATGCACGAAAATGAAAACAAAACATAAAGAATACATGCAATGTCTGTGTTTTTTTTTTCTATACAGAAAGTGCTATATGGCAAAATGGCGACCATGTCAGGGAAAATATTCAAAACGCTTACTGTCAATTACCCCTCGCGGGGAACTTTTTACGAGCTCCACACGGCAAAGGGCAAAGTGTGACACAAATTAGTTAAAGACGATAATTCCCACAACACTCACAATAGAGCACTGGTCAAATTGAGCATCGACGGACTCCTAGCAAGCAAGAGGTGGGACCAGGAAAAAAAAAAGGGGGGGGGGAGAGATTAAAAAAATATGAGGGTTTCATGTTCTGTATGCACAATTTTTAACATTTCTGGTGCAATTTTACATTTTAAGTACATGAATAAATGTCTGGCGAGCGGTAGCGAGTCAGGAATTTTTTTTGTCAGCAAAATATTGACTTTATATCAGAAAATACTTTCTATGCCCTCTATCATACGTCCCTGATGTAAGAATATTCTATATAGTTTGAGTTAAATGTCTTCATGTACATTGATAAAGTAATATGTTTAAAGGATGGATCAGAATAGCTAAATTATTCAGAAGGTCTATAAAGAACTGGTGAGCGGTAGCGAGCCAAAGAAAATTTTTGAAAATTGACCGAAAAATTGTAGATTTAATGTACAAAATGTTGCTATTGATATAAAAAATCGATTATTTGATGTCACAAAATAGAATTTGTGATATAAAAAAAATCGATTTTTTTATATCTCAAAATATGACGGAATTTCTGATAAAAAAAAACCGAATTTGTGATATCACAAACTGATTAGAATTTGTGATATCAAAAAATAGGGAATAAATAGTAAAACCACGCCTCATATTTTATTCCAGATTCATCCCTCAGATGAAGAAAATCCGATGTGAACATGCACGATTCATTATGTAGAATAATTGTTTCCCAAACATGTCACAGTACGTACAGACGATGGACATGGCAGCAATGCATCTATACAAGTACTTATATCTGTTTATAAATAAGTCCTTGATCTATCTGGGAAAATTTGAAAATCGTTGGTTTCTGATGTGTTTTGGGGCTATTTCTGACTAATTTCATATATTTATTTCGGAAACAGTGGTTTAATGTTTCCAAAAGCATGCCATATTTGCCCCTTCTTTGTGCACTGCCAGGGAGGGGGGGCACGTACCAGTGGCGGATCTAGGATTTCAGAAAAGGGGGGCCCAAAGTTTCAGCTCGAAGAAAATTGTTCAAACTGACAAGCAAAAAAAAAAAAAAAAAAAAAAAAGGTCGAAGACGAAAAAAAGAAAGACCTCCAAATCATCATATGCGCGCCAGCGCGCGCGCGAAGCGCGCGTGCGAAAGCGCTATTACGATCAGGTCCTATACAGAGTTATGTTCCTTTGCTATAGCCTAAACGTTTCAGTTTGCGGACGCCATTTTGATTCATGGGGAACATAGGAGGAAAAAATTACCAACAATTTTAAAAATCAAATACTGTAATTATTATTCTAACTCATAAAGATGCTTCACTATACTCGTTAAAATAAAAATTAAATAAAGTTTGTCTTTCATTTTGGAATCATTGTCAAAGTCTGCAAAATGTTTGCATGGTTTTTTTTATTCATTTTTCATCACAGTAGACACGATAGAAAGACTTCAATGATTTCTGGAGCTTATGAACCGCGACTGCCAAACAATCCAAACATTTGTCTATCAGTAAGAGCTCACATAAAAAACAAAAGCTTACCATTTACTTCGTCAGTCCGTGTCATGTCAATGCAATGTAAACGGAAAGTCGTTGTTACTTCTGATACCAGTAGATTAACATTGTGTATGCAGTGATTACAAATATAAAATCTACTGGTACAGAGAAAGCTTAAAAAGAGGTAAATCCCAACACAACAAATACATGCACATGGTCGGCTGCAGACTCTACAAAAATGCGTCATCAATCACAGGGCCAATGTTAACTTATCAAGAAATAGAAACTAAAACTGAAAGTTGTGTTACTTTCATTTTCCATGCACTTCACATAGTGACTCGGATTTTTACTATCTCGGTGCTTCGAGACCATGTGCATCGATTACTAATTACGTCACAAGAAGTTCCAAGAAAGGTATTTTTAAAAATCACAGGTCAGAGTTCTAAAGAAAGGGGGGGGGGGGGTCAAATTGAGGTAATTTGTACAGGCAAAATCATTAATCCTAGGGGGGGGGGCAACTTTCAAACAAGTTACACAGTCATAGAAGGCAAAGGTTTGCAATATAATTCAATGAATAAAAGCCGATAAGTCTGATGATAAGTAGGAGATGGGGGGGGGGGGGGGGGGTTACTGGCCACCAAATCTATCCTCTAAGCGTATGCATGGACCGGGGGGGGGGGGGGGGGAGTTCAGGATAAGCTACCTGGATGACTCATATAGGAATTTCAAATATTTATTGATATCACCAAACATGTTGGCATACATCATAATAAAAGTAACAAAGTGACCAAAACAAAACAAATTTAAAACTAACTACATGATTATACACGTAGAATATGGACTAGCAAAGAGTGATAAAAAAACTCAATCATATGAATGGGTGCGGCAGGGTGCCAGCATATAACATTGGGTCATTAATTCAGTCTTTACTGAGTCTGATATAATCGAAAATTGCATGAGATTTTTTTTTTCTAAAATATAGTCTGCATTAGAAAGAACCAGCAGAGTACGTAAAGTTTCCTGTCTTCTTTGCCATGGTTACTGATGGAAATAGGAACAGAAAATTAAAATTGAAGTGTAAATCATATAATCATCATCATCCAAAAGCAGAATACACACTGATAAATTTTGTCAAAAGAATCGAGGAATAAGACTTGAAGAAACCACTGAAATAACAAATTAAGACCTTTTAGTTTAATCATCCTTTATTTAAAACAATTCAGTGAAAAAGGATTGGGCAAAAGTTTTCATAACATGATTAATATATGATGCCCTCTCCTAAGCTTCTTAATGAATCATGTGAATATTTAAGTTTTTGTCAGACAGTCAATCCCTTAATCTGCTTGACGTCAATTCAACAACATACTGAACTGAGCAGGACTCTCAGACTCTGTAAGGTGACATTGAGGCAACAGTAGCTTCAATATTTCGTCCATCTCACACGTTATTTCTATTCGGTTATACCGAATAGAAATAACGTGTGAGATGGGCAAAATATTGAAGCTAAGGCAACAGGTATGGCGGCAGATGTAGAAAACTTGATTTGTCCATGGTGGTCCAGTCGTCAGTCATGTGTTTCCAGCTTATCAATTTGAAGAGAATCATACATAAAAAATTAACCCGGAAAATTCGGATTTTTAGCAAAATCCAGGTGGGGGGGGGGGGGGGGGGTTCCTCTGTGACTGCGAAAAGATCAGGATCTAGCTTGGTTTGAGTGAGTAGGAATGAAATATGCATGGCCAACACTGTTATGTGTTGATGTCTTTGAAAAGTAGTGCATTGATAATTATATAATATATATATATACATACTTTACAAAATCACGCAAATTGTAAATGTACAAACTAATAATATCTTTAAGCTCTTTAACAATATTTATTCAAAAAAGCTCATCATGACATTTACACACAAAACACATCTCTTTAGATTGGAAAACATTACTGAAGTGAAAAACCACTTATACTAATTCCTCTCTCACACTTCTTGCATAGTTTACAAATCTGCCACTTACCAGGGGCAGCATACATGTACATCAAGTTGTAGTCTCTTGTATGTACCTTTTTGTGATGTTTCAGTATTGTATATATAAATTTTTTCTTAAGTTTTTTTTTTCAAGTGATGTTCATTGAATTTGATTGAAGGCGAATGTGTCACTTGAAAAAAAGAAAAAAACAGTGAACATGGTTGTTTTTACCTTTTCACGGTGCTGTTTATATTGGAGTCATGTATATATATATATTTCTTATTATAATATATATTTTTTTAAAACTATACAATCAATTATAAATTTACTTATCAGCTAGTATTCTTCTAGAATTTATTGTTTAACTAGTAGCTGGCGCGCTTTGATGGCTTTGCCATGTTTCATATTATGAAATATGACTAAATGTTAAATGTCTACAAACAGACAGACAAACAGACGGACAGGCCAAAAATTATATGCCTCGAACTTTTGATTCCGGGGGCAAATTCAAAGATGCATGCTAGCTAGTGACACAGGCCCGTGTAAAATCTCCAACGTAATGACGTCATCAATAGGAAAAAATGGCGGACACTTCTACTTCTACTTCTACTTCGTAATGACCGCCTTCAACTTGTTGAAGTTTACGTCACTTTTTTTGGGTTGCGCAGGCTGGATTAAAATATTTCAAACTTAGATTAAATTAAAAGATTAAAACTATTTACAATGGATGGAATGAGTTAATGATGGGTTGATGATGAGACAGCTGCCTTAAACGACTCGACTGAGTCGCTCATGACAGTGTCCAGGGGTAGCTGATTCCAGTCTTTGATTGTCCTCGGAAAGAAAGAATTTTGTCTAATTTGGGTTCTACAAGATGGGATTTGGAAAGAGAGTGAGTGCATGTTGCGTGAGAATCTTAGAGGGGGGATAAGTCTGTTTGCTTTTGGTATGGCAACTTTTTCTTTTACAATTTTAAACATCATTGTTAGTCTTGAGTCCGTCCGTCTGTCTGCTAGGTTTCTCCATTGTAGATCTTTTAACATGTCACTGACACTAGAAGTGTTGTTGTTTCTGCCAGTGACATACCTAGCAGCCCTCCTTTGAATTTTTTCTAATTTGTTGACATCCTCAGTAAAGTAGGGGTCCCAGACTGAACAGGCATACTCTAATGTCGGCCTAACTAATGTTTTGTATGCCTGTTCCTTTACTGAGGTAGAGTTAATGTTTAAGTTACGTTTAAGAAAGCCTAGAGTGTTATTTGCTTTATTTGAGATGTTATTTACATGGGAATTCCATTTGAAGTCTGATTGGATGGTTACACCTAAATATTTAGCTTTGTCTACATGTTTTAATGTTTGGCCATGAAGAGTATAGTTAAATTTAATTGGATGTTTACTTTTACTGATCGAAAGAACATTACATTTATCAGGATGGAAGGCCATTTTCCATTTATTTTCCCAGATGCCTAGTTTATCTAGATCATTTTGAAGAGTTTGACAGTCATTATTAGATTTTATAGCAAGATAGGCAATAGTGTCATCTGCGAAGAGACGGATGGTGGAGTCAAGGCCAACAGGGATGTCATTGATATAAAAGAGGAACAGACTGGGGCCGAGAACGGACCCCTGGGGCACTCCCGACAAGACAGGGACATAATTTGAGGTCACCCCCTCAAGGACAACAGCCTGAGTACGAGAGGACAAGAAATTTTCAATCCACTTATTGATTTTCCCTCTTATACCATAGTGGTGAAGTTTATGTAAAAGTAAATTGTGGCTGACTTTATCGAATGCTTTTGAAAAATCCATGACCAAAATATCTGTTTGAATAGAAGTTTCTAAATTTTTGGAGATATCATCGACAAATTCAAGGAGTTGAGTTTCACAGGATCTAAAACGTCTAAAGCCATGTTGGAGGGGATACAAGATATTGTGTGTATCAGCATGGGTCATGATGGAACTCACTACAACATGTTCTAGGATCTTACAACAGATGCAAGTTAAAGAGATGGGTCGATAATTCTCAGGATTGTATTTGGACCCTTTTTTGAATATAGGACAAACATGTGCAGTGCGCCAGTCAGTGGGGACGTCACCAGTGTCAAGTGATTTCTGATAGATTAAGCTAAGGATAGGGGAGATTTCAGGAGCTAATTCCTTTAATAGTCTAGGTCTAAGTTCATCAGGACCACTAGCTTTAGAGGGATTCAGTTTATTGAGAAGTTTTTCAATACCTTGTGGTGTTATGGTAAGGTCTTGAATGTTAGGGTAAGTTGATGAGCCTTGCATGTACTGGTCGTTTTTAAAGTCAGATTCTGTTATATTTACTGGGTCGGAGAAGACTGATTGGAATTGTTCATTCAAGATGTTTGATTTGTGTTTAGGGTCAGTAATGATTTTACCATTTTCTTTAAGTGATGAGATGCCACTGTAGTCTGTCTTTTTACTTTTTACGTAAGACCAGAATTGTTTCATATTAGAATAGCTATCATTATTTTCTTTTGGTGTAACAATGTTCTCTATATAACTCCAATATGAGTGTCTTAATTCTTTTTGTACATGGTGTTTGAGTTTTTTGTATTTAGTTTTTAATTCTACATTTCCACTCTTTTTCATTTTTTTGTACAGTCTATCTCTCCTTTTCATTAGAGTTTTTGTTTCAGGTGTTACCCAGGGTGTTTTAGGTTTTGATGAGAGTTTCTTGTGTGGTATGTGTTTTATAACTAATTCATTCATCTTGGTCTTAAATTTATGCCATAATTCATTTACTGTCATTTTGTGAGCTTCTTGCCTCATTATGTCATACGTGTTGTTTAGTTCAGTTTTGAAGTCGGCCCAGTTTGCCTTTTTATAAAGTGGGATGTTCCTAGGTATTTGTTTTACTTTTTTAGGTGTTAAGTTAAATTCTAAAAATACAATATCGTGATCTGATATTCCGGGCATGATTTCAGTTCGTGAAACTTGATTTGGTAAGTTTGTTATGACTAGGTCAAGGATATTATCTTTCCTAGTTGGATGTTCTACGACTTGAGTAAGGCCAAGGTCATCAAGAATGTCGCCAAAAAAATAATGTTGTTTTAGGTGGGAGGAGTTTGGTTTTAAGATTTTATTTTTCCAATCCCAATTTGGGAGATTAAAATCACCTCCTATTAGGAGGGCAGCATTCTTTATCTGAGATGCTCTTCTAACAGAGATATTAAACCATTTGAGACTTTGTTCATCAGATGTTTTGGGGTTATAAAAGGATGATATATACAATGTCTTACAACCAACAATCTCAATTTTGGCCCAAATCATTTCACACCTGTCATCAGGTGACAGGTCTTCAACCTCATCACTAATAAAGTGGTCCTTTACCGCAATGAGGACACCACCACCTTGTTTCTCTTTCCTATCTCTCCTGTAAATCTTATATTCATTGGGGAAGATTTCATTGTTTTTAATTTCTGGTTCTAGCCAGGTTTCTGTCCCTATAACTATATCAGGTTTAGTGCTTTCTATGATGTTTTTAACAAGATGTTGCTTACGCTTAATGGATTGAAAATTTATGTTAAGTACTCGTAGGGGGGTCTTAGCTTTGGATGGTAACTTTTTTCCCTGTTTAGGAGTAGATTGATGGGACGGTTTACATGAAGGTGTTGGTGATCTTAAGTTTGAATCATGATCATTTTCTAGCATGTTTGAATGATGTAATAAACTTTCAAAGGGGTTTGTTGTTACACTTATACCATGAAGATCATATGGGCACGTGCTGTAGTTTGGATGGTCACAAATTAGACAATGCCAGGATATCATGCTATCATCAAGTAGGACATATGTATCACTATGGACGTTTTGGCAGTCAATGTGATACCACTGGTCACATGTTTCACAGACGAGACCTTTGTGTTCCCAGGTAACGGTATTATCGCATGTACCACACATGTACTTAGTGCTGTCGTTACTTGGTCCTGGGTTGGACTCAATATCATTTGATTGGGCAATTATGAGGAGCAATAAGAAGAGTAATGGTTTGGATGGTTTTGGTATACGGCTTGGGAACTTTTTGCGAGTCATATTCAAAAACACTTTTAGTGATATGATTTTATCACTGTACATGAGACTAGAGTCTAACTGGCTTGACCTGTCTACCTCAGTTAAAGTTGCCATACTAAGTGTACCTGTGCTATCTGTACCAATATTAGGTATGATCATACAGCTTTGAACAACTGTATTGGCATGTTCATGCCGGTGTTCATGGAATTTCCCAGGGCCTGTCACATGATCAGTCAACCAGGCATTCTCTGGCTTAAAGTAGGCAAGGGACAACACAATTATGAAGATGATCTGTAGCTGCAGAATGGGAAGCTTGAGCATTTTGAGATTGTGAAGAGTGACTTACTGGTTTCGTGTTTGGGCTAGACCGGTGAAGACATCAACAACACACATATGTTAGATTAGATGAGGTTATAATCTTCGTACCCAGTTGCTGCTTGGGTCACAGAATGATGCACACACAAATGGGCAACTGTTACAGATGATAACACAAATTTAAGGTAGTTTTCTGAGGGTGCAATATTTCTACCGGAAGTCACTTTCACTTTGCTGATCATGTGACTAAGCTGGCGGGAATCAATGCAATATGAAGAAAAATTAATAAACAAAAATCTAAGGTCTTTCGTGATAAAGAATGAATGGCAAAATGTACTCTATATCTATAACAAGACAAATATAAGACAATTCCGCAGATCTAAGCGGTGCTTCGAGCTTTTTCAGAAAAAAATTTCTTGAACCAAGAATGTTGACATCCGATTTTTGCGCATGCGCAACCCATCACTGAACTGAATGTTGATAGTTTGATTTCTCGACTACTAGAGGGTACCTGTTTGTATTTTGATATGTTTAATTGCTTATTTGCCATTGATTATATACAAATTATTGAATTTCTGAATAATTTGCTGGATAAATCGACGAAATTAGGAATGCAATCGACTAAAAGTTCTCTTCCGGATCGACTGTCAAAAACTGTCCAAACTTGGACTTACTCATTGAAGCTTTTATCTGCTGCTTTTATTTCTGAGTAATAAGACTGCTTTTCGTGAAGCTCATTATCTTATTCTTATTTCATTCTCTTGGCACAATGGTTTCTATCCTGTAAATAAAGTGGAGATTGCTCCCAAAAAGTTTTTAAGTTTTCCTCATTACATCTGTTCATGATTTGGAGAAATGACGTTCTTCACACATGCGACACAGTCAATTTTAAGCATTAACTCAGAATATGTAAATTTGTACATGTATCTGGAGAGCCGTATGGGTGGTGTAGCTTCGTCGATTAAGTGTATTATCTCTTGATTTGTGGGCAATGTTGCATGACGTTGGTAGGTTCGAAGCCTACATGCTAAATGTACAAGCATTTTGCCAATAGAAGATTGGCCTTTGTTCAGGGAATTGGCACTATATAGGAGAAAAAATGATGATTTTAAAGAGTAACAATAATCCTACCTAAGTCCTGTTCCAATATCCAAGTTCCTTGCATCGCAGACCCTACGGAAAGAGGGAGGGGTTTGATGAAATGGGGAAAATTTGGGTTTTACACTGTAACTTAAACTTAACGTAAAAATGTTGCGATTGTGTTTTGAATTTGCGCGAAAATCCTGACGTCACCACAATACGATTTTCGTAGGGGAAACAATGATACTGAGTTTAAACAATTGGTTTTACGTCACTTAACTGTCTTTTTTTTTACGGGAAATCGGTGTAACAGTCACATAGGCAAGTTTGACGATTGCAAAACGTACGAAGTCAAGTGGCGCTTGAGCGTATGTAATGGCGGTTTGGGTGCAGTAGCCCCCTGATAAAAGTAGGTTTGATTATTGTTTATCGCTTATTTGATTAGTACTAAACTCCTTTATTTCTCATTTTTATACGACCGTCATTTGACGGGACGTATTATGGTATGGTGAAGTCCGTCCGTCTGTCCGTCCGTCCGTCTGTCCGTCTGTCCGTCCGCCTATGGAACACAATAACTTGAATACGCGTCAACGGATTTTTATGAAATTTATACATAGTGATCAGACTGTGGAGAGGAAGCCGCCTTTCGATTTTCAGGTTCATCCGATTTGTCGTTACAGAGTTATGGGACTTAGATTTTTAAAATACAGTGAAAATATACTTAAATATTTAAAAATTATTTAAAAATCTATTTCTGGTCGAAATGTTTTGAAATTTGGTATACTTCAAGTAGAAAGGATGCTCTTTGACATATGTAACGGGTTTTTAATTTTTTTGTCGCATAACCGAGATATTGTGTGTAATGGGAAGGGGGGGTGGGTTATATGCACATACATTTTAAGCTAAGGGCAAAATATAGGCGCATGGAACGCGATAACTTGAATATGCATCAACGGATTTTCATGATATTCATACATTATGATTGGACTGTGGAGAGGAAGCCGCCTTTCGATTTTCAGGTTTATTCGATATGTCGTTACAGAGTTATGGGACTTAGATTTTTAAAATACAGTGAAAATATACTATAATATTTAAAAATTATTTTAAAATCTATTTCTGGTCGAAATGTTTTGAAATTTTGTATACTTCATGTAGGAAGGATGTTCTTTGACATATGTAACGGGTTTTTAATTTTTTTGTCGCATAACCGAGATATTGTGTCTAATAGGAAGGGGGGAGGGGTGGGTTATATGCACATACATGTTAAGCTAAGGGCAAAATATAGGCGCATGGAACGCAATAACTTGAATATGTGTCAACGGATTTTCATGATATTCATACATTTGATTGGACTGTGGAGAGGAAGCCGCCTTTTGATTTTCAGGTTCATTCGATATGTTGTTACAGAGTTATGGGACTTAGACATTTTAAAATACAGTGAAAATATACTAAAATAGTTAAAAATTATTTAAAAATCTATTTCTGGTCGAAATGTTTTGAAATTTTGTATACTTAAGGTAGAAAGGATGCTCTTTGACATACGTAACGGGTTTTTAATTTTTTGGTCGCATAAGCGAGATATTGTGTGTAATAGGAAGGGGGGGGGTTATATGCACATACATGTTAAGCTATGGGCAAAATATAGACGCATGGAACGCAATAACTTAAATATGCGTCAACGGATTTTCATGATATTCATACATTTTGATTGGACTGTGGAGAGGAAGCCGCCTTTCGATTTTCAGGTTTATTCGATATGTCGTTACAGAGTTATGGGACTTAGATATTTTAAAATACAGTGAAAATATACTAAAATAGTTAAAAATTATTTAAAAATCTATTTCTGGTTGAAATGTTTTGAAATTTTGTATACTTCAAGTAGAAAGGATGTTCTTTCACATATATAAGGGGTTCTTGAATTTTTTGTTACATAATCCAGAAATTATGTGTAATGGGGGGGGGGGGGGTTATATGCACATACATGTTAAGCTAAGGGCAAAATATAGGTGCATGGAACGCAATAACTTGAATATGTGTCAACAGATTTTCATGATATTTGTACATTTTGATCAGACTTTGAAGAGGAAGCCGCTTTTCGATTTTAAGCTAGGTTCATCCAATTTGTCCTTATGGAGTTATGGGACTTAGATATTTTGGTGTTGTGAAAAAAATCCCAACGGGCGTATCTTGCTGCGTGAGCGTAGGCTTTATTATTCATTTATTGACCATTCGAACGGTAGAAACCTTGCTTATTCAGAAAAAAATATCGTTGATGAAAAAGTCGTTTAAAAATGTGGTTTTTTTTACGTTCTTTCTTCGCCTTAATTTTCATTTGAACAGTAGAAAAAATCCTTTATTCAAAGAAAAAATCCTGTTGAAAAATTCATTTAAAAAGTAGGACTTTTTCTGCTATATAGTGCCGGTCCCCTAAATTGAACTGATTTACATATTACAGCTGTAGACTTGATTTTTATGCACACCAAGACCCTCCTTCACAACATTTGTCATTAATTTTTTTACTGTGACGTCTAAAGTGATTTTGACCATGATGATGTTGCAGTTTAAGAAATGAAATCGAAAGTTGTGATGTCTGGTCTTGGCGTGCATGTCTAAAATCTATCTCTCAGTACTATGCGTATGCGTTCTCATTACTGAGTACTCTGCATAGGAAAATGCTAGAATGCAAATATGAAGATGGTCTACATGTATTATAGATGACCCTTTCAATTACAATTATCGCTTAAGATTTTGATAATCAATTAAGATTTTTTTAATCAATACTAAAAATGAAATTTAAGATGTTTTCAGAGTTTTTGAAAAAAGAAACTTCCAGCCATGAAATGTCAGACATTTGATTTTTTTTTTTGTGGTCCAAATAATTGATATAGGGTGGCTTTTTATTGAACCAAACAATTTTTATCGGCAAATCTGATAAAACCAATACTTTTAAGGAACTCTGCACTTTAAGAAAATTTATATTTCATCAGAAATTTTTTTTTTTTTTTTTTGCCAGAGAAACAGTTCATTAGTCATACAGGCAATTTGGGAGTTCCAGTTCACCTTGTCACTTCCGAATAAAACCTAAATTTTTCACTTTAACTATAAAAAGCAGATTTTTTTTTTAATTACAAAGTTTTTTTTTGTGATCTGAAACTCCCAAAACAGGTGATCTGGATCATCCAAATTGCCTGTATTATAATTTTACTATATTACCATAAGTTAAGTTGGCTGATATCATTGACTTGGGTCGGTATGCACTCTTGAATGAAACATTTTGCTGAGTTTCAATCAAATTTACTGTCAATGTAAAATAAGTTATGGACAAATCAATAAGTATTGTACACTTGTGCAATGTAATACAAGAATCCGATTATAATCTATAATCAACAGTCTTTCTGAAAAATTTTCAGCCACTAGCCGAGAGATAAATTTTACTAGTTTTTTGTATAGTTTCTTAAAGAATTTCTTCTAGCCCACAAAAAAAATTTGGTAGCCTCAGGTGTTGGGCTAGTCAATTGAAATTGGGCTTAATACATGTATCTGATTAATCAATTTTGCTTTCTACATTCGATTCCCAACCATATTGAGAGATAATTATAATGCAACATCCAAGTAAACTTAATTTTTCATTGGTCACATTCATAGCACGAGAGCAAATCCTCCACCCACATGTAAATTAATAGCTATTGTTGCATGTTGATTTTTATTCAGGAAAGTAGAGATTGTATTAGAATGTAGGTCTACATAACTATAGCTTGACATTATGTTTGCAGCAGGTAAATTCTTTAAATAAGCTTTATGGTTTATCAGCCACAAATGTTCTGTGTATTGAGTGCATCATTTTCCGTAATGGTTGCCAGAAATTTAAAACAAAATCTTGTTCAGATTCTGAAGGTTTCAGACAAGAGGTTTCAGATAAAACCCAGTTCAGCTTTATTTAGGTTATGTGCATAAAGGTCAAATCAATATTATAAAAGTATCATGATGTAAATTCTGGTCATTGTTAAAAAGTATAATGAATTTATTTTAAATGATATTTCAGTAAGAGGATGTCGGCCAGGGAAAACAGTGCAGATGACAGAGGCAGAAGTACGAGGATTATGTCTTAAATCCAGAGAAATATTCCTCAGTCAACCAATTCTACTGGAACTAGAAGCTCCTCTAAAGATATGTGGTAAGAAATAAAGTATGATACCTGAATATACAATCTATATGGTCATTACTTAGGTATAATACCTTAGAATACAATCCTAGTTCAGTTCTGCATGTGTGCACGAACACTTTTACTAGTAACACATACATTTTGTACACAAATGATGCTTTAATTTTATATGCAAATACATTGTATATGACTATAACTTGTATCAGGTGCATGTACAGTAATACTGGTACTGTCTGTCCGTCTAATTAAGATGTTTTGAAAGCAGATTTCTTTTATACTATTATTGGTAGGCCTTTCATATTTCATACATTTATTTACCAAAAAGCTTTGTACGGTTTGAAATCATGACTTTTGACATTGTGACCTTGACCTTGACTTTGGGTTGATGTTGCAATTTAGGTTAACATGGTTAAGAAGTTTTGAAAGCAGATTTATATCATACTATTAATGGTAGGCTTTTGATATTTTATACACACATTCGCTATAAGGAGTATTATATTTTGTTACCATGACTTTTGACGTTGTGACCATGACTTTTGACGTTGTGACCTTGACTTTGGACCTTTGTTGCATTTAGGGATGTAACGATACGCTCACCCCATGATACGATGCGTATCGCGATACAGCCTCACGATAGGATACGTATTGCAATACAGACTCAAGTGAAGAATTTAGTTTCGAAATTAATAAAGATAACAATTGCGTAGGCAAATACGCTATCAGCACTGTGTTGTATGTACAGAAAACGTTTAGACAGTGACATTTTTCTTGTGATTATGCAGAGAGAATATAAATTATCCTGCAATTTCTATAATGGAAATTTATTCTTAAGTGAAACCCGGAAACAGTTAGAATAAGAACACAGAAATCAGCTTAAAAAATGTCAGCACTTTACTTTTCAATATATTAGCTTGTGAGCATAAAAAAATGTTGATCTAATATTAAAACTGCACAATTTCACAACATACATTGCTTTTGGTGGGTTATAAACTTATGATGCATGTTTTTCAGCCTCGTAAGACCTGTCATCAAAATTCAAATTTATAGCAGTGCTAGCATTTCGGTTTTCATTCATGCTAGGTTATTCTCTGTGCAAAAGGGGAAAGCTTCAACGACTCTGTATCTGTTTCATTCAAGTTTGATGAAGATAGATGGACTCGGGCGCCGCCATCATAGTTAATGTAAACTAATTCGGACTAAAGATTCAGAACTAAACGAGTAGAATTTGAACGAAAAACGGATTCGAAAAATACCGTGATACGCGACCTGGCTGTACCGTGTACCGAACCGTGAACTTTATACCGCCATATACGGAACCGTGGTATATCGTTACAATCCTAGTTGCATTATTGGTTAATTTCTTTCATACTATATTTATAAATGCACATGACATTTCATAGACATATTTACCACAAAGAGAACTGCATTTGGTGTGATAACTTTTTACCTTGTGACCTTAACCATGTTAACCTTAACTTTGGGCCTATGTAAGAAGTATTGAACTTCATTACCAGAATAATAGTATTTTGGTCATGAAGTTCTGAAAGCAGCTTACTAAGTACTAGATTTTTACACCAAAGCATTCAATCCCAAATAAAAGTTCAATTTGAAAAACTGAACTTGCATCATAAATGGTTCCGTTTATAAAATAAGTCCCTCGGGGAGTATAATTCGTCCAATTAAAGGCAGTTCTAGTTTCAAATGTCGAAGGTATTCTTAAACATTGCCAAATGTATTTTAAATGAATTATATGTGCCATAATACAGAATATCAATTTTGATTATAATGCTATAAAAATCACATTGTATGTTTTCCGTAAACATTGATTTTAATTCTGATTTACCCCAACGTAGATATTTAATTTTATTATTTTCAAACACAGGTGATATTCATGGACAGTACACAGATCTCCTACGCCTATTTGAGTACGGGGGTTTCCCTCCTGAATCCAACTACTTATTCCTTGGTGATTATGTAGACAGAGGAAAACAATCTCTAGAAACAATTTGTCTACTTCTAGCATGCAAAATCAAATATCCAGAAAATTTCTTCTTACTGCGAGGGAATCATGAATGTGCCAGCATCAATAGGATTTATGGTTTTTATGATGAATGTAAGTTTTATTTTCTTGTATAAATATGGCATATGATCATTTAGTGGACAAAGTGACAACCATTATGCCCTTTATTTTTCAAGCTTTCATGCATATTTTCGTATATTTACAATTTAAAGTGTTACTTCCAATGGGAATTATATTTAGTGGTATCAAGCTTCAATATTCACAATTCTGAAATGTTACTTTTATATGGGAATCATATTGACTTTTATTGGGAATCATATTGAGTTGCATCAAGCTTCGATATTCACAATTAAAAAAAAAATGATAGTGATACGTACTGTTAAAGCAGGGGTCAGAGTTTGTTGATATTCAAGCAAGGCTTTTCTTGCCCTGTACAAGGTGAGATTCTCTTAATTTCTCTTTCATAAACTTTTCGACTGTTCTAGGTAAAAGAAGATACAACGTGAAGTTATGGAAGACATTTACAGATTGTTTTAACTGTTTACCTATAGCCGCTATCATCGATGAGAAGATATTCTGTTGTCATGGAGGTTTGTATAGCACAAATCAACTGTATTTTTAAATCTATCTTTCTCTGACAAACGTGTTTGACATACATGTACATGTATATAGATCATTGCTGGAAGCCAATCACCATAACTTGCAGCTGTTTTGTAGGCATAGTTTTATAAGTTATACATGTATTATTGTGGCATTAAATGACTCATTACATTAGAATTGATTTTGCAATCCTTCAGTTATAAGATTTATCTAGTGCCTATGAATTAAATTTGTGGTAGATATACATGGATGAAATGTTTAACTTTTTCGGTTAATCATGGTAAGTACATGTACATCTTCAGTTGAGGATGTGGTAAGGGTTTGACACAGTCTGGCATGCTTGCCATCCATATTGTTGGAGCAGGCATCTTTCTATAAGTAATCAAAGATTCATAAGAATTGTTAAGAAACTGATTTTCCACCACAAGTACAGTATTTTTATTCTAAATTGATGGTACATGCATTGATTTCTTGTACATTTGGGGTGAAAACGGTGTATCTTGATTAAGTGTAATAACATGAATTTTTGTTTTGTGTATAGGTTTATCACCAGATCTACAGTCCATGGAACAGATTAGGAGAATAATGAGGCCCACAGATGTACCAGATACAGGTATGTTACACATGTTTACAAAGGTGATCTTCATACCAATGTCTGTCGGGTCATTTATAGGTTACCGTCTTCTTGTTCATTGAGATTTTTTTCTTCAATTTTTTCCACTTCATGAAATGCTACACATGTCTATAACAAATATAAGAAAAATCTAGAGACCCTTTTTCCATAAAAGAAAAATGTGTTTAAGATGTAGAAAGAGATCTGACCAAAGTCTGTAACAATAAAAGTTTGACTAAGGCTATTACCGTTTTATCAGTATGACATTGATAATCACAATATTGCATATACATGTACATGTACGTGTAACCGGTAAAACAGTAAGAGCCTTAGTAATGAACTAGAACATGAACAGTTGTTTGAATTGTTTCTGTAGGAAATAAGAAAAGTTTGTTTATGGTTTGCAACTTTTTCAACTTGCCCCTTCCTTGCGTATTTTGCTTAAGGATATGTGTGTTTCGTTTGATATCTGATATACTTCAGCAATGACAAATTAAACTTCCAAGAAAAAAAAAAATTGTATAAACTTTGCAGTCAAGAAGACAATGAAATAATTTTTAGAGGAACTGTTTTAGTTTCTTTATAAAATAAAATCGAAAATTCTTTTAAAAAAAAAAATGTAAGTATCAGATATACATGTACATGTACATGAATGTATAAGTGAAAATACATGAGTTTATACTGGCAAGAGATGAATGATTTCCATACATAAATGTACCAAAGAATTTCTATGACATTATTTCTGTATGTTTTACAGGCTTGTTATGTGATTTACTGTGGTCCGATCCTGACAAAGAAGTACAGGGATGGGGAGAGAACGATCGAGGCGTGTCATTTACGTTTGGAGCGGATGTTGTCAGTAAATTCCTTAACAGACATGATCTAGATCTTATATGTCGAGCACATCAGGTATGGAATGTTCCTCATGTAATAATACATAATAGTATCTGTTGTCTGGAAATGTTTCATACCTGTATATACATGTATGTTTGCTTTCTTTAAATAAATTGACCCTTCCGAAGGCGGGAAAAATATGAGAAATTCCATGACGTCACAATGCAATTTAGATGTTTGACCAAGGTTCAAAGCTTGTTTGTCCGAGGTAAAAGCATTGTGACGTCACGAAATTTTGCATTTTTTCCCGCAATCGGAAGGGTCAATTGAAAAGATATGATAAAATGTATTTCGGGTCATGTTATATTAAAATGATACACCATGTAATAAATTTTGTCAAATGAAAAAAAAAAAATTATTTTAAAAGAAAATTTGTTCATTCATCTTTTAGGTACAATTTAAATATTTTTGTTCAGTTTATCAGAACGAAAAATTTGAACCATATGTAGAATCTGATGATTCTTTTGAATTTGTTCTTAGCTAACTTTTATAATGTTATTACACAAACCGTCTTTCATTTACAAACTGATCTTACAGATACTTGTATACTCATAGTACACTATCTTGTTCTTTTATATTGATATTTCATCATTATTCTTTGACAGGTTGTGGAGGATGGCTATGAATTTTTTGCCAAACGACAGCTTGTCACATTGTTCTCAGCACCTAATTACTGTGGGGAGTTTGACAATGCTGGGGGGATGATGTCAGTGGATGAAACATTAATGTGCTCGTTTCAGGTAAGTTTCTCTTAATGTGTGTTTGAATCCTTGTTGATTTACATTTTGAAGAAATGTTGTTCAAGTGTTCTTCGTGGAAACCCAACACCCACCTATAGAGATTATAAGTTGTAAATAGTCTTGCTCTTTGTTATTAACTGAGGATATATACATGTATATGTACACTTGGTTGTATTTGAATAATCGTTTGATATGACATTTTTATGCTCCCGGAATCAAAGATTTGGGGGCATATGGTTTTTGGTCTGTCGATCTATTCATGCACAAAAATTTAAACACAGGTACAATGAGCTAAAGCTTTCATAACTTTTTCATATTTCACATGTATTTTTGTGGCAAAAGCTTTCTGCTGATACCATGTCATTTGACGTTTAATTTTCTTTTAAAAACTTTCAAGGATAACTTCTGATTTGTAAGTGATTAGACTTTCAGTTTTTCCATGTGAATTCTTTGTGTAAGTACCTCCCTTCTCGTATACAAAAAAATGGCCTAGACTTTTCTTGTGATGTATGACCCTGTATCTCTCTGCTGATCAACATTTCACGAACACATGTTTAGTACTGATAGCTGTCTATGCAATATCTCAACTTCAATTTTATTTTTATTGTCTAGATCTTAAAACCATCAGAAAAGAAAGCAAAATATCAGTATGGTGGCCTTAATTCTGGCAGACCAGTGACTCCACCTAGAGGACCGCAGCAAAAGAAAAGATGAGGAAAAGATAACTCTTGACTGCTGATTTCTGATCTTCTAACCACTCTGACGCAAATGTTTAAATTCATTTGACTTAACCTGCAAGTAAAGCATATTCATTGTAAATTCTCACTTCAAAGTATTCAACCCCAAATAGAGTACAAGAAACAAATTTGAAATATTTAGAACAAATATGTACCAAGTTACAAAAAAGCTGAATTTATGCCTTGATAGTAAGTAGTGTTGTAGTGAAACAAAATGCTAAGAATTTCCATAATTTTCTTGTGAGATAACTGACATTTATACTGTATAACCAGGATTTTATTCTGATAATTACAAGATTAGAGATTGACTACTTGAAGGGACAAAATTGTACATGTAAATATGATTTAACTTAAAATTTCGAGGGGAAGGAACTAACCAAAGACCAATTCATCTCCAGATGAATTAAATAGCAGAATTACATGTAGTACATTTACTTTTAAAATCCATTAATGTAATGATATAATGTTGCAACTGATTTTACTGAAAGTTGGTATGATGAGTAATAATTTTCGGATGATCTACAGTGCTATTTCTTGTGCAGGTTAAAATGCGTTCATGTTCATTATTCATACTTTCTCTTAATCTTTGTCACCTTTTGCAAATGATTTTTCCTGTAATGAATTCAAGTTGGGATTGCATTGGTTGCACTTTCATGTGTATTTTGAGTGCTCTTTGCCTTAGATTAAAGAAAGTATTGTACTTGGCTACCTATGTTATATGAAGATACCATGTATCTTAGAAATGTAGGCTACTGAACTTTGCGTACATGTATATATTATAGGGTAAGAGTGATTATATGTAAATTTTCATTTGCAAGAAAATGCTGAAGGAGTCGATTTATGGCTGTAAAATATCCCACTGGTGCCTCTATTTTATCATATTTTTATTTAAATATGCAATTGTTTTGTAATTATTAAATACGGCACTAGCCAGCATGTTATGTTCCTGTTAATGCATTCGTTGTATACCAGAGTGTTTAGTTTCCGTTGAGTGTTGTGGCGTGTTCATTCTTCCATATTTACATGTATATATTGATGTAGAACTTAACTCCTGCAGCCAAATAAAAGGTAGTATATAAGCTAAGTGAACAATTACATGTAGATAACCAAGCTCTAACATTTGTATTGGGTATGTGAAAGTAATGCGTGTGTAAATGGTTGATCATTATGTTAAATATTAGAAGGAAAGATCTGCTGTACACTGAACTCTGTAATACTTTGTACATGAATATGATGAGGACGAGGTTGTTGAGTACATGTGTATTTGAGTAAATGTGAGCTTTAAATGTAGTGTATGCTTGTGTCTTGGTTAACAAGTATGTATGATTTATAATTTTTTGTATGTGTAAAAGATAGAAAACTATATGTGTGGAAAGTTTTAAACACACCTCTACTAATGGAGATTAAAAACTGTAAGATAGGATTACAAAATAACATTTTTAAAGTTTGTATTACATCACATTTTATGGTAAGCTCTAAAAAGTTTCAAATGTCATCCAAGGGATAAACTCAGGTTTATCATGAAGTCTTGTACATATGTATTCCTATATTTCAAGAAACTAATGGCAATAAACTGAACAAACTGTTAAATTCACCAAAGGATTTAAAGTAGAAATGTGACCTCCTCTACTTTAGTTACAAGAAACCAGCTCATAGAGTAGGTTTTAGGGTACTACAGTGATTTATGTAAATCTACAGACTTATTTTACCAGAGTTATGATATCCAAATTTCAAAATTTTATAGTGCTATTCTAGAACTACATTTAAGATGAAACATTTGATCGAGTACTATTCTAGAACTAAGAAGAGACTTTTGATTGAGTGCTACCATATTCTAGAACTAAGAAGAGACTTTCAAGACTTAATGCAGATAAATCAAAATACAGTCATGTACATGTACATTTACATTGTAATTGGATTCAAAGAGAAGGAATTGCTTTTTTTTTCCTTTTTGCAGCAGATTCTGAAATTTCTATTTTATTTTTGTTAGCTAAAAAACCCCTTACTTTTCTGAGAAATTTAAAAAGATAATGAAATTTGTGTAGTTCATGAATGAATAAGTTTTATATTCATGCTTGCCTGTATACATCTAACATTTATGAGGATATTGATATTTACCCACATACTGTAGTGTGAGCAAAGGTAAATTAGATCTGCTTTTTCGAAAATCATAGCCATTATAATTTCCCCACCATTTCTAAGTTTTAGATTTCTTTGATGAGAGCATGTAAATGGTAAAAGTCAAAAGCTTATTCTAATCAGCAGATAAATAAGTGTGTGAATAAAATTTGTGCCAAAGCAAGTATGGATCGACATTTTATAGTGTAATATCAGACTAACAATTTCATATCAATGTCCCAAACCACATTGTACAAATAACATTGTAGTGCTTGTAAATAGAAATCAGAAACTTGTATAGACATGTTTAATTCAATAATTGGATGTCAAATACCGTACTTATTGTCTAATATTGGACTTCTCCCAGTTATTCAGGGAAAGATGAACAAATTTTTCAGGCTTTATGTTTGTTCGTGTAATACATGTAATTACTGCGTCCAGGCTGCACACGTGATAATACCTTGAACATGTACGATATTACATATTTTCTATTAGATACTTGGCTAAGGAAGGAGTAGCAACATTTTATATTCATTCAAAAAATATTTGTTTTATTCTGTTGAATATTTATAATGAAACATTACACAAAGCTAAAAGTCTTGTTTTCTGTTAGAAAAAATATATACCTACATGTACATGTATATTTATGAATTTGTTGGTTATGGAAAAAATAGAATTTACAGTTTCCTATCTTGAATTATAAAAGCAAATTTTGCAAAGTCAAATGCATCTCTGAAGGAGATCAGGTGATTGTATATCCAGGGACAGTTCATAGGATTTTAACTAGATTTGAAACTTGTGAAGGTTTGCAAGATGGATTCCTCACCAGCTGACTAAAACATAAAAAGCCACCTTGAAAACATGACAAAAACCCTTCTTTTAAAATCAAAAAGTGTAGTACAATGTCATTGCTTTATATAGGTGATGAAACCAAGGTACATGTATACTACCGTAAATGGAGCCAAAATATCCAACTGCACATAGTAGAAATTTGCTATTTACCAGTACCTCCAGGGTAGACCAAGCGCCCTACTTCTATGTCTTTATAAAATGGATTTTAAAGAATTCGAAGTGTTTTTATGAAGCAGGAGAATTCATTTGAATGAAGAAGGGTTGAACGTAAGTTAATATTGTGCCCTGGTGGTACAGGGATGACAAAATTAACTGAACATCCCTCGTAAGTAGAGATCATCTTTAGAACAAGATATGTTTATGAAACACTATTTCACCAACAGCAAGAGTCATTTAGTAAAAGGAAATCGAGTGAAAGGTCATTCAATCAAAGGTCACAGAATATGCATTTGAAACAAATTTTACCTTAAAATAAAAAGTGATGTAACTGAAAGTGTCGTTTCTTTTAAAAAACACGTCAGTCTCCTTCGTCAAGGTAAGTAGCCAAAGGTGAAAGATTCATACCAATGCTCTTGTCTTAAGCAATGTACACATTGAATATGATATTGATGATGAGATTGAGATATAAAGGATCTAAAATGAATTTTCATTTCATAATGCATGTACATTGTATGAAATGTACATTTGAGAGTCTTTTTCTCGCATGATATTGCCTGAAAATGTATTTCAAAAGTGAAATCAACGTTTTTGAGAACTAGAGAGAAACCATGTTGTGACCTAGAAGTTGTCTGCTACTCCATGTGAAGTAGTTACCCATCGTATAGATATTCTGTGCGTAAGAGAAAAATACTTCAAATTTGCTTTGTATTTTTTAAATGCAATAATTAATTCAACAACAACAATTTTAATTATTGATATTGAATCCGCGTCTGAATTTAACAATTGACTGATATTTGAAAGGTCACACTTGTCAAAGTTTATGTGATTAGGCTCAAAACTTGACCAATCACATTCAAGCAGAGTGATATGTAACATTTGATTATGAAAAGGCTTTATGAAACTGCCTAACGGGTGTATCATGTGATAAAATGACATTCATGAGTGTATTCTTCCAAAAGTAGGCAGTGCTCAAGGGTCAAGGTCATTAGGTCAACTTGTCACAATGCATGCATGTTGAATATTGAAGCTTTGTCTTGTCACATATTGTCATTGATTTCAGGGTCAACAGGTCAATATAACAATTGGGGAAAATACACTTAAATAATTAGTTCCCAGGTGATTACTCAAGATCATTTTACATATTCAAATCAAATTTAGATGTACATGTATTTTAAAAGACTTGTTAAATTCAAATTTATTGATTTTTGCACCAATATTTCAAGGTCAGACTGCTCTTAAAATGAAAAGGGGTTTGGGCCTCGGGCACACTTTACTGACCCATTCAGGGTCTAAAAGACATACATGTGCATTGTAAGTTACTAACCAACTAGAAATTGATCTACATGTATGTACATGTAACTCGCCATGATTTAACCAGTGACAGTGGCATTGCTTCCATGTGTTCTTGTATGCAAAAGAATATAGGCTTTCAAAACAAATTCTGAATAAAGTTATCACAGCAATCTCCAATGGGCATTTGTATGCTGGAGGCTGCAGTAAAGCCCCAAACCCCTAGCATTACAAATAGCACTCTCTTAATTTTTACAGAGTTATGCCACTGAATTACATGTGCCGATAATATACACAGGGAATAATGAATTTAACAATAGTAGGAATTATGACATATTTAATATTATCATTATGGTAATAATTGTAAAATCACAAAATTAATACATAACAAGTACAGAAAACAAAGATTTTCTATACGGAGAGTTTGTGTATTTCTTTGCTGAGGTTCAAACTCTCTGTAAAATCACAAACATTAATTTTATACTTAATTAAAATGGAATCACAAATATTGGGACATCATAACTTAATGAACAATTTATAAATATTGGGACATAAGTGATGTCATTGAATGTTTCATTCCCTTCAAATTTTAGTGGAAATCAACTTGTGAGAAGTCTAATTTTCTCAGTGCGTCGGATGTGTCGTCTGGTTTTATTTGCTGTCCAGAGAAACGTGCTTGGATCTGTTTGTAACGATCTAGTTCTGCTTTAGTAACGGATGGAGTGAGTTTGGAGAGAGCCTGTAAGAAGTTCTCTTCTGTGACCTCCAGAGCTGACTGATCTGTGGTTTTACCTATATAGATTACATGATAATTAATTGTCACTTAAAAGTAAAATTCATACCATTTAATAAATATACTTTGGTCAAATCTTTTTTATATTACATGTGTTTATCAATTTTCATGGGTACACAAAATCAAATTGTACAAAAAATATTTACATGTATTTTTGATTATTAATGGGGCATTTTCAATATTTAATTTTTCCTTTGGTATAGCTATGTTTTCCCTAGAACTGATAAACATTGACATTGATAATGCCAAATAGAATAAGTTTTGTCTACGAAAAATGAATTGTAAATATTCAAAACTACAGTATCAAAGAATATGTGAACTAAATCATAATTTTCTAATTTCTAAAAAATGTTGTTGAGACAGTAATTATCAAGAGCAAAATGACAACAGTATAAACTATATATTTTAAACAACTCATGAAGTATCAGATGCCAACTTCTTGAAAATATTAGTTGACTTGGTAAATCTACTCGTAAGTTCTTCTTTTAAGTACATGTAAAGATAGGATCTTCTTTTGTTTTGATATTCATGTATACATGTACATGTCCTGTAAGTGACTTCACATTTTTTTTCTTGAAACATAATGTACACATACATGTATGTGCCCAAATGGAAAATCTACTAATTTACCATCTTGTAACAGACGTATCCTATCCTTCATGGCATATAACATGGCATCTGAACACAGAGCATAGAAATCTGCACCGGTCAGTGTGTTTGGACAGTGGTCAACTATAGCTTCAAGGTCAAGGTCCTTACTCAGCTTGAATCTAAACAAAACATGCATGTATCATATGCAGGCTCTAATTATTTTACATTCCCATATCAGAACATTACATGTTATATCAATTTTAAGCATTTTCCATTCAACACATTGGAAAAATATCACTGAACAGTATACATGTAGTATGAAATGTGACAAAATTTGATCACACTGAGTTTATAAAATATTAGACTAAAGATGGAATGATTTTGGTACAGAGTTTATTACGAAGAGTTATATCTTACTTCCTAGTGAGAGCCTGTAGGATTTTGAGCTGTGATGCATTGTCCTCTGACACTCCTAGATACAGTAACTTGTCAAACCTGGTGAAAGTAAAAATAAATTATCACCTTGATACAAATAAACAGGCTCAAACATTTCAAGTTTATACATTGTATTACATGATTGAGATTGGTAGTTAATCTGACTAAAGTTATCCCATTTTATCATGAATTTAATCTATCTGTGAGACGTTCTATTTTTATTTTGCATAATCAAGGTAGAGGAAAGTGGAGACTTCATTTAAATTGATAAAAACAATCAATTATATCTAGAAATATTGCAAAATTTTTGTAAATCTGGTGTCTGGCTTAATGAGTGAATAAACTGGAAAATAAGCTTAGCATAATGAAATTTCTCAGGCAATGTTCATCTTTATAATGATGTTAAACCTAGTGCAGTAACATCATATTTGAAAAATATATAACATACATGAATATAGTAGTCCCGTACCAGGAACCTGAAGTACTTAAGTTTTATCAAGAATTTGCAGATGTATATACCTTCCTGGCCTTAGTAGAGCCGGATCTAATAGATCAGGTCTGTTTGTAGCTCCGATGACAAATATATCACATGATTTGTTTAGTCCATCGAGCTCTGCCAACAGCTGTGAGACAACCCTGTCCATGACTCCTCCTGAGTCACCTGATTTCCCTCTGTTAGGAGCCAGTGAGTCCAACTCATCAAAGAAAATTACACAGGGTGTGGCACTACGGGCTCGCTCAAAAACTGTTCTCATCAAAAATTGAAATTCATATACATGTACATATAATTATCACAATGAACATAAATTATTTACCATGTACGAATTTGGCACAAGACAATTACAGAAACATGTTTGTATGTATGAATTTCAATGACAGCTAGCAAATATTGAATTCATATTTCAGTCCATGTGCAATATCAGATTTTCAAAGTAAGAAGAAATGAAAATCTGAATCAAAAAATCAAATGACAACATACATGTATATTTATCTAGACTATAGCTTCATAATGGATTATTTTGTTAAAGTATACCATGTTCAAATCAACAGCCTACCTTCTCTAACATTTTGTTCACTTTGTCCTACATACATATTGATCAACTCTGGTCCTTTCACACTACAATGATTAAAGGATAATTTACAGCTCAACTTTTTAACCATTTTAACCAGTAATTGATACTTTTGGTTGCAATGCTTTAATATCAAAACATAATAGTCAAGTGGGATGTTGCATTATCTGTAACGCAATCTTTATTTTCCTACATGTATCTTTTATTTTATTGTATTTTGAAATCCAAATAGAAAAATAGTTTGTACCTAAAATTTTAAAGCAAAATCTCTTTGAAATTTACATCACAATTTACTGATGAAATAATCAGAATCTATCTGATATGACTTGATTTATACATGTACATGTATCTGATCATTGAAAAATGCCTAAAGGTAGTCCAACACTCAACTCTCATTTAAAAATGAAATGGCATGCTACATGTACATGTTTTTTTTTAATGCAAAATTTTGACTAATAGTACTCTGAAATGCATTCTAAAATATAGTCTGTGCATTTGGGGATGAAACTGATTTACAAGTCAAAAAGCTCACCTGAGGAAGTTCAGAGAACATTCTGTAGCAATGGCTTTTGCCATCATAGTTTTTCCTGTTCCTGGTGGCCCATAGAATAGTAAACCTGAAATGATGAATCACATAATTGTATTTTATGGACTATATTGTATTGCTGTATATGAAAGAAGAATGCTATACAAAGTGATTTTATACATTTTGCTTTGAAGACTGAATAAAATGGGAAGGTTTAGGGGACAATGTTCACTTTAATTCATATATAAGTACAGTAAACTTCACCTATAACGAACAGGTTTATAGCGAAATTCTGTTTGTAACGAAGTGAAAAGAAAGTTCCTACAGAAGTCCTATTACCCTCCATTGATTTTTGTACGCCTGTAACGAATTATCGGCTTTTACGAAGCCATCTAATTGTCCTGTGGTCATAGTTTCTTCACTATTTTCACCTGATGTAACGAAATGATATCCAGGTATTCCCAATTAACACACCTGCCGGACAGATAATTACTAATTATAAATTAATTGCTCTCCCTGTCTGTTGTCCCCATGCTAATTACCTATTGGGAGACGTGTTATACATGTATACACATGAGGTAATGATTGCCCATTATTTAATACTCTGTCGGCATGTCAATTGTAAGAATGCTTACTTGATATATCACAACATAACTATTGAATACTGGTCTTAACTTTTCATTCATTCAGAACGGCAACAACAAGGAAACATATTTAGCATCAAAATGCATGTAACGAAATATGGCTATAACGAATTTGGACTAATGGTCCCCTGGGCTTCGTTATAAACGAAGTTTACTGTAGATGACTCATAATATCATTTAAACAGTAAAACTTTCATAAAATCAATTTTGGTTATGGCTTTCATTGATTTTTATTATTTAAGTGTAAAATATGACAATTTTTCTTCATCTTCTATTACCACGAGCAAGTGATGCGTAAGTTCATCTATCCCTATGAAGAGACAGTATGAGAAATGAATGAAATATCCTATTTCTTGATCTCCTGTGAGTAACTATTTCTAAGTATTTCAGATGTAAACATTCAGCACATATATTTAACGATTTCCTTTACCAGATCTCCTGAGCCCTGAAGCCAATAGTTCTGGGAACTGTAATGGTAATTGTATGGTATCCAGGATTTCTGACTTGACATCCATAAGCCCTCCTACGTCACTCCATTCTACATTTGGTATCTAAATATAGACAAAGTGGCAATTTTAATTAAGGAAACTATGCATAATGGGTCACTGACTTTGAAAACTTTAATAAATGATTTGAATGTTTGTATATTCATCATACTTGTATGTAGTTTGACATTTTCTCAATCTTAGTATGAATTTCAAAGAGCAAAAATGTTACCTGGAGTAGTTTTAAGATTGAAAATAATTTGCATTCCTATGGCTTACTTTAAACGTCATAGTGACGTCATGGTAATTTATCTTCTTTAAAATTCATAGTGATGTCATGGTAATTTGACTTATCAAACAGAAAAGGTGTACTCTTATCAGACAATTTGTATTACTCCAGTCATTAGACGTAATTATACATACCTGAATGCCATTTTTCTATTCTAATTTAAGGAAATGTATGATAAAAATACATGTACCAACCTTTGGAGCCCCTATGGTGTCAGAGTGAGCTGCCTGAAGCTGATCTATAGCTGTCACAAAGTTCTCATGTTGTACTACAATACCAGCTGATGCTAGGTCCTCCTCCTCCTCATAACTCAAAGCTTTCTTTGCTCCCAAACTGTTGATAAATAAACAGGTAAAAAAGATAACTACATGTACATGTATATCATTAATCCTTCACAAGAACATATCCAGTATTAATTAATATTCAGAAAGTACACTTTTTTAAGATAAAAATGTTTTGGCCATCTTTTAAAAAAATTCTTCAAATTAGTAATTCTGTTGGTGTTTTTTTGTATTTTATTTTATTTTCTTATAATACTAGTAATAAAATGAGAGTTTGCACTGGGTAACATTGTTATTCATGATACTGATAAATCAATTTCTAATAAATTTACATATCATTGAGAATTATTCTCACCAGTCTTTCATGACTGCCTTATAAGCACCTCTTGCTGCATGAGAAACAAGGGCCACCAAATCTCCCAGAACATAACCCTGTAAAAATAGTTTAATGAAATGGTAACTTGCATGTCCATAGCAATATTGAAAGCAGCAATGTTTCTTTTTTAAATCTTTAATAAAAAAACAGAGTCATTCAAGTCTGAGGGTGATGGAATTTCTATGTGTAATGACAACTTACAGCTGTTCTTTGGGCTAGGTATTGTCCACACAAATCACCTGAGTAACATACATTCTGTAGTAATGCATCCAGAATCTCTGCTCTGTCATACTCATTAGGCACCTAAAGTATTACAAATATCTAAGAAAATTCTACTTAATGCGTAACTCTAAACAATTTTTTAAAATCACAACCATCAGCCATTCATACATATCTTTGCAATAATGTGAGAGCTATATTTTTGTTTAATTACTGTCGTTATGTATTACAAAACTTTATTTTAACTAAAGACAAAGTACATGTACCAGAATTTTCATCACAGTCTATTGATTTTCACAAAACCCAATAAAATAATTCTCTTAAAATGACATGAAAAAGGAGCTGCTGGACATCTGTTGTCTAAAGTTTCATCAAATTGAAAATGTTCTTACATTACCTCAATGTTAACAGAATGTAAGAATGCCTCGTGTATATCAGCAGCCAGTACCGCGGGGGAGTGGGTCGTTCCCACGACAACCACGGGGTATTCACTGTGCTCCTCCATTAACCTCTTTATACTTGCTCTAAAAGCACTCGCCACTCGAGGATCTAAACGATCAAATGATATTCTTTGAGTGAGATTTTTCAATACTTGATATATATACATATAGGATCACCCAATGACAGAATTTTAGACAACTGAAGAATTCCTAATTTTCCATGTTTCTTACCATCACTGTTCCTTTCCTTGTCTTTACCCAGGGCATGGATACTGTGTAACAGCAGTATACAGGGGGAGTAATTAATAGCTGAAAAAAGAGCAAATACTTATACAATGCAAACACAAAATGTCAGTTATTCATAATCAAGAATTAATAAAAAAATATTCTCTTTTCTACACATTTTTTTTTTCTAGAATGCTTTGATATATATGATTTTTTGGTGAATCGTAATGTTAATGTGTATAATTGTATGACATACCTTCACTGACAATGTTGAATATCCTGGCTTCTATAGCAGCAGGGGCCTCACCATATAAACTGTGGCAATTTACCTGTAGGTAAATCAATAATTCAGTAGATTAATAAATACATAACTTTCAGGATTTTTTTATGAAGAAAAAAAAAACCTGAAAGTCTATTAAAATAGTATAACAAGTAACATATCTTAGTATAGATATAATTACACAATTTTAATACTGTATGTGCACTTATTTTAATGGAATTCCTCATTTATAATCGAGATAACTAACCTTACAATGCACTTTGACCTTGACATTGCACATGGAATCTTGGGTAATATTCATAAAAAATCTATAAGTCTATATCATGTGAAATACATGTATTATGTGAAACATTATTGAAGAACCATGGACGGATAAAAAGTTGAATCCCTGATAAGATTTTACATATACATGTATGACCTTGGTACAGTCATGAACCCAGAGTTCTTGAAATATTCCAATGAATTGTCGGACATTTGGGAAATTTTATCAGTCCAAATAATGGATATAAGTTATAACGTGAGTTTTTATTGGACCAAACTATTTTTTATCAGCAAATCCGATAAACCGATACATTTCATGAACTCTGTAACCATCCTTCTATGAAATACATGTATTAATAAATCAAAACTTGGGTTTTTAAAAAGTTAAGGTACAGACAAGATTGACAAGACAAACAATATGATTCCTAAATACAGCAAACTTCTGTTATCATAGGTATAAATATCAGTATAAGACCATCCACAAACCTTGAGTACATTAAGGTTCAGCCTCCTGGCTACTGTATAGGTAGTTGTAGTTTTACCGCATCCAGAGGCTCCTATCAACATCACTGACGGTAAAACGTCCTTCATATTGGTAAAATCCAGCCTGTGAAAAATACAATCTTATGACGTTAGTAAAGAGGAGGATTCCTCTATAATCTATTCGAAAGGGTTTCTTCTTTCAATATTTGCATTTTCAACTTTCTTTGCTTCAGTCTCGAGCATAGACTTAACCACAGGTGTTTATCCAGTTTTCCTTGATAAACAATAAAACCCCAAGTACCATCATGCAACAAGGTACTTAACTTTATGAAGAGCCCCAAACAAGCCATCAATACCTCAGTAGTAAATCAGACAACACTTAGATCATCCAGCCCTAGCCACCTCGGATAGAATCAACACTGTGTGACACAGGGGACTCTAATCTATAGGTACTAAGGCTGTGAGCAGAAATTCGAGCAACTGGTCATCATCGGTATTGTTATCTTTAAAACATGCCTACTTAACTACTATAAATAATGTAATATTGAAATTGAAGATGAAATTTTTTTTATTGAATTCATTTTCCCCTGTATGTTGACGTCAGTACAAAATATGACTGTCTATTGCTGGTATTACCTATGACTTTAAATATACAGTAAATTAAACCTATCAGTGCCAAGTGATAGATTTATTTTGTCCTTACCTTTCCATGAATCTGAACAGAACTTTATTCTATAATTTCATATTTGATTCGCATTAAATAACGTCGCCATTTGCAGAAGTTAGCGGGGTAATCCCAGTCTATTTTTAGTATATGGTGATTCATCCAGGATCGTCGGTCACGTTATCAGCCAATCACAGCGTCACTATTTATAGTTTATAGAATAATATTTGCTTGAATTTGCGTAAGCATCTTAATAATGTATTTCATATTTTACAGAAGCTCTATGATGTGTATTTTACATGACTTTTTTGGTTTAAATACTGTTTAAACCAAAAAAGTCATGTAAAATTCACATCATAGAGCTAGTGACAATGATTAATTGTATGCCTACCTATTGTGCAGATGGGGCCTAATGAGGGACTCTAGTTTTTCCACGTACTCATTCATACCATTTTGATAACAATGATCCCAGTAAGTCAGGGGTCTCTTGATAAGGTAAGGTTCCATCACCAAGGGTACATAACTGTGTACAGATCCTTGCTGAAATATAAATTCTCCCTTGTTCATAATTTAGTCTCTTCGTCATATTAAGGCTAATTGTTTAAGTATAAATCATCTGTCAGACTTTATTTTTCTTTCAATAAGCTTCTCAGTGACATAGTGTCTATGTGCTATTTCAATAATTTTGAAAACTTGAAAAGCAAACTGTGTCTATTGCAGGATAACAATTCTATACATTTTCATTACTTAAACAAGATCTGAAATTTCAATAATTTCAGATTAAATTTCAGTATAAATCATTTGTCAGATTAATTTTTATATTTCAGATTAAATTTCAGTATAAATCACCTGTCAGACTTTAAGTTTCCTTTACTAAGCTTCTCAGTGACATAGTGTCTGTATGCTATTTCAATAATTTTGAAAACTTGAAAAGCAAACTGTGTCTATTGCAGGATAACAACAATAATTTTATACATTTCAATGAATTAAACAAGATCTGAAATTACTCAAGGTAAAACGGTGTGTTAAATTTCTTTCCAAATTTCTCTGCCTCATTGTAAAAAAAGTCTGAAAAACTCGGGGATTTTTTATCCTTTGATTCCAGGGGCCTGGACTTCAAAATTGGGAAAATTAGCAACATTTGGTTGAAATTAAGAAAAAATTATACAAATAAAATGAGAAAACAAGCAAAAAGATCTTCTGACATTTGCTACTAATGAAGACGATTGAACGCATATAGACACCTGTAGTTCAAAGAATATTATATTTCAGATAGCGTACATCATAAAACAGATAATTATAAATAAACATGTATTTTCAGTAATTTCAAAGGGTTTTTATACTTTGTTTATTGGAATTTTATTTTTTTTCAAATTGGGAATTTTAAGCTCAGAAATTGGGAAAAATGCTGGTTTTTAGCATTGGGAATGGGGCTGAATTTCGGCCCCGGAGAACCCTTAAAAAATCCCTGAAACTGCATGTTGGAGATAAAAATAACAGACATACACAAGAGGAAACTTTTGGTCTTCTTTGGCTACAACAGCATTGAACAAGATTTGATAGAACATAAATAATACCTGAATCAGCTTTGTCAAAAGTCTGTCACAAATGTAGCTGGGAAAGTTTGACTTCGGGCCTACAATTTTGACAACTTTAAAAAATATGGTTGTCTGTCGCTTCTCTAAAGGTCCTTGTGAGGAGGAATACTCTGGGTCATCTGTAAAATATGAAATACATTGTTATGATGCTTATGCAAATTTAGGCAAATATTACATATTATACATGTACTATCCGAAACATGTGTCTGGTGCATTAAAATTGGTTTGAAATTTTCTTCAAGAAGGAGCACTTCCATCTTGTATGTTTTTTGATTTACATGCACATATTGATTTTTTCATTTTTCATACAACATGGTAAACTAGAAATGAATACATGTATTTGGATTAAAGCAAACTGTGTGACATAACATATGAAGTGATGTGTATAGAATTCTTACCTCTGCTCTGTATTGGAAGAATGTCACCCTTTGTAAGTAACCTTTCAAATAAATAAATAATATTAGAAGTTAGAACAGACACAATTTTTAATATTGTTATGTATTTTTCAATTTATTTATCACCTGAAGCTGACAAATACTTCTTTCAGCAAGAGTGCTTTCTCACTTGATACTGGTATCAATTAACTTGGAAATTGTATACCGGTACACATACAATGATGTAGAATTTATTTCAGAATTTCAACATGCAGGAGAAATACTTTTTGTACAATAAACAACTCTTGTCATATTGCTCATCTAACAGATCATTCAGTACATATGTAAATATGTATTTTAAAATGTAAATTGATTTGAAGATCTAGAATAGGAAAATACTAAAAATATGCCATTCAGACATTTATTAATTATTTTCTTTATTTCAATTTTAAAGGTACCGATCGTAATGAAAATTTCCTTATTTGTGAGTATTAATCAAACAGTATGCAATCATTTAAGGGCTTCAAAGTGCTTACAGTCAATAGATTTGTAAATAAACTGTAAATGATACCTTGGAACACTGAAGTAGCTTAATATGGCCTCGACACTGACTTTGCTTGGATGATACCATGGTGACATGACAAAGGATATGATGACTTCCTCTGCCACAGGTAGGTCTGTGTGTAAGGAAGTGCTGACGGTCCCAAGGTCAACGTCACTTTCTGCAGCCTCTTTCAGGCGCTAAGGGATCAAAATCAGAAGGCTTAAATTGATAAAGTTCAAAGTAAGGAATGTTGCAGTAAAACTCTGAGGAAAAGTTTGGCAGAACTCATGTCTTTATTGAGTAATCCTAGACATATATTGAAATACATCCTCTTAAACATTAATTATGAATTTACGCATTATTAAGCTATACTTTTTAAGAAAAAATAAAACTATTTAAACATAATAGACTATAACTTTTTTCTGAAACACGACAGACAAGTAGAAGGAAGGATTAAAGTATGATAAGCTAAAAAAATGGAGCTTAAAAACTTACTTTCAAGTGATGTTACATTTGCTTAATCAAGTTTATAGATATTTCAATGAATTAAGCCAATTACCTCAATTTTTAAGACTTCAGAGATGTCCAAAGACATAGCACAGCTATTGTTTTGAAGGTTGAATTTGAGCAGTGGTGAAATATACACTTTATCTTCATTTGGGAGCATATTAACACAAACACACTTAATCATAGCTATTCTTGATGCTACAACAGGAATTTTTATGCTCAGAGAAACTTTCACAAGACTTTCTTCAAAGAGTGCGTATTTGAGCATTGTTTCCTTGGACATGCCTATCACATACATTGGATCAAACAAGGTGTCATTCTGTGGTTTACAAAGCAGCCGTAGCCATAACACCTGCTGTTCAATGCACTCAAAATTAATGTCAAACTCATCAGCTGTCAATGGACTCGAATCTCTCGAATATGAAAATGAAGACTGCAAAGATGGTCCTTTCATAGGCTTGCAGAAGTCTGAGACAAGAAAAAGGTCTTTCTTTTCTTTGGATAAACTACGCGGAAGGGTAAATAAAAATTCTTTCTGTCTTACACCCTCATCTTCCAAGCATGAAAAGATTAATTCTGTATCAAGTGTTAAAATACCATGTCGGATTGGACAGCATTCTATCACATGTAGATCACTGTTGTTTCTACTTGTATCATCACTGTTCTCTTCATACAATATTTTGGGACTAGAAGCAAGAAATAAATCGTTGGACCTAAGCAAAACTGACGTCTGACAGACCTCCAGTAACAGGTCACGACAAAATTTCTCTCTTTGTAGTTTGCTAAATAAATCGAAGTCATTAAATACTCCTATGACCATCTTTTGTACCGGAAATAAATTCACCATTTTGACATGAATATCATTCTCATGGTCAAGCTGATAATGGGAGAGGAAATCATAACTGCAAGTGATCAAAATCTCTTCGTCTCTGGATTTAGTTGTGTCATGCTCATAAATATGAACAGTTGAAAGTATTTCTACGCTATCATTGCTCAAATCATCATCCGATTCAAAATGTTTTTGACTGCAGGATGTAGAACACTGACTACCCGAATATGAAAGTCTGTCAAAGGAATAAATAGGGGAAGAGTAACCCCCTGATGATAGGGCGGATGGGGGTGTGGACACAGCAGAGGACACTCGTTTCTCTGGAGGAATTCTCTTTCCTACAACCGCAACATGAAATGTATGTCTGTCTGTGGTTGCTTCTAGAATATTTGCATGTAACCGACTTATTTGTAAATGTAGTCTATGTCTGTCATCCTTGTAATCTTTGGCCAACAAAGTCGCTCTTCGTGCTCTGGCAGTCATTCTCGATCTCGTTGTTGACACCAGATAATTTCTAAAAGCCGGATGTACCGATCCGGTAACAATGCTGTTTCTTCTACCTGACTGTCTGCAAATCTTGAGAAAATATGATATGATAGGATAGGATATGATATATTTTCAAGATGGTCACTTAATTTTCAAGAAAGTAACTTGAAAATTCAAGTTTCCATCTTGAAGATTCAAGTCATAGATCACATTTACAATATCTTGGAAATTCAAATCATACGTCATCTTGAAAATTCTAGTCATATTATCTTGAATTTTCAACTTGAAATTTTATCTTGAAAATTCAGAATAATTCTAGATGATATGTGAAATTCTTTTTCTGGTATCAAATGAAAGAGAAAAATGTGTAAATATTTTAATCATGAAATGACAAAAGAACACTGAAATGTAATATTGGAAACAGAAACGAATAGAATAGTAAAACATCAGTGGGTCAATTTGGCTTTTCTATATTGATGTTAACAGAATTTATGTTTTATATGTGATTGCAGTGAACCAAACCGATAATTAGAATGATAATTGGTAGTTTTATTTGAGCACTGAGTAATTAAATCGTGTCACTGAGCGATTCAATGTTTACTTTATGCAATGTTTGTTTACAGCACATTCTGGACGTGTTACATACACCATGTACACGGCATCTTTGAATATGTGAGAAATTATCTCCGTTTCTTTTATTCGAATTTAACAATCATGAACATAATTTTGAATTGCTTTATGCCATGGTCTTTACATTAAAAACTCCAGTCAATCCGGTCATTAGTACGGACGGACTTTATAACTTGCCGAGAAAGGCAGTGGTGCCAAACTTTGATTACGTTTTTAACAACTTGCAGCTACCTACTCGATAAAAAGAAGTTTTGAAGACAATAAACAAAATGCCAAGTAAAAAGAAAAAGTACAATGCGCGCTTTCCACCGGTAAGTTGTTATTTTTAGCTCGAGTTTCCTCGTGCATCTAAATCTTCAAGGAAGAAATATCTTTGACTCATTTTAGACTTTTACGTCCAACATGGACGTTATAGACATGCTTTATTCTTATTGATGAATGCCATAAAATAAAATATATTCTTTTATGTTTAAGCCTATAGCTAGAGTATTTGAGCCTCTGGTGTGCAGCTGTCGATCTATTTGCGTGTTTTTACATTTATTTGGGGGTAGGTCTAAATAAAGAACTCTAAAGAACTCTAAAGAACCCTAAAGAACTCTAGGTTTTATATGAATGTGGGTCGGTAAATTTGGAATTTTTTTCGATATTTGGATTGATGACGGTCATACAAACATAAATATATACGGTTTATAGGGGTTAAGTTGTATGGAAGTATCTTTATTGTAGATTGAAAGTAGTTGAATTTTCGAATCGGCGCGCGCGACGCCATATTGAACTATTTACCTGTTACAATTTTAAGTACTTAAAGTTTGATTTTTCGTTAATTTGAATAATTCTTAAACTATTATCAATTTTTTTTTTTTTTTTTTTGGTACCATAATAATATATCATTCTTTCTTACATCCATCCCTAACTATACAATAATAAACAATGTGCGTGTGATCTGTCTTTGGTTGTACACAACGCACAATGTTTCCCTACATAAGAAAATATAAGTCATCACTCACGCAACACTGTCACACCTACCCATTCATAAAGAATTCGTTATTTCTTAAAAAGTCGTTGTAACCTAACTTTGAAGTGTGCATGCCTGTGACAAGTTAGTACTTTAAATATTTTACGATTCTTTATTTCAGAAAATTTGATTTGCATAACTAGTGATACTTATAGAAAATGGGAAACTAGATTTATTAAAATCAAAAATATCAGATAGAATTGTCGAAATATGGATTAATTTGATATCAATGTTGAAATTTTCGAAATATAACTTTGACACAAATATTGTAATTGTAAAAATATGAATTGGAAACCAATATAGAAAGTTAACTTTTGATATTTTCGAAAAATGAAATGGGACGAATATTTGAAATATCGAAATTTGAATTTGGAAATAAAATTCGAAATGTCGAAATTTGGATTTGGAAATAATATTTACGCAATATAAAGAATTTTCAAGGGAATTTGAAATCTTGTCACAGGCATTTATATTGATAATGGTTAGAGGGGCCCTAACATGTTAGTCTCCTTTCGTGTAATATCCAGCCGGGAGTTAGGACAGTCATATGAGTTTTTATACGCCCGTCATTTGACGGGACGTATTATGGTATGGCGAAGTCCGTCCGTCTGTCCGTCCGTCCGTCCGTCCGTCCGTCCGTCTGTCCGTCTGTCCGTCCGCCTATGGAACGCAATAACTTGAATACACGTCAACGGATTTTTATGAAATTTATACATAGTGATCAGACTGTGGAGAGGAAGCCGCCTTTCGATTTTCAGGTTCATCCGATTTGTCGTTACAGAGTTATGGGACTTAGATTTTTAAAATACAGTGAAAATATACTAAAATATTTAAAAATTATTTAAAAATCTATTTCTGGTCGAAATGTTTTGAAATTTGGTATACTTCAAGTAGAAAGGATGTTCTTTGACATATGTAACGGGTTTTTAATTTTTTTGTCGCATAACTGAGATATTGTGTGTAATGGGAAGGGGGGGGGGTGGGTTATATGCACATACATTTTAAGCTAAGGGCAAAATATAGGCGCATGGAACGCGATAACTTGAATATGCGTCAACGGATTTTAATAATATTCATACATTATGATTGGACTGTGGAGAGGAAGCCGCCTTTCGATTTTCAGGTTTATTCGATATGTCGTTACAGAGTTATGGGACTTAGACAATTTAAAATACAGTGAAAATATACTAAAATAGTTAAAAATTATTTAAAAATCTATTTCTGGTCGAAATGTTTTGAAATTTTGTATACTTCATGTAGGAAGGATGTTCTTTGACATATGTAACGGGTTTTTAATTTTTTTTTGTCGCATAATCGAGATATTGTGTGTAATAGGAAGGGGGGAGGGGTGGGTTATATGCACATACATGTTAAGCTAAGGGCAAAATATAGGCGCATGGAACGCAATAACTTGAATATGCGTCAACGGATTTTCATGATATTCATACATTTTGATTGGACTGTGGAGAGGAAGCCGCCTTTCGATTTTCAGGTTCATTCGATATGTCGTTACAGAGTTATGGGACTTAGACAATTTAAAATACAGTGAAAATATACTAAAATAGTTAAAAATTATTAAAAAATCTATTTCTGGTCGAAATGTTTTGAAATTTTGTATACTTAAGGTAGAAAGGATGCTCTTTGACATATGTAACGGGTTTTTAATTTTTTGGTCGCATAAGCGAGATATTTTGTGTAATAGGAAGGGGGGGGGGGGTTATATGCACATACATGTTAAGCTATGGGCAAAATATAGGCGCATGGAACGCAATAACTTGAATATGCGTCAACGGATTTTCATGATATTCATACATTTTGATTGGACTGTGGAGAGGAAGCCGCCTTTCGATTTTCAGGTTCATTCGATATGTCGTTACAGAGTTATGGGACTTAGATATTTTAAAATACAGTGAAAATATACTAAAATAGTTAAAAATTATTTAAAAATCTATTTCTGGTTGAAATGTTTTGAAATTTTGTATACTACAAGTAGAAAGGATGTTCTTTCACATTTATAAGGGGTTCTTGAATTTTTTGTCACATAATCCAGAAATTATGTGTAATGGGGGGGGGGGGGGGGTTGTATGCACATACATGTTAAGCTAATGGCAAAATATAGGTGCATGGAACGCAATAACTTGAATATGTGTCAACAGATTTTCATGATATTTGTACATTTTGATCAGACTTTGAAGAGGAAGCCGCCTTTCGATTTTAAGCTAGGTTCATCCAATTTGTCCTTATGGAGTTATGGGACTTAAATATTTTGGTGTTGTGAAAAAAATCCCAACGGGCGTATCTTGCTGCGTGAGCGTAGGCTTTATTCATCATATTGCAATCCCGCATATTGTCCTCCCGGAAGCCCCGAAGAACTCAGACGTAGGTATGAAAGGAGTGTAGGAGCTAGTTTTGTGTGAAAAGTAACGTAAACCGCGTACTTTAGTTGGCACCGTTAGGTTTCCGTACACGTAATACTATACCTGGCAATAAGATTCACTGTTTGTTATTTATTTAATCATTTTTTAAATAAATAAACTAATCGAAAGTATAAGAAGTTTGAAATTATTCAAACAAATTTTAAAACAAGTTTTAATGAATTTGAATAGGAATTTAGAGAACAGTGTATCAAATTGCATCTTGCTGAAACCTGCAAAAATAAATATGATATAACATTTTTATTTATTTATTCATAAACGTACCTATAAAAAAAGATCGATCTTAGGCGCGCAAGAAGAACAAATGAAACGAAGCTTGCCACGAAACATGCGCTTTTTGCAAGAAGTATTGCAAGAGACACATGGACGTGCAAGAAAACCAGATTTACGTGCTTTTCCCATCGTGACGAGAAAGCGAATAACTGAAAATTTTTTATCTGTAATATATATCTATGATGAGAATTTTTCGCCGACTTTGATATTACCAAATTATATGGCCTCTTTCTTTACCGCAAAAGCCAAATATTCGTTTGCGTAATTAAACTTGTGTCTATCTAAACATAAACTCCTTTTAGAAAAACACGACCTTTGATTTTAGCGAACGATGCAATTTTGATAATTGTGTGTTAAATATATGTTTTCATGTAAGCTTTCGTAAATTTATTTTTAAGAAAACACACGAAAATTATCATAATAATGATAATTATATGAATTATATGAAACCAATTGAATAATTACATTAATTTAATCAATATCAATTATACATGTATACAAAACGAAATTAACATGACAAAATAATTACTAATTTCAATACTCTTTTATAAAAATCATTGTCCAATAAAATAGTTTGTTGGTCTTTAAACTCTGCCTTCACAAACCAGCACCTGAAAAATTGATAATAGTTTAAGAAATATTCAAATTAACGAAAAATCAAACTTTAAGTACTTAAAATTGTAACAGGTAAATAGTTCAATATGGTGTCTTAATTACGCGCGCGCCGATTCGAAAATTCAACTACTTTCAATCAACAATAAAGATACTTCCATACAACTTAATCCCTATAAACCATATATATTTATGTTCGTATGACCGTCATCAATCCAAATATCGAAAAAAAATCCCAATTTACCGTCCCACATTCATATAAAACCTAGAGTTCTTTAGAGTTCTTTAGGGTTCTTTAGAGTTCTTTATTTAGACCCACCGTTTATTTGGAGATAGGATAAGTTTTCTGCAAATCATCACAATCAAATACACATTGTTACTCATGTACATGCTATGGTTTAGATTGATCAGATGTCGGGGCTCTTGCACCAAGTTTTGGTACTGGGATGGGGGCCTTTGAAATTGGGAAAAATACAGAGCTGGGCCAATAAATTGATGATATTTGGTTTGCCGATCTTGGAAAAATATTAATACAAAATGAAATAGAATGCTTTCATTTGGACAATTCGGTTACAAACAAATGCTTTTTTCATGGATCTCTTGTTAATTATTGCTTGAAATTTAGCATTTTCCATTAATTGTATAAAATTTTCTGTGATGTGTCAAATAGGGAAAAAATTGTCAATAAAATTGGGAAATAAATTTTAAGGAACTATTTTGCATTGGGAATGGGGCCAAATATTGACCCCAAATCAGGCTGATGGAGAACCCTGGATGTCATTTGATTTGCAGACTTCTCAGCATGTACATTTATGAAAAGTGATTTACATGTACAGAGTTCTTAAACATGTTAAAAACTTCCATGAAAGATCAAACATTTGGGGATTTTTATCAGTCCAAGTTATAGTGTGAGCTTTTGACCCAACAAACTTATGTGATTCATGACATATATATTGTAGTCGCATACCTTAAAAAAAGATATCCAATTTTATGTGTGGTTCAATATATACATGCATGTACATTTGTACTGGTATCTTTATTATCTTGATTGTAACCATATTTAATTTTCAGGCAAGGATTAAGAAAATCATGCAGACAGATGAAGATGTTGGAAAAGTTGCTGCAGCAGTACCTGTTATAATATGTATCCTTATCTCTTAAACTTAAAGTCAAGTTGATATGATAAGAATTCAGGAGTGATATCCATGCTTACATTTGTAGATAATGTTCATGCATACTTACATGTACATAAAAAAATACATGAAACATTCTGAATGACTCTTTAATAAAATGGAAGTGTTCCTAAAAAAATACGGTACTGAAAAAAAGGCAAGTTTTTCCTTAAGTACTTTTAGCTCGAGCACTGGAAAAATTCATTGAGACATTGATTGTCAAGTCTAGTGAGATAACCCAGTCCAGGAATGCTAAAACTTTAACAACATCACATATGTAAGTATGGGTAATTTTTGTTTAGCGCAGTCTTATCAAAACAAAATAATAACGTATGACGTGTGGTTAACATTTTAAGTAAAGTGGAAATACTGTTTGATATCTATTTGAGTAGCAGTTTGTCGCCCAGAAGAAGGTTCCTGCAGAAACCTTGGCATAAATGAGAAACAAATTACAGAATTTACAATTTGGAATTATGAAATTCACCAGAAATGTTCCTGATCAGTCAAGGTTTTATTAGCTCACCTGAGCCATAGGCTCAAAGTGAGCTATTGTCATACTGCTTCGTCTGTCGTCCGTTGGTAAACTTTTACATTTTCAACTACTTCTCCAGAACTGCTGAACAGATTTTCATGAAACTTGGTAGGAATGAAGTACTAATGGTCCCCTACAAGTGCTGTTGTTTTTCGTCAAGATTTGTCAATATGGCTGGAGTCAATTACATTGAAATGTAATTAATTAAATTACACATTACATTGTATAAATTTTTGGCAATGTAATTAATTAAATTACACATTACTTTGCCATTTTTTGCAATGTAATTAATTAAATTACAATTACATTGCAAATGTAATTAATTAAATTACACATTACATTTCATCTAATGAATTTATTTTTAGCATATCATTAATTTGACAATGCCGAATAGTCATTTCAAGTCTCTGACAGAATGCAAGAAAGTGCTGGACAATATTCATTTTACATTCCAATGTCTTTTAAGGTTCCCTGTGAAACCATTAATGTGCAATGCACACATTTCACCTTGAAATTTCCCCCAGAATTTTAGGCACTTAAAAATACTAGTCATTAGCTCGCCAGGACGAAAAAGTCCGGAGAGCTAATGCCATACCCTCGGCGTTGTCCGTTGACAAAACTTTAATCTGGGCTATATCTCTTGAATTATATGTATAAGGGGTAGGACTTTGATATTTCACATGTAGATACCTAGTGATGAGACCTTTCATTTGAGACCATGACCTTTAACCTAGTGACCTTGACCTTGGACTTTGACCTACTTTTCAAAAACTTTAACCTGGTTTCTGACAAAAACCTGTATAGGTGAGCTTTGTAATCTTTGTTTACCCTATGTATTTGACCTTGTCCTCTATAAGTTACTCTTCCCAGCTGAATTTTGTTACATTATGATCTAAACACATTTGTAAACAGTGACCTTTGACAATTCTATTCATGCATTCTTTCTACTGAGGACAACCAGGTAAAAATGCATTATCTCTAAGACATGAGGTCCTTGCAGAAGTGACAAGTTAATTAGATCAGACTTTGTTTTGATAACTATAAGTCACATTAGGCCTTGTGGTCATTCAGGTAAAACTGTTTATTTAACCATTATCTGTGCCTAACCTCAATGATAATTGATTACACAACAAGTTAATTTTTTTCACAGATCAATTTTTGTATTCACTTTTTTAGTTGCAAATGTAATTGAAAAGTAATTGAAATGTAATTGGAATTACATGCAGTTTTTGCCTTGTATTTAATTAAATTACAATTACATGTAATTGAAAAAATCTTCAATTACACATTACATTCAATTACTTGAAAAAATGTTATTAATTGTAATTAATTACAATTACATTTTTAGCTCACCTCGACGAAGTTGAGATGAGCTTATGCTATAACCTCGGTGTCCGCGTCCACGTCCGCGTCCGCGTCCGGTTAAAGTTTTTGGGTAACTCAGTATCTGACAAAGTATTGATGCTACAGTAACCAAACTTGCACAAGTGATTCATCTTTGGATGCTGAGGTGAACCCATGCATCAGATGCTGCCTCTGACCTACATTTTCCTGTTGAATGACTTTGTCAATGTCTGGTTTAAAGTTTTGGGGTAGCTCAGTATCTGACAAAGTACTGATGCTACAGTAACCAAACTTGCACAAGTGATTCATCTTTGGATGCTGAGGTGACCCCATGCATCGGATGCTGCATCTGACCTACATTTTCCGGTGGAATGACTTTGTCAATGTCTGGTTAAAGTTTTTGGGGTAGCTTCGTATCTGACAAAGTACCGATGCTACAGTAACCAAACTTGCACCAGTGATTCATCTTGGGATGCTGAGGTGAACCCATGCATCGGATGCAGCATCTGACCTACATTTTCCGGTTGAATGATTTTACCTTTTAAGGCCAATATTGAGCAAAGTATAATTGCTACATAAACCAAACTTGCATATTAGATGTATCTTTCATCAAACTTTCAGAAAATGACCTTGACCTACTTTTTCCGCTTGAGTGATTTTGCCTTTAAAGGCTAATATTGAGCAAAATATAAGTGCTACATGTACCAAACTTGCATATTGGATGTATCTTTGATCAAACTTTCATAAAATGACCTTGACCTACTTTTTCTGCTTGAGTGATTTAACCTTTAAAGTCCAATATTGAGTAAAGTATAAGTGCTACATGTACCAAACTTGCATATTGGATGTATCTTTGATCAAACTTTCATAAAATGACCTTGACCTACTTTTTCCGCTTGAGTGATTTTACCTTTTAAGTCCAATATTGAGCAAAGTATAAGTGCTACATGTACCAAACTTGCATATTGGATGTATCTTTGATCAAACTTTCATAAAATGACCTTGACCTACTTTTTCCGCTTGAGTGATTTTACCTTTAAAGTCCAATATTGGCAAAGTATAAGTGCTACATGTACCAAACTTGCATATTGGATGTATATTTGATCAAACTTTTAGAAAATGACCTTGACCTACTTTTTCCACTTGAGTGATTTTGCCTTTAAAGGCTAATATTGAGCAAAATATAAGTGCTACATGTACCAAACTTGCATATTGGATGTATCTTTGATCAAACTTTCATAAAATGACCTTGACCTACTTTTTCCGCTTGAGTGATTTTACCTTTAAAGTCCAATATTGGCAAAGTATAAGTGCTACATGTACCAAACTTGCATATTGGATGTATATTTGATCAAACTTTCATAAAATGACCTTGACCTACTTTTTCCGCTTGAGTGATTTTACCTTTAAAGTCCAATATTGGCAAAGTATAAGTGCTACATGTACCAAACTTGCATATTGGATGTATCTTTGATCAAACTTTCATAAAATGACCTTGACCTACTTTTTTCCGCTTGAGTGATTTTGCCTTTAAAGGCTAATATTGAGCAAAATATAAGTGCTACATATACCAAACTTGCATATTGGATGTATCTTTGATCAAACTTTCATAAAATGACCTTGACCTACTTTTTTCCACTTGAGCCATTTTTCTGTTAAAGCCAATATACATGTACCTAGAGATATGTTTTAATTGAATTTCGCTGCCGCGAGGTGAGCTTCGTAATCTTTGATTACACTATGTTTAATTACCCCATCCCTGTCACAGGCCAAAGTAGGTCACAGGGGGTACTCTCCTTTGACGAACTTCTTTTTCAGAACTGAAGCATGTATCAACAAACCGAAAGCATCAGGATGTTCTAGAGAGATGTCTTAAGAAGTGTTGTTATTTTTGGTTCCACTTTGAAGTCAAATTTTTGACGCCTTTTTGACATCTTTTCGGACTTGGTCAGAAATGCACATTTTTGCACTATTTCTTTAAATAACTCAATAAGCGTATGCTTTTACACACCCATTTTCTGCATGTTTATCATATTTAAGTTACTAAATGCTTTGATATGTATTTTATACTAAAATTTTAATTTTTTTTATTATTAATGATTTTTTTTCTTATGTAAAAAGGAAGGGGGGGGGGGGGGAGGGGGTTAGATTTTCATAGATATTCAGCTTCTTTTCATAACCACTCTTCAGATTTTCATGAAACATGGTACTGATAGGAATGAAGTACTACCAGTAATGGTCCTCTACAAGTGTTGTTCTTTTTCGTCCAGATTTGTCAGTAGGTGGCGCCACCACAGGCAAAAGTAGGTCACAGGGGGTACTCTCTTCTTACAAACTTCTTCTTCAGACCTGGAGTATGTATCGACAAACCGAAAGCATCAGAATGATCATGATCTAGAGGGATTTCTTAAGAAGGGCTGTTATTCCCCCCGCAACGAAGTTAGGGGGGGGGGGGTGTATACTGGATTCACCCTGTCTGTACGTCCGTATGTAGACAAAAGCTTGTCATCGCAACTCCTCCAAACCATTGTATGGATTCCAGTGAAACTTTATACAATTAAAAATCATGATATGTAGATGTGCATGAAGAAAGGGGATTGCTGTCGAAAAGGTTAGACCTTAGTTATGGCCCTTGGACTTAGATTTTTCATGCATTTTCAATGTCGAATCTTGTCATCGCAACTCCTCCCAAACCATTTCTTGGATTTCAGTGAAACTTTACAGTGTTCTAGGATTTTATTCAAAAACCACTTACCAATGGGTAAGTACCCACCAAAAATGTGCTTACCCAGGAAGGAAACTCACTTACCCAAACAAAAATGTCAGAATATAAAGGGGATGTTAATTTTCTATTGCACATTCTTGCCATTAAGCCATTACCATGAAAATAAATTATTTTATCCAGAAATATTGTCGCACTGAAAACACAGGATGACTGCTAAAATATGATCTTGTACTTTGGGGCGACTATTTACTTCTGTTATTGCTACATACACACTGAGAGTGTAATGGGGATTGTGCTTCAAAATTCACTTACAAACGGGTAAGTAACATTCTGTTTTCCAGTTACCCGACCTCAATTTTCACTTACCTCGGGTAATGGGTAACGGAATCCTAGAACACTGCTTTACACAATGAAAGATCATGATATGTAGATGTGCATGAAGAAAGGGGATTGCTGTTGAAAAAGTAAGACCTGAGTTATGGCCCTTGGACTTAAATTTTTCATGCATTTTCAATGTCAAACCTTGTCATCGTAACTCCTCCTAAACCATTTCTTGGATTTCTGTCAATTCTGTGAAACTTTACACAATGAAAGATCATGATATGAATATGTGCACGAAGAAAAGGGATCGCTTTCGAAAAAATAAGACCTGAGTTATGGCCCTTGGACTTAGATTTTTCATGCATTTTCAATGTCATACCTTGTTATCGCTTCTTCTCCCAAACCATTTGATGGATTTCAGTGACAATGAAAGATCATAATATGTAGATGTAAATGAAGAAAAGGGATTGCTGTCAAAACAAGGATTAAAAGATTTTCAGCATCAATCCTTGTCATCCCAACTCCTCCAAAACCATTTAATAGATTTCAATGAAACTTTAAACAATGAAAGATCATAATATGTAGATGTAAATGAAGAAAAGGGATTGCTGTCGAAACAAGGATTAAAAGATTTTCAGCGTCAATCCTTGTCATCCCAACTCCTCCAAAACCATTTAATAGATTTCAATGAAACTTTAAACAATGAAAGATCATAATATCTAGATGTGCATGAAGAAAGGGGATTAAAGCCAAAAAGGTTATACCAGAATCATTGCCCTTTGACTTAATTTTTTTTATGCATTTTAAATGTTGAATCTTGTCATCTTATACAGTTGTATATATCATAAAACATTTAACGTACAAAGTATTTTATTCAATATAGTGACCTTAACCCTGAATGATGACATTATATGAGAGAATATCCATTTGGGAAATTTAAGTAATATCAGGTCATAAAGTGGATCTGGTCAGAAAAGGTATTCGGCGGGGGGTATGATTCATCCCTTTAGGGCAGTTTTCATTATTTTTGGTTCCACTCCAAAGTCAAATTTTTGACATGTTTCTGACTTTGTCAGATATGCTCATTTTTGAACATTTTCATTGAATAACACAATAAATGTATGATTTTGTGCACTCTTACTTACTACATATTTGACACATGTAAGATTCGAAATGCTCTTTAATTGTTTTTTTCCTTCATTTTTTTTTTTTATTTTTTTTTCTTTTTAAGTACAAAAAAGTGATAGGGAATTTATTTTCCTGAATATGCAATAGTTGTCTTGCTAACATCAATTGTTATACATCCTGATGGTACCTATAGAATAATAGATACTTTCATTTGAACACGAAAATTTGGATCTTTCCTGGTAGAGTACAACTATTATGCATTGTTAGTGTAGTAAGAGTGTGCAAGGGTATCAGGTGAGCGATGTGCCCCATTTTGCTCTTGTATTGTCAAAGGTCAAGGACATAGGATTTTGATGATTGAATATGGTTTCTAGATTATAGAGGAGATTGTCATGTGTTTGTCGCCAATCATAATGAAAATTGTGAGAAATGTAACCTGAAAGTCCCTCAGTGTCATGGGTAACAATGTTACCTGTGAAATATTGACTTATTTTAAAAAGTTTAAGGTGCAAGTTTTGCAGCTCAGCATATTGCATCTGTGGTGCACCTTAAGCTTGTGTGGATATATTTTCAGTGATGTTTCTTGGAGGGATGTACATTGAAGAGTTGCCTATATTTTTTTTTTATAGAAAACAAACAGTTAACAATGAAAAGAAGTTTGACTTCTTGAAAGATCTCATGGCAACAGTACCAGATCATCAAACTGAAGAAGATTCCGAAAAAAGCAGTACCTCAGGGGAAAACAAGAAAACAAAAGTATCGAGGTATAATGTAACACTTGTAATAATCAGGATTTGGTCAACAAATGCACATGTATAGCAGATTACACGTGACTTCCATCCAAGGGTCATACCAGTTGTCAGTCATTTGAAAGTGTTCAATTTTTCATGTTTAACATAGTTATTTGAACGAAATATAATATCTACATACGAGATCAACATTGAAACATGTAAAGTTCATTCAAGCAATCGGCTGATCGCTGTATCGTGCTCACTCTGACCTGAATTGGGGACATATTTCTACATACTGTATATGCAAATGGCGATTTTCGAAGTTTACAGAAATTGTGTGTACCGGAGAATAAAAAAGTCTATTTAACAATGATTTGAGAAATAATTTATGCACGTATTATATGGATGTTCAAATGGTAGTACATGTAGCAATAATTTGATCGACTGTCATACAACTTAGAGTTATTCTTTACAGGCCAAGAAAGCAATCAGAGCATAAAAAGAAGAAAAGGAAAAGAGCAACATCAGATTCTTCAGAGGTTTGTTAGATTAATGAAAACATGTACTTTTGTATAATAAATAAATAACAATGAACACTCTATATCCACAAACTTTCGGCCACTCAGCCTTTATCAAGTGGAAAAGCACGAATACATGTATAAAAGGATTCTACGTAATATCCATAACTGATGGTAAACAAAGCCTAGCGTAAAATGAACAAGGTTTGGTCATACCTTGTTCATTTTACGCTGGGCTTTGTCATACCTTGTTCATTTTATGCTGGGCTTTGTTTACCACCAGTTATGGATATTACGTAGAATCCTTTTATATTCGTACTTTTCCACTTGATAAAGGCCGAGTGGCCAAAAATTTGTGGATATAGAATGTTCATTGTTATTTATTTATTAGTCTGGGATGTATCACTGGGTTGGGTGCACCCCCCCCCCCCCCCTTGATCCTCCAAAACCGGCCTAACTTTGTAGCATTTTCTGCGCTCTTTCCGAAAAAATTTGTCTCATGGAAATTTCCATTGCAAAAGTGGTGTTTTTTGGGAAAAACATGTTTTTTTAGTCAAAAATCACTGAAAATAGGGAAAAAATTATAACTCTTATATGGTTGATGTTTTTAAAAATTGAAAAGTGTAAATATATAGTATTTTTGATGCTCTTTCAGATGAAATAAGTATCAAGTTAAAATTCCTATTTTTACTGTGTGTTTTGGGGTAAAAAAGTCGAATTTTTGCCAAAATTCACAGAAATTTGAGGAAATTTTAATTTATTTCTGCTTCTCAGCTCCTCAATATTGCATATGATCGTTCAATGATGATTTAAAAAACATCTTTAAAGTCTCCTCTTTCAAATGACATATATTTTATATTCTTATTTTTTTGCAAAATCCTTGAAATCCAGATTTCTGTATATTTATTTAAAGAACCCTTATTTGTTATAAAAGCAATGATTGAAAGCTATTTTCTAGTGTAGCTTTTCACACTCTATCAGATTATATATGTTTTACTAACATTTCATTCAAAATCAGCGTGTTTTTGGGGGAAAAACGTATTTTTTCATTTAAAAATAGCTGATTTCTGGAGAATATTTATTGAATCTATAGAAGTTCTTGAAATGATAGCAGGAATGTATTTTGAACTGTAATTATTTAGGTTCACTCATAAATTACATGTATGAAACATAAAAGGTATAATTTCTACTTAATTTTGGGGCAAAATGCCTGTTTTTTGTCTAGAAATTACAGATTTCTGGGAAAATTTTATTAATTCATTTTTTTTGCTAAAACTATACATTTAAATCTATTATCATTATAGAAAGTAATCATCTTGTCAGATGATTGTGAAATGAAATGTAATAATCAATTAAAACCATCATTTTTGGGTAAAATATGCATTTTTATGCAAAAACCACTAATTTTGAGAAAATAAGTACTAGCTCTTTTAATTTGCCTAAATTGATATGTTTTAGCTTTGATATTATGCTGTTTCTTATTATAAATGGATAGAAATGTTATTTGATAACTGAAATTTAATTTATATCTTATTTTGGGGCAAAAAACCTTATTTATGTGAAAAATTCACTTATTTCTGTTAATATTTTTTAAAATTTATATTTCTTATTTAATCAACACTGGAGAGGTTTCATATAATTGGATGGCATTAATGTGATCAAATTTAATGAGTTAGAAGTGATTTCTTTGATTATCTTGCTATTTTGGGTGGGAAATCTTGATTTTTATTCAAAAATCGCTAATTTCTGGAAAATCCTTATTACTATGAAATCAGACTTTATTATTTATATTTCATATTTCAAAGAAATCTCTTCTAACTCATTAGACTTGATCACTTTCATGCCATCCAATTATATGAAACCTCTCTAGCTTTGATTGAATAAAAAATATAGATTTAAAACAATTTTCACAGAAATAAGTGAATTTTGCACATAAATTAGGGTTTTTGCCCCAAAATATCAATTGAATTAACAGAGGATATTTCAAATGCAGATGACTTACAAGAACAAGCTATGATATACCCAGGAACTCTTTTGAATATAAATAATAACGTCTGATTTCATAGTAATAAGGATTTTCCAGAAACTAGCGATTTTTGAATAAAAATCAAGATTTCCCACCCAAAATAGCAAGATAATCAAAGAAATCACTTCTAACTCATTAAATTTGATCACATTAATGCCATCCAATTATATGAAACCTCTCCAGTGTTGATTAAATAAGAAATATAAATTTTAAAAAATATTAACAGAAATAAGTGAATTTTTCACATAAATAAGGTTTTTTGCCCCAAAATAAGATATAAATTAAATTTCAGTTATCAAATAACATTTCTATCCATTTATAATAAGAAACAGCATAATATCAAAGCTAAAACATATCAATTTAGGCAAATTAAAAGAGCTAGTACTTATTTTCTCAAAATTAGTGGTTTTTGCATAAAAATGCATATTTTACCCAAAAATGATGGTTTTAATTGATTATTACATTTCATTTCACAATCATCTGACAAGATGATTACTTTCTATAATGATAATAGCTTTAAATGTATAGTTTTAGCAAAAAAAAAGAATTAATAAAATTTTTCCAGAAATCTGTAATTTCTAGGCAAAAAACAGGCATTTTGCCCCAAAATTAAGTAGAAATTATACCTTTTATGTTTCATACATGTAATTTATGAGTGAACCTAAATAATTACAGTTCAAAATACATTCCTGCTATCATTTCAAGAACTTCTATAGATTCAATAAATATTCTCCAGAAATCAGCTATTTTTAAATGAAAAAATACGTTTTTCCCCCAAAAACACACTGATTTTGAATGAAATGGTAGTAAAACATATATAATCTGATAGAGTGTGAAAAGTTACACTAGAAAAAAGCTTTCAATCATTGCTTTTATAACAAATAAGGGTTCTTTAAATAAATATACAGAAATCTGAGATTTCTGATTGAAAATACAGGTTTCTGTATAAAATAATTAATTTCAAGGATTTTGCAAAAAAATAAGAATATAAAATATATGTCATTTGAAAGAGGAGACTTTAAAGATGTTTTTTAAATCATCATTGAACGATCATATGCAATATTGAGGAGCTGAGAAGCAGAAATAAATTAAAATTTCCTCAAATTTCTGTGAATTTTGGCAAAAATTCGACTTTTTTACCCCAAAACACACAGTAAAAATAGGAATTTTAACTTGATACTTATTTCATCTGAAAGAGCATCAAAAATACTATATATTTACACTTTTCAATTTTTAAAAACATCAACCATATAAGAGTTATAATTTTTTCCCTATTTTCAGTGATTTTTGACTAAAAAAACATGTTTTTCCCAAAAAACACCACTTTTGCAATGGAAATTTCCATGAGACAAATTTTTACCGGAAAGAGCGCAAAAAATGCTACAAAGTTAGGCCGGTTTTGGAGGATCAAGGGGGGGGTGCACCCAACCCAGTGATACATCCCAGACTATATCATATTAAACTTCCCTACGGAGGACACTACTTCATTCATGTACTTTTGAATTATTCGTCACAATTTCTGCAATTTAATTCACCCTTCGATGTACCAAACTACCATACACTAGGTAATATTGGTTTCTGAAAAATTTTGAATTCCCCCTCAAACATGGAGTCCAATATTGGCCTGCTAAAATGGAAATGTACGTTATTATGTTGCCTGTAAAGGATTACCTAGAGACGAAACTAAAAGTTTCCAAATTCAAATGATAACCTTGTGTATTCATAATACACAATACTACATGTACATGTAGTACATATTGCTTTTAAGATATTACCTAAATCTACCTGTGTATAACAAATTGCAGTCCTTTTCTACATACAATTATAAAATATAGATTGAAGAATATTTATATAATTTGATGCTTTATAGGAAAATGAAGGGGAGAATGCAAACGAAGAAGAAATGGAGGATGATTCTGAAACGGAGACGGATAACGAGGGAGAATCTCAGGAAGTATCATCTGTACAAGATTCCATGTATACCGCTGGACCATCATCGTCAAATCTGCCGATCAGCAATATTCAAGCAAGCAGCAGTCATGTGACACATTCCAGCCAATCAGATGAGGGTACCATGCCACAGCTCAGCCATCCTGCCATGATGATGAGCCAGGCAGCCAGGATGGCTAATCCTGCCATGTCTTTACACAGTCCTTTCCCCACACACATGGGGGCAATGCCCCTCTCTATGCCAAAGCAGGGGGCAGATGGCTCACACCCTGTAGGACCGGGGGTACAGGATGCAATGCAATTTAAAAATAAATTGTGAGTATCTCTACTTTGAAACAATTCTTTCTATATCAGGTGTTACATATGAAATAATCATAACATGTATTTGAACACTTTTATGCTCCAATAATCAAAGATTCTGTTTGTCTGCAAAAATGTTCAATTGGCCATAACTCTTGAAAAGTTAGTGATAGGATTCATATTTCACATATTCGTTCCTTGTGACTAGTGCTGTATATTGATATTGAAATATTGAAGAGTATCGATATCTTCATATTTTGAGTACGTATTGATACAGAAATGCTGAGTATCGATACTTTCAATACATTTAATAAATTTAAACTTTTAATTCGTTTTTGTTTTTATTTTTTTATATTTCTTCTGAATATTCTCCGTTCAAATAAAAGCTTCTGGGCACCTGGTATCACTCCCAAATTGTGAGTTTGCTTCTTTTCATATGGTGGATGTTTTTGTTTGTTTGCTTTGGTTCCTGTTTTATCCTGATTTTCTATGCCTTCAGTTTATGGTTTTCTGAATTATTGATTTTGTTTTGTGTATTGGGATATGGTCATTAACCATATTTGTCATTCTATCAGTCTTACATTGAGTTGAAAAACGAAGTGGACAGATGCCAAATGTAATTACTCGTATGTAAAAAATACGTCAAAATAAATCTTTGTTAGACAAAGAAACACTTTCTATAGCTGCTATTGTTATTTTTTTCCCCTTTTTAGCTCGCCGGGACGAATGTCCGGAGAGCTATTGTCATACCCCCGGCGTCGGCGTCTGCGTGCGCGTGCACAAAAACTTTAACCTTGCTTATAACTTTTAAACCAATACAGATTGGGCTTTCATATTTCACATGTGCATTCCTTGTGACAAGACCTTTCCATGGATACCAAAATTTTTGACCTTGTGACCTTGACCTTGGAGATTGACCTTCTTTTGAAAAACTTTAACCTTGGCCATATTTTTGGAATGGTAAGTGATAGGGCTTTGATATTTCACATGTGTATTCCTTGTGACAAGACCTTTCCATGGATACCAAAATTTTTGACCTTGTGACCTTGACCTTGGAGATTGACCTACTTTTGAAAAACTTTAACCTTGGCCATATTTTTGGAATGGTAAGTGATAGGGCTTTGATATTTCACATGTGTATTCCTTGTGACAAGACCTTTCCATGGATACCAAAATTTTTGACCTTGTGACCTTGACCTTGGAGATTGACCTACTTTTGAAAAACTTTAACCTTGGCCATATTTTTGGAATGGTAAGTGATAGGGCTTTGATATTTCACATGTGTATTCCTTGTGACAAGACCTTTCCATGGATACCAAAATTTTTGACCTTGTGACCTCGACCTTGGAGATTGACCTACTTTTGAAAAACTTTAACCTTGGTCATATTTTTGGAATGGTAAGTGATAGGGCTTTGATATTTCACATGTGTATTCCTTGTGACAAGACCTTTCCATGGATACCAAAATTTTTGACCTTGTGACCTTGACCTTGGAGATGATTGACCTACTTTTGAAAAACTTTAACCTTGGCCATATTTTTGGAATGGTAAGTGATAGGGCTTTGATATTTCACATGTGTATTCCTTGTGACAAGACCTTTCCATGGATACCAAAATTTTTGACCTTGTGACCTTGACCTTGGAGATGATTGACCTACTTTTGAAAAACTTTAACCTTGGCCATATTTTTTGAATGGTTAGTGATAGGGCTTTGATATTTCACATGTGCATTCCTTGTGATAAGACCTTTTTTATTGTTGTTGTTGCAATTTACATATGGTTGCCACCGGCGAGCTATGTTGTCATTCTGACAAGTCTGGTTTTGTTTTTGAATTAATGGAAAAATACGTTTGTTGTTTATTTTTGTTCTTTTTTATAAAGTTTTCATTGATTAAAACATATAAACTTCATTTATTGATTCCTTATAATGATAGATTTGAGAAAAATGAAAAAAAAATGTGTATTGTATTGAAAATATCGAGTATTGAAACAAAATGTATTGTATCGTATTGTATTGAAAAATTTATTTCAATATACAGCACTACTGGTGACCTTTCTATTTAAATCAAAGTTATAGTCCTTAGAACTCGAACTACTTTGGAAAACACATTATTACAGTATAATAACCTTGGCCATAATTTTTGAATGGTTATGATAAAATACTTCACTTCCTTGTGGCAAGACCTTTCTATTTGGTCCAGAATACTTAACATTGAAATCTTGACATTAGAGTTCAACCTACTTTTGAAAATCTTTAATGTTGGCAATAACTTTCGAAAAGTACGGTAGGTGGTAGGGCCTTCATATTCACATGTGCAGTCCTTTTTATAAAAAATCTGTATTGGCACGAACATTTCTTACCCCTTGACCTTCAAGATGGAGTTTGACTAACATTTTGGATACTGACAAAGATTCCAATAAGGGCATTTCAATGATTTGTGTTTCACTGACACATCTTATTTGTACCATATTCCCTGTTCATTGCCAGCATTTACAGGTAAGACATCAAAATAAAAATTGTCACATTGCAAATAAATTTCTAGGAATCTCATTGGTTGTTAAGCCGTTATTATGAGACTATGAAACCCGTCTGCAGCCGTAAATATGGAACTTTGTGACTTCACGGATACCTTATTGTTTCTTGACGTCATAGGGCGCATTTCCTGTAAAAACATTCAGACGTTTTGAATTTTCCTCTCGCTTCAGATCCTTTAATTTTATTTTTCTGCTAAAATAAATTTCAGTTGTTGTTTACTCATTTTAAATAAACCATTTTTCGGTACGATCTTTTTAGTGCGGTAAAGAAAATTTTACAATCCATCAACAAATAAAAAAGTTAGAAATTGTACTGTTGACGCCATTTTGAAATGACAATTTATAAGTGATTTGCAGTATAACAAAAATGTTATTACAGTTCCAGACAGGTAATAATACCGTAATATGGTATGATTTACCTTGTCTGTAATTGATATTATTTGTATATAAATGTGAATTCCAGACAAGGTATATCAGACCGTATTACCTATCTGGAACCGTAATAACGCATAATGTAGTTGTACATGAAAAACTGTTCCCACTGTTGCATTAGTAAGTTACTAGTGTACAAATTAGAATAGAACCAACATATTTTTAGCTCTTCTGGTCAAAGACCAGTCAAGCTTATGTGATTGCCCTTTGTCCGGCATCCGTCCGTCCGTTAAATATTTTTTGTGGTTTCAAGTCCTCTGAAACTGTTGGTGATGGAAAGTTAATTCTTTTTGCATTATAATGGGCCTGTGGTCTAGTTGGGCACTTGATATTTTGTTTAAGCCCCTGACCCCCAGGGCCTTTGAAAATGGGTGTGGTTATTTTCTCCTAAGTATCTCTATGTAATCTTGTGGTCATCATTTCTCTCTCTCAGAAAGTATAAATGATACAAATTTAATTCTTTCTGCATCATGATGTGTCTATGGTTTAATTGTGCACCTGTTATTTTCTTTGAGCCCCTGACCCCAGGGTCTTAGAAAATGGGTTTGGTAATTTTCTCCAAAATAACTCAATGTAATTTTCTCAGAAAGTATAAATGATATAGTATTGAAGGTCTATGATCTAGTTGTGCACCTGATATTTTGTTTTAGCCCCTGACCCCCAAGGTTGTAGAAAAGAGTGTGGGCAACTTCTCATATATAACCATGTAATCTTATGGTCACCTTTTCTCAGAAAGTATAAATGATAAAAAGTTAATTCTTTTTGCAACGTAATGGCTCTATGGTCTAGTTGAGTACCTTATATTTTGTTTGAGGTTCTGACCCCCAGAGTCTGAGAAAATGAGTGTGGTCATTTCTCCTATATAACTATGCATTCTTGTGAACACCAATTCTCAGAAAGCATAATAGAGGGTAAATTCTTTTTGCATAATAATGGGTTTGTGGTTTGGTTGTGCAACTGATATTTTGTTTGAGCCTCTGACCTCCAGGGTCGTGGAAAATGGGTGTGGTCATTTTCTACTATACAACACTCTATGTAATCTTGTGAACACCAATTCTCAGAAAGTATAATTGATAAAGAGATTTTTGTATTATAATCAGACTTATGTCTAGTAACACTTGGGTATCTGATATATTTTTTTAGCCCCAGACCCCTTTGGGTGTAGAAAATGGTTGTGTCACTTAGATGACTTTAACTAAACAACCAGGAGGGCTTCAGTCTGGTCAGAGACTTCTAGTTTTAATGTAACATTTATCAACAGGTATACTAGTATAAATCAGAAAATTCATCATGAGGTCTCTGCCTCATTATTCATTACTTTATTACAGTCTTCACTCTTTCTACTCCCTATTGAAATTGTTTTTACATTATCATATTCCCTTTCTATTGGATGACCAGTTTGGAAGCATTGCTAAAATATTTTTCTATACTTTTCAGAGTACAACATGGCCCTCAGATTGGTCTATGCAACAAGATAGGTCCGTATCCTCCAGGAATGTTTCCTCCCACAGATTTCCCCTACCCAGGGCCCCTCCCCCATCTTATGGGGGGTCAGGCAACTTACCAACCTCCATCCATGTTCTCAACTCAACATTCAGGCCTTCCGTTTCATAACAATGGAATGCAGAGAAATGATAGTTTTTCTCGATCAATTAACTCTAATTGTAGTAAGGAACCAGAAAACTTGTGCTCAAAAGACTCTGATTCAAAAACGCCTGCGGCTCAAGAGCCGATGGCTCTCAATTTATCAATGGGTGTAAGAAAAGCCGTATCTGAAGATGACGATTATGACACGTGAGACCTTGATACATTTATACATGTACAAAGAGTTGTAATGTTATGTGTGTCTCTATATGTATTTTGTTGCTGGATTGTGAAGCAAGCAGGTCCATAGATTTGTGTTGTACATGTATGTCCCTTTAGTTCAGCAAGACTCTTTATACCAAGCTGAGCTTATGGAATTACTTATGAAGTATCGAGGACTGTTGAATTACTTTATTTGTTGTATGTCCATCCGTCTGTAGCCGGTAGAAACACCAACAGTAATAACTTGATATTTTCTCATAGTACATGCATGAAAATTGCAAGGAAAGTTAAGGGTAATGAGATACAAAACATTCAGTAAAGGTATAGGTGATGGTTAGAGTACAGTCAAAATATTCTGCAGGCTATTTACATGTACATTCATCCATCATTCTATTTCTATCTTGTAGGGTTGTCTATTATCATGTTATGTATATCAGTTAGATCCTATTAATATCTACTCAATATTACACATGGATACGACCTTGAAGTTTATACATGACCTTTTTGTCATTGAATGTTCACAATCTGGCCATGCAGTCTGTTTGTTGTAGAATAAATGTGAGATGGAAGGTTGCAGTGCCTTTACAAAATGAGGACAGTAAAAGATTTTTTTATGCCCTGTTACTGGAGATTGGCAACCATTTTGGTTTTGTCCTTTCTGTCTGTTTGTCTTCCTGTCCAAAAATTGCCTATGCATGTATGCATTTTGAAAATAAGTGAGTGGACTTTCATAGTTCAAAATATGACCATGCTCGGTTTGGGCTTATAATCAAGTGATCACTGCATAGTGTTTTACATTTTTAAGGCTCTTTACTGTTCTGCGTTTACTATAATTTCTTGCATAATATATGATTTAATTATGTCAAGAGACTGTTCAAGTTTGAAGTTGTCGAATATTCATGTATTTTGAATTTTTTTTTCTGTAAGCAAGTACTTACTATACATGAGATACTTTTACATAAGGTGCAGTTACACTTTAAAAGCAATAGATAATTGAATAAGTTTATACATGTGATATATGATGTTTTGAGCATAGTATACAAGTTTGTGTATATAGATATTTTGCATTTATATATATACAAGTACATGTACATTTCTAAGAGTGAATTTGTAAATCCTTAATCATGTTAATTTGATCACATTGTGCTAGCATTAAAAATCATTTACATGTACCGAAAAATGCCAACGCACACTTTCATGTATCTTTGATGTTTGTAAGAGATTTTTTTTTTAGTGGCAACGCCGAAGGGGACTCTTAGTTTTTTGGGTTTTTTTTTTTTTTTTTTTTTTGGGGGGGGGGGGGGGCGTTTGATTTTGCAGAATTATTTCAATATTTAATTCTGTATTTTTAGCTTGCTAAAATGAATGTCCAGGAACTTATGTTCTTAGCCCTAGTGTCAGTGTCAACTTCCACATCCTGGTACTTACCTGTAGTGACCTTGACCTTGGAATTAGACATACATGTAAACTTTTAAGTATCTCTCAAACCATAAGGGATAGGATGGCAAGAGTTTAATTTTGATATCTTGACCTTTGACCTAGTGCCCTTGACCTCAGACTTTGAACTTGGTATGATTGTACAATTTAACCTCAGCTATTTCTTGGGAAGCTTTTGTATACGTAATGATACAGGATATTACAATTCTTCTAATTTGCTTCATTCATTCTCCTTAAGACATGTAGGTTGAACTCTAATGTCAAGATTTCTGACACCTCTAGTTGTCAATTTTTAGTTTGGTGACATTGCAGATAAAGGATAAAAGATATATTATTGGTTGAATGAAATGTAATAATGTTTATTGTGAAAATGTTGTATATACATATACAGGTGCATGTACTTAATATCAAATTTTGATTTTTTTCCAAGGTTTTACTCTGTGAAGTGTTATTCCTTGTTCAAAAGGAGCACAATTCGCAGATACATTGTATCAGTTAGGCAAAAGAAAATATACAATAATCGAGTATGTCTGTAGGTATACTACACTGTGATAAGAATTTACCAAACATGTTTGTTTACTTAACTGCCTAAGCAGTGCATTTTGCTACTAGTTGATCAGTTGAAGACATTTAGTAAAGCGGTATACTGGTACCAAGAGATTGAAATTATTGAGACAAAGCAATACAGTCCTAACATGAATACTGTGATTGTTTGGATATATCTCGATAAACTTGCTCTATCATATTTATGGCTTAGAAGTTTTTTTTTAATATTCAATGATATTTTTTTTGTTTGTTACATGAATGCCTCCATATGTTTCTCTTTTTCTGATTTCATATCATGACATTAAAAAATAGACTTGAACTTAAGAATCTATCTGGATACTGTCCTTTTCATTTCACTAAAAGATGGCTGGAGGTTGTTATGAAGAAAATAGAAATTATAAAGAAAATAGAAGTTATATTGAATCAACAGTTTTAAGTGCAAATTATAACGCCATAATATGGTTGATACATGTATGTTAGCAACTGAAAGGTGTACATATATCATTTAAAGAAATTGAAATGCTCATTTAATCTATCGTTTTGTTTATTCACTTTTAAAACTGTTATCAGTCAAAGAATGATTTTTCCCGTTTTCCCTTACATTTACTTTATGAACTTACGTATATCTTGCTAGTAGATTGTTGACACAAGTATATATTGAATGTAATTGTTGATTGTTAATGTTCCATGCTATGAAAAAAGAAGTAAACAAAATAAAAATAAACATGATACAGTCACTTTCTTGGCAACCAGTAAAGTCTTATTATCAAAGAAACAACTTTGCTCCGGAAATGTTTGTACCTGTAAATCTGTCGTTCATTACTATCCTTGTTTCATATGGTGACAGATGTAACAAAAAGAACAAGAAAAACTGTAAATGAAGGTCAAAAAGGTCATTATTTCCTTCATCAGTATTTAGAGGACAAATTTTTATGATTTTTGCATCGAAATTTTAAAAAATTCATCAGCCTATTTCACAGAAATGCTTAAGAAAAATATAAGGATTTTTCGTGACTTTGATTGCTTAGTACTACTTATAAAATAAAAATAAAATTTTGTTTCTGAATTCATATTTAGTATGTATAAATGATATTAAAGAGCACACTATAATCTAAATTGATAATTCTAATATGACTTGATTCTTTTTCCCTATTAAGACAATAGACGCGAGCCGGGCTCTATTCTCCAATATAGGCCCTAGAGCGATAAGCCACGCCTACCCATTAGCTGAGGACGCTCGGGCATTATGAGACAATAGAGCCCGCCTTGTCATTTTTTATTTCTTAAACATGTTAAGGCTTTATTTGATTATGAAAGGTACGAAAATTCCTAAAATTTTTCGTAAGTACTTTTTTGAAGCAGACTGCAGATGAGCTCCTGAGGATAAGATAATAAGAATCTATTCATTACATATACATGTTATGCTTTTGCTGCCATGCCGTACTAGTACATGTATCTTGGGTCATATTTATCCTGGAAGTGAGCCTTATAAGAGGATGATACTCATGCAATTGGTTAAACATTTTTCAAGTGTACAAAAATATGGAAATGCATACTGAAATACAAAATGTATTTAGCAGGATTATGATATGTAATTTTGCAAAGGAACACAGTGAGGTCATGTGACATGTCTGATACACTTGAGCATTGATATATCAATATACCACTGTTCTTATCTAACAAAGGATGTGCTGTGAGGGATTTATATTTCAAATGTATTTTCATTGTATGGACCTCATCATATGATGTTGACCTTTATTTTGCGAATTGAGTTTTCCTCGTCTGACCCTCTGTCATTCCTTCCCTCCATCATTATTTTATTAACAGAGGGAATTAATGAATCAACCATGTCTGTTTGTCCATCCACATTGTTTTAACTTGAGAGATACACATGTACATTACTTTTCGCATAGATTACATATGAGGAAAGTAGGATCTATAAAAATTTTGAGGTAAAAAGGTCAAGGTCAAACTGCAATTTTCAATACCTGTAAGGGGACGACCATTTAATCCTGAGGGGGGAGGGGCTTGCAGTTTTTTGAAATAGATATTCTGACCAGAAAATGTTGAAAATAGATAATCTGACCTTCTTTGTTGCAGAAATAAATATTCTGGCCCACACACAGGGATTTATCACGCTAATAGCGGTTGCTCTATACTAATAGCGGTTGCTCTATAATTACTAATTATAGAGCAACTGCTATTAGCGTGATACATCCCTGTGGGCCCACATATGTGTTCAAAATCCAACAAATTTCCGTAAACTTTTCACATTTTCAACTTCTTCTCCAGAACTCACAGAACAGATTTTCATGAAACTTGGTAGGAATGAAGTACTAATTGTCCCCTACAAGTGTTATTGTTTTTGTCCAGATCCGTCGATAGATGGTGCCACCACAGGCAAAAGTAGGTCACAGGGGGGTACTCTCCTTTGACAAACTTGTTCTTCAGAACTGATGCATGTATTGACAAACCGAAAGCATCAGAATGATCTAGAGGGATGTCTAAGAAGAAGTGTTGTTAATTTTGGTTCCACTCCGAAATAAAATTTTTGATGTGTTTCTGACTTTGTCAGAATTGCTCATTTTTGAACATTTTCATTGAATAACACAATAAATGTATGATTTTGTGCACTCATTTACTTCATATTTGACACATATAAGATTGTTTTTTTAATTTTTTTATGCAAGAGTTGTCTTTCTTACATCAATTGTTATACATCCTGATGGAACACGAAAATTTGGATCTGCCCTGGTAAAGTAAAACTTCAATATGTATCATTATGCATTGTTAGTGTGATAAGAGTATGCAAGGGTATCAGGTGAGCGATGTGCCCCATGGGGCTCTTATTATGTCTCCCCCCAACGGGGAGGAGACATGTTGGTTTTGCCTTCGTCGTCCGTCTGTCTGTCTGTCCGTCTGTCACACATCGTGTCCGGGCTATATGCCCGATCACTTTCATATTTTAGTATGTTGTTGCTTATGACCCGAAGGTTTCACATCACCTTGACCCAAGGTCAAGGTCACTTAGTGCATTTTTAATGAAATTATGCATACATTCCTGTCCGGGCTATATCTCTTGAACCGTGTGCCAGATCACTTTCATATTTTAGTATGTTGTTGCTTATGACCCGAAGGTTTGTCATCACCTTGACCCAAGGTCATGTGACCAAGGTCAAGGTCACTTAGTGCATTTCTAAAGAAATTATGAATACATTCCTGTCCGGGCTATATCTCTTGAACCGTTTGCCGGATCACTTTCATATTTTAGTATGTTGTTGCTTATGACCCAAAGATTTCACATCACATTGACCCAAGGTCAAGGTCACTTAGTGCATTTTTAAAGAAATTATGAATACATTTATGTCCGGGCTATATCTCTTGAACTGTTTACCGGATCACTTTCATATTTTAGTATGTTGTTGCTTATGACCCAAAGATTTCACATCACATTGACCCAAGGTCATGTGACCAAGGTCAAGTCACTTAGTCAATTTAAAATGAAATTATGCATACATTCCTGTCCGGGCTAGATCTCTTGAAATGTTTGCCGGATCACTTTCATATTTTAGTATGTTGTTGCTTCATGACCCGAAGGTTTCACATCATCTTGACCCAAGGTCATGTGACCAAGGTCAAGGTCACTTAGTGCATTTTTAATGAAATTATGCATACATTCATGTCCAGGCTATATCTCTTGAACCGTTTGCCGGATCACTTTCATATTGTAGTATGTTGTTGCTTATGACCCGAAGGTTTTGCATCACCTTAACCCAAGGTCATGTGACCAAGGTCAAGGTCACTTAGTGCATTTCTAAAGAAATTATGAATACATTCCTGTCCGGGCTATATCTCTTGAACCGTTTGCCGGATCACTTTCATATTTTAGTATGTTTTTGCTTATGACCCAAAGATTTCACATCACCTTGACCCAAGGTCATGTGACCAAGGTCAAGGTTACTTAGTGCATTTTTATACGCCCGTCATTTGACGGGTCGTATTATGGTATGGCGAAGTCTGTCCGTCCGCCTATGGAACGCAATAACTTAATTATACGTCAACGGATTTTCACGAAATTCATACATTATGATTGGACTGTGGAGAGGAAGCCGCCTTTCGATTTTCAGGTTCATCCGATTTGTCGTTACAGAGTTATGGGACTTAGATTTTTAAAATACAGTGAAAATATACTAAAATAGTTAAAAATTATTTAAAAATCTATTTCTGGTCGAAATGTTTTGAAATTTTGTATACTACAAGTAGAAAGGATGTTCTTTGACATATGTAACAGGTTTTTAATTTTTTTGCCTCATAATCGAGATATTGTGTGTAATGGGAAGGGGGGGGGGGGGTTATATGCACATACATGTTAAGCTTAGGGCAAAATATAGGCGCATGGAACGCAATAACTTGAATAGGCGTCAACAGATTTTCATGATATTCATACATCATGTTTGGACTGTGGAGAGGAAGCCGCCTTTCGATTTTCAGGTATATTCGATTTGTCGTTACAGAGTTATTGGACTTAGATATTTTAAAATACAGTGAAAATATACTAAAATAGTTAAAAATTATTTAAAAATCTATTTTTGATCGAAATGTTTTGAAATTTTGTATACTTAAGGTAGAAAGGATGCTCTTTGACATATGTAACGGGTTTTTAATTTTTTGGTCGCATAACTGCGATATTTGTAATGGGAGGGGGGGAGGGGGTGTTATATGCACAAACATGTTAAGCTAAGGGCAAAATATAGGCGCATGGAACGCAATAACTTGAATATGCGTCAACGGATTTACATGATATTTCTACATTGTGATCAGACTTTGAAGAAGAAGCCGCCTTTCGATTTTCAGGTTCATCGGATTTGTCGTTACGGAGTTATGGGACTTAGATATTTTAGATACAATGTAAAAATATACTAAAATAGTTAAAGATTATTTAAAAATCTATTTCTGGTCAAAATGTTTTGAAATTTTGTATACTTCAAGTAGAAAGGATGTTCTTTCACATATATAACGGATTCTTAATTTTTTTGTCACATTATCCAGAAATTATGTGTAATGGGGGGGGGTTATATGCACATACATGTTAAGCTTAGGGCAAAATATAGGTGCATGGAACGCAATAACTTGAATATGCGTCAACAGATTTTCATGATATTTGTACATTGTGATCAGACTCTGAAGAGGAAGCCGCCTTTCGATTTTTAGGTTCATCCGATTTGTCCTTATGGAGTTATGGGACTTAGATATTTTGGTGTTGTGAAAAAAATCCCAACGGGCGTATCTTGCTGCGTGAGCGTAGGCTTTATTAATGAGATTATGCATACATTCATGTCCAGGCTAGATCTCTTGAACCGTTTGCCGGATCACTTTCATATTGTAGTATGTTGTTGCTTATGACCGAAGGTTTTGCATCACCTTGACCCAAGGTCATGTGACCAAGGTCAAGGTCATGTAGTACAATTTTAATGAAATTGTTCTTGCATTCCTGTTCGGGCTATATCTCTTGAACCGTTTGCACGATTGCTTTATATTTTAGTATGTTGTTGCTTATGACCCGAAGGTTTCACATCACGTTGACTCAAGATCATGTGACCAAGGTCAAGGTCAATTAGTATACATGTATTTTAAATGAAATTGTATTTGTTATGTGTATTATGTCAAGGCTTAATCTTTTGAACTGTAATCGGATCATTTGATATTTTAGTATGATGGTGCTGATGACCCAAAGGTTTCACACCACCTTGATCCAAGGTCATATTACTAAGGTCAAGGTCAAATATTACATTTTTTAATGAAATTGTAAATATATACTATTGAGTCTGGACTATATCTGTGGAATCGTATACTGGATCGCTCTGATACTTTAGAATGCTGTTGCTAAGGATTGGAAGGTTTCTTATCATCTTGACCCAAGGTCATGTGCCCATGGTCAAGATCATTTAGTTCTTTTTAATGAAATTGTACGTACTAATCTTCGCTGGGCTATATCTGCTGAACCCTTCTTACAATTGTTTTCATATTTTGATACGTTGTTTCTCAGGACTAAATGTTTCTTATCACATTGTCCCAAGGTCACATGATTAAGGTCACTTCTTACTTTGGTAATGAAATTGTATATGCTAATCATGTCCAGGCTGAAATTGTTATGCTTATCATGTTTAGGCTTTATATTTTGAATCGTGTATCCAATCACTATTTCAGTTTTTTGTTGCGCATGATCCATACAATGTATTTTTCAGATCACCTATATCCAAGGTCATGTGACCAAAGTCAATTTCACTAAATATGAAATTGTATATGCTAATCATGTTTGGGCTTTACCTCAAACAATACAATGAATCACTTTCATGTTTGAGTATGATGTTGCCAATGACTCAAAGGTTTCACATCATCTTGGCCCGAGGTCAAAGTAACTTAGAGGGAGGGGGGAAACATCTGTTTTTTTCTGAAAAAACATTTGATTTAATTTTTTGTTTGTTTATTTATTTATTTATTTTTTGTTTGCTTGTCAGGATTGTTACAAATTGAAAATAAATATTCTGACCTTGAGTTACTGGAAAATAAATAATCCGACCGGCTATGAACAAAATTGCCAGGCCCCCCTTCCCCTCCCTCCCTTAGGATGTAATGGTCGTCCCCTAACAGCACTTCTGAACTAAAACACAAGATATTCTAGAAGGATCCCTATGAACTTCGAGTCAAATTTGGCATGCATTGAAAACAGCATTTTAATTCATGTCGTTCATGCCATACATTGATGAATCTTACAAAATACTGGTAGGTTTATGAGAAAAGAGAGATCCATATTTATCTTGTGGTCAAAGATCATGGAAACCAGTATTTACACCATTTCTGCACCAAAACATAAATTCTATGATTCTTTAGTTACAGTAGGGAAAATTCAGATTGCTTATGACCTTAAGAGTGGTGTAAGGCCAATGCAAAACTTGGCATCAAAAGTATTGCATTTTCAAAAAATAATTCGAGTAATTCTTAGTTGTTAATTTAATAAAAGCAAATCTTATTGTACCCCTTTTTCAAAAGCATGGAAAATTAAATCCCTTTCGTCTTTATTTCCATCTATCTGTCCATCCGTCCATCCGTCCATCTATCTGCCACAAAAACTTTCATCAGTGGCAACATTTTTACTTTGGAATCTTGACCTTGGGGTTTGGCCTACTTTTGAAAAACTTTTATTCATTTTAGCATAACGTTTAATTGGACCGTGATACAACTTTCACACTTCACATGTGTATATCACTTGTGACAAGACCTTTTTACTTGTTATTTAATTTTAGTCCCCTACCGGCTCGTCGGAGGGGATTTACAGTTTCCACCCTGTTTGTCTGTCTGTCTGTATGTCTGTCACACTTTGGTTTTCCGTACTTTTTTAACCTTGGGACCTGGACCTTGAAGTTAAGGCTATTTTTGAGGCAAAAAACTACAATTCCGGCTTTGAATTTGTGACTTTAAGTTCTCGTGGAGAAGCAGTTTGGGTTAAGATTGCTCTTACAATGATGAAACTTTGCACATAGCAAGAATTATTATGACCTACCGTTATATAGGGTGCATCCACATAAGGTCGAAGCTCAAATCAGAGTTGACATTACAGCACCTGCACCTGGCGGATTCAGGGGGTGCGGAGGGGGCTTCCGCCCCCCCGGCACCGACCCAAAAATTTCCAAAAACAGGTATATTTTGGCCCTTTTTCAGTAAAAATCGGACCCCCGGCAAAGGGGGCACTGGATCCGCCACTGACCTGGGAAACAGCAGTTAATTTTAAGGTGTGACGTGACGTTGACCTAGAAAATATGCTTGGCAATTTCACTATTGCTATGAATACTGTACTTATTCAAGTCATTGTTCAATGAAATGATAAACTGACTAAGAAACAATCAAACTTTCTGTATCAATAATAATCAATAAAGAATTCCCTCTCGCAAATTATTGGATGTTTAAATAGACTTGCTCAAGTCCTTATATGAAATGAAATGTGATGAAAACTTAAAGTTGTAAAGAAATGAACTATGTTATATTTTATATATAGAATAACTTTAAGTTTTCATCACATTAATTTGTGTTTTATTGCGGGTGTGCAACACACAGCAAGTGCATTTATCGTACATGAAATATGATGAATGCACTTGCTGTGTGTTGCATACCCGTAACAAAATACAAATTATGACCTTTATTCTATATATATGCACCACAATAATTAATGTCAGTCTCATTCTTGTTTTCTGAAATTTTCCAGGTAAGACGGTGACGTCAAAATGTAGGTCACCGATGGCTCAGTTTGCAGAACAGCCGTACGTCACTGCTTGTTTCTGTAGAGTTGTGACGTAGCGCGTGCTTCATGGAGAAATACAACTTTACATGTTCCTTTCAATAGCGGTTACATCTCAGGGAGTTACATTGGTTGTGCATATAAATGGTTGCAGATCGAGATATATATACTGATTATATCGATCAAGAAACAGGCTTTTGATTGCTACTTGTAGGAAAGGAATTTACTTTTGTATTTACTTTTAATTTATTTGATATAAGGACTTGCGCAAGTCTAGGTGTTAAATAATGAATAGAGAGAAAAAAATATCAGAGATAAAAAGAATGGACGGACATTCTGTTGACTCTGATTTCTATTTGATATACGTTGAAACAGGGACGTGTATAAAAATATATATTACGTCCCTGGTTGAACCGAGGACGTTCGAAGAATGTTCGATCCTAAGACCTTGTCCTTGGTCAGTCTTTACGAAATCTTTTTTCAACCCCTGGCCCGAAGACAATTTGTTTTAAAGAGCTATAATATGTTCAAGGGAATTTCAAGAATCGGGGACGTATATAAAAATACGTCCCTGCACGAAGGACGTATCATCATATGGAATTAAAGGCAAAACACTAACATGGATAAAAGAATTTCTAACAGACAGGAAACAGAGGGTGATTCTAAATGGTAAATACTCTCCATGGGACAACATAACTTCGGGTATTCCGCAAGGCAGCGTCTTGGGACCTATCCTCTTTCTCATTTACATCAATGACTTGCCAGAAGTAGTTAGTAACCCAGTCAAATTATTTGCAGACGACACGAAACTATATGGCTCATCAAACAATCAAGAAGACCACAGAAAGATCCAACAGGACATCAACAATCTGATATCATGGTCGCACTCGTGGCAACTCACCTTCAACAAGGACAAATGTAAGCATCTTCATTTAGGCAGGGCAGTCCTGCCAGATGATTACAGCTTATCGGAGCAAGTTATAGGAAAAATTGAATATGAAACAGATCTAGGAGTTCAAATAGACAACCAACTTAAATTTCAAATTCATATTAACACAGCAGTAAAAAATGCTAATCGCATGCTCGGTGTGATAAAAAGGAACTTTAAACACTTGGATAAGGATTAATTCTTTCTTACATCTATACAAAAGCCTAGTGAGACCACACCTAGAATATGCTTCCTGCGCATGGTATACTCTGTACAAAAAAGATGCCATAGCTATCGAAAACACACAGCGTAGAGCAACAAAACTGATCTATGGAATTCAACATCTGAGTTATTCGGAGAGACTGCTCAACCTAGGTCTTCCATCATTAGAATATAGAAGAATAAGGGCAGACGTCATACAAGTCTACAAATACATTAACAATCTAGATGAAATGAGTAAACCACTTTTTGTAAAGAGCCAGGAAAACAGAACAAGAGGTAACTGTCAAAAACTTGTCAAAAGCCACTGCAGACTAGATGTGCGAAAAAACTGTTTTACAAAAAGAGTCGTCAATGTATGGAACAGCTTACCAGACAACGTCGTGACAGCCAATACACTAAACTTGTTCAAAAGCAAGCTTAACAACCACTGGAAAGGACAGTCACTCAAATTTGAGCCAACATGCCTAACCCCCCATTCTGAACATCAAAGATTAAGCAGAAATACAGGAACAGATCTAGAGAGTCGACAGACTAGATGATAGATCTTTCAACTAGGTAACAGGTATCATCATAAAATTTTTCTGTAATATTTTCTGTATCATCATAAAATTTTTCTGTAATATTTTCTGGGGGATACTTCTAAAATAAAAAAAAAATACTGTAGGTGTTTTATTAGACTGAATAATAATTTAACTTATTTCATTACATTCATTCTGTATTTATGAAATCAGCATGTTTCTAAATCTAAAAGTAAAACTTTATTTGGTATACTTTATCCCGTTTCCGTACCGTTCCGTTTCAAGTTATTTCGAATTGTTGCAATCCGTCATTGCTTCGAAGATTAGTCCTGACGTTAGCCGAAACAGAAAATCCCAGAAAGGTATTTTCGTGTTTTCTGTTATAATATCACATTAAATGATCTGAATATCACTTTATATTGTGAAATTGAAATTATTTTGATGCCTTTCTCGTGTCATTGCTTGAATAAAACTCTGTTGAGTCTTGTTGAAGCTAAAACCTCTTTAGGACAGTAGGAAACTCCATTGACTCCATTTGTCCTGCTAGCAAGCATTGCCCACAGACTCTTGTTACGTTACAAGTATTAGCTTTTCAAAATAGCTTGCCTGACCTTAACAAAATAATAGCGACCCTCCTCACCCCGTAGTCTTGACTTGATGGACCCTTGGGAAAATAAAACAAACAGGAACACGGTGAAATGAACTATAACAGGTTGGGGAAAGGTACCGATCGAGCTAATATACCTCGATCAAGCTAATGTACCTCGATCGGGCTAATAAATCTGACTTTTTTATTCAGAAAAAAGTACTTTTTTCCTCCAAATCATATTGGGGTGCAAAATCGCACCAGCTTTTATATCAAGAAATAATATTTAAAAAGCAACTATGCCTGAAAACTTTTTAGATTTTGAGAAATCTCACCCAATATATTCAGAAAAATGGAGGTGTATTTTCTCAGTAACTATTCATTTTTCAGGTATGTTTCTTTTGTAAACATAACTTCTTTTATAAAGAACTGATGCGATTTTGCTCAAAAGAATAATTTTGAGAATGTTTTAATTTTTTACTACTGAAAATATTCAGATTGATTAGCCCAATCTAGGTATATTAGCCCAATCGAGGTATATTAGCTCGATCAGTACCTTTCCCCAACCTGCTATAACTCGGTATAGTATACATTCCTGATAACTCCGTAGTAATGTACAGAAGTCCCCCACCCACCAATAAAAATTAAAAACATGTGTATCTGATGTAAACAAAATGAGGGCTTCTGATTTGTCAAGTGGTCCGCTATCACGTGCAATAAATATGTACTACATCTACATATATGTACCATCAGACACAATACTTTCTCATGTTTGCAACTTGCCACTGTTTTGTACATGTACTCCCACGTTTTCGAGCTGAAAATTAAAATGAAGTAGTGACCGCGTTTAATATAAACAAAATAAAATTTTCCAGGAATCATCCCTTACACGACCGCACCGAGACTCGAACCCCGGTCGTCTGCGTGAGAGATTAACTTCTTGACCACTCAGCCACCTAGTTATATTACCTTCCAACAAAAAATCTTTGCGTATTTATATAAGCGTACATGTTAAAGGAGCGATAACCCTTTCAAAGAGAATGCTGTTTTTGTCTTTCTTGTGAATGTTTGTATCATTATTACATGCAAAAGCCGCATTGATGTCTTGTTTTGTTTCATGCATTTCAAATCTAGGTGTGCCTGACCTCACGAGGTCAGGCAATTATGTCCAAGCTTCCCTTTATAGCCCTGTCATAGTTTGACTTTATGAGCCAACACATGAGGAACAACCTTCAACATGCTGGGGAACATTGGGGTTTGATCTGAAAACTAATTATGTAAAACTAAAAAGGCAGTGGCTCTGGATACAAGCATTCGTATCTATTGAGATGAAAAGTAAATGAATACTGTAAAGAACTGTTACGTCTTCAGGGATTAATCTACCTTTGTGTCCTGCGTCCCTGATGCATAAAAATCATGGGCTTAGGAGAAGGGAGGGGGGCAAAGTATTGTACCGGTATGAGAAATTGTTGCGTATTAAAAATGTTCGATATAAAAGTATATGCAGTTTGATGCGAGTCTAACTTCTTATCATTCGGATTCAGATATAATATATACAATATAAATTTATGAAAAATTCTTCCATGGTTAACTTTGCAGGGCATTACATTGTATGAATCAATAAATTGAAATTATATGCACGATATATGCATAAATAAACAATCATAGCCCTAGTCAAACCATCAGGCAGGACCAACCAATATCAAAATTCATTTTTCTTCAAAACTGTGATCGACTGGAACCACCTTCCCGAAACAGTAGTGCGAGCAGGCTCACCAGAGGCCTTTAGAACAGCTCTACAGGAGCACCGCCAGCAAAAAACCAGCACTCTCTCCCGTTGCATAAAAGCCAAAATTGGATACTGCGACATACTATATACATGTATACTAACATAATATACAGATACAGAAATTGTTTTATCCACACCTAAGTACCGTCTTTGCATACAATATCTAATTGGTTTGTTTGGATAATGTTTTACTTTACACATGAACAAAGCCTCACTTGTGTAAATATAAAAGCAACTAAATAAACAATCAATTACTTAAGGTATTGGGAGTATAATACTCTCCTTCCCATTGTTTTGATAACAAAAAAGATGTAAAGTTTACTATTCTTGAAAAATGTTATTCTAATTCGATGTATTATAGGAAAGGACGGGAAATCTTTTGGATGGAAAAATTAAACACTTTTGTGCCATTCGGACTTAATATAAAATCAAAATTAGGAATCCTCTGGCCAGATTATGACAGTACAGCACACACAAGACCAGGCATTCCCGCCACGACGTCGTCGTCAACACTGTGATGTCATAAGGGAGAAGCTCACAAACAATTGCAATTCGAATGAAGTGAAGGATGTGACGCTCGATTTTGAATTCGTTAAACGTTGAAAAAGGCCTTTAAGGCCGAAACGTCGGTAATAAAGAGTTCTTTTTAACAGTTTTTAATTATTTGTTCCCTCTGGAACGTTATTGACAATTTAAAAAAAATTAAATACAACAAAGTTGGCCGAAGACACACAACTTCGGCAATGTTTGGGACCATACATTTTCATTGCGACTTGAATGAAACATAAAAAAAAAGAACAAAAATCTGAAAATATGTAAAATATAGAAGTACATAATATCTAGCTTTTCCACGATATTGTTATTATACCCCTGATACCTTAATTCAACAGATTTGACAAATAGATTGAAGTTTGAAGATAGACGTATTATTTCTAATATTATTTTTCTGGAACATAACGATCTCGAGGGTATGAAACATGATTCCAATAAACAGTTTTCACGCACTGTTCTAAAGGCGCAAAAAGTATGCTTATGTTGAAGTCATTAGAATTTTAAAGTAGTTTACGTAAACTTTATGAACCAAACCTTCGTACATTTTATACATCTTAACCTACAAAACATGTGAAAACCAGTGCAGTCAAGTTTACTATTTTAAAATCGTTAATCAGTATCGAACAATGTGAAAATGGCATTCAAGTGCATGCTTTCAATGGATGCAGTAGCCCAAGAAGTGAGGTCAATACAGCATTGTTCTCAAAACATGATCTACATAATTTAAAACTGAATTTAATGAGAACTTCAGTAGCTTTATCATGAAAAATTATTTGAACATCTGAATTTTCAGATATATCCCGAAGAGTGTGAAGTACCCCTGTGGCACTGGGGACGTCATGAGTCCAGGAGAAGTGGAGCTTGCTAAAGCCTTCATCTCCTATCTCTGTTTACTATATGAACCAATGGCTAAAAATGATGTCCATTTCTCTTCTCCACATTTGTCCAAACTCATTTAAATCCAAAAATTCCAAGTTTTTTTCATTAACTGTGCCTACTACATGTACAAAAGATTTAAGTCTCTAAACTTAGAAATAAAAAAAAAGTTTTATGCATGCAAAAATTTGTCCAACAACCACAAGGCATGCCAGCCTCCTCTGACCTCCATCCAACAACATGATAACAAAACAACATCAGAACTTACCATGTTGACTTTCCTCAACGGTTGATAATTTGTTGTCAAATTAACTTGGTCGTTCCTCATTGTTTGAGAATCTTGATCAGGCAGCAAGGTCGGCATTTATAATGCACTTTTCAGATATGTCCATGCAATGTTTGTACAAAATTGGTATAAAGTAAAGTTTTGTTGAGACCCCTTAGCATTTAAAGTAAATGCATTCTCTTGTACCGGTAGATATGTACAGTAAATGTCTCACTCTTATGCATTGTGGAGATGTCGAAAAGTGTCAGTCCGAAGGAAATGTCTGACAAAAATTCTTTCGAACAGACAAAAGTTTGCAGTGCTTTTCATTGTTCGGACTGACAAAACTGCTAAAATGTCTGACAAGAGAGAAACAGATTTTGACAACTCTGTTCATGCACATGTACCGTATTTTTCCTTCAACATCTAAATAATCATGACAATACCAGCTAATTACAAATATAAGAAAATACTTGTTGTAACATATAGGAGTTGCAGTGTTTTCAATAAGAGTTCTTTGAGTATTGTTATAATACTAATATATTGAGGCTGATCTTTAAAGTTTTTAATACAATGCACAGTATGAGTCAAATTCATAATATGAGGAAATATTTGAACTAGCATTTTCTTTCAGCAGCAACATTTTGTCGTGTGCTGCCTCTAATGGAAATATGTGTATGATTATCATTTCAAGAATTTTAAAAAGAAAGACACACACACACAAATCCCAGTCAATCTTTGAAAATACTATTGTAATTTATTTCATTTGAAGTAGATTTAAAAGCCGCTATTGCATGTTGTACAATTATGACTTATGTTGGTGAATATCCCATTGATTGATCATGGAGCAAATGATATCTAATACATGTAGTACAAATATGTTTTACTATTGTAACAGATAGCCAGGACACTAGCTGATTGATCTATATGATGTAGCATTACGTAGAATGTACATGTAGAATCCTCATAATGTGTGATCATCGCCACATGCGATCACCGACCCCCGCAGGCATCGTGGACCATGTGACGACCCTATCTGACAATCTGGCTGAGCTTGTGAACAATGCCGACTATAGTGACATCACTCTGGTTGTTGAGGGAACCCCCTTCAAAGCACACAAGGTCATACTGGCCGCTAGATCAGAGTACTTCAGGTAAGTTTCAGAAATGTTCTGTATTGATATATACATGATACTGTAAACGGGTTTAATTTCGCGGTGTTAAAAGTTTGCGGTTTTCTGAATGTAGCCAATTGCGGTGGTTTTAATTTCGCTGTATCGAAAGTTGCAGAAGAAAAAAATTAAACACTTTTGATACATGTATATAAAAAATTTGTCGCACTAACACACGTGCAATTTGATTGTTGTTTGTAGTAACAAGTGTTTCTCGTGGTAATTAATGACAGACACGTAGTAATTAGTGATAATTACACAAAAACGATTAAATTTGAATTGAAGTGGAGTAACAATAAGTAGATTGAAACTAAGTAACTGCGTCTATTTCACTATGCGTGTCATCTTCCTTTTTTTAAAAAAAATTTGGTATGATAATAGATGCATGATAAGTTATATTGTTGATACCTTTAAATGTACAAACTATTTTAGCAACTTACAGGAAAAGCATGAACTATTCAGCTGTACATTTACAATAGCTTTCATACATCTGAAGCATATGAACATATTTTCCTCTATGATTTGTTTTGTCTGTTATACACAATTATTGCGAGGGTTTAATATTCGCGGAAAATTTGAAAACTGCGAACATAGCGAAATTAAAACCACCGCAATCATTTCCCCGTTTACAGTATATGCATATGCAATAATACGTATTAAAGGGATACCAGTACATGTTCATTTAAGAATCTGATTATTGAAAAACACAAAACACATTCTGTATGTACATTTACGGTACATGTGGCTGTTAGTCAGATAGATAATTATTTACAAATGTAAGTGTCAGTTGAAAATTACTTAGAAAATGTTCTAATATACATTTTGTATATCCTTGATTTTTGGGTGGGAAATAAACAAAAATAATTTTAAAGGAACAAAGAGAAAGTTAAATTTATTATTGTCCTTGCCATGTATTTATAAAATTTTAATTCATTAAGACTCAGCTTTAGGCATCCCTTTGTCTGTCTCCCTTGTCCAACCTTCCTATGTTTGTTCTACTGTCACTCCACAACACTTACAATTTTGTGAGAGGAAAAAGTCATCTGTCACATAATCTTTCATTGATTGCTTTGCTTTACTTTTATGCATAAAAATAAAGCTTATTTATCATGCTGCATTTTGTATGAAATGACGTTTTCCAATTTAAATGAATAACTGACTGGTTAAATCAATAACTGATTGCAGTGTTCTCCCCAGGCCGTTTTAGCGTGGCGCCCCCGCCACGCTATCGAGATTTACCGCCACGCTATCGGGATTAGCACCACGCTATATTTTACGGCCGCCATGCTATATTTTTTCCCTAAAAATTCGTGTATCAACTATTTTGTGTACCCCTTTGCGTTCATTGATTGATTTAACCGCCGCATTCCCAGTTAATTAGCTCCGGCTGTATACAATCCGAGGTGTTAAACGTCTTGTAGCCCCCCGCAAGCTTTATTTACCTGAGCTGAGAATGTGTCTGGCTTCTACGGCGCACGTCAATCTATCGGACATTTAAAATGACTGCGTTGTCAATGTCTATCGAGTGACCAACAAAAGACGACCATTCTATAACGTAGTTCATGAAAACGTTTTCATCTACATGTATAATCGCTAGATCGTGTTGACCGGCACGTGTCATATAGTTACAGCGTGACGGTAAATTGGAAATAGAAATATGTTATAGCAGATGTCGTTAAAATATGTTTTCAATCCGTCTTAATATTACCCGACCTCGCCGTCTTTGTCATACAAAATAATTGCCGCTTTTACGAGATAAGAAAGATGTGATCTCGCTCGCGCAAAATCATTTTACTTTGAATAAATAACGAGTCGGTATGTCCGTATTTCTTTTTAAATAGGCTTGAGTCTAGTTAGACGGATGGGTGGAATAAATCATCAAAACACAACATGGTGCACGGACCATCGTTTTATTGATGAGTCTGAGCGCGATATAGAAGGCTTTATATACTATATTTGACATATAAAATAGATCTTGGTTTCTTGGGGGAGGGAGGGGGGCAGGTTTGCTCCATATTTTGGGCAAAGTAGAACAATTGTCAGCTTTCTTTGCCAGAGATTACCACAAACATAATTGCAATTGGCTAGTAAGGAGAGGGGGGGGGGGGGGGTTAAATGTTTCTATCTTTGGACCCAATTTTTCAATTTTGAATTTGTATAAAGATAATTTTCAACCTTTTTTAAAAGGTGAAATCTTTCCCTGAACTAAAAATTCAGATCTCAAGGTTAGACTCCCTTTCCATAACACACTCAGATTCACTAATATCAGTGATTAGGAAGGACAGAGAACATGCACCATAGTCCCATTAATTTGCAAAATGGCCCATTGAAAACTTAGAACTTTTTTTTAAAGAAATGGTCCATTGATATTTTAGAAATTATGGAAAATGGCCCATTCACAGAATTTCCTTCCAACAAGTCCAAATTAGTGTAATATGCTAAATTCTTACACTAAGCTACCTGGAGTTATGGTCATGAGACAGTCTCAAGATAATTTTCTCAAAAGGCCCAAAACTAATTGAGTTTTAAAACTGTCATGAATCTCTCTTTACAAATAGAACACCTGAATGATCTCGCTGTCTGAATTTTAATGATAGTTGGTATGTAGATAAGAATGTAGTATTATTAACACATTTATTTCATTATCAAAATTATTTTGAACAGTTTAGTAATAAAGCAAGAACACATGAAACAGTATGCAATGTCAGACGCAACGCGCAATGACGCATCCCAATGCAAGGTGCACCGCAAAGATTTAGCACCATGCTATCTGAAATTTCTGGGGAGAACACTGCTGATTGGTTTACCCTTACCTGTTGCATACATTTTACCTGTACGGATTATATTCCTATTATCGATTCCTTAATGTCTTCTGATGTACAACACTAGTTGCAAGTTCGTAGTAAGAAAGAAACTGCTGCTGAAGGGATGTGTGCTTTACAAACGTTTTCTAGTTACCTATCATAGTATTCTCTCAAAAAGTCAAAAAGATAGATGGTGATTGAATATTTGTTTTCAGAGCGATGTTGTATGGTGGACTTAAGGAGTCCATGCCAGGTACGAGTGAAATAGAACTCAAAGACACGTCAGCTGCTGCCTTTAGAGTCCTCCTTAAATACATATATAATGGCAGGATTAACTTACTGGAAATCAAGGTATCCTACTAATGTTATATGCATTTGGTCAGTCTCATTGTAACATTGTCCAAATAATAAATTTAGTGTGAGCTTTTATCAGACCAAACAAATTTTTATCGGCAGATCTGATAAAATCAATACTTTTCAGGAACTCTGGATTAAGTTTCATAGAGAGTACTTATACATATTGTAATTGACCCTTATGTTTACCAGAAACAAAGTGCTTCATTTCATGACATCACAATGTTTTTACTTTGGACAAACATGCTTTGAACCTAAGTCATACATGTATATCAAAAATGTGTTATGACGTCATGAATTTCTCAAAATTTTTGTGTAATCAGAAGGGTCAGTTATAGTTAGTTTAAACATTTATTTCAAAGATTCACAAAGGATCAATTAAACACTTGTAGTTGTACTTTGAATGGATATTAGTTAGAAAGCCTAAATATATTTATCACAGAACAAGTAAGGTCTATGAATGTGGACACTGTCAGTTAAAAGAATTCATCTTGCATCCATCTCTTTGTTAGGACTTATCACATACAATACAAATGTATAAGCAATTTATCTACACTAATCTAAGTATTTCTTCATATTGTCAACCATAATATGTGTACCATAAAAAGCAACTCAATATGACCGTAAATGCAATTTTCTACCATAAAATTTCATGTCTATTTTTATAACAGGAAGAGAACCTCCTTGACATTTTGGGCCTGGCACATAGATTTGGATTTGAGGAACTAGAGACGTCAATCTCTGATTATCTTAAAGCTATATTGAATAACTCCAACGTGTGTTTGATATATGACATTGCCAACATGTACAGTCTGACGTCCCTGTGCTTGGTGTGTAAGGAATTCATAGACAGGAACGCACAGGACATTCTCACAGATGAAGCTTTCCTGAATCTCTCTCAGGTATGTGTGGTTGTGTGCTTACGTGTAATTCTGTTGGTAATTGTTAGAAAACATGATACCCATACATTTGATAACATAACTCCATTTAATAATTTTGTTATTGTGACACACGTTACATAACACTTCCAAGCGTTGCCTTTGAGCAAAATGCTGAAAATAGATTATGACTTCACAATAGGAATGGTGATGCTAGTGATGTTAGCAAGAGATGACATTGAAATGTCAAAATTTTGATGAAAAGGATCTCAGATGATGTTCATGTGATTGTTAATGGGTATTCACAGTTATATACACATAACGTAGGTACACATAATGTTTTATAATGTTTTCTCTTTACAGAGCTCAGTTACTGCATTGATATCTAGAAGTTCATTCTACGCCCCAGAAATAGACATTTTCAATTCAGTAAAGGACTGGGCAGATCATAACCAAGGAATAGATGCCTCACCAATCCTTGAGTCTGTCCGTCTGTCTCTTATGTCCATGGACGAACTACTGAACAAAGTAAGACCCACAGGACTTGTGTCTGCCGATTCTATATTAGATGCCATAAAAACCCAGACAGAATCACGGATACTTGACCTGCAGTATAGGGGACTGCTAGGTAAGATGAATAATTGTGGATAGTTTTTATTTCTCATATTGTACAAGTGAACTAATAGGTAATTAACATTCACTGTTAAGCTTCAGGAAAGAGTCATATGATTTCGAATATTCTCTATTTATCCCATAAGTTTTGATAAGCATGCAAAAATGTTGATCACTTTGGTTGGTCTGTCTGTAGATTTGTCTAGATAGATGTGAAAATATTGTCAAAGAGATAAGTCATAATACTTGGAATTGTTCCTTCCTGTGAATATACATGTACATGTATATACTGCATACAAGAAAAAATTCACCCCTGTTATATTTTTGCCCTTTTCACCAATGACCAGAGAGTAAACTCAAAAGGGATTAATACCGTACAAATATGATTAAAGGATTGTTTAATTAAATTTGTAAGTTGGCAAATTCAAAACTAGGGGATTCAATGTAGGGTGAAAATAGGACTTGGTGATTTAAAAGTTGTATACAGTGTAACATATAAACAATTTCATGCATGAACACAGTAAACAGTGGCATGGTTTTATTTATACACAAGAGGTCGGCATGGTAGTACCGCTCTAATTTATGCCTCAACATACATTATGCTTCAATCAAACTTGATCTCTGAGTTTTCTAGAAAATTTGTAAGTTTCTTTCCCTAGAATTGTTCCATATCATCAAAATCAATTTTATGGTGCATGCTCCATTCCATATATCTTAAGTAATATTTCATAAATTCATTTGACAGTACCTGAAGAAAACGTAGCAGCATCCCAATTTGGAGCCCAAATGATCCGTGGTGAGATGAAACCATACATTATAGATGGAGACAACCAGAATTATGACCTTGACAGGGGATTTTCCCGACATCCGATCGACGATAATTACGGCCAGGGGATCGTTATAAAGCTCTCTCAGCCTTACATTGTTAACTCCTTTAGAATGTTACTGTGGGACAGAGACACAAGGTAAAATTCAGTTGAATTGAAATAAATATAAAAAACAAAAATTTTCAAATATGTGTTCTAAGTATGAATACGTATGATTTGAAAATAATCAATGATGAATTTTATCAATCTCTATTCATTCAGTTTCTTAAAAGATTGCAATTGAAGATTATAGAGTGAACTATATTTTTACATGTAAACATTGTTTTAGGTCTTACTCATACTACATTGAGATCTCTATGGATGACAAAGACTATGAGAGGATAGTGGATCACAGCAAGTACTTATGTAGATCCTGGCAAACTCTACACTTTGAACCCAGAGTTGTAAGGTAAGTGCTTTATGTCACATACATGTATGTACCTATGTTCTTGGGTTATTATTGAGAGGCTTGCTATAAACAATATTAATGAATGTATGATATGTTTGATATAAAGTACATGTATATTATATTTGTTCATGAACCATTGTTAACTAGAGAAGTAATATTTACCGGGTTTCATCATTGATCTTTATGATCCTAGTTAATAAATAATTAAACTATAATCTGATCTTGGGTTGATTATAAAGTTACTTTGATAATTAAGACACCCCCCCTCCCCTCCCCCCCCCCCCAAAAAAAAAAATAAAAAATTAGATATTAGTTATATGTAGGTCCATCAAGTATTGTATGTTAATAGATGTTGATATTTTGATGTTTGTTTTATTTCAGATACATAAGAGTTGTTGGCACACATAATACTGTAAATAGAGTGTTTCATGTGGTCTCTTTAGAGGCATTCTTCACAAACCATACTTTTAATCTCGAGCAAGGATTACTAGGTAAGTAGAAATTTCAAATGAACTGTTGTCTTGCTGTCTGCTGACTTGTCAAGTTTTCCTTACCCTGACATTCTTGTACTTTATAGCTATAAGCAGAGATTTTTGTTCAAGAAATAACAGCTAGGTAGCCGTTGTTTTTTGTCATGTAATTCCCTGAGTCGCATGAACCAATGAAATTATTTTTGATGTTAATGATAATTTGATTGGTTAATGCGACGATGGGAATTACTGGATAATAAACAACGGCTAGCTAGTTGTTATATCTATTCTATATATTCTGATTATAGCAGACGATAAGTAGTGTATGTAGTTTTCAGAAAATGACCATGTGAGAGTATGTGCGTGAGATTGCGTGACTTACCTGACCTTGAATATGTTGGAGAATAGACCACAGGCGAGCTCTATAGTGCATATAGGGAGAAAATCGCAAGTCATGTTAGAATTGATGTTTTATCACCTGTTGATATCAAATTAGAAGAATAAATCTCTAGGTTTGTTATCAAGGACAAGGAACTAAAATTTGAATTCTCATGATTTTTGGGAACAAAGGTGAATTTTGTATCTGTATCATTGTTAACATCTTTTTATTGAAAATTTTTCTCCAATGTCTAAGATGTTTAAAGTATGAGAATTCATCCTACATTTTAATCTCTAAGTAGAATCATAATCCAGTCAGTTATTATTCAATTTATTTGAAAAATATCAAAGTGGCTGAAGTGCAGGTGTAAATATTCTGTAGTCCTTCTTCAATACTCTTACTTCTAACATTTATTACTGAATTTCCCTGTTTACCATTAGAGAAAGTTACATTTGTTTTCTGTTAGAAAATATGATCTTGAGCTTTTAAGTAAGAAATCAATGCGAAGGTATAGAAAATCACCAATTATTTTATACATTGTTGGCTGGATTGCAAAGCAATTCCAGTCTATGGATTGACGGTGTCCGTCTGTCCGTCCGTCCGTCTGTCCGTCCGTCCGTCTGCCGTCAACATTTTGGTTAAAGTTTCTGGTTGAGGCAAAATCTAAGGAACTATATGCAGTAGAAACTTTATATTATACATGAAGGTTGCCCATGACAAGACCTTTCAATTTATGCCGTAACATTTGACCTAGTGACCTTGACCTTGGACTTTGACCTAGTTAAACATTTTGGTTAAAGTTCCTGGTTTAAGCAAAATCTATGGAACTGTATGCAGTAGAAACTTTATATTATACATGTAGGTTGCCCATGACCAGACCTTTCAATTTATTCCGTATCATTGGACCTAGTGACCTTGACCTTGGACCTTGACCTAGTTAAAGATTTTGGTTAAAGTTTCTGGTTTAAGCAAAATCTAAGGAACTGTTTGCAGTAGAAACTTTATATTATACATTTAGGTTGGCCATGATGAGACCTTTCAATTTATGCCGTAACATTGGACCTAGTGACCTTGACCTTGGACTTTGACCTAGTTAAAGACTTTGGTTAAAGTTCCTGGTTAAGCAAAATCTAAGGAACTGCATGCAGTAGAAACTTTATGTTATACATGTAGGTTGCCTCTGGCAAGACCTCTCAATGTATGCTGTAATATTTGACCTAGTGACCTTGACCCAGTTAGTGACAAAAACTTACTTTGCAATCCGGCCATACCGTCTTTAGCGGTGTTTTATTAATGACATAATGGAGTGCGCAGATTTCTAATTCTTAAACAATATAAAAAAGAATTCAGAAATTAAAAGAAAAATAGCTGTATCCTTCAAACTTGAATGAAGTCATTAAAAACTTCCTATTACATTTTTTAGTTCCCACAGAGAATGTTGCAACGATAGATGCCTGTGCCTGTGTGATAGAGGGCGTAAGCCGTAGTCGTAATGCTCTGATAAACGGTGACACAAGACACTATGACTGGGATTCAGGATATACCTGTCACCAGCTAGGGAGTGGAGCTATCATTGTACAGCTTGCCCAGCCGTATATGGCTGAAACTATGAGGTATGGCTCAACAATCATAAAATATGACACATTACTATTGTCTACTTTACAATGTAATCAACTTAAGAGACTTTTTATCTTTTCTGCAAACAATTGTTTTCCGAATTTACTTTGGCAGAGAATGTTGTCATTGAAACTCTGTGATGACTGTCCATCTTTTAATCTAAAGGTGGTTACTTAGTGAATATATTGGATAATTTTTCTTTTACTGAAGTATTTTCCCATGTTTGTTTTACAGGTTGTTATTATGGGACTGTGATGACAGAAGCTACAGTTATTATGTAGAAGTATCAACCGATCAGAAATCATGGAAAATGGTGGCAGATCGTAGAAACGAGGGTTGCAAGTGAGTTATACAAAACTAAAGTGTTAATCGCTAGGATGAGTTCAGCTTTAAGATGTGACATTGTTAATTAGGTATTGCCAAATTCCTGACATTGTACTTAGGCCATTTCTTGTTTTTATTCTGTTTTGCATCCTTTTGAAATTGAAAAATCTACCAGCCAGCCAGGTAGAAATACAAACAAGGATATAAAACAAAGTTGCAATTTCATAATATGTGATGAGTACCATGTGAAATCTGACAGAAACTTGTTTCATTTGAATATTAACAGATTTTAGACAACAAAAGACTAAATGTCTTGAATCATTGAAGTACTTTTACATTTTTACATGTAATATAAAGAACTAAACAATTTCTCTATAATTTTGTACAAAGAACATTAAATTAAAAAAGATTTTATCATTGGCCGGATTGCAAAGCAATTCCGGTCTATAGATTGACGATGTCCGTCCGTCTGTCCGTCTGTCCGTCTGTCTGTCCGTCCGTCTGCCGTCAACATTTTGGTTAAAGTTTCTGGTTGAGGCAAAATCTAAGGAACTATATGCAGTAGAAACTTAATATTATACATGAAGCTTGCCCATGGCAAGACCTTTCAATTTATGCCGTAACATTTAACCTAGTGACCTTGACCTTGGACTTTGACCTAGTTAAAGATTTTGGTTAAAGTTTCTGGTTGAGGCAAAATCTGAGTAACTATATGCAGTAGAAACTTAATATTATACATGAAGCTTGCCCATGACAAGACCTTTCAATTTATGCCGTAACATTTGACCTAGTGACCTTGACCTTGGACTTTGACCTAGTTAAAGATTTTGGTTAAAGTTTCTGGTTGAGGCAAAATCTGAGTAACTATATGCAGTAGAAACTTAATATTATACATGAAGCTTGCCCATGACAAGACCTTTCAATTTATGCCGTAACATTTGACCTAGTGACCTTGACCTTGGACTTTGACCTAGTTAAAGATTTTGGTTAAAGTTTCTGGTTGAGGCAAAATCTGAGTAACTATATGCAGTAGAAACATTATATTATACATGAAGCTTGCCCATGACAAGAGCTTTCAATTTATGCCGTAACGTTTGACCTAGTGACCTTGACCTTGGACTTTGACCTAGTTAAAGATTTTTAAAGATTTTGGTTAAAGTTTCTGGTTGAGGCAAAATCTAAGTAACTATATGCAGTAGAAACTTTATATTATACATGAAGCTTGCCCATGACAAGACCTTTCAATTTATGCCGCAACATTTGACCTAGTGACCTTGACCTTGGACTTTGACCTAGTTAAAGATTTTGGTTAAAGTTTCTGAGTGAGGCAAAATCTAAGTAACTATATGCAGTAGAAACTTTATATTATACATGAAGCTTGCCCATGACAAGACCTTTCAATTTATGATGTAACATTTGACCTAGTGACCTTGACCTTCGGCTTTGACCTACTCAAAAATTTTGGTTAAAGTTTCTGGTTGAGGCAAAATCTAAGTAACTATATGCAGTAGAAACATTATATTATACATGAAGCTTGCCCATGACAAGACCTTTCAATTTATGCCGTAACATTTGATCTAGTGACCTTGACCTTCGACTTTGACCTACTCAAAAATTTTGGTTAAAGTTTCTGGTTGAGGCAAAATCTAAGTAACTATATGCAGTAGAAACTTTATATTATACATGAAGCTTCCCCATGACAAGACCTTTCAATTTATGCCGTAACATTTGACCTAGTGACCTTGACCTTCGACTTTGACCTACTCAAAAATTTTGGTTAAAGTTCCTGATTTAAGCAAAATCTATGGTACTGTATGCAGTAGAAACTTTATATTATTAATGAAGCTTGCCCATGACAAGACCTTTCAATTTATGCCGTAACATTTTACCTAGTGACCTTGACCTTGGACTTTGACCTAGTTAAGGATTTTGGTTAAAGTTCCTGGTTTAAGCAAAATCTATGGAACTGTATGCAGTAGAAACTTTATTTTATACATGTAGATTGCTTCTGACAAAATCTTTCAATTTATGCTGTATTATTTGACCTATTGACCTTGACCCAGTTAGTGACAAAAACTTACTTTGCAATCCGGCCATACCGTCTTTAGCGGTGTTTTATTTTAATTTTGTTTTGTTTTATGACTATGTGCTCAAAACCTACCAGCACGAGGACGCAAAACAGAAAATAACAAAGAAATGGCCTTACTTGGTGTACATATATGTCTTAAGACATTCCTATGGTGTTACTCTTGTTCTATTAGTACTTTCATATTGGTATTGTACTATTGCCGCTTGAAGTTACATGTTGGTGATCACTAGGACGGAACAAACGATACATTCTTTTAAGAATCGACTGTCCATTCTTTAAGTTTCAAAAAGGACAGTACATTCTTAAAAGAATGTACTGTTTTTTCAACACGAGTGATCATGACTCGGGTAGGGTAACAACAGCCAACATCATCATCAGTGCACATAAATTCGTAATTTAGAAAAAAGAATCGCATGAAAATAAGAGAGATCTTCGATGAAAATTTAAACGTATTAAATTTCCAAAATATTGTATATTTAGATGATGTTTGCTGTTGTTACCCTACCACGATTGCATGTTTTAGTTGTATTTTTTTCTTCCAAAAGTAAAGTAAAACACGCATGAAGTCCATTTCAAGTATAAAATAAAGCAGGATAAAATAAATCACTGAAAAAGTATCATAGAACGTGTATCAAGTTCGACCGTCAGATTAGTTTAAACTGGTTTTAAGTCGGAGAAAGGCGTTGAAAAGATCCAATATTCACAGGATAGAACAAAGCTCAGTGCTATCACGCCTTGCATTGTTCTTTCCTGTGAATTTTAGATCGTTCTTGGCCTCTCTCCCTAATGTAATCAATGACCCATCAGAGCACTCTTTGATAATTTAAAATACTGCTAGCAAGTGCTACATGTATGTTGAACCCTTGGCAATCTCCAAATTTTTCCACATTAATTATTATGCAAAACTACTTACAGTGATTTAGTTCTTTTGATGTGGTTTCTTTTATTGTTCTTCTTAAGGACCTGCCCTTGTGAAAAACATTCATCTTAGGAGCATTGGTGTCTTTGTGCCCATTCTATGTAGTATGCACATGCATCTATTTAATATGTATCATTGTAGATCCTGGCAGTTCATCAAGTTTGACAAACAACCAGTATCTTTTGTTAAGATTGTAGGCACACACAATACTGCAAATGAGGTAAGAATCTATTGATCATTGCATATTTAGAAATACTACATTTCATCCATCAAGATTTTAAGCCTACATACATGTATGGACAAAGAAAAGATGGGAAAGTTAAAAATGTTGGTAAAGTTGAAAAATGCAACAAAGTACATGTAAGTGCTGATCATATGATATAATTATTCCACTCCTTTTATGTCTGTAATTCTGGCCAAACATGTGAAGACAATTCTGACCTGTTCTTTGTCGATAATTTCAGATTTGCCATTTACTGTAAACCATTTTTTTTTGCGAGAGTTTTATTTTCACAATATTTGCGAGGTCCTTTGATTTGCATTTAAAACGCATATGTAATAAGTTATGTACATACGTTGTTGCGAAAATAAAATGCTGCGAACCAGTCACCTCACTTGAGTTCACAAACTTCAAACGCCATGAATAAAAGACGGTTTATGCTCTTTTGTTTGTACATTTACATGTATCTGAAAACATAATGATTGTTATGTAAATCATGTGCATAAAATGTCACATTATACCAGTGTCTTCATTCGTTTTCCATACAGTATGTCAGTATTTATTTATGCACATGATTTTTTTCAGGTTTTCCATTGTGTTCATTTTGAATGTCCGGCAGAAAATCCCAGTAAAGTTGGAACTAACCACAACTTGCCCCCAAATAACCCAGGACCCAGTGGGCAAGGCCACAGTCAGGGATTTTCCGCACGTTTTGCAACCATGAATGATAGATGCAATCGGAGGAGTCAGGGCGGTGCACACACTGCAGCGCTGGGTGACTCTCCACCTGAAAGTACTGATTATCTGGCACACGAAGCCCCAGAGGCTGACAGACTGGAGTCCCGGAGTACCACTGATTCCGAGACGTAGATTTTGATTTGACAGTTTTTAAACAGAAATGTTTATAAACATTCATTTTTATGGTACAGGTGTCTCCAGTATTACCTATTTAAGATATTGTAAATAACGAAAGCCTGTACCCTTAAGCAAATCAAGTATTCAAGGGAAAAAATTACACACACTTGCAAGAAAGACGCAATGACAATGCAAAGTTTATTCATGACATTTGAACCTTGCAATTTCTTTATTTGCACAGTCAAACCTGTCTTGTATGATTATTTACTCAATTTGGGAAATTATGGATAACGTGGATGATTTTATCACTTAGGAAGCTATACATGTAAGCTTTCAGTTACAGGAAAAAATTTTGCAAGTATTCACCACCAAAAATGAAAATTAAAATAATATATGCAGTAGACAAAAAATTATAGTTTTGGAAATTTTTATTTGAAGAATGATACTTTTTTCAAATCAAAAGTGGTTATTATATAGTAAGTTGTATATAAAAGATTTGAAATTGAAAAGTGGAAATTGGTTGTATTCAATTGAGGAAGAAAAACCCTCAGAAACGTTTTGTCAAATAATAGTAGATATAGTCTGTAAGGCAGGTCCAACTGAGCATCTTCTTGTACATAATATGTTTTGTTCTGAGTAATGATACTGATGATTTATATTTATAAACATTGGATATAGACGTATGATGTGACAGTAATCACGTTCCTGTTACAGGGAAAAGTTGGCTGGCACAACTTACTGCTGTTAAGTCTTTCATTCTGTTTGTATAAGTAAATCTATATCCGATGTTGTACTACATTATTTAATACATATGTACATTCAACATGCACAGCCTGCTTTACATTAATGTGAACATGTACCACATCATTCTGTGATAGCTGTAGATTTCTTTTGGTTGGCAACATCATTTTATAGGGAAAACATCAAATCAGCAGTGACTAGTGAGTTGTAAAAATATACTTTTCCATTTACATGTACATGTATGTATATAATCTCATGTACATATCAGGTTATGTCCAACATGAAACATTTTTGTATAAACATTACTAACTGCGAGATAAAGTACATTAAGGGGGTCCAGTGCCTAGTTTCACAAAAATTCTTACGAATAATTTCAGGAATTTTCGTAACTTTCATCATCAAATAAAAGCTTCAAATATTTTTCAATTTAGATCATATTATGCTTTCTAATATCATTTCTACATACTTCATATAAATTCAGAAACAAAACATTGCGATTTTTAGTTTATAAAGAAAGCTAAGCGATCAAAAGTTACGAAAATTCCTAAAATTTTTCGTAAGTATTTTTGTGAAACAAGCTGCTGAACAGTATCCGAAAGAACCCCATCGAAAAGCTCTAGATCAATTATGACGTCATTATAGAAACAGTGACATCGGCATGTTTTTCGCAAGAACGTCAGCATTAGGTAACGTAAAATAAGAGGGAGGGGGTAACAAAATCACTATAACTTAAAAACTGATGGTCAAATTTCAATAGGAACGTATCGGAGTTTCACTTGACATATGAAGAAGATAATATTAAGTTTTTATGAAAAACAAATGATGGGGTTTCAAATAAACAGACTTTATTATTGAAAACAACTCAAAGATGTTCTAAAAATAGACATAGATTTATCTACTTTCGACAATTTCTTTTAAAAGTCTTGGTGATCATTTATAATTCTAAACAAATCCAATTGTCCACATCATATCTAAATGAAAAATACAGAACTTGTCAATATTCTGCCTCTACAGAAGATTTGTAACTGTTTTTCAGTACCTAAAGTGTGTTAATTTTAACGTCACATTTATGGTACCTTTTTTGACTTTTAATGGGTATTTATGTACATTCATAGCTTAAAAACTAATGGCAAAAAATTATGAAACTTTGCATGTAGAAAAAGTATGTTTCAATTCTTAACATTTTTAATTTTTAGGAAAATTAAATGTTAGGATCTTTATTTAAGTCTGGCTGTCCCAGACCTCCTTCAATTTCTTTTTAGGTAAAAGACTGAAAGTCACGAATACTAATGGAAAGTCATAAAGGACTTTTCAGAAGTGTGACGTAAAAATTACTATGTAAGAGTTTTGTCGATTACCAAGTTTACAGAAGAAAATTAGATTTTGATTGCTGTAAACGTGTTTTTTTCGCTGAGGAAACATCAAGACATTTCGTGTGAGGGAAATATTCATGATAAAAATGTCTTTCCCATAGTAAAAATGTGACGGGGTATTTTGGCATGGGGGCAATTTTCATGAAATCCTTCGATTCGCAAAAACATGAAAATTACCTCCACACAAAAATTTCCTCGTTTACAGTATATGTAAAGGGATAATTTTTCTCTGTTTACATGCCATGATAGATATCAAGAGTTTAGAATATGGTCAAATAAAGCAGGGAGTAATGATTTGAGCTGGAATAGTTTACATAGCATTCTTTTCTAAAGGAAATAAAAAATTTTATTTCTGGCTTTTATCATTGAAATTCTATTAGGAGTTGTATGCCATAAAGGAGTTGCATTGACAGTCTTTATTGGCACCTACATATACGTTTATTATGTTATGTAAGGCCAAAGTCACATCCCCTTTTGCTGAATGCTATTGCAAGATTCTACCTGCTATAAAAGGGGCATATATGTTTTACAAACAAAACATTTTTCTTGTTTGGTTATTTTTTCAATACAAATTACACGCTTGCCAATTTGTTGGTTGTTTCCCATATGTAAATTATGACATACATATGTGTTAAATTCATACCACATCAGATGTGAAATCCATAATTTCATAGTGCTGTTGAATTCTTTAAACATAGGTAACCTTAAGTAATATATGTACTGTATATGTCATTTTTCATGATTATTCATGTAGCTTTAAGTTTTGCACCATGTGACACTTAGCATTAGGTGACCTTTCAAAACTGTGCTAGGTATCAATGTAAATTATACTGCTTTTGTTGAACAATTCAGCAAGACAATTTTCATGTGCCATGTAGATAATCTAAGTAAAGAAAATAGTATTATCATTGTTTAAGTTCCAATACATTAGAAATTTTCATACATTTTCTTGTTAATTTATGTACTGCATGTAGTTAAAATAAACAAGATCAAGATTCTCCCAACTTTCAAAATAAGTTGTGCAGATGATTGCCCCCCCCCCCCCCCCCCCCCAAATAGAAATTGTCATTTCATGTCACTTTTCAAATTTTTCTGCAATTATGGATTTACCAGAATTTTGACGGTCCATAGTATTTTGTATCATGACAACCAAGGAATTTGATTCATGTTGTATAAGCTCAAATATCATTTTCTAAAATAAATATGAAGGGTTCAAATACTTACGGTTAATTTAAAACTTTTAATGGAGCAAACTCTTGTTTTTAATCCCTTTGTAATAATCTCTCACAAAGTAACATCTTTTGGCATGTTGCATTGTCATTCAAAAGTGCTCATACTCATGCATAGAACTTTGGTTATAGTATCTGGCACATAGCATTTATACACAGAAAAAGGTTTAACTATTTTGAATTTGTTTGTACATTGATGTTTTTATGTTAACTTTATACAAGTTTTTTCATTACTTGTGTGTATGTTGCACATGTATCTACACAACCAAGAACTCTTATTTATGTTTGAGCTTGGAATGAAAAAAATTAAACTAAATAAAAAGGGAAATATTTGTATTCTTATTTCTCCTTTCAGCGTATACGACTTCTAGTGTTAAGGGAAATTTTCTGCTTGGCAAAACTTTAACCTCAACAATATTGTATTAGCAGCAGGATAGAGAACTCTTTGACCTGTTCAGACACATGCATGTTGGATTTAAAACCAATTCTCTGTAAGAAGTATAAGAAATTCAATTGCATGTGGAGAGGACATGTCACCAATTTTGGAGATTTTTGTGTCACCTGCGAAGCATAGCAACACTTGGAGATCACTTTGCCCGTTGTCCGTCAATCCATCTGTCTGTCACACTTGGATGTCTGTCACACCCTTTATTAAAGTGATTCCAAAGTGTCGCTATGTTTTGTAAGCAACATATGCATTCCTTGGAACTATTTTTGGTATAGAAGGTGTCTATGATGAATGGAGATAAAAATTAACTTCTGCTTTACACATTAAGTTTTTGTTGCCATGGAAACCATGTCTGAAATTTTTAGTATCTCAAGAATACTGAAAACAAGAAAGGAGCTGATAAGATAAGGGCTGTATTTAGCCCTGAATCTCACCAATTATTTCTTCTACACAATGATCTATACGCAAGAAAAACTTGATCATTACTAAAAATGTAATGTATTTGGAGATTCCTCATACAATTTTTATTTTGGTAAGCTTATTTTAAGATATTTTAATTATAGTCCAAAGAGTAGGGGGTAGCCATGTTGAAAAGAGGCTAATATTGATAAAAAACGTAGAAAATTAGGAACAATCTGGCTAATATGGATATATATTAACTTTAAACATAGTTATAGTCTAAACAAGATACTAGAAATCAAATTTAAAAGACTGGTCTCAACTTTATCCACTAATTTTAAAATCTTGAATCTGAAATTCGGTTGTAGTTTGTATTAATTGCCTATAAAGTAGGCATTTTGCCTAGAAATACACACTGTGTAGAAATAAACAGCACTCTCTTGTTTATTTCATTCCAAAATATTGTGTATTTCATGTGAACATGTGTAGATTAAATAAATGAATGACTTTAAGAGGAAAAGTATGAAACTTTGCTTATATTATGGCCTAAAACCCAAATTCGTAAAAAGCCCCCCACCCTCCATTTTCAGTTTTTCGTCTCTGGGGCATTGTTCCCCCCTTAGCTACAGAACCCCACTTTGTCAAAAGATGTGTATTAGTGATATACACCTTCTGTAAAAGTGGCGTTCTGTAGCTAAGGGGGGAACAATGTTTTAAAAAACTTTTCCATTTTCCATTGATTTCTATGGAAAAAAGACACATTTTGCCCCAAAATTAAGGAAAACGATACATGATAAATCTTATCCAACTACTGATTATGATGAAACCAAGGACTGACACCAATTTTGTGAAAGAATTTTCTTGATGTTCCCATTTTGAAAATTCCACTTTTTCAGGGCAGATTTTACGCCTTATCTTATCAGCTCCTTTTAACAAGGCTTGTTTCTATGATAACAGGTATTGTAGTAAACCAATTTTCACAAAATTTTCTTTATTTTTAGCTCAAGTGAGCCATTTTCAAAGCATGCTGTACGACGTCTGTCCATTGTAAACATTTTATATTTTCAACAAGTCCACTTAAACAGAAATTTGGTCTTTTCGAAATACAAAGTTACTTTCCATTTGTGCAGGTATCCAACGTCAAGTAATTGTGATGTCATCAATTTCTATGGGAACAAGGGTACAATTCAGGGAAATGGGACTAGACATATTATGTTTTTAGCTCTACTGGTCTCAGACCAGTTGAGCTTATGCGATACCCCCTTGTCTGGCATCCGTCCGTCCGTAAACAATTCTTGTGATCACAACTCCTCTGAAACTATAGGAGATAGAAATTTAATTGTTTTTGCATCCTACTTGATATGTGGTCTAGTTGTGCACCTGACATTTGGTTTCAGCCCCTGACCCTCAGGGTCTTAGAAAATGGGCGTGGTTATGAAATTCTATGAAATCTTGCGCCCGCAACTCCTCTGACACTATAAATGATGGAGACTTAATTTTTTTGCAATATGATGGGTCTGTGGTCTAGTTGTGCACCTAATATTTTGTTTGAGCCTCTGACCCCCAGGGTCTTAGAAAATGGGTGTGGTCATTTTCTCCTATATAACTCTATGTATTCTTGTGCTCACAACTCCTCTGACACTATAAATGATGGAGACTTAATTCTTTTTGAAATATGATGGGTCTGTAGTCTTGTCGTCAACCTGATATTTTGTTTGAGCCTCTGACCCCAAGGGTCTTAGAAAATGTGTGTGGTCACTTTCTCCTATATAACTCTACGTTATCCTGTGCTCGCGACTCCTCTGATACTATAAATGATGGAGACTTAATTCTTTTTGCAATATGATGGGTCTGTTGTCTAGTTGTGCACCTGATATTTTGTTTGAGTTCCTAACCCCCAGGGTCTTAGAAAAGGGTGTGATCATTATCTCCTATATAACTATGTTATATTGTACTGGCAACTCCTCTGACACTATAAATGACGGAGACTTAATTCTTTTTGCAATATGTTGGGTCTAAGGTCTAGTTGTGCACCTGATATTTTGTTTGAGCTTCTGACCCTCAGGGTCTTAGAAAACGGGTGTGGTCATTATACCCCCGCCATATAATGGTTTTTGTTTTGTCCTACATAACTCTTTGTAATCTTGTGCTCGCAACTCCTCTGACACAATATTTAATGATGGAGACCGCTATTTCTTTTTTTGCAATATAATGGGTATGTCGTCTTAAAAAAGAATGAAAATTGATATTTATGTGTATTTATATTTTACCATTGATAATGAGCGAATAAAACAAAACAACCAGGAGAGCTAGTCTCGTCAGAGACTTCTGGTTGAAGGAATTACATTACAATGCTTTTACATAGTATACATACAGAAACAGGAAGCAACTCTGTATTTAGAAAAGACTGACATCACAAAACTTTACAGGAAGCAAAAGAAGGGAGGGGATCTCAAACCAGACCCTGATGCAGTACCAACAGCAAAATGCCAAACACCCCGTGCGAAAACACAAAGACGAGCACAGCAAGAGACGGAAAAGAGACCCGATACAGAAACATTAACATACATAAAGGACTACACATAAACCAACAAGACCAATGGGTAACCAGTACCGACTAGGATGGCCATTTGCTATGCAAGAAGCAAATGGTGTGGTTATCCGGATTACATGCACAGAACCCTCCCACTTTTCCGGTTAACCAAAAGGTCTCGAAGAACGCACTATTATAGTGTGAAACAACCTCCTCACTGTTAGATGACCATACACACAAGACAACAATACGTAGGGGTCCAAGCAACACATATGAATATGTAAATGGATATAAAAATGGGGGGGGGGGGTACAGTCCGTGTTCTGTCGGATGTAGCATGTTATCACCCGAGGAGTCTGACTGACATTTAGAGAGCACAGGTGGTCGGGGCCCTGTCATCTCTAAAAAGGTTTGGACAGGGCCTGTCATGGAGTTCCGTCGTCACAGTCAGTCAGAGTGCAAGTCTGAAGAATGCGCTGGTACAAAACTGTAGGTTGGTCAGGTACCAAGGCTAATGTCCGTCTGGTGACATACGGATCATATCCACGGTATAAAAGGCGTTTAATGATTCTGACGTATTTTCGATGCTTATGCTGTCTACCATTGATCCTTTTAATTTTGTTTATCATATCACCATAAAAGGCAGGTTGTGTAATACCCAAAGTAATATAATCTGTTACTTGTATAGATCCGAATTTTAAAAGAACATGGCTATAATTTTAGTGAAATTTCCAGAAAGTCTCAATTAGTTTATGAAAGCGGAATCCTTGTCCTAAAAGATTTTTGGTGATTTGTAAATCTCTACTGTGAAAATCCAAAATCTTAGTACATGCTCTAGCGTACCGGATGAGCTGTGATATGTAAATGCCGTATGACGGTATTTTGGGAACATGTTAAACGTCTTCAAATTCAATGGCATCATTTAAGACCTGGTAAATGTACAGCATGGACCAGACATGCACGTTTCGGATACTAAACCCTCGTCAGTGATCCTCAGTCTAAACAATGTAAAATGACCAAAAAGGATGAAAATTATTATGTCCAAAAATGTACCAAAAGACGTAGCAGACTGGTTAGGATATGATGCTACATGACCCACGTTTTAGAAATTTCAAGAAGAAATTTTGTAACAGAAAATTTCAACTGCGTTAAAGAGACAGACAATCAACCGAAGTTGATCGAACTTGGCTACATATGCCTCACCATCGAGCTAAGGGAAATTTTCTATGTTGAATCCAAAATCATCTCTTTTATCATATACACTTGTATGAATCTTTCCGATTGCAATTTTGATGTTTAGATCCGAAAATGGTGTTTCTGTGTTAGTAAAGTTTTCCTTGTTAAGTGTAAATTCTTGTGGATAAATTTCATTCTTATATTATTCAAAAGCAGGATTGTGTCAATAGTCAGAATATCATCCAGGTACCTAGAAGTATTATTGAAACATTTTAAATCATCGAATTTTCTTTGCCTCTGACGATTTTGGATAAAGTCCTTTTCGTAGGTGTATAAAAATAAATTTGCAACAAGAGGTGCACAGTTAGTACCCATAGGAATTCCTACAACCTGTATGTACAGTGCCTCACCAAATCTAACATAAATATTGTCCAAGAGGAAGGACAGCACATTGCACAGGTCACTACATGTCCATGACTTGTAGGCTGTTGAGGAAAAGAAACCCTTTGATTCAGATGTACAAATGTAAGTTTTCCGCTCTCGATCAAAAAACCATTTTATGATTTTAAATAATCGATCATAAATTTTGTCGTGAGGAAGCGTGGTGTACATATTAGAGAAGTCGTATGAAGAAATCGTATATTGGCTTGGAATTTCTAGATTTCATATGGTTAATCACATCCCCTGAATTTTAATAGACCAAAAGAAATTTACATCGTTCTAGTTTGGAACAGTTTCACAATATTAAGCCGTAAGTGCTGACGTCAGATTTCTAGACAAAATTGTAGTGGAGCACCTGCTAGAATTAGCAATGAATCGAATTTTTTAAGGAGACTTGTGTAGTTTTGATATACAATATAGTGTTGGGAGATCCAATCTAGAAATAGAGATGTTGAATGAATACAGAACATCTTTATGCGTACTCAAAATGTTAGAGACACCAGGCGCGAATCTAGCATTTTACCTCAGAGGGTGTCCAAACTATGAAACTGAACAAGCTCAATTGGTATTTTTCATGAATGAATGAAAAATAAGTTGTAAAAGATGCCCCTCTGATCCCGTCCCTATCGTGTCATACTTTACTGTCTTAGTATAATAACTTTTCCTTTCATAGTCACTGTTGAGGAGGGCGAAGAGCTGAAATTCGTTAGTTTTGATTCTTTTCATCGGCGAGCAAAGCGAGCGAGTCGATTTTTTTTTACTAAAGCTGCAACGATTTCATTGTCGTAGAGGGGTAGTATTCATGTCTTACATAATTTTTTCCTAAGATATCGAAACTGAGAACATCTATAGTACATGCACTTCGGTTATAATTTTATTTTGATGTCATAATTGGGGTCTATGTTATAGATTTAATTCATTTGAAAAAATATGATGGGAAAAATGATGAAGAGACTGACTGCTTCAAACATAATGTTCAATGTTGAGAAATTTGATTATTTTTGATAGAGCGTGAAGAATATTTAGCCAAAGCACAGTGTAAGCAGAAACTAAGTTAGAATCTGCAGTATATTTTCTTTTTCCAATATAGCTTTTGTTAAACGTCTTCAAATTCAATAGCATCATTTAAGAACAGATGAATTTGCAGCATTGACCATACACGCACGTTTCGGGTACTTCACCGTCGTCAGTGATCCTTAATCTAAACAATATAAAATGGCCAAAGAATATGATAATTATGATGTCTTCCACTAAAATGAATTATTTGTCATTTTACTTCTGTGTATTTCATTTGTAGAATACGCAAGCGAAGTAGATGAAAATGGAATTATTTGTAACAAGATAGCATCACTGGGCAGAAGTTATAGAATTTTCCCTCAAAAGAGATCGATAAGTCTTGATTATTTGCAACAGGCTTACGTTCATTGAGATGAACGAAAAAATTACACTAAATCAAATAATAAGGGAAGAAATTTGGATATATGACTTTTTCACATTTCATAAACTTTCCTTTGAAAAAAAAAAGTAGAGTTCGAGACGGAATCGAACCAGCGACTATTACCTTCATGGTCAGCGCCTCAGACCACTCGGCCACAGAGCGCTGATGAAATTAGACCATTAGATTTCGGTATAAGATCTACAATGAACGAAATCGTGTCCAAAATGTTGAAATTATGTCTATAAATTATTTCATATACATCTTTTGATACTTCACAAACTTTTGTAATAGGATGGTAGGTTTCGGATAAAGGATTATTTTGAATAGGGTCATTTTTAGGAGTTATCTCTCTTGATAGATAATACCTTGAAATGCAATTGCGAAGGAATCTAAATTGTGGACTTGTGATATTTTGGTGAAAATTGATAAATATCTAAATAAATTTTTTTCTCAGAAATGTTCCATCCATCCGTACTTGATTCTCCATCATATTCTTGGAAAAAATGGCCGAAAAAGTAGGTTTTTTCCCATTGAGTTCAATGTAAATTATAAGGCCCATAACCCTTATAGGAACCAACTTTTTTCAAAAACGAATTTCTGAAAAATTTTCAATAAATTTTTACATCATAACTATATCATAAGTTTGGAACTCCAAACTCAATTTATGGGTGAACCAATCATCGCTCATTATACATCTAATGCCTTAATATATTCTTTAACTTTGTTTATAGCAAACGTACGTATAACGTTGCATTTGTCATTTGTATTGTTTGAATACCTTTTTATCGAGAAAGTGGTTCTATTCTTCAGTTTACGCCTTCTAAACACAAGAAGTACGACTATTCTTATGAACATTTTCATCACATAACAAAAAGTAACTTCATGACGTACATGATTCAGGGGTATTTTTGAAATATTCTGTGTATCCCTTCTCTGGACACAACACAAATTATATGGGGATTTTCGGCATATAAATAGCACTTCAATCATACACTGCTCAACAAATGTTCTGATCCCTTTGAGGTTTTTTGGGGCATTGGGAGGGAGGGAAAAGCAATTCTAACACAGGTCCTTACTTTCTTTTCACACAAACTATTCCTTACGTATCATTCGCTTCCCTCTCCCCGACATAGAGCCCGACACACCAAGGAGGGGCCTGTGTCGTTCCTTCTCCTCCTCCTTTGGGGGGGGGGGGGGAAAGGGGGGGGAGAAAAAATAAAGAAAAAAGAAAAAAAGAAAGAAAAAATAAGAATGAGAAGAAAAAATAAATAAGAAAAACAGATTTTTTGGGGGGGGGGATATGAATATCGCCCTGGCAAATAAAATCATACTACAATGTTAACGCAAAAAAACTAGATAAAGTAGCACAAGTGGTACTATTTAAAAAGAAATGTGATTTCGGTTGCACTACCCAACACAAGACACCGAACCCAACGCAAGACACCGAACAACCCCTCCCCACCCCAGATAAGAAATCAAAGACTAGACATACGCAGCAAGATACCCTCAGAGAAAAGAGAAACACGAAATCCGACATCAAAACACAAAACTAAAGACTGCACATAAACAAAATTGTACAAAATGGGGAATTCCCTTCGGGTACACGTCAAAACATGGCTGCTCTAAAATTTAAAGTTGCGCAATCTTTATTTTTTTTATAGAATAGGAGTTGTCATGTTAATATTTTGAAAAAAGATACGGTGAAAAAACAAACCACTGAAAATGAATGGGATAAAAAGAAAAGGCAAACTAATTAATTTCATAACTTAAAGATATTTAGCTTAGGAAATTCGTTTTAGCTTAGGAAAATCATTTTCGTAGCGCCATCTACAATAAATTCCGTTAAGCAAAATGTGTCATGTCATCCAAGTGCTTGTTTCTGCAGTTGTTTTCATGATGTTCACTGCTTATTTTATCTTAATATTTTTGATGCAAATGTGCGTTTCACCATTAACATGAAAGAGGAAATTGAAAAAACATCATGCCAATGGAGATTTTCCATTTCTCTTTCTAGCATTTGTGGTTCTTGCTATTTATAGAAACATCTCAAACTTTAGATGGTTATATTTTAATCTACATTGATTTCGCTGTTAACGTTTTTCATGTTATAGATTTCATTCACTGGAAAAAATATGATGGGAAAAAATGATGAAGAGACTGACTGCTTCAAACATAATGTTCAATGTTTAAGAAATTTGATTATTTTTGATAGAGCGTGAAGAATATTTAGCCAAAGCACAGTGTAAGCAGCAACTAAGTTTGAATCTGCAGTATATTTTCTTTTTTCAATATTGCTTTTGTTAAACGTCTTCAAATTCAATAGCATCATTGAAGAACAGATGAATTTGCAGCATTGACCATGCATGCACGTTTCGGGTACTTCACCCTCGTCAGTGATCCTTAATCTAAACAATATAAAATGGCCAAAGAATATGATAATTATGATGTCTTCCACTAAAATGAATTATGTGTCATTTTACTTCTGTGTATTTTATTTGTAGAATACGCAAGCGAAGTAGATGAAAATGGAATTATTTGTAACAAGATAGTATCACTGGGCAGAAGTTATAGAATTTTCCCGCAAAAGAGATAGATAAGTCTTGATTATTTGCAACAGGCTTACGTTCATTGAGATGAAAGAAAAAATTACACTAAATCAAATAATAAGGGAAGAAATGTGTACATATGACTTTTTCTCATATCATAAACTTTTCTTGGAAAAAAAAAGTAGAGTTCGAGACGGAATCGAACCAGCGACTATTACCTTCATGGTCAGCGCCTCAGACCACTCGGCCACAGAGCGCTGATGAAAATAGATCATTAGATTTCGGTATAAGATCTACAATGAACGAAATCGTGTCCAAAATGTTGAAATTATGTCTATAAATTATTTCATATACATCTTTTGATACTTCACAGACTTTTGTAATAGGATGGTAGGTTTCGGATAAAGGATTATTTTGAATAGGGTCATTTTTAGGAGTTATCTCTCTTGATAGATAATACCTTGAAATTCTATTGCGAAGGAATCTAAATTGTGGACTTGTGGTATTCTGGTGAAATTTGATAAATTTCTAAATAACTTTTTTTCTCAGAAATGTTCCATCTATCCGTACTTGATTCTCCATCATATTCTTGGAAAAAATGGCTGAAAAAGTAGGTTTTTTTCCCATTGAGTTCAATGTAAATTATAAGGCCCATAACCCTTATAGGAACCAACTTTTTTCAAAAACGAATTTCTGAAAAATTTTCAATAAATTTTTACATCATAACTATATCATAAGTTTGGAACTCCAAACTCAATTTATGGGTGAACCAATCATCGCTCATTATACATCTAATGCCTTAATATATTCTTTAACTTTGTTTATAGCAAACGTACGTATAACGTTGCATTTGTCATTTGTATTGTTTGAATACCTTTTTATCGAGAAAGTGGTTCTATTCTTCAGTTTACGCCTTCTAAACACAAGAAGTACGACTATTCTTATGAACATTTTCATCACATAACAAAAAGTAACTTCATGACGTACATGATTCAGGGGTATTTTTGAAATATTCTGTGTATCCCTTCTCTGGACACAACACAAATTATATGGGGATTTTCGGCATATAAATAGCACTTCAATCATACACTGCTCAACAAATGTTCTGATCCCTTTGAGGTTTTTTGGGGCATTGGGAGGGAGGGAAAAGCAATTCTAACACAGGTCCTTACTTTCTTTTCACACAAACTATTCCTTACGTATCATTCGCTTCCCTCTCCCCGACATAGAGCCCGACACACCAAGGAGGGGCCTGTGTCGTTCCTTCTCGTTCCTTCTCCTCCTCCTTTGGGGGGGGGGGGGAAGGGGGGGGGGGGAGAAAAAATAAAGAAAAAAGAAAAAAAAAGAAAGAAAAAATAAGAATGAGAAGAAAAAATAAATAAGAAAAACAGATTTTTTTGGGGGGGGGGGGGGTGGGGATATGCCTATCGCCCTGGCAAATAAAATCACACTACAATGTTAACGCAAAAAAAAACTAGATAAAGTAGCACAAGTGGTACTATTTACAAAAGAAATGTGATTTCGGTTGCACTACCCAACACAAGACACCGAACCCAACGCAAGACACCGAACAACCCCTCCCCACCCCAGATAAGAAATCAAAGACTAGACATACGCAGCAAGATACCCTCAGAGAAAAGAGAAACACGAAATCCGACATCAAAACACAAAACTAAAGACTGCACATAAACAAAATTGTACAAAATGGGGAATTCCCTTCGGGTACACGTCAAAACATGGCTGCTCTAAAATTTAAAGTTGCGCAATCTTTATTTTTTTTATAGAATAGGAGTTGTCATGTTAATATTTTGAAAAAAGATACGGTGAAAAAACAAACCACTGAAAATGAATGGGATAAAAAGAAAAAGCAAACTAATTAATTTCATAACTTAAAGATATTTAGCTTAGGAAATTCGTTTTAGCTTAGGAAAATCATTTTCGTAGCGCCATCTACAATAAATTCCGTTAAGCAAAATGTGTCATGTCATCCAAGTGCTTGTTTCTGCAGTTGTTTTCATGATGTTCACTGCTTATTTTATCTTAATATTTTTGATGCAAATGTGCGTTTCACCATTAACATGAAAGAGGAAATTGAAAAAACATCATGCCAATGGAGATTTTCCATTTCTCTTTCTAGCATTTGTGGTTCTTGCTATTTATAGAAACATCTCAAACTTTAGATGGTTATATTTTAATCTACATTGATTTCGCTGTTAACGTTTTTCATGTTATAGATTTCATTCACTGGAAAAAATATGATGGGAAAAAATGATGAAGAGACTGACTGCTTCAAACATAATGTTCAATGTTTAAGAAATTTGATTATTTTTGATAGAGCGTGAAGAATATTTAGCCAAAGCACAGTGTAAGCAGCAACTAAGTTTGAATCTGCAGTATATTTTCTTTTTTCAATATTGCTTTTGTTAAACGTCTTCAAATTCAATAGCATCATTGAAGAACAGATGAATTTGCAGCATTGACCATGCATGCACGTTTCGGGTACTTCACCCTCGTCAGTGATCCTTAATCTAAACAATATAAAATGGCCAAAGAATATGATAATTATGATGTCTTCCACTAAAATGAATTATGTGTCATTTTACTTCTGTGTATTTTATTTGTAGAATACGCAAGCGAAGTAGATGAAAATGGAATTATTTGTAACAAGATAGTATCACTGGGCAGAAGTTATAGAATTTTCCCGCAAAAGAGATAGATAAGTCTTGATTATTTGCAACAGGCTTACGTTCATTGAGATGAAAGAAAAAATTACACTAAATCAAATAATAAGGGAAGAAATGTGTACATATGACTTTTTCTCATATCATAAACTTTTCTTGGAAAAAAAAAGTAGAGTTCGAGACGGAATCGAACCAGCGACTATTACCTTCATGGTCAGCGCCTCAGACCACTCGGCCACAGAGCGCTGATGAAAATAGATCATTAGATTTCGGTATAAGATCTACAATGAACGAAATCGTGTCCAAAATGTTGAAATTATGTCTATAAATTATTTCATATACATCTTTTGATACTTCACAGACTTTTGTAATAGGATGGTAGGTTTCGGATAAAGGATTATTTTGAATAGGGTCATTTTTAGGAGTTATCTCTCTTGATAGATAATACCTTGAAATTCTATTGCGAAGGAATCTAAATTGTGGACTTGTGGTATTTTGGTGAAATTTGATAAATATCTAAATAACTTTTTTTCTCAGAAATGTTCCATCTATCCGTACTTGATTCTCCATCATATTCTTGGAAAAAATGGCTGAAAAAGTAGGTTTTTTTCCCATTGAGTTCAATGTAAATTATAAGGCCCATAACCCTTATAGGAACCAACTTTTTTCAAAAACGAATTTCTGAAAAATTTTCAATAAATTTTTACATCATAACTATATCATAAGTTTGGAACTCCAAACTCAATTTATGGGTGAACCAATCATCGCTCATTATACATCTAATGCCTTAATATATTCTTTAACTTTGTTTATAGCAAACGTACGTATAACGTTGCATTTGTCATTTGTATTGTTTGAATACCTTTTTATCGAGAAAGTGGTTCTATTCTTCAGTTTACGCCTTCTAAACACAAGAAGTACGACTATTCTTATGAACATTTTCATCACATAACAAAAAGTAACTTCATGACGTACATGATTCAGGGGTATTTTTGAAATATTCTGTGTATCCCTTCTCTGGACACAACACAAATTATATGGGGATTTTCGGCATATAAATAGCACTTCAATCATACACTGCTCAACAAATGTTCTGATCCCTTTGAGGTTTTTTGGGGCATTGGGAGGGAGGGAAAAGCAATTCTAACACAGGTCCTTACTTTCTTTTCACACAAACTATTCCTTACGTATCATTCGCTTCCCTCTCCCCGACATAGAGCCCGACACACCAAGGAGGGGCCTGTGTCGTTCCTTCTCGTTCCTTCTCCTCCTCCTTTGGGGGGGGAAGGGGGGGGGGGGAGAAAAAATAAAGAAAAAAGAAAAAAAAAGAAAGAAAAAATAAGAATGAGAAGAAAAAATAAATAAGAAAAACAGATTTTTTTTTGGGGGGGGGGGGGATATGACTATCGCCCTGGCAAATAAAATCACACTACAATGTTAACGCAAAAAAAAAACTAGATAAAGTAGCACAAGTGGTACTATTTACAAAAGAAATGTGATTTCGGTTGCACTACCCAACACAAGACACCGAACCCAACGCAAGACACCGAACAACCCCTCCCCACCCCAGATAAGAAATCAAAGACTAGACATACGCAGCAAGATACCCTCAGAGAAAAGAGAAACACGAAATCCGACATCAAAACACAAAACTAAAGACTGCACATAAACAAAATTGTACAAAATGGGGAATTCCCTTCGGGTACACGTCAAAACATGGCTGCTCTAAAATTTAAAGTTGCGCAATCTTTATTTTTTTTATAGAATAGGAGTTGTCATGTTAATATTTTGAAAAAAGATACGGTGAAAAAACAAACCACTGAAAATGAATGGGATAAAAAGAAAAGGCAAACTAATTAATTTCATAACTTAAAGATATTTAGCTTAGGAAATTCGTTTTAGCTTAGGAAAATCATTTTCGTAGCGCCATCTACAATAAATTCCGTTAAGCAAAATGTGTCATGTCATCCAAGTGCTTGTTTCTGCAGTTGTTTTCATGATGTTCACTGCTTATTTTATCTTAATATTTTTGATGCAAATGTGCGTTTCACCATTAACATGAAAGAGGAAATTGAAAAAACATCATGCCAATGGAGATTTTCCATTTCTCTTTCTAGCATTTGTGGTTCTTGCTATTTATAGAAACATCTCAAACTTTAGATGGTTATATTTTAATCTACATTGATTTCGCTGTTAACGTTTTTCATGTTATAGATTTCATTCACTGGAAAAAATATGATGGGAAAAAATGATGAAGAGACTGACTGCTTCAAACATAATGTTCAATGTTTAAGAAATTTGATTATTTTTGATAGAGCGTGAAGAATATTTAGCCAAAGCACAGTGTAAGCAGCAACTAAGTTTGAATCTGCAGTATATTTTCTTTTTTCAATATTGCTTTTGTTAAACGTCTTCAAATTCAATAGCATCATTGAAGAACAGATGAATTTGCAGCATTGACCATGCATGCACGTTTCGGGTACTTCACCCTCGTCAGTGATCCTTAATCTAAACAATATAAAATGGCCAAAGAATATGATAATTATGATGTCTTCCACTAAAATGAATTATGTGTCATTTTACTTCTGTGTATTTTATTTGTAGAATACGCAAGCGAAGTAGATGAAAATGGAATTATTTGTAACAAGATAGTATCACTGGGCAGAAGTTATAGAATTTTCCCGCAAAAGAGATAGATAAGTCTTGATTATTTGCAACAGGCTTACGTTCATTGAGATGAAAGAAAAAATTACACTAAATCAAATAATAAGGGAAGAAATGTGTACATATGACTTTTTCTCATATCATAAACTTTTCTTGGAAAAAAAAAGTAGAGTTCGAGACGGAATCGAACCAGCGACTATTACCTTCATGGTCAGCGCCTCAGACCACTCGGCCACAGAGCGCTGATGAAAATAGATCATTAGATTTCGGTATAAGATCTACAATGAACGAAATTGTGTCCAAAATGTTGAAATTATGTCTATAAATTATTTCATATACATCTTTTGATACTTCACAGACTTTTGTAATAGGATGGTAGGTTTCGGATAAAGGATTATTTTGAATAGGGTCATTTTTAGGAGTTATCTCTCTTGATAGATAATACCTTGAAATTCTATTGCGAAGGAATCTAAATTGTGGACTTGTGGTATTTTGGTGAAATTTGATAAATATCTAAATAACTTTTTTTCTCAGAAATGTTCCATCTATCCGTACTTGATTCTCCATCATATTCTTGGAAAAAATGGCTGAAAAAGTAGGTTTTTTTCCCATTGAGTTCAATGTAAATTATAAGGCCCATAACCCTTATAGGAACCAACTTTTTTCAAAAACGAATTTCTGAAAAATTTTCAATAAATTTTTACATCATAACTATATCATAAGTTTGGAACTCCAAACTCAATTTATGGGTGAACCAATCATCGCTCATTATACATCTAATGCCTTAATATATTCTTTAACTTTGTTTATAGCAAACGTACGTATAACGTTGCATTTGTCATTTGTATTGTTTGAATACCTTTTTATCGAGAAAGTGGTTCTATTCTTCAGTTTACGCCTTCTAAACACAAGAAGTACGACTATTCTTATGAACATTTTCATCACATAACAAAAAGTAACTTCATGACGTACATGATTCAGGGGTATTTTTGAAATATTCTGTGTATCCCTTCTCTGGACACAACACAAATTATATGGGGATTTTCGGCATATAAATAGCACTTCAATCATACACTGCTCAACAAATGTTCTGATCCCTTTGAGGTTTTTTGGGGCATTGGGAGGGAGGGAAAAGCAATTCTAACACAGGTCCTTACTTTCTTTTCACACAAACTATTCCTTACGTATCATTCGCTTCCCTCTCCCCGACATAGAGCCCGACACACCAAGGAGGGGCCTGTGTCGTTCCTTCTCGTTCCTTCTCCTCCTCCTTTGGGGGGGGGGGGAAGGGGGGGGGAGAAAAAATAAAGAAAAAAGAAAAAAAAAAGAAATAAAAAATAAGAATGAGAAGAAAAAATAAATAAGAAAAACAGATTTTTTTTTGGGGGGGGGGATATGCCTATCGCCCTGGCAAATAAAATCACACTACAATGTTAACGCAAAAAAAACTAGATAAAGTAGCACAAGTGGTACTATTTACAAAAGAAATGTGATTTCGGTTGCACTACCCAACACAAGACACCGAACCCAACGCAAGACACCGAACAACCCCTCCCCACCCCAGATAAGAAATCAAAGACTAGACATACGCAGCAAGATACCCTCAGAGAAAAGAGAAACACGAAATCCGACATCAAAACACAAAACTAAAGACTGCACATAAACAAAATTGTACAAAATGGGGAATTCCCTTCGGGTACACGTCAAAACATGGCTGCTCTAAAATTTAAAGTTGCGCAATCTTTATTTTTTTTATAGAATAGGAGTTGTCATGTTAATATTTTGAAAAAAGATACGGTGAAAAAACAAACCACTGAAAATGAATGGGATAAAAAGAAAAAGCAAACTAATTAATTTCATAACTTAAAGATATTTAGCTTAGGAAATTCGTTTTAGCTTAGGAAAATCATTTTCGTAGCGCCATCTACAATAAATTCCGTTAAGCAAAATGTGTCATGTCATCCAAGTGCTTGTTTCTGCAGTTGTTTTCATGATGTTCACTGCTTATTTTATCTTAATATTTTTGATGCAAATGTGCGTTTCACCATTAACATGAAAGAGGAAATTGAAAAAACATCATGCCAATGGAGATTTTCCATTTCTCTTTCTAGCATTTGTGGTTCTTGCTATTTATAGAAACATCTCAAACTTTAGATGGTTATATTTTAATCTACATTGATTTCGCTGTTAACGTTTTTCATGTTATAGATTTCATTCACTGGAAAAAATATGATGGGAAAAAATGATGAAGAGACTGACTGCTTCAAACATAATGTTCAATGTTTAAGAAATTTGATTATTTTTGATAGAGCGTGAAGAATATTTAGCCAAAGCACAGTGTAAGCAGCAACTAAGTTTGAATCTGCAGTATATTTTCTTTTTTCAATATTGCTTTTGTTAAACGTCTTCAAATTCAATAGCATCATTGAAGAACAGATGAATTTGCAGCATTGACCATGCATGCACGTTTCGGGTACTTCACCCTCGTCAGTGATCCTTAATCTAAACAATATAAAATGGCCAAAGAATATGATAATTATGATGTCTTCCACTAAAATGAATTATGTGTCATTTTACTTCTGTGTATTTTATTTGTAGAATACGCAAGCGAAGTAGATGAAAATGGAATTATTTGTAACAAGATAGTATCACTGGGCAGAAGTTATAGAATTTTCCCGCAAAAGAGATAGATAAGTCTTGATTATTTGCAACAGGCTTACGTTCATTGAGATGAAAGAAAAAATTACACTAAATCAAATAATAAGGGAAGAAATGTGTACATATGACTTTTTCTCATATCATAAACTTTTCTTGGAAAAAAAAAAAGTAGAGTTCGAGACGGAATCGAACCAGCGACTATTACCTTCATGGTCAGCGCCTCAGACCACTCGGCCACAGAGCGCTGATGAAAATAGATCATTAGATTTCGGTATAAGATCTACAATGAACGAAATCGTGTCCAAAATGTTGAAATTATGTCTATAAATTATTTCATATACATCTTTTGATACTTCACAGACTTTTGTAATAGGATGGTAGGTTTCGGATAAAGGATTATTTTGAATAGGGTCATTTTTAGGAGTTATCTCTCTTGATAGATAATACCTTGAAATTCTATTGCGAAGGAATCTAAATTGTGGACTTGTGGTATTTTGGTGAAATTTGATAAATATCTAAATAACTTTTTTTCTCAGAAATGTTCCATCTATCCGTACTTGATTCTCCATCATATTCTTGGAAAAAATGGCTGAAAAAGTAGGTTTTTTTCCCATTGAGTTCAATGTAAATTATAAGGCCCATAACCCTTATAGGAACCAACTTTTTTCAAAAACGAATTTCTGAAAAATTTTCAATAAATTTTTACATCATAACTATATCATAAGTTTGGAACTCCAAACTCAATTTATGGGTGAACCAATCATCGCTCATTATACATCTAATGCCTTAATATATTCTTTAACTTTGTTTATAGCAAACGTACGTATAACGTTGCATTTGTCATTTGTATTGTTTGAATACCTTTTTATCGAGAAAGTGGTTCTATTCTTCAGTTTACGCCTTCTAAACACAAGAAGTACGACTATTCTTATAAACATTTTCATCACATAGGCCTTTCAACGACCGCTAGGTTTCGACTGAGAATAACGACAACTCGTACCATAAGTGTAAGAAATTGGGACATTTCGAGCTTCTTCATAAACATAATGGGCAAAAATCACTTTAAATCATGAGATTTCTCATTTATTTATCTCTGTTTGGTTGTTGGACAAAGTTGGTATGATTAAGCACAATACTTTGATTTGTTTCATGTACTTAAAACAATAAATGGACAGAGAAAAATAGCACAAATTTGCACATTCGATTTTTAGACCGAAAAAAAATTTTCCTTGTGGTAAAACATTTGAAGGGAGGTAACTCCTTCATAATATCTGTAAAACTCGGGGGCCTTTAAACTAAGAAACGAAATGAAAAGAAACGAAATGAAACGTAAAAAATATATATATATAGATTTTACCGTTAAATCTTTCGTTTACGATCAAATAGTAGTGATATTTTCCCTTGTATTCTCCTCCCGTGTGCCGCGGGAACCAGTGCGTATTATAGTATCTACATTTCAGCTGTGTTTTAAGAAAGGCCACCAAACAAAACTAAATGACAAGTTTTAATCTAGTCATAATCTAGTCATAACTGTAACCTATTTCGTTAAAATTTTACGAGGAGCTCTGCGTATATAAATGGGAAAATTATGGCAAATGGTGTGCAAACGAAAAATAAACATCAAAAATAAAATTGGCAGATATACATGTATGTATCTGTAACTTCACGTTACATATCTAGATAAATGTCATTGACATAATATTTAAAAAAGTACATGAAATGTGTCGATAAGTATGCATAACGAAGACAGCATCAATAGTGATCGGAAACTAGCGAGACAATAAAAAAAAAATGATAATAATAAATTTAAAAAAAAATGATAATAAAAAGTATTGGACTTACACCGTTAGTTGCAAGACTTCGTGATTTATCCCCTATATGTATTTTAATCAGAACATTTGCCAACGAAGTAGAAAAAAAACTTCATTTTATTCTGATTTGTGAGCTGCGTGGACAGTAGATGCTGACGTTATGTTTGCGAACGGAAAATACTGATTTTAGGGTGCAAACATCCGATAATGTGTTATAGTATTTGCAAATCTTATCAAAATGAAATTATTTTGTAATTGAATTTCAACCCCTTGCTAATTAAAGATGTAGGGTGTAACCCCCCCCCCCCTTGCCCTATCCCCTGCGACATATGAAGGTTTACATTCTCATTTGTATAAATTCAAATTTTCAGACGAATCTAACGCATACATTCGCAGTTATAGCCGTTTGAAAACATCATTTTGAATTTGGGGTGCGCAGCTCTAATTCATTCCACTGGCGCCACCTACAAGGTATAATTGCGTTTTTACAATAGAGATATAATACAACTTCGGCAATATTATGGTCGTGACTGCATATTGTCTAATAAAACTTTTTATTGCTCCTTTTTTCCTCAATCTAGACCCTTGGGAATAAAATTTATGTTTTCAATTTAATTTATTTTTTCAAGGAGACTGTATCTTTAAAAAAAAAAAAACAAAACAAATTAAAACAAATTAAAACAAAACGCTTCATACTAAACTGAAACGACTGGATAAGCTATATTTGGGGGTCGGTTAGTTCTTTGGCTATTTTCACCTGTTTGATTATTTTTCAGAGACTTCCGCGTTTTAACAGTCATGAGAAATAAACTTGCTGTACCGACACTGTTACATGTAAGAGACTGACAGACGTACATGTAATTTAATTTGATAGAATAGAAGAAATATCAGGTGGAAGAGGAGGGGATAGAAATATGTAGAAAAAATATAATTATTATCTATCTGTCTTGTAATACATACATGTACATCCCCAAAAAACGCACCGAAATTTGGTTTTTAATGTGAATGGTTATTTGTTAACGAAATGACATCATTTGTAACGGCTTTCCTGATAATAGATTAATTCTACAAATAATCTAGCTGTAATAGATAAATAAAGGATGTATGAGCACAAAACGCGAAAGGAAAAAGAAGAAATATGAATGAATAAAAAATCAAACCCAGTGGCGGATTAAGAGGGGGGCACAGGCCCCCCTTTTTCACCGAAAGTTGTTGATTCAGAATACTCTTTTTATGCTTAATCTCTTTACTTTTGGGAAAAATTTCGGCTCGCTTCGCTCGCCGCACATAATTTTTCACTTTGTCTCAACTTTCTTTGTCATCGTGTTTGAACGAATCAATATGTCATAAAACATAATTATACATAATTCAAAACTAAACGATCACTGAGCTTGTCCTTACTTCTAAAAAGCTCTATTCGGTCGACAATGTTACGTATTGGCCATGGGGGGGGGGGGGGGTGGTTCCATCCATCCCAAGTTTCTTGTTTCAGTAATTTTATGGGAACAAAGCAAAAAATTCATGCAATTTTCGAGCGAATGAACATCAATGACCTACATGTATTATTTAAATTCTACGAAGCGTTTGGTCGGCGTAACTTTTTTTCCGTTACGCACCTCGAGTTGAGGCCAGGGAACTTCGTTTGCCGTATCAAAGTATCTTGAGGAGAATCCCGATCCTATTCATGGTATTCCTGGGCTTACAACGAAACTGACAGAAAATGTACCGGACCTTTCACATTATTTACGGTACGCATGTAGGTTGAACTCATGGATAACATTCCCGAACGTATACATGTAAATAATCCGGTTACTTTTCCTCCTATTGTACGTTTTGAATTTCAAATTAAAAAAAAATTCTTTGCCAAAGAAAAAAAAATTCGTTTCGTTACTTTTCATTTCTTTTCTTGTGCGTTTCACAATTTAAAGGAGTCCGTTAAACTCGGTAAATCAAGAGGTGTCCCGGGAACCAAGTGTTTGTCAAATAGTACAGTTTGAATTGTTTCCCTTCTTAAGCAGATTTTATTAAGAATTTGGTATTTAAAATTAATTATTTTTCGAAAATTCGCATGTCTTTATCAATTCAAATTTCTATAATGCTCTCCAGACACAGATTCAAATGTCGTGAAACACTTTTAAAGAAATATTCTTGGATTTGAAAATTTAGTTGAAAGGCCTACATCACATAACAAAAAGTAACTTCATGACGTACATGATTCAGGGGTATTTTTGAAATATTCTGTGTATCCCTTCTCTGGACACAACACAAATTATATGGGGATTTTCGGCATATAAATAGCACTTCAATCATACACTGCTCAACAAATGTTCTGATCCCTTTGAGGTTTTTTGGGGCATTGGGAGGGAGGGAAAAGCAATTCTAACACAGGTCCTTACTTTCTTTTCACACAAACTATTCCTTACGTATCATTCGCTTCCCTCTCCCCGACATAGAGCCCGACACACCAAGGAGGGGCCTGTGTCGTTCCTTCTCGTTCCTTCTCCTCCTCCTTTGGGGGGGGGGGGAAGGGGGGGGGGAGAAAAAATAAAGAAAAAAGAAAAAAAAAGAAAGAAAAAATAAGAATGAGAAGAAAAAATAAATAAGAAAAACAGATTTTTTGGGGGGGGGGGGGATATGCCTATCGCCCTGGCAAATAAAATCACACTACAATGTTAACGCAAAAAAACTAGATAAAGTAGCACAAGTGGTACTATTTACAAAAGAAATGTGATTTCGGTTGCACTACCCAACACAAGACACCAAACCCAACGCAAGACACCGAACAACCCCTCCCCACCCCAGATAAGAAATCAAAGACTAGACATACGCAGCAAGATACCCTCAGAGAAAAGAGAAACACGAAATCCGACATCAAAACACAAAACTAAAGACTGCACATAAACAAAATTGTACAAAATGGGGAATTCCCTTCGGGTACACGTCAAAACATGGCTGCTCTAAAATTTAAAGTTGCGCAATCTTTATTTTTTTTATAGAATAGGAGTTGTCATGTTAATATTTTGAAAAAAGATACGGTGAAAAAACAAACCACTGAAAATGAATGGGATAAAAAGAAAAAGCAAACTAATTAATTTCATAACTTAAAGATATTTAGCTTAGGAAATTCGTTTTAGCTTAGGAAAATCATTTTCGTAGCGCCATCTACAATAAATTCCGTTAAGCAAAATGTGTCATGTCATCCAAGTGCTTGTTTCTGCAGTTGTTTTCATGATGTTCACTGCTTATTTTATCTTAATATTTTTGATGCAAATGTGCGTTTCACCATTAACATGAAAGAGGAAATTGAAAAAACATCATGCCAATGGAGATTTTCCATTTCTCTTTCTAGCATTTGTGGTTCTTGCTATTTATAGAAACATCTCAAACTTTAGATGGTTATATTTTAATCTACATTGATTTCGCTGTTAACGTTTTTCATGTTATAGATTTCATTCACTGGAAAAAATATGATGGGAAAAAATGATGAAGAGACTGACTGCTTCAAACATAATGTTCAATGTTTAAGAAATTTGATTATTTTTGATAGAGCGTGAAGAATATTTAGCCAAAGCACAGTGTAAGCAGCAACTAAGTTTGAATCTGCAGTATATTTTCTTTTTTCAATATTGCTTTTGTTAAACGTCTTCAAATTCAATAGCATCATTGAAGAACAGATGAATTTGCAGCATTGACCATGCATGCACGTTTCGGGTACTTCACCCTCGTCAGTGATCCTTAATCTAAACAATATAAAATGGCCAAAGAATATGATAATTATGATGTCTTCCACTAAAATGAATTATGTGTCATTTTACTTCTGTGTATTTTATTTGTAGAATACGCAAGCGAAGTAGATGAAAATGGAATTATTTGTAACAAGATAGTATCACTGGGCAGAAGTTATAGAATTTTCCCGCAAAAGAGATAGATAAGTCTTGATTATTTGCAACAGGCTTACGTTCATTGAGATGAAAGAAAAAATTACACTAAATCAAATAATAAGGGAAGAAATGTGTACATATGACTTTTTCTCATATCATAAACTTTTCTTGGAAAAAAAAAAGTAGAGTTCGAGACGGAATCGAACCAGCGACTATTACCTTCATGGTCAGCGCCTCAGACCACTCGGCCACAGAGCGCTGATGAAAATAGATCATTAGATTTCGGTATAAGATCTACAATGAACGAAATCGTGTCCAAAATGTTGAAATTATGTCTATAAATTATTTCATATACATCTTTTGATACTTCACAGACTTTTGTAATAGGATGGTAGGTTTCGGATAAAGGATTATTTTGAATAGGGTCATTTTTAGGAGTTATCTCTCTTGATAGATAATACCTTGAAATTCTATTGCGAAGGAATCTAAATTGTGGACTTGTGGTATTTTGGTGAAATTTGATAAATATCTAAATAACTTTTTTTCTCAGAAATGTTCCATCTATCCGTACTTGATTCTCCATCATATTCTTGGAAAAAATGGCTGAAAAAGTAGGTTTTTTTCCCATTGAGTTCAATGTAAATTATAAGGCCCATAACCCTTATAGGAACCAACTTTTTTCAAAAACGAATTTCTGAAAAATTTTCAATAAATTTTTACATCATAACTATATCATAAGTTTGGAACTCCAAACTCAATTTATGGGTGAACCAATCATCGCTCATTATACATCTAATGCCTTAATATATTCTTTAACTTTGTTTATAGCAAACGTACGTATAACGTTGCATTTGTCATTTGTATTGTTTGAATACCTTTTTATCGAGAAAGTGGTTCTATTCTTCAGTTTACGCCTTCTAAACACAAGAAGTACGACTATTCTTATGAACATTTTCATCACATAACAAAAAGTAACTTCATGACGTACATGATTCAGGGGTATTTTTGAAATATTCTGTGTATCCCTTCTCTGGACACAACACAAATTATATGGGGATTTTCGGCATATAAATAGCACTTCAATCATACACTGCTCAACAAATGTTCTGATCCCTTTGAGGTTTTTTGGGGCATTGGGAGGGAGGGAAAAGCAATTCTAACACAGGTCCTTACTTTCTTTTCACACAAACTATTCCTTACGTATCATTCGCTTCCCTCTCCCCGACATAGAGCCCGACACACCAAGGAGGGGCCTGTGTCGTTCCTTCTCGTTCCTTCTCCTCCTCCTTTGGGGGGGGGGGGGGAAGGGGGGGGGGAGAAAAAATAAAGAAAAAAGAAAAAAAAAAGAAAGAAAAAATAAGAATGAGAAGAAAAAATAAATAAGAAAAACAGATTTTTTGGGGGGGGGGGGGGATATGCCTATCGCCCTGGCAAATAAAATCACACTACAATGTTAACGCAAAAAAAACTAGATAAAGTAGCACAAGTGGTACTATTTACAAAAGAAATGTGATTTCGGTTGCACTACCCAACACAAGACACCGAACCCAACGCAAGACACCGAACAACCCCTCCCCACCCCAGATAAGAAATCAAAGACTAGACATACGCAGCAAGATACCCTCAGAGAAAAGAGAAACACGAAATCCGACATCAAAACACAAAACTAAAGACTGCACATAAACAAAATTGTACAAAATGGGGAATTCCCTTCGGGTACACGTCAAAACATGGCTGCTCTAAAATTTAAAGTTGCGCAATCTTTATTTTTTTTATAGAATAGGAGTTGTCATGTTAATATTTTGAAAAAAGATACGGTGAAAAAACAAACCACTGAAAATGAATGGGATAAAAAGAAAAAGCAAACTAATTAATTTCATAACTTAAAGATATTTAGCTTAGGAAATTCGTTTTAGCTTAGGAAAATCATTTTCGTAGCGCCATCTACAATAAATTCCGTTAAGCAAAATGTGTCATGTCATCCAAGTGCTTGTTTCTGCAGTTGTTTTCATGATGTTCACTGCTTATTTTATCTTAATATTTTTGATGCAAATGTGCGTTTCACCATTAACATGAAAGAGGAAATTGAAAAAACATCATGCCAATGGAGATTTTCCATTTCTCTTTCTAGCATTTGTGGTTCTTGCTATTTATAGAAACATCTCAAACTTTAGATGGTTATATTTTAATCTACATTGATTTCGCTGTTAACGTTTTTCATGTTATAGATTTCATTCACTGGAAAAAATATGATGGGAAAAAATGATGAAGAGACTGACTGCTTCAAACATAATGTTCAATGTTTAAGAAATTTGATTAGTTTTGATAGAGCGTGAAGAATATTTAGCCAAAGCACAGTGTAAGCAGCAACTAAGTTTGAATCTGCAGTATATTTTCTTTTTTCAATATTGCTTTTGTTAAACGTCTTCAAATTCAATAGCATCATTGAAGAACAGATGAATTTGCAGCATTGACCATGCATGCACGTTTCGGGTACTTCACCCTCGTCAGTGATCCTTAATCTAAACAATATAAAATGGCCAAAGAATATGATAATTATGATGTCTTCCACTAAAATGAATTATGTGTCATTTTACTTCTGTGTATTTTATTTGTAGAATACGCAAGCGAAGTAGATGAAAATGGAATTATTTGTAACAAGATAGTATCACTGGGCAGAAGTTATAGAATTTTCCCGCAAAAGAGATAGATAAGTCTTGATTATTTGCAACAGGCTTACGTTCATTGAGATGAAAGAAAAAATTACACTAAATCAAATAATAAGGGAAGAAATGTGTACATATGACTTTTTCTCATATCATAAACTTTTCTTGGAAAAAAAAAAGTAGAGTTCGAGACGGAATCGAACCAGCGACTATTACCTTCATGGTCAGCGCCTCAGACCACTCGGCCACAGAGCGCTGATGAAAATAGATCATTAGATTTCGGTATAAGATCTACAATGAACGAAATCGTGTCCAAAATGTTGAAATTATGTCTATAAATTATTTCATATACATCTTTTGATACTTCACAGACTTTTGTAATAGGATGGTAGGTTTCGGATAAAGGATTATTTTGAATAGGGTCATTTTTAGGAGTTATCTCTCTTGATAGATAATACCTTGAAATTCTATTGCGAAGGAATCTAAATTGTGGACTTGTGGTATTTTGGTGAAATTTGATAAATATCTAAATAACTTTTTTTCTCAGAAATGTTCCATCTATCCGTACTTGATTCTCCATCATATTCTTGGAAAAAATGGCTGAAAAAGTAGGTTTTTTTCCCATTGAGTTCAATGTAAATTATAAGGCCCATAACCCTTATAGGAACCAACTTTTTTCAAAAACGAATTTCTGAAAAATTTTCAATAAATTTTTACATCATAACTATATCATAAGTTTGGAACTCCAAACTCAATTTATGGGTGAACCAATCATCGCTCATTATACATCTAATGCCTTAATATATTCTTTAACTTTGTTTATAGCAAACGTACGTATAACGTTGCATTTGTCATTTGTATTGTTTGAATACCTTTTTATCGAGAAAGTGGTTCTATTCTTCAGTTTACGCCTTCTAAACACAAGAAGTACGACTATTCTTATGAACATTTTCATCACATAACAAAAAGTAACTTCATGACGTACATGATTCAGGGGTATTTTTGAAATATTCTGTGTATCCCTTCTCTGGACACAACACAAATTATATGGGGATTTTCGGCATATAAATAGCACTTCAATCATACACTGCTCAACAAATGTTCTGATCCCTTTGAGGTTTTTTGGGGCATTGGGAGGGAGGGAAAAGCAATTCTAACACAGGTCCTTACTTTCTTTTCACACAAACTATTCCTTACGTATCATTCGCTTCCCTCTCCCCGACATAGAGCCCGACACACCAAGGAGGGGCCTGTGTCGTTCCTTCTCGTTCCTTCTCCTCCTCCTTTGGGGGGGGGGGGGAAGGGGGGGGGAGAAAAAATAAAGAAAAAAGAAAAAAAAAAAGAAAGAAAAAATAAGAATGAGAAGAAAAAATAAATAAGAAAAACAGATTTTTGGGGGGGGGGATATGCCTATCGCCCTGGCAAATAAAATCACACTACAATGTTAACGCAAAAAAAACTAGATAAAGTAGCACAAGTGGTACTATTTACAAAAGAAATGTGATTTCGGTTGCACTACCCAACACAAGACACCGAACCCAACGCAAGACACCGAACAACCCCTCCCCACCCCAGATAAGAAATCAAAGACTAGACATACGCAGCAAGATACCCTCAGAGAAAAGAGAAACACGAAATCCGACATCAAAACACAAAACTAAAGACTGCACATAAACAAAATTGTACAAAATGGGGAATTCCCTTCGGGTACACGTCAAAACATGGCTGCTCTAAAATTTAAAGTTGCGCAATCTTTATTTTTTTTATAGAATAGGAGTTGTCATGTTAATATTTTGAAAAAAGATACGGTGAAAAAACAAACCACTGAAAATGAATGGGATAAAAAGAAAAAGCAAACTAATTAATTTCATAACTTAAAGATATTTAGCTTAGGAAATTCGTTTTAGCTTAGGAAAATCATTTTCGTAGCGCCATCTACAATAAATTCCGTTAAGCAAAATGTGTCATGTCATCCAAGTGCTTGTTTCTGCAGTTGTTTTCATGATGTTCACTGCTTATTTTATCTTAATATTTTTGATGCAAATGTGCGTTTCACCATTAACATGAAAGAGGAAATTGAAAAAACATCATGCCAATGGAGATTTTCCATTTCTCTTTCTAGCATTTGTGGTTCTTGCTATTTATAGAAACATCTCAAACTTTAGATGGTTATATTTTAATCTACATTGATTTCGCTGTTAACGTTTTTCATGTTATAGATTTCATTCACTGGAAAAAATATGATGGGAAAAAATGATGAAGAGACTGACTGCTTCAAACATAATGTTCAATGTTTAAGAAATTTGATTAGTTTTGATAGAGCGTGAAGAATATTTAGCCAAAGCACAGTGTAAGCAGCAACTAAGTTTGAATCTGCAGTATATTTTCTTTTTTCAATATTGCTTTTGTTAAACGTCTTCAAATTCAATAGCATCATTGAAGAACAGATGAATTTGCAGCATTGACCATGCATGCACGTTTCGGGTACTTCACCCTCGTCAGTGATCCTTAATCTAAACAATATAAAATGGCCAAAGAATATGATAATTATGATGTCTTCCACTAAAATGAATTATGTGTCATTTTACTTCTGTGTATTTTATTTGTAGAATACGCAAGCGAAGTAGATGAAAATGGAATTATTTGTAACAAGATAGTATCACTGGGCAGAAGTTATAGAATTTTCCCGCAAAAGAGATAGATAAGTCTTGATTATTTGCAACAGGCTTACGTTCATTGAGATGAAAGAAAAAATTACACTAAATCAAATAATAAGGGAAGAAATGTGTACATATGACTTTTTCTCATATCATAAACTTTTCTTGGAAAAAAAAAAGTAGAGTTCGAGACGGAATCGAACCAGCGACTATTACCTTCATGGTCAGCGCCTCAGACCACTCGGCCACAGAGCGCTGATGAAAATAGATCATTAGATTTCGGTATAAGATCTACAATGAACGAAATCGTGTCCAAAATGTTGAAATTATGTCTATAAATTATTTCATATACATCTTTTGATACTTCACAGACTTTTGTAATAGGATGGTAGGTTTCGGATAAAGGATTATTTTGAATAGGGTCATTTTTAGGAGTTATCTCTCTTGATAGATAATACCTTGAAATTCTATTGCGAAGGAATCTAAATTGTGGACTTGTGGTATTTTGGTGAAATTTGATAAATATCTAAATAACTTTTTTTCTCAGAAATGTTCCATCTATCCGTACTTGATTCTCCATCATATTCTTGGAAAAAATGGCTGAAAAAGTAGGTTTTTTTCCCATTGAGTTCAATGTAAATTATAAGGCCCATAACCCTTATAGGAACCAACTTTTTTCAAAAACGAATTTCTGAAAAATTTTCAATAAATTTTTACATCATAACTATATCATAAGTTTGGAACTCCAAACTCAATTTATGGGTGAACCAATCATCGCTCATTATACATCTAATGCCTTAATATATTCTTTAACTTTGTTTATAGCAAACGTACGTATAACGTTGCATTTGTCATTTGTATTGTTTGAATACCTTTTTATCGAGAAAGTGGTTCTATTCTTCAGTTTACGCCTTCTAAACACAAGAAGTACGACTATTCTTATGAACATTTTCATCACATAACAAAAAGTAACTTCATGACGTACATGATTCAGGGGTATTTTTGAAATATTCTGTGTATCCCTTCTCTGGACACAACACAAATTATATGGGGATTTTCGGCATATAAATAGCACTTCAATCATACACTGCTCAACAAATGTTCTGATCCCTTTGAGGTTTTTTGGGGCATTGGGAGGGAGGGAAAAGCAATTCTAACACAGGTCCTTACTTTCTTTTCACACAAACTATTCCTTACGTATCATTCGCTTCCCTCTCCCCGACATAGAGCCCGACACACCAAGGAGGGGCCTGTGTCGTTCCTTCTCGTTCCTTCTCCTCCTCCTTTGGGGGGGGGAAGGGGGGGGGGGGGAGAAAAAATAAAGAAAAAAGAAAAAAAAAAGAAAGAAAAAATAAGAATGAGAAGAAAAAATAAATAAGAAAAACAGATTTTTTGGGGGGGGATATGCCTATCGCCCTGGCAAATAAAATCACACTACAATGTTAACGCAAAAAAAACTAGATAAAGTAGCACAAGTGGTACTATTTACAAAAGAAATGTGATTTCGGTTGCACTACCCAACACAAGACACCGAACCCAACGCAAGACACCGAACAACCCCTCCCCACCCCAGATAAGAAATCAAAGACTAGACATACGCAGCAAGATACCCTCAGAGAAAAGAGAAACACGAAATCCGACATCAAAACACAAAACTAAAGACTGCACATAAACAAAATTGTACAAAATGGGGAATTCCCTTCGGGTACACGTCAAAACATGGCTGCTCTAAAATTTAAAGTTGCGCAATCTTTATTTTTTTTATAGAATAGGAGTTGTCATGTTAATATTTTGAAAAAAGATACGGTGAAAAAACAAACCACTGAAAATGAATGGGATAAAAAGAAAAAGCAAACTAATTAATTTCATAACTTAAAGATATTTAGCTTAGGAAATTCGTTTTAGCTTAGGAAAATCATTTTCGTAGCGCCATCTACAATAAATTCCGTTAAGCAAAATGTGTCATGTCATCCAAGTGCTTGTTTCTGCAGTTGTTTTCATGATGTTCACTGCTTATTTTATCTTAATATTTTTGATGCAAATGTGCGTTTCACCATTAACATGAAAGAGGAAATTGAAAAAACATCATGCCAATGGAGATTTTCCATTTCTCTTTCTAGCATTTGTGGTTCTTGCTATTTATAGAAACATCTCAAACTTTAGATGGTTATATTTTAATCTACATTGATTTCGCTGTTAACGTTTTTCATGTTATAGATTTCATTCACTGGAAAAAATATGATGGGAAAAAATGATGAAGAGACTGACTGCTTCAAACATAATGTTCAATGTTTAAGAAATTTGATTAGTTTTGATAGAGCGTGAAGAATATTTAGCCAAAGCACAGTGTAAGCAGCAACTAAGTTTGAATCTGCAGTATATTTTCTTTTTTCAATATTGCTTTTGTTAAACGTCTTCAAATTCAATAGCATCATTGAAGAACAGATGAATTTGCAGCATTGACCATGCATGCACGTTTCGGGTACTTCACCCTCGTCAGTGATCCTTAATCTAAACAATATAAAATGGCCAAAGAATATGATAATTATGATGTCTTCCACTAAAATGAATTATGTGTCATTTTACTTCTGTGTATTTTATTTGTAGAATACGCAAGCGAAGTAGATGAAAATGGAATTATTTGTAACAAGATAGTATCACTGGGCAGAAGTTATAGAATTTTCCCGCAAAAGAGATAGATAAGTCTTGATTATTTGCAACAGGCTTACGTTCATTGAGATGAAAGAAAAAATTACACTAAATCAAATAATAAGGGAAGAAATGTGTACATATGACTTTTTCTCATATCATAAACTTTTCTTGGAAAAAAAAAGTAGAGTTCGAGACGGAATCGAACCAGCGACTATTACCTTCATGGTCAGCGCCTCAGACCACTCGGCCACAGAGCGCTGATGAAAATAGATCATTAGATTTCGGTATAAGATCTACAATGAACGAAATCGTGTCCAAAATGTTGAAATTATGTCTATAAATTATTTCATATACATCTTTTGATACTTCACAGACTTTTGTAATAGGATGGTAGGTTTCGGATAAAGGATTATTTTGAATAGGGTCATTTTTAGGAGTTATCTCTCTTGATAGATAATACCTTGAAATTCTATTGCGAAGGAATCTAAATTGTGGACTTGTGGTATTTTGGTGAAATTTGATAAATATCTAAATAACTTTTTTTCTCAGAAATGTTCCATCTATCCGTACTTGATTCTCCATCATATTCTTGGAAAAAATGGCTGAAAAAGTAGGTTTTTTCCCATTGAGTTCAATGTAAATTATAAGGCCCATAACCCTTATAGGAACCAACTTTTTTCAAAAACGAATTTCTGAAAAATTTTCAATAAATTTTTACATCATAACTATATCATAAGTTTGGAACTCCAAACTCAATTTATGGGTGAACCAATCATCGCTCATTATACATCTAATGCCTTAATATATTCTTTAACTTTGTTTATAGCAAACGTACGTATAACGTTGCATTTGTCATTTGTATTGTTTGAATACCTTTTTATCGAGAAAGTGGTTCTATTCTTCAGTTTACGCCTTCTAAACACAAGAAGTACGACTATTCTTATGAACATTTTCATCACATAACAAAAAGTAACTTCATGACGTACATGATTCAGGGGTATTTTTGAAATATTCTGTGTATCCCTTCTCTGGACACAACACAAATTATATGGGGATTTTCGGCATATAAATAGCACTTCAATCATACACTGCTCAACAAATGTTCTGATCCCTTTGAGGTTTTTTGGGGCATTGGGAGGGAGGGAAAAGCAATTCTAACACAGGTCCTTACTTTCTTTTCACACAAACTATTCCTTACGTATCATTCGCTTCCCTCTCCCCGACATAGAGCCCGACACACCAAGGAGGGGCCTGTGTCTTTCCTTCTCGTTCCTTCTCCTCCTCCTTTGGGGGGGGGGAAGGGGGGGGGGAGAAAAAATAAAGAAAAAAGAAAAAAAAAAAGAAAGAAAAAATAAGAATGAGAAGAAAAAATAAATAAGAAAAACAGATTTTTTTTGGGGGGGGATATGCCTATCGCCCTGGCAAATAAAATCACACTACAATGTTAACGCAAAAAAAACTAGATAAAGTAGCACAAGTGGTACTATTTACAAAAGAAATGTGATTTCGGTTGCACTACCCAACACAAGACACCGAACCCAACGCAAGACACCGAACAACCCCTCCCCACCCCAGATAAGAAATCAAAGACTAGACATACGCAGCAAGATACCCTCAGAGAAAAGAGAAACACGAAATCCGACATCAAAACACAAAACTAAAGACTGCACATAAACAAAATTGTACAAAATGGGGAATTCCCTTCGGGTACACGTCAAAACATGGCTGCTCTAAAATTTAAAGTTGCGCAATCTTTATTTTTTTTATAGAATAGGAGTTGTCATGTTAATATTTTGAAAAAAGATACGGTGAAAAAACAAACCACTGAAAATGAATGGGATAAAAAGAAAAAGCAAACTAATTAATTTCATAACTTAAAGATATTTAGCTTAGGAAATTCGTTTTAGCTTAGGAAAATCATTTTCGTAGCGCCATCTACAATAAATTCCGTTAAGCAAAATGTGTCATGTCATCCAAGTGCTTGTTTCTGCAGTTGTTTTCATGATGTTCACTGCTTATTTTATCTTAATATTTTTGATGCAAATGTGCGTTTCACCATTAACATGAAAGAGGAAATTGAAAAAACATCATGCCAATGGAGATTTTCCATTTCTCTTTCTAGCATTTGTGGTTCTTGCTATTTATAGAAACATCTCAAACTTTAGATGGTTATATTTTAATCTACATTGATTTCGCTGTTAACGTTTTTCATGTTATAGATTTCATTCACTGGAAAAAATATGATGGGAAAAAATGATGAAGAGACTGACTGCTTCAAACATAATGTTCAATGTTTAAGAAATTTGATTATTTTTGATAGAGCGTGAAGAATATTTAGCCAAAGCACAGTGTAAGCAGCAACTAAGTTTGAATCTGCAGTATATTTTCTTTTTTCAATATTGCTTTTGTTAAACGTCTTCAAATTCAATAGCATCATTGAAGAACAGATGAATTTGCAGCATTGACCATGCATGCACGTTTCGGGTACTTCACCCTCGTCAGTGATCCTTAATCTAAACAATATAAAATGGCCAAAGAATATGATAATTATGATGTCTTCCACTAAAATGAATTATGTGTCATTTTACTTCTGTGTATTTTATTTGTAGAATACGCAAGCGAAGTAGATGAAAATGGAATTATTTGTAACAAGATAGTATCACTGGGCAGAAGTTATAGAATTTTCCCGCAAAAGAGATAGATAAGTCTTGATTATTTGCAACAGGCTTACGTTCATTGAGATGAAAGAAAAAATTACACTAAATCAAATAATAAGGGAAGAAATGTGTACATATGACTTTTTCTCATATCATAAACTTTTCTTGGAAAAAAAAAGTAGAGTTCGAGACGGAATCGAACCAGCGACTATTACCTTCATGGTCAGCGCCTCAGACCACTCGGCCACAGAGCGCTGATGAAAATAGATCATTAGATTTCGGTATAAGATCTACAATGAACGAAATCGTGTCCAAAATGTTGAAATTATGTCTATAAATTATTTCATATACATCTTTTGATACTTCACAGACTTTTGTAATAGGATGGTAGGTTTCGGATAAAGGATTATTTTGAATAGGGTCATTTTTAGGAGTTATCTCTCTTGATAGATAATACCTTGAAATTCTATTGCGAAGGAATCTAAATTGTGGACTTGTGGTATTTTGGTGAAATTTGATAAATATCTAAATAACTTTTTTTCTCAGAAATGTTCCATCTATCCGTACTTGATTCTCCATCATATTCTTGGAAAAAATGGCTGAAAAAGTAGGTTTTTTCCCATTGAGTTCAATGTAAATTATAAGGCCCATAACCCTTATAGGAACCAACTTTTTTCAAAAACGAATTTCTGAAAAATTTTCAATAAATTTTTACATCATAACTATATCATAAGTTTGGAACTCCAAACTCAATTTATGGGTGAACCAATCATCGCTCATTATACATCTAATGCCTTAATATATTCTTTAACTTTGTTTATAGCAAACGTACGTATAACGTTGCATTTGTCATTTGTATTGTTTGAATACCTTTTTATCGAGAAAGTGGTTCTATTCTTCAGTTTACGCCTTCTAAACACAAGAAGTACGACTATTCTTATGAACATTTTCATCACATAACAAAAAGTAACTTCATGACGTACATGATTCAGGGGTATTTTTGAAATATTCTGTGTATCCCTTCTCTGGACACAACACAAATTATATGGGGATTTTCGGCATATAAATAGCACTTCAATCATACACTGCTCAACAAATGTTCTGATCCCTTTGAGGTTTTTTGGGGCATTGGGAGGGAGGGAAAAGCAATTCTAACACAGGTCCTTACTTTCTTTTCACACAAACTATTCCTTACGTATCATTCGCTTCCCTCTCCCCGACATAGAGCCCGACACACCAAGGAGGGGCCTGTGTCTTTCCTTCTCGTTCCTTCTCCTCCTCCTTTGGGGGGGGGGGGGAAGGGGGGGGGGAGAAAAAATAAAGAAAAAAGAAAAAAAAAAGAAAGAAAAAATAAGAATGAGAAGAAAAAATAAATAAGAAAAACAGATTTTTTTTGGGGGGGGGGGGATATGCCTATCGCCCTGGCAAATAAAATCACACTACAATGTTAACGCAAAAAAAACTAGATAAAGTAGCACAAGTGGTACTATTTACAAAAGAAATGTGATTTCGGTTGCACTACCCAACACAAGACACCGAACCCAACGCAAGACACCGAACAACCCCTCCCCACCCCAGATAAGAAATCAAAGACTAGACATACGCAGCAAGATACCCTCAGAGAAAAGAGAAACACGAAATCCGACATCAAAACACAAAACTAAAGACTGCACATAAACAAAATTGTACAAAATGGGGAATTCCCTTCGGGTACACGTCAAAACATGGCTGCTCTAAAATTTAAAGTTGCGCAATCTTTATTTTTTTTATAGAATAGGAGTTGTCATGTTAATATTTTGAAAAAAGATACGGTGAAAAAACAAACCACTGAAAATGAATGGGATAAAAAGAAAAAGCAAACTAATTAATTTCATAACTTAAAGATATTTAGCTTAGGAAATTCGTTTTAGCTTAGGAAAATCATTTTCGTAGCGCCATCTACAATAAATTCCGTTAAGCAAAATGTGTCATGTCATCCAAGTGCTTGTTTCTGCAGTTGTTTTCATGATGTTCACTGCTTATTTTATCTTAATATTTTTGATGCAAATGTGCGTTTCACCATTAACATGAAAGAGGAAATTGAAAAAACATCATGCCAATGGAGATTTTCCATTTCTCTTTCTAGCATTTGTGGTTCTTGCTATTTATAGAAACATCTCAAACTTTAGATGGTTATATTTTAATCTACATTGATTTCGCTGTTAACGTTTTTCATGTTATAGATTTCATTCACTGGAAAAAATATGATGGGAAAAAATGATGAAGAGACTGACTGCTTCAAACATAATGTTCAATGTTTAAGAAATTTGATTATTTTTGATAGAGCGTGAAGAATATTTAGCCAAAGCACAGTGTAAGCAGCAACTAAGTTTGAATCTGCAGTATATTTTCTTTTTTCAATATTGCTTTTGTTAAACGTCTTCAAATTCAATAGCATCATTGAAGAACAGATGAATTTGCAGCATTGACCATGCATGCACGTTTCGGGTACTTCACCCTCGTCAGTGATCCTTAATCTAAACAATATAAAATGGCCAAAGAATATGATAATTATGATGTCTTCCACTAAAATGAATTATGTGTCATTTTACTTCTGTGTATTTTATTTGTAGAATACGCAAGCGAAGTAGATGAAAATGGAATTATTTGTAACAAGATAGTATCACTGGGCAGAAGTTATAGAATTTTCCCGCAAAAGAGATAGATAAGTCTTGATTATTTGCAACAGGCTTACGTTCATTGAGATGAAAGAAAAAATTACACTAAATCAAATAATAAGGGAAGAAATGTGTACATATGACTTTTTCTCATATCATAAACTTTTCTTGGAAAAAAAAAGTAGAGTTCGAGACGGAATCGAACCAGCGACTATTACCTTCATGGTCAGCGCCTCAGACCACTCGGCCACAGAGCGCTGATGAAAATAGATCATTAGATTTCGGTATAAGATCTACAATGAACGAAATCGTGTCCAAAATGTTGAAATTATGTCTATAAATTATTTCATATACATCTTTTGATACTTCACAGACTTTTGTAATAGGATGGTAGGTTTCGGATAAAGGATTATTTTGAATAGGGTCATTTTTAGGAGTTATCTCTCTTGATAGATAATACCTTGAAATTCTATTGCGAAGGAATCTAAATTGTGGACTTGTGGTATTTTGGTGAAATTTGATAAATATCTAAATAACTTTTTTTCTCAGAAATGTTCCATCTATCCGTACTTGATTCTCCATCATATTCTTGGAAAAAATGGCTGAAAAAGTAGGTTTTTTCCCATTGAGTTCAATGTAAATTATAAGGCCCATAACCCTTATAGGAACCAACTTTTTTCAAAAACGAATTTCTGAAAAATTTTCAATAAATTTTTACATCATAACTATATCATAAGTTTGGAACTCCAAACTCAATTTATGGGTGAACCAATCATCGCTCATTATACATCTAATGCCTTAATATATTCTTTAACTTTGTTTATAGCAAACGTACGTATAACGTTGCATTTGTCATTTGTATTGTTTGAATACCTTTTTATCGAGAAAGTGGTTCTATTCTTCAGTTTACGCCTTCTAAACACAAGAAGTACGACTATTCTTATGAACATTTTCATCACATAACAAAAAGTAACTTCATGACGTACATGATTCAGGGGTATTTTTGAAATATTCTGTGTATCCCTTCTCTGGACACAACACAAATTATATGGGGATTTTCGGCATATAAATAGCACTTCAATCATACACTGCTCAACAAATGTTCTGATCCCTTTGAGGTTTTTTGGGGCATTGGGAGGGAGGGAAAAGCAATTCTAACACAGGTCCTTACTTTCTTTTCACACAAACTATTCCTTACGTATCATTCGCTTCCCTCTCCCCGACATAGAGCCCGACACACCAAGGAGGGGCCTGTGTCTTTCCTTCTCGTTCCTTCTCCTCCTCCTTTGGGGGGGGGAAGGGGGGGGGGGAGAAAAAATAAAGAAAAAAGAAAAAAAAAAGAAAGAAAAAATAAGAATGAGAAGAAAAAATAAATAAGAAAAACAGATTTTTTTTTGGGGGGGGGGGGATATGCCTATCGCCCTGGCAAATAAAATCACACTACAATGTTAACGCAAAAAAAACTAGATAAAGTAGCACAAGTGGTACTATTTACAAAAGAAATGTGATTTCGGTTGCACTACCCAACACAAGACACCGAACCCAACGCAAGACACCGAACAACCCCTCCCCACCCCAGATAAGAAATCAAAGACTAGACATACGCAGCAAGATACCCTCAGAGAAAAGAGAAACACGAAATCCGACATCAAAACACAAAACTAAAGACTGCACATAAACAAAATTGTACAAAATGGGGAATTCCCTTCGGGTACACGTCAAAACATGGCTGCTCTAAAATTTAAAGTTGCGCAATCTTTATTTTTTTTATAGAATAGGAGTTGTCATGTTAATATTTTGAAAAAAGATACGGTGAAAAAACAAACCACTGAAAATGAATGGGATAAAAAGAAAAAGCAAACTAATTAATTTCATAACTTAAAGATATTTAGCTTAGGAAATTCGTTTTAGCTTAGGAAAATCATTTTCGTAGCGCCATCTACAATAAATTCCGTTAAGCAAAATGTGTCATGTCATCCAAGTGCTTGTTTCTGCAGTTGTTTTCATGATGTTCACTGCTTATTTTATCTTAATATTTTTGATGCAAATGTGCGTTTCACCATTAACATGAAAGAGGAAATTGAAAAAACATCATGCCAATGGAGATTTTCCATTTCTCTTTCTAGCATTTGTGGTTCTTGCTATTTATAGAAACATCTCAAACTTTAGATGGTTATATTTTAATCTACATTGATTTCGCTGTTAACGTTTTTCATGTTATAGATTTCATTCACTGGAAAAAATATGATGGGAAAAAATGATGAAGAGACTGACTGCTTCAAACATAATGTTCAATGTTTAAGAAATTTGATTATTTTTGATAGAGCGTGAAGAATATTTAGCCAAAGCACAGTGTAAGCAGCAACTAAGTTTGAATCTGCAGTATATTTTCTTTTTTCAATATTGCTTTTGTTAAACGTCTTCAAATTCAATAGCATCATTGAAGAACAGATGAATTTGCAGCATTGACCATGCATGCACGTTTCGGGTACTTCACCCTCGTCAGTGATCCTTAATCTAAACAATATAAAATGGCCAAAGAATATGATAATTATGATGTCTTCCACTAAAATGAATTATGTGTCATTTTACTTCTGTGTATTTTATTTGTAGAATACGCAAGCGAAGTAGATGAAAATGGAATTATTTGTAACAAGATAGTATCACTGGGCAGAAGTTATAGAATTTTCCCGCAAAAGAGATAGATAAGTCTTGATTATTTGCAACAGGCTTACGTTCATTGAGATGAAAGAAAAAATTACACTAAATCAAATAATAAGGGAAGAAATGTGTACATATGACTTTTTCTCATATCATAAACTTTTCTTGGAAAAAAAAAGTAGAGTTCGAGACGGAATCGAACCAGCGACTATTACCTTCATGGTCAGCGCCTCAGACCACTCGGCCACAGAGCGCTGATGAAAATAGATCATTAGATTTCGGTATAAGATCTACAATGAACGAAATCGTGTCCAAAATGTTGAAATTATGTCTATAAATTATTTCATATACATCTTTTGATACTTCACAGACTTTTGTAATAGGATGGTAGGTTTCGGATAAAGGATTATTTTGAATAGGGTCATTTTTAGGAGTTATCTCTCTTGATAGATAATACCTTGAAATTCTATTGCGAAGGAATCTAAATTGTGGACTTGTGGTATTTTGGTGAAATTTGATAAATATCTAAATAACTTTTTTTCTCAGAAATGTTCCATCTATCCGTACTTGATTCTCCATCATATTCTTGGAAAAAATGGCTGAAAAAGTAGGTTTTTTCCCATTGAGTTCAATGTAAATTATAAGGCCCATAACCCTTATAGGAACCAACTTTTTTCAAAAACGAATTTCTGAAAAATTTTCAATAAATTTTTACATCATAACTATATCATAAGTTTGGAACTCCAAACTCAATTTATGGGTGAACCAATCATCGCTCATTATACATCTAATGCCTTAATATATTCTTTAACTTTGTTTATAGCAAACGTACGTATAACGTTGCATTTGTCATTTGTATTGTTTGAATACCTTTTTATCGAGAAAGTGGTTCTATTCTTCAGTTTACGCCTTCTAAACACAAGAAGTACGACTATTCTTATGAACATTTTCATCACATAACAAAAAGTAACTTCATGACGTACATGATTCAGGGGTATTTTTGAAATATTCTGTGTATCCCTTCTCTGGACACAACACAAATTATATGGGGATTTTCGGCATATAAATAGCACTTCAATCATACACTGCTCAACAAATGTTCTGATCCCTTTGAGGTTTTTTGGGGCATTGGGAGGGAGGGAAAAGCAATTCTAACACAGGTCCTTACTTTCTTTTCACACAAACTATTCCTTACGTATCATTCGCTTCCCTCTCCCCGACATAGAGCCCGACACACCAAGGAGGGGCCTGTGTCTTTCCTTCTCGTTCCTTCTCCTCCTCCTTTGGGGGGGGGAAGGGGGGGGGGGAGAAAAAATAAAGAAAAAAGAAAAAAAAAAAGAAAGAAAAAATAAGAATGAGAAGAAAAAATAAATAAGAAAAACAGATTTTTTTGGGGGGGGGGATATGCCTATCGCCCTGGCAAATAAAATCACACTACAATGTTAACGCAAAAAAAACTAGATAAAGTAGCACAAGTGGTACTATTTACAAAAGAAATGTGATTTCGGTTGCACTACCCAACACAAGACACCGAACCCAACGCAAGACACCGAACAACCCCTCCCCACCCCAGATAAGAAATCAAAGACTAGACATACGCAGCAAGATACCCTCAGAGAAAAGAGAAACACGAAATCCGACATCAAAACACAAAACTAAAGACTGCACATAAACAAAATTGTACAAAATGGGGAATTCCCTTCGGGTACACGTCAAAACATGGCTGCTCTAAAATTTAAAGTTGCGCAATCTTTATTTTTTTTATAGAATAGGAGTTGTCATGTTAATATTTTGAAAAAAGATACGGTGAAAAAACAAACCACTGAAAATGAATGGGATAAAAAGAAAAAGCAAACTAATTAATTTCATAACTTAAAGATATTTAGCTTAGGAAATTCGTTTTAGCTTAGGAAAATCATTTTCGTAGCGCCATCTACAATAAATTCCGTTAAGCAAAATGTGTCATGTCATCCAAGTGCTTGTTTCTGCAGTTGTTTTCATGATGTTCACTGCTTATTTTATCTTAATATTTTTGATGCAAATGTGCGTTTCACCATTAACATGAAAGAGGAAATTGAAAAAACATCATGCCAATGGAGATTTTCCATTTCTCTTTCTAGCATTTGTGGTTCTTGCTATTTATAGAAACATCTCAAACTTTAGATGGTTATATTTTAATCTACATTGATTTCGCTGTTAACGTTTTTCATGTTATAGATTTCATTCACTGGAAAAAATATGATGGGAAAAAATGATGAAGAGACTGACTGCTTCAAACATAATGTTCAATGTTTAAGAAATTTGATTATTTTTGATAGAGCGTGAAGAATATTTAGCCAAAGCACAGTGTAAGCAGCAACTAAGTTTGAATCTGCAGTATATTTTCTTTTTTCAATATTGCTTTTGTTAAACGTCTTCAAATTCAATAGCATCATTGAAGAACAGATGAATTTGCAGCATTGACCATGCATGCACGTTTCGGGTACTTCACCCTCGTCAGTGATCCTTAATCTAAACAATATAAAATGGCCAAAGAATATGATAATTATGATGTCTTCCACTAAAATGAATTATGTGTCATTTTACTTCTGTGTATTTTATTTGTAGAATACGCAAGCGAAGTAGATGAAAATGGAATTATTTGTAACAAGATAGTATCACTGGGCAGAAGTTATAGAATTTTCCCGCAAAAGAGATAGATAAGTCTTGATTATTTGCAACAGGCTTACGTTCATTGAGATGAAAGAAAAAATTACACTAAATCAAATAATAAGGGAAGAAATGTGTACATATGACTTTTTCTCATATCATAAACTTTTCTTGGAAAAAAAAAGTAGAGTTCGAGACGGAATCGAACCAGCGACTATTACCTTCATGGTCAGCGCCTCAGACCACTCGGCCACAGAGCGCTGATGAAAATAGATCATTAGATTTCGGTATAAGATCTACAATGAACGAAATCGTGTCCAAAATGTTGAAATTATGTCTATAAATTATTTCATATACATCTTTTGATACTTCACAGACTTTTGTAATAGGATGGTAGGTTTCGGATAAAGGATTATTTTGAATAGGGTCATTTTTAGGAGTTATCTCTCTTGATAGATAATACCTTGAAATTCTATTGCGAAGGAATCTAAATTGTGGACTTGTGGTATTTTGGTGAAATTTGATAAATATCTAAATAACTTTTTTTCTCAGAAATGTTCCATCTATCCGTACTTGATTCTCCATCATATTCTTGGAAAAAATGGCTGAAAAAGTAGGTTTTTTCCCATTGAGTTCAATGTAAATTATAAGGCCCATAACCCTTATAGGAACCAACTTTTTTCAAAAACGAATTTCTGAAAAATTTTCAATAAATTTTTACATCATAACTATATCATAAGTTTGGAACTCCAAACTCAATTTATGGGTGAACCAATCATCGCTCATTATACATCTAATGCCTTAATATATTCTTTAACTTTGTTTATAGCAAACGTACGTATAACGTTGCATTTGTCATTTGTATTGTTTGAATACCTTTTTATCGAGAAAGTGGTTCTATTCTTCAGTTTACGCCTTCTAAACACAAGAAGTACGACTATTCTTATGAACATTTTCATCACATAACAAAAAGTAACTTCATGACGTACATGATTCAGGGGTATTTTTGAAATATTCTGTGTATCCCTTCTCTGGACACAACACAAATTATATGGGGATTTTCGGCATATAAATAGCACTTCAATCATACACTGCTCAACAAATGTTCTGATCCCTTTGAGGTTTTTTGGGGCATTGGGAGGGAGGGAAAAGCAATTCTAACACAGGTCCTTACTTTCTTTTCACACAAACTATTCCTTACGTATCATTCGCTTCCCTCTCCCCGACATAGAGCCCGACACACCAAGGAGGGGCCTGTGTCTTTCCTTCTCGTTCCTTCTCCTCCTCCTTTGGGGGGGGGGAAGGGGGGGGGGGGGAGAAAAAATAAAGAAAAAAGAAAAAAAAAAGAAAGAAAAAATAAGAATGAGAAGAAAAAATAAATAAGAAAAACAGATTTTTTTTTTGGGGGGGGGGGATATGACTATCGCCCTGGCAAATAAAATCACACTACAATGTTAACGCAAAAAAAAACTAGATAAAGTAGCACAAGTGGTACTATTTACAAAAGAAATGTGATTTCGGTTGCACTACCCAACACAAGACACCGAACCCAACGCAAGACACCGAACAACCCCTCCCCACCCCAGATAAGAAATCAAAGACTAGACATACGCAGCAAGATACCCTCAGAGAAAAGAGAAACACGAAATCCGACATCAAAACACAAAACTAAAGACTGCACATAAACAAAATTGTACAAAATGGGGAATTCCCTTCGGGTACACGTCAAAACATGGCTGCTCTAAAATTTAAAGTTGCGCAATCTTTATTTTTTTTATAGAATAGGAGTTGTCATGTTAATATTTTGAAAAAAGATACGGTGAAAAAACAAACCACTGAAAATGAATGGGATAAAAAGAAAAAGCAAACTAATTAATTTCATAACTTAAAGATATTTAGCTTAGGAAATTCGTTTTAGCTTAGGAAAATCATTTTCGTAGCGCCATCTACAATAAATTCCGTTAAGCAAAATGTGTCATGTCATCCAAGTGCTTGTTTCTGCAGTTGTTTTCATGATGTTCACTGCTTATTTTATCTTAATATTTTTGATGCAAATGTGCGTTTCACCATTAACATGAAAGAGGAAATTGAAAAAACATCATGCCAATGGAGATTTTCCATTTCTCTTTCTAGCATTTGTGGTTCTTGCTATTTATAGAAACATCTCAAACTTTAGATGGTTATATTTTAATCTACATTGATTTCGCTGTTAACGTTTTTCATGTTATAGATTTCATTCACTGGAAAAAATATGATGGGAAAAAATGATGAAGAGACTGACTGCTTCAAACATAATGTTCAATGTTTAAGAAATTTGATTATTTTTGATAGAGCGTGAAGAATATTTAGCCAAAGCACAGTGTAAGCAGCAACTAAGTTTGAATCTGCAGTATATTTTCTTTTTTCAATATTGCTTTTGTTAAACGTCTTCAAATTCAATAGCATCATTGAAGAACAGATGAATTTGCAGCATTGACCATGCATGCACGTTTCGGGTACTTCACCCTCGTCAGTGATCCTTAATCTAAACAATATAAAATGGCCAAAGAATATGATAATTATGATGTCTTCCACTAAAATGAATTATGTGTCATTTTACTTCTGTGTATTTTATTTGTAGAATACGCAAGCGAAGTAGATGAAAATGGAATTATTTGTAACAAGATAGTATCACTGGGCAGAAGTTATAGAATTTTCCCGCAAAAGAGATAGATAAGTCTTGATTATTTGCAACAGGCTTACGTTCATTGAGATGAAAGAAAAAATTACACTAAATCAAATAATAAGGGAAGAAATGTGTACATATGACTTTTTCTCATATCATAAACTTTTCTTGGAAAAAAAAAGTAGAGTTCGAGACGGAATCGAACCAGCGACTATTACCTTCATGGTCAGCGCCTCAGACCACTCGGCCACAGAGCGCTGATGAAAATAGATCATTAGATTTCGGTATAAGATCTACAATGAACGAAATCGTGTCCAAAATGTTGAAATTATGTCTATAAATTATTTCATATACATCTTTTGATACTTCACAGACTTTTGTAATAGGATGGTAGGTTTCGGATAAAGGATTATTTTGAATAGGGTCATTTTTAGGAGTTATCTCTCTTGATAGATAATACCTTGAAATTCTATTGCGAAGGAATCTAAATTGTGGACTTGTGGTATTTTGGTGAAATTTGATAAATATCTAAATAACTTTTTTTCTCAGAAATGTTCCATCTATCCGTACTTGATTCTCCATCATATTCTTGGAAAAAATGGCTGAAAAAGTAGGTTTTTTCCCATTGAGTTCAATGTAAATTATAAGGCCCATAACCCTTATAGGAACCAACTTTTTTCAAAAACGAATTTCTGAAAAATTTTCAATAAATTTTTACATCATAACTATATCATAAGTTTGGAACTCCAAACTCAATTTATGGGTGAACCAATCATCGCTCATTATACATCTAATGCCTTAATATATTCTTTAACTTTGTTTATAGCAAACGTACGTATAACGTTGCATTTGTCATTTGTATTGTTTGAATACCTTTTTATCGAGAAAGTGGTTCTATTCTTCAGTTTACGCCTTCTAAACACAAGAAGTACGACTATTCTTATGAACATTTTCATCACATAACAAAAAGTAACTTCATGACGTACATGATTCAGGGGTATTTTTGAAATATTCTGTGTATCCCTTCTCTGGACACAACACAAATTATATGGGGATTTTCGGCATATAAATAGCACTTCAATCATACACTGCTCAACAAATGTTCTGATCCCTTTGAGGTTTTTTGGGGCATTGGGAGGGAGGGAAAAGCAATTCTAACACAGGTCCTTACTTTCTTTTCACACAAACTATTCCTTACGTATCATTCGCTTCCCTCTCCCCGACATAGAGCCCGACACACCAAGGAGGGGCCTGTGTCTTTCCTTCTCGTTCCTTCTCCTCCTCCTTTGGGGGGGGGAAGGGGGGGGGGAGAAAAAATAAAGAAAAAAGAAAAAAAAAAGAAAGAAAAAATAAGAATGAGAAGAAAAAATAAATAAGAAAAACAGATTTTTTTTGGGGGGGGGGGATATGCCTATCGCCCTGGCAAATAAAATCACACTACAATGTTAACGCAAAAAAAACTAGATAAAGTAGCACAAGTGGTACTATTTACAAAAGAAATGTGATTTCGGTTGCACTACCCAACACAAGACACCGAACCCAACGCAAGACACCGAACAACCCCTCCCCACCCCAGATAAGAAATCAAAGACTAGACATACGCAGCAAGATACCCTCAGAGAAAAGAGAAACACGAAATCCGACATCAAAACACAAAACTAAAGACTGCACATAAACAAAATTGTACAAAATGGGGAATTCCCTTCGGGTACACGTCAAAACATGGCTGCTCTAAAATTTAAAGTTGCGCAATCTTTATTTTTTTTATAGAATAGGAGTTGTCATGTTAATATTTTGAAAAAAGATACGGTGAAAAAACAAACCACTGAAAATGAATGGGATAAAAAGAAAAAGCAAACTAATTAATTTCATAACTTAAAGATATTTAGCTTAGGAAATTCGTTTTAGCTTAGGAAAATCATTTTCGTAGCGCCATCTACAATAAATTCCGTTAAGCAAAATGTGTCATGTCATCCAAGTGCTTGTTTCTGCAGTTGTTTTCATGATGTTCACTGCTTATTTTATCTTAATATTTTTGATGCAAATGTGCGTTTCACCATTAACATGAAAGAGGAAATTGAAAAAACATCATGCCAATGGAGATTTTCCATTTCTCTTTCTAGCATTTGTGGTTCTTGCTATTTATAGAAACATCTCAAACTTTAGATGGTTATATTTTAATCTACATTGATTTCGCTGTTAACGTTTTTCATGTTATAGATTTCATTCACTGGAAAAAATATGATGGGAAAAAATGATGAAGAGACTGACTGCTTCAAACATAATGTTCAATGTTTAAGAAATTTGATTATTTTTGATAGAGCGTGAAGAATATTTAGCCAAAGCACAGTGTAAGCAGCAACTAAGTTTGAATCTGCAGTATATTTTCTTTTTTCAATATTGCTTTTGTTAAACGTCTTCAAATTCAATAGCATCATTGAAGAACAGATGAATTTGCAGCATTGACCATGCATGCACGTTTCGGGTACTTCACCCTCGTCAGTGATCCTTAATCTAAACAATATAAAATGGCCAAAGAATATGATAATTATGATGTCTTCCACTAAAATGAATTATGTGTCATTTTACTTCTGTGTATTTTATTTGTAGAATACGCAAGCGAAGTAGATGAAAATGGAATTATTTGTAACAAGATAGTATCACTGGGCAGAAGTTATAGAATTTTCCCGCAAAAGAGATAGATAAGTCTTGATTATTTGCAACAGGCTTACGTTCATTGAGATGAAAGAAAAAATTACACTAAATCAAATAATAAGGGAAGAAATGTGTACATATGACTTTTTCTCATATCATAAACTTTTCTTGGAAAAAAAAAGTAGAGTTCGAGACGGAATCGAACCAGCGACTATTACCTTCATGGTCAGCGCCTCAGACCACTCGGCCACAGAGCGCTGATGAAAATAGATCATTAGATTTCGGTATAAGATCTACAATGAACGAAATCGTGTCCAAAATGTTGAAATTATGTCTATAAATTATTTCATATACATCTTTTGATACTTCACAGACTTTTGTAATAGGATGGTAGGTTTCGGATAAAGGATTATTTTGAATAGGGTCATTTTTAGGAGTTATCTCTCTTGATAGATAATACCTTGAAATTCTATTGCGAAGGAATCTAAATTGTGGACTTGTGGTATTTTGGTGAAATTTGATAAATATCTAAATAACTTTTTTTCTCAGAAATGTTCCATCTATCCGTACTTGATTCTCCATCATATTCTTGGAAAAAATGGCTGAAAAAGTAGGTTTTTTCCCATTGAGTTCAATGTAAATTATAAGGCCCATAACCCTTATAGGAACCAACTTTTTTCAAAAACGAATTTCTGAAAAATTTTCAATAAATTTTTACATCATAACTATATCATAAGTTTGGAACTCCAAACTCAATTTATGGGTGAACCAATCATCGCTCATTATACATCTAATGCCTTAATATATTCTTTAACTTTGTTTATAGCAAACGTACGTATAACGTTGCATTTGTCATTTGTATTGTTTGAATACCTTTTTATCGAGAAAGTGGTTCTATTCTTCAGTTTACGCCTTCTAAACACAAGAAGTACGACTATTCTTATGAACATTTTCATCACATAACAAAAAGTAACTTCATGACGTACATGATTCAGGGGTATTTTTGAAATATTCTGTGTATCCCTTCTCTGGACACAACACAAATTATATGGGGATTTTCGGCATATAAATAGCACTTCAATCATACACTGCTCAACAAATGTTCTGATCCCTTTGAGGTTTTTTGGGGCATTGGGAGGGAGGGAAAAGCAATTCTAACACAGGTCCTTACTTTCTTTTCACACAAACTATTCCTTACGTATCATTCGCTTCCCTCTCCCCGACATAGAGCCCGACACACCAAGGAGGGGCCTGTGTCTTTCCTTCTCGTTCCTTCTCCTCCTCCTTTGGGGGGGGGAAGGGGGGGGGGGAGAAAAAATAAAGAAAAAAGAAAAAAAAAAAGAAAGAAAAAATAAGAATGAGAAGAAAAAATAAATAAGAAAAACAGATTTTTTTTGGGGGGGGGATATGCCTATCGCCCTGGCAAATAAAATCACACTACAATGTTAACGCAAAAAAAAACTAGATAAAGTAGCACAAGTGGTACTATTTACAAAAGAAATGTGATTTCGGTTGCACTACCCAACACAAGACACCGAACCCAACGCAAGACACCGAACAACCCCTCCCCACCCCAGATAAGAAATCAAAGACTAGACATACGCAGCAAGATACCCTCAGAGAAAAGAGAAACACGAAATCCGACATCAAAACACAAAACTAAAGACTGCACATAAACAAAATTGTACAAAATGGGGAATTCCCTTCGGGTACACGTCAAAACATGGCTGCTCTAAAATTTAAAGTTGCGCAATCTTTATTTTTTTTATAGAATAGGAGTTGTCATGTTAATATTTTGAAAAAAGATACGGTGAAAAAACAAACCACTGAAAATGAATGGGATAAAAAGAAAAAGCAAACTAATTAATTTCATAACTTAAAGATATTTAGCTTAGGAAATTCGTTTTAGCTTAGGAAAATCATTTTCGTAGCGCCATCTACAATAAATTCCGTTAAGCAAAATGTGTCATGTCATCCAAGTGCTTGTTTCTGCAGTTGTTTTCATGATGTTCACTGCTTATTTTATCTTAATATTTTTGATGCAAATGTGCGTTTCACCATTAACATGAAAGAGGAAATTGAAAAAACATCATGCCAATGGAGATTTTCCATTTCTCTTTCTAGCATTTGTGGTTCTTGCTATTTATAGAAACATCTCAAACTTTAGATGGTTATATTTTAATCTACATTGATTTCGCTGTTAACGTTTTTCATGTTATAGATTTCATTCGAAAAAATATGATGGGAAAAAATGATGAAGAGACTGACTGCTTCAAACATAATGTTCAATGTTTAAGAAATTTGATTATTTTTGATAGAGCGTGAAGAATATTTAGCCAAAGCACAGTGTAAGCAGCAACTAAGTTTGAATCTGCAGTATATTTTCTTTTTTCAATATTGCTTTTGTTAAACGTCTTCAAATTCAATAGCATCATTGAAGAACAGATGAATTTGCAGCATTGACCATGCATGCACGTTTCGGGTACTTCACCCTCGTCAGTGATCCTTAATCTAAACAATATAAAATGGCCAAAGAATATGATAATTATGATGTCTTCCACTAAAATGAATTATGTGTCATTTTACTTCTGTGTATTTTATTTGTAGAATACGCAAGCGAAGTAGATGAAAATGGAATTATTTGTAACAAGATAGTATCACTGGGCAGAAGTTATAGAATTTTCCCGCAAAAGAGATAGATAAGTCTTGATTATTTGCAACAGGCTTACGTTCATTGAGATGAAAGAAAAAATTACACTAAATCAAATAATAAGGGAAGAAATGTGTACATATGACTTTTTCTCATATCATAAACTTTTCTTGGAAAAAAAAAGTAGAGTTCGAGACGGAATCGAACCAGCGACTATTACCTTCATGGTCAGCGCCTCAGACCACTCGGCCACAGAGCGCTGATGAAAATAGATCATTAGATTTCGGTATAAGATCTACAATGAACGAAATCGTGTCCAAAATGTTGAAATTATGTCTATAAATTATTTCATATACATCTTTTGATACTTCACAGACTTTTGTAATAGGATGGTAGGTTTCGGATAAAGGATTATTTTGAATAGGGTCATTTTTAGGAGTTATCTCTCTTGATAGATAATACCTTGAAATTCTATTGCGAAGGAATCTAAATTGTGGACTTGTGGTATTTTGGTGAAATTTGATAAATATCTAAATAACTTTTTTTCTCAGAAATGTTCCATCTATCCGTACTTGATTCTCCATCATATTCTTGGAAAAAATGGCTGAAAAAGTAGGTTTTTTCCCATTGAGTTCAATGTAAATTATAAGGCCCATAACCCTTATAGGAACCAACTTTTTTCAAAAACGAATTTCTGAAAAATTTTCAATAAATTTTTACATCATAACTATATCATAAGTTTGGAACTCCAAACTCAATTTATGGGTGAACCAATCATCGCTCATTATACATCTAATGCCTTAATATATTCTTTAACTTTGTTTATAGCAAACGTACGTATAACGTTGCATTTGTCATTTGTATTGTTTGAATACCTTTTTATCGAGAAAGTGGTTCTATTCTTCAGTTTACGCCTTCTAAACACAAGAAGTACGACTATTCTTATGAACATTTTCATCACATAACAAAAAGTAACTTCATGACGTACATGATTCAGGGGTATTTTTGAAATATTCTGTGTATCCCTTCTCTGGACACAACACAAATTATATGGGGATTTTCGGCATATAAATAGCACTTCAATCATACACTGCTCAACAAATGTTCTGATCCCTTTGAGGTTTTTTGGGGCATTGGGAGGGAGGGAAAAGCAATTCTAACACAGGTCCTTACTTTCTTTTCACACAAACTATTCCTTACGTATCATTCGCTTCCCTCTCCCCGACATAGAGCCCGACACACCAAGGAGGGGCCTGTGTCTTTCCTTCTCGTTCCTTCTCCTCCTCCTTTGGGGGGGGGAAGGGGGGGGGGAGAAAAAATAAAGAAAAAAGAAAAAAAAAAGAAAGAAAAAATAAGAATGAGAAGAAAAAATAAATAAGAAAAACAGATTTTTTTTGGGGGGGGGGGGATATGCCTATCGCCCTGGCAAATAAAATCACACTACAATGTTAACGCAAAAAAAACTAGATAAAGTAGCACAAGTGGTACTATTTACAAAAGAAATGTGATTTCGGTTGCACTACCCAACACAAGACACCGAACCCAACGCAAGACACCGAACAACCCCTCCCCACCCCAGATAAGAAATCAAAGACTAGACATACGCAGCAAGATACCCTCAGAGAAAAGAGAAACACGAAATCCGACATCAAAACACAAAACTAAAGACTGCACATAAACAAAATTGTACAAAATGGGGAATTCCCTTCGGGTACACGTCAAAACATGGCTGCTCTAAAATTTAAAGTTGCGCAATCTTTATTTTTTTTATAGAATAGGAGTTGTCATGTTAATATTTTGAAAAAAGATACGGTGAAAAAACAAACCACTGAAAATGAATGGGATAAAAAGAAAAAGCAAACTAATTAATTTCATAACTTAAAGATATTTAGCTTAGGAAATTCGTTTTAGCTTAGGAAAATCATTTTCGTAGCGCCATCTACAATAAATTCCGTTAAGCAAAATGTGTCATGTCATCCAAGTGCTTGTTTCTGCAGTTGTTTTCATGATGTTCACTGCTTATTTTATCTTAATATTTTTGATGCAAATGTGCGTTTCACCATTAACATGAAAGAGGAAATTGAAAAAACATCATGCCAATGGAGATTTTCCATTTCTCTTTCTAGCATTTGTGGTTCTTGCTATTTATAGAAACATCTCAAACTTTAGATGGTTATATTTTAATCTACATTGATTTCGCTGTTAACGTTTTTCATGTTATAGATTTCATTCACTGGAAAAAATATGATGGGAAAAAATGATGAAGAGACTGACTGCTTCAAACATAATGTTCAATGTTTAAGAAATTTGATTATTTTTGATAGAGCGTGAAGAATATTTAGCCAAAGCACAGTGTAAGCAGCAACTAAGTTTGAATCTGCAGTATATTTTCTTTTTTCAATATTGCTTTTGTTAAACGTCTTCAAATTCAATAGCATCATTGAAGAACAGATGAATTTGCAGCATTGACCATGCATGCACGTTTCGGGTACTTCACCCTCGTCAGTGATCCTTAATCTAAACAATATAAAATGGCCAAAGAATATGATAATTATGATGTCTTCCACTAAAATGAATTATGTGTCATTTTACTTCTGTGTATTTTATTTGTAGAATACGCAAGCGAAGTAGATGAAAATGGAATTATTTGTAACAAGATAGTATCACTGGGCAGAAGTTATAGAATTTTCCCGCAAAAGAGATAGATAAGTCTTGATTATTTGCAACAGGCTTACGTTCATTGAGATGAAAGAAAAAATTACACTAAATCAAATAATAAGGGAAGAAATGTGTACATATGACTTTTTCTCATATCATAAACTTTTCTTGGAAAAAAAAAGTAGAGTTCGAGACGGAATCGAACCAGCGACTATTACCTTCATGGTCAGCGCCTCAGACCACTCGGCCACAGAGCGCTGATGAAAATAGATCATTAGATTTCGGTATAAGATCTACAATGAACGAAATCGTGTCCAAAATGTTGAAATTATGTCTATAAATTATTTCATATACATCTTTTGATACTTCACAGACTTTTGTAATAGGATGGTAGGTTTCGGATAAAGGATTATTTTGAATAGGGTCATTTTTAGGAGTTATCTCTCTTGATAGATAATACCTTGAAATTCTATTGCGAAGGAATCTAAATTGTGGACTTGTGGTATTTTGGTGAAATTTGATAAATATCTAAATAACTTTTTTTTCTCAGAAATGTTCCATCTATCCGTACTTGATTCTCCATCATATTCTTGGAAAAAATGGCTGAAAAAGTAGGTTTTTTCCCATTGAGTTCAATGTAAATTATAAGGCCCATAACCCTTATAGGAACCAACTTTTTTCAAAAACGAATTTCTGAAAAATTTTCAATAAATTTTTACATCATAACTATATCATAAGTTTGGAACTCCAAACTCAATTTATGGGTGAACCAATCATCGCTCATTATACATCTAATGCCTTAATATATTCTTTAACTTTGTTTATAGCAAACGTACGTATAACGTTGCATTTGTCATTTGTATTGTTTGAATACCTTTTTATCGAGAAAGTGGTTCTATTCTTCAGTTTACGCCTTCTAAACACAAGAAGTACGACTATTCTTATGAACATTTTCATCACATAACAAAAAGTAACTTCATGACGTACATGATTCAGGGGTATTTTTGAAATATTCTGTGTATCCCTTCTCTGGACACAACACAAATTATATGGGGATTTTCGGCATATAAATAGCACTTCAATCATACACTGCTCAACAAATGTTCTGATCCCTTTGAGGTTTTTTGGGGCATTGGGAGGGAGGGAAAAGCAATTCTAACACAGGTCCTTACTTTCTTTTCACACAAACTATTCCTTACGTATCATTCGCTTCCCTCTCCCCGACATAGAGCCCGACACACCAAGGAGGGGCCTGTGTCTTTCCTTCTCGTTCCTTCTCCTCCTCCTTTGGGGGGGGGAAGGGGGGGGGGAGAAAAAATAAAGAAAAAAGAAAAAAAAAAGAAAGAAAAAATAAGAATGAGAAGAAAAAATAAATAAGAAAAACAGATTTTTTTGGGGGGGGGGGGGATATGCCTATCGCCCTGGCAAATAAAATCACACTACAATGTTAACGCAAAAAAAACTAGATAAAGTAGCACAAGTGGTACTATTTACAAAAGAAATGTGATTTCGGTTGCACTACCCAACACAAGACACCGAACCCAACGCAAGACACCGAACAACCCCTCCCCACCCCAGATAAGAAATCAAAGACTAGACATACGCAGCAAGATACCCTCAGAGAAAAGAGAAACACGAAATCCGACATCAAAACACAAAACTAAAGACTGCACATAAACAAAATTGTACAAAATGGGGAATTCCCTTCGGGTACACGTCAAAACATGGCTGCTCTAAAATTTAAAGTTGCGCAATCTTTATTTTTTTTATAGAATAGGAGTTGTCATGTTAATATTTTGAAAAAAGATACGGTGAAAAAACAAACCACTGAAAATGAATGGGATAAAAAGAAAAAGCAAACTAATTAATTTCATAACTTAAAGATATTTAGCTTAGGAAATTCGTTTTAGCTTAGGAAAATCATTTTCGTAGCGCCATCTACAATAAATTCCGTTAAGCAAAATGTGTCATGTCATCCAAGTGCTTGTTTCTGCAGTTGTTTTCATGATGTTCACTGCTTATTTTATCTTAATATTTTTGATGCAAATGTGCGTTTCACCATTAACATGAAAGAGGAAATTGAAAAAACATCATGCCAATGGAGATTTTCCATTTCTCTTTCTAGCATTTGTGGTTCTTGCTATTTATAGAAACATCTCAAACTTTAGATGGTTATATTTTAATCTACATTGATTTCGCTGTTAACGTTTTTCATGTTATAGATTTCATTCACTGGAAAAAATATGATGGGAAAAAATGATGAAGAGACTGACTGCTTCAAACATAATGTTCAATGTTTAAGAAATTTGATTATTTTTGATAGAGCGTGAAGAATATTTAGCCAAAGCACAGTGTAAGCAGCAACTAAGTTTGAATCTGCAGTATATTTTCTTTTTTCAATATTGCTTTTGTTAAACGTCTTCAAATTCAATAGCATCATTGAAGAACAGATGAATTTGCAGCATTGACCATGCATGCACGTTTCGGGTACTTCACCCTCGTCAGTGATCCTTAATCTAAACAATATAAAATGGCCAAAGAATATGATAATTATGATGTCTTCCACTAAAATGAATTATGTGTCATTTTACTTCTGTGTATTTTATTTGTAGAATACGCAAGCGAAGTAGATGAAAATGGAATTATTTGTAACAAGATAGTATCACTGGGCAGAAGTTATAGAATTTTCCCGCAAAAGAGATAGATAAGTCTTGATTATTTGCAACAGGCTTACGTTCATTGAGATGAAAGAAAAAATTACACTAAATCAAATAATAAGGGAAGAAATGTGTACATATGACTTTTTCTCATATCATAAACTTTTCTTGGAAAAAAAAAGTAGAGTTCGAGACGGAATCGAACCAGCGACTATTACCTTCATGGTCAGCGCCTCAGACCACTCGGCCACAGAGCGCTGATGAAAATAGATCATTAGATTTCGGTATAAGATCTACAATGAACGAAATCGTGTCCAAAATGTTGAAATTATGTCTATAAATTATTTCATATACATCTTTTGATACTTCACAGACTTTTGTAATAGGATGGTAGGTTTCGGATAAAGGATTATTTTGAATAGGGTCATTTTTAGGAGTTATCTCTCTTGATAGATAATACCTTGAAATTCTATTGCGAAGGAATCTAAATTGTGGACTTGTGGTATTTTGGTGAAATTTGATAAATATCTAAATAACTTTTTTTCTCAGAAATGTTCCATCTATCCGTACTTGATTCTCCATCATATTCTTGGAAAAAATGGCTGAAAAAGTAGGTTTTTTCCCATTGAGTTCAATGTAAATTATAAGGCCCATAACCCTTATAGGAACCAACTTTTTTCAAAAACGAATTTCTGAAAAATTTTCAATAAATTTTTACATCATAACTATATCATAAGTTTGGAACTCCAAACTCAATTTATGGGTGAACCAATCATCGCTCATTATACATCTAATGCCTTAATATATTCTTTAACTTTGTTTATAGCAAACGTACGTATAACGTTGCATTTGTCATTTGTATTGTTTGAATACCTTTTTATCGAGAAAGTGGTTCTATTCTTCAGTTTAATTCTTCTAAACACAAGAAGTACGACTATTCTTATGAACATTTTCATCACATAACAAAAAGTAACTTCATGACGTACATGATTCAGGGGTATTTTTGAAATATTCTGTGTATCCCTTCTCTGGACACAACACAAATTATATGGGGATTTTCGGCATATAAATAGCACTTCAATCATACACTGCTCAACAAATGTTCTGATCCCTTTGAGGTTTTTTGGGGCATTGGGAGGGAGGGAAAAGCAATTCTAACACAGGTCCTTACTTTCTTTTCACACAAACTATTCCTTACGTATCATTCGCTTCCCTCTCCCCGACATAGAGCCCGACACACCAAGGAGGGGCCTGTGTCTTTCCTTCTCGTTCCTTCTCCTCCTCCTTTGGGGGGGGGGAAGGGGGGGGGGAGAAAAAATAAAGAAAAAAGAAAAAAAAAAGAAAGAAAAAATAAGAATGAGAAGAAAAAATAAATAAGAAAAACAGATTTTTTTTGGGGGGGGGGGATATGCCTATCGCCCTGGCAAATAAAATCACACTACAATGTTAACGCAAAAAAAACTAGATAAAGTAGCACAAGTGGTACTATTTACAAAAGAAATGTGATTTCGGTTGCACTACCCAACACAAGACACCGAACCCAACGCAAGACACCGAACAACCCCTCCCCACCCCAGATAAGAAATCAAAGACTAGACATACGCAGCAAGATACCCTCAGAGAAAAGAGAAACACGAAATCCGACATCAAAACACAAAACTAAAGACTGCACATAAACAAAATTGTACAAAATGGGGAATTCCCTTCGGGTACACGTCAAAACATGGCTGCTCTAAAATTTAAAGTTGCGCAATCTTTATTTTTTTTATAGAATAGGAGTTGTCATGTTAATATTTTGAAAAAAGATACGGTGAAAAAACAAACCACTGAAAATGAATGGGATAAAAAGAAAAAGCAAACTAATTAATTTCATAACTTAAAGATATTTAGCTTAGGAAATTCGTTTTAGCTTAGGAAAATCATTTTCGTAGCGCCATCTACAATAAATTCCGTTAAGCAAAATGTGTCATGTCATCCAAGTGCTTGTTTCTGCAGTTGTTTTCATGATGTTCACTGCTTATTTTATCTTAATATTTTTGATGCAAATGTGCGTTTCACCATTAACATGAAAGAGGAAATTGAAAAAACATCATGCCAATGGAGATTTTCCATTTCTCTTTCTAGCATTTGTGGTTCTTGCTATTTATAGAAACATCTCAAACTTTAGATGGTTATATTTTAATCTACATTGATTTCGCTGTTAACGTTTTTCATGTTATAGATTTCATTCACTGGAAAAAATATGATGGGAAAAAATGATGAAGAGACTGACTGCTTCAAACATAATGTTCAATGTTTAAGAAATTTGATTATTTTTGATAGAGCGTGAAGAATATTTAGCCAAAGCACAGTGTAAGCAGCAACTAAGTTTGAATCTGCAGTATATTTTCTTTTTTCAATATTGCTTTTGTTAAACGTCTTCAAATTCAATAGCATCATTGAAGAACAGATGAATTTGCAGCATTGACCATGCATGCACGTTTCGGGTACTTCACCCTCGTCAGTGATCCTTAATCTAAACAATATAAAATGGCCAAAGAATATGATAATTATGATGTCTTCCACTAAAATGAATTATGTGTCATTTTACTTCTGTGTATTTTATTTGTAGAATACGCAAGCGAAGTAGATGAAAATGGAATTATTTGTAACAAGATAGTATCACTGGGCAGAAGTTATAGAATTTTCCCGCAAAAGAGATAGATAAGTCTTGATTATTTGCAACAGGCTTACGTTCATTGAGATGAAAGAAAAAATTACACTAAATCAAATAATAAGGGAAGAAATGTGTACATATGACTTTTTCTCATATCATAAACTTTTCTTGGAAAAAAAAAGTAGAGTTCGAGACGGAATCGAACCAGCGACTATTACCTTCATGGTCAGCGCCTCAGACCACTCGGCCACAGAGCGCTGATGAAAATAGATCATTAGATTTCGGTATAAGATCTACAATGAACGAAATCGTGTCCAAAATGTTGAAATTATGTCTATAAATTATTTTATATACATCTTTTGATACTTCACAGACTTTTGTAATAGGATGGTAGGTTTCGGATAAAGGATTATTTTGAATAGGGTCATTTTTAGGAGTTATCTCTCTTGATAGATAATACCTTGAAATTCTATTGCGAAGGAATCTAAATTGTGGACTTGTGGTATTTTGGTGAAATTTGATAAATATCTAAATAACTTTTTTTCTCAGAAATGTTCCATCTATCCGTACTTGATTCTCCATCATATTCTTGGAAAAAATGGCTGAAAAAGTAGGTTTTTTTCCCATTGAGTTCAATGTAAATTATAAGGCCCATAACCCTTATAGGAACCAACTTTTTTCAAAAACGAATTTCTGAAAAATTTTCAATAAATTTTTACATCATAACTATATCATAAGTTTGGAACTCCAAACTCAATTTATGGGTGAACCAATCATCGCTCATTATACATCTAATGCCTTAATATATTCTTTAACTTTGTTTATAGCAAACGTACGTATAACGTTGCATTTGTCATTTGTATTGTTTGAATACCTTTTTATCGAGAAAGTGGTTCTATTCTTCAGTTTACGCCTTCTAAACACAAGAAGTACGACTATTCTTATGAACATTTTCATCACATAACAAAAAGTAACTTCATGACGTACATGATTCAGGGGTATTTTTGAAATATTCTGTGTATCCCTTCTCTGGACACAACACAAATTATATGGGGATTTTCGGCATATAAATAGCACTTCAATCATACACTGCTCAACAAATGTTCTGATCCCTTTGAGGTTTTTTGGGGCATTGGGAGGGAGGGAAAAGCAATTCTAACACAGGTCCTTACTTTCTTTTCACACAAACTATTCCTTACGTATCATTCGCTTCCCTCTCCCCGACATAGAGCCCGACACACCAAGGAGGGGCCTGTGTCGTTCCTTCTCGTTCCTTCTCCTCCTCCTTTGGGGGGGGGGGGAAGGGGGGGGAGAAAAAATAAAGAAAAAAGAAAAAAAAAGAAAGAAAAAATAAGAATGAGAAGAAAAAATAAATAAGAAAAACAGATTTTTTTTGGGGGGGGGGGGATATGACTATCGCCCTGGCAAATAAAATCACACTACAATGTTAACGCAAAAAAAAACTAGATAAAGTAGCACAAGTGGTACTATTTACAAAAGAAATGTGATTTCGGTTGCACTACCCAACACAAGACACCGAACCCAACGCAAGACACCGAACAACCCCTCCCCACCCCAGATAAGAAATCAAAGACTAGACATACGCAGCAAGATACCCTCAGAGAAAAGAGAAACACGAAATCCGACATCAAAACACAAAACTAAAGACTGCACATAAACAAAATTGTACAAAATGGGGAATTCCCTTCGGGTACACGTCAAAACATGGCTGCTCTAAAATTTAAAGTTGCGCAATCTTTATTTTTTTTATAGAATAGGAGTTGTCATGTTAATATTTTGAAAAAAGATACGGTGAAAAAACAAACCACTGAAAATGAATGGGATAAAAAGAAAAAGCAAACTAATTAATTTCATAACTTAAAGATATTTAGCTTAGGAAATTCGTTTTAGCTTAGGAAAATCATTTTCGTAGCGCCATCTACAATAAATTCCGTTAAGCAAAATGTGTCATGTCATCCAAGTGCTTGTTTCTGCAGTTGTTTTCATGATGTTCACTGCTTATTTTATCTTAATATTTTTGATGCAAATGTGCGTTTCACCATTAACATGAAAGAGGAAATTGAAAAAACATCATGCCAATGGAGATTTTCCATTTCTCTTTCTAGCATTTGTGGTTCTTGCTATTTATAGAAACATCTCAAACTTTAGATGGTTATATTTTAATCTACATTGATTTCGCTGTTAACGTTTTTCATGTTATAGATTTCATTCACTGGAAAAAATATGATGGGAAAAAATGATGAAGAGACTGACTGCTTCAAACATAATGTTCAATGTTTAAGAAATTTGATTATTTTTGATAGAGCGTGAAGAATATTTAGCCAAAGCACAGTGTAAGCAGCAACTAAGTTTGAATCTGCAGTATATTTTCTTTTTTCAATATTGCTTTTGTTAAACGTCTTCAAATTCAATAGCATCATTGAAGAACAGATGAATTTGCAGCATTGACCATGCATGCACGTTTCGGGTACTTCACCCTCGTCAGTGATCCTTAATCTAAACAATATAAAATGGCCAAAGAATATGATAATTATGATGTCTTCCACTAAAATGAATTATGTGTCATTTTACTTCTGTGTATTTTATTTGTAGAATATGCAAGCGAAGTAGATGAAAATGGAATTATTTGTAACAAGATAGTATCACTGGGCAGAAGTTATAGAATTTTCCCGCAAAAGAGATAGATAAGTCTTGATTATTTGCAACAGGCTTACGTTCATTGAGATGAAAGAAAAAATTACACTAAATCAAATAATAAGGGAAGAAATGTGTACATATGACTTTTTCTCATATCATAAACTTTTCTTGGAAAAAAAAAGTAGAGTTCGAGACGGAATCGAACCAGCGACTATTACCTTCATGGTCAGCGCCTCAGACCACTCGGCCACAGAGCGCTGATGAAAATAGATCATTAGATTTCGGTATAAGATCTACAATGAACGAAATCGTGTCCAAAATGTTGAAATTATGTCTATAAATTATTTCATATACATCTTTTGATACTTCACAGACTTTTGTAATAGGATGGTAGGTTTCGGATAAAGGATTATTTTGAATAGGGTCATTTTTAGGAGTTATCTCTCTTGATAGATAATACCTTGAAATTCTATTGCGAAGGAATCTAAATTGTGGACTTGTGGTATTTTGGTGAAATTTGATAAATATCTAAATAACTTTTTTTCTCAGAAATGTTCCATCTATCCGTACTTGATTCTCCATCATATTCTTGGAAAAAATGGCTGAAAAAGTAGGTTTTTTTCCCATTGAGTTCAATGTAAATTATAAGGCCCATAACCCTTATAGGAACCAACTTTTTTCAAAAACGAATTTCTGAAAAATTTTCAATAAATTTTTACATCATAACTATATCATAAGTTTGGAACTCCAAACTCAATTTATGGGTGAACCAATCATCGCTCATTATACATCTAATGCCTTAATATATTCTTTAACTTTGTTTATAGCAAACGTACGTATAACGTTGCATTTGTCATTTGTATTGTTTGAATACCTTTTTATCGAGAAAGTGGTTCTATTCTTCAGTTTACGCCTTCTAAACACAAGAAGTACGACTATTCTTATGAACATTTTCATCACATAACAAAAAGTAACTTCATGACGTACATGATTCAGGGGTATTTTTGAAATATTCTGTGTATCCCTTCTCTGGACACAACACAAATTATATGGGGATTTTCGGCATATAAATAGCACTTCAATCATACACTGCTCAACAAATGTTCTGATCCCTTTGAGGTTTTTTGGGGCATTGGGAGGGAGGGAAAAGCAATTCTAACACAGGTCCTTACTTTCTTTTCACACAAACTATTCCTTACGTATCATTCGCTTCCCTCTCCCCGACATAGAGCCCGACACACCAAGGAGGGGCCTGTGTCGTTCCTTCTCGTTCCTTCTCCTCCTCCTTTGGGGGGGGAAGGGGGGGGGGGGAGAAAAAATAAAGAAAAAAGAAAAAAAAAGAAAGAAAAAATAAGAATGAGAAGAAAAAATAAATAAGAAAAACAGATTTTTTTTTTGGGGGGGGGGGATATGACTATCGCCCTGGCAAATAAAATCACACTACAATGTTAACGCAAAAAAAAACTAGATAAAGTAGCACAAGTGGTACTATTTACAAAAGAAATGTGATTTCGGTTGCACTACCCAACACAAGACACCGAACCCAACGCAAGACACCGAACAACCCCTCCCCACCCCAGATAAGAAATCAAAGACTAGACATACGCAGCAAGATACCCTCAGAGAAAAGAGAAACACGAAATCCGACATCAAAACACAAAACTAAAGACTGCACATAAACAAAATTGTACAAAATGGGGAATTCCCTTCGGGTACACGTCAAAACATGGCTGCTCTAAAATTTAAAGTTGCGCAATCTTTATTTTTTTTATAGAATAGGAGTTGTCATGTTAATATTTTGAAAAAAGATACGGTGAAAAAACAAACCACTGAAAATGAATGGGATAAAAAGAAAAAGCAAACTAATTAATTTCATAACTTAAAGATATTTAGCTTAGGAAATTCGTTTTAGCTTAGGAAAATCATTTTCGTAGCGCCATCTACAATAAATTCCGTTAAGCAAAATGTGTCATGTCATCCAAGTGCTTGTTTCTGCAGTTGTTTTCATGATGTTCACTGCTTATTTTATCTTAATATTTTTGATGCAAATGTGCGTTTCACCATTAACATGAAAGAGGAAATTGAAAAAACATCATGCCAATGGAGATTTTCCATTTCTCTTTCTAGCATTTGTGGTTCTTGCTATTTATAGAAACATCTCAAACTTTAGATGGTTATATTTTAATCTACATTGATTTCGCTGTTAACGTTTTTCATGTTATAGATTTCATTCACTGGAAAAAATATGATGGGAAAAAATGATGAAGAGACTGACTGCTTCAAACATAATGTTCAATGTTTAAGAAATTTGATTATTTTTGATAGAGCGTGAAGAATATTTAGCCAAAGCACAGTGTAAGCAGCAACTAAGTTTGAATCTGCAGTATATTTTCTTTTTTCAATATTGCTTTTGTTAAACGTCTTCAAATTCAATAGCATCATTGAAGAACAGATGAATTTGCAGCATTGACCATGCATGCACGTTTCGGGTACTTCACCCTCGTCAGTGATCCTTAATCTAAACAATATAAAATGGCCAAAGAATATGATAATTATGATGTCTTCCACTAAAATGAATTATGTGTCATTTTACTTCTGTGTATTTTATTTGTAGAATACGCAAGCGAAGTAGATGAAAATGGAATTATTTGTAACAAGATAGTATCACTGGGCAGAAGTTATAGAATTTTCCCGCAAAAGAGATAGATAAGTCTTGATTATTTGCAACAGGCTTACGTTCATTGAGATGAAAGAAAAAATTACACTAAATCAAATAATAAGGGAAGAAATGTGTACATATGACTTTTTCTCATATCATAAACTTTTCTTGGAAAAAAAAAGTAGAGTTCGAGACGGAATCGAACCAGCGACTATTACCTTCATGGTCAGCGCCTCAGACCACTCGGCCACAGAGCGCTGATGAAAATAGATCATTAGATTTCGGTATAAGATCTACAATGAACGAAATCGTGTCCAAAATGTTGAAATTATGTCTATAAATTATTTCATATACATCTTTTGATACTTCACAGACTTTTGTAATAGGATGGTAGGTTTCGGATAAAGGATTATTTTGAATAGGGTCATTTTTAGGAGTTATCTCTCTTGATAGATAATACCTTGAAATTCTATTGCGAAGGAATCTAAATTGTGGACTTGTGGTATTTTGGTGAAATTTGATAAATATCTAAATAACTTTTTTTCTCAGAAATGTTCCATCTATCCGTACTTGATTCTCCATCATATTCTTGGAAAAAATGGCTGAAAAAGTAGGTTTTTTTCCCATTGAGTTCAATGTAAATTATAAGGCCCATAACCCTTATAGGAACCAACTTTTTTCAAAAACGAATTTCTGAAAAATTTTCAATAAATTTTTACATCATAACTATATCATAAGTTTGGAACTCCAAACTCAATTTATGGGTGAACCAATCATCGCTCATTATACATCTAATGCCTTAATATATTCTTTAACTTTGTTTATAGCAAACGTACGTATAACGTTGCATTTGTCATTTGTATTGTTTGAATACCTTTTTATCGAGAAAGTGGTTCTATTCTTCAGTTTACGCCTTCTAAACACAAGAAGTACGACTATTCTTATGAACATTTTCATCACATAACAAAAAGTAACTTCATGACGTACATGATTCAGGGGTATTTTTGAAATATTCTGTGTATCCCTTCTCTGGACACAACACAAATTATATGGGGATTTTCGGCATATAAATAGCACTTCAATCATACACTGCTCAACAAATGTTCTGATCCCTTTGAGGTTTTTTGGGGCATTGGGAGGGAGGGAAAAGCAATTCTAACACAGGTCCTTACTTTCTTTTCACACAAACTATTCCTTACGTATCATTCGCTTCCCTCTCCCCGACATAGAGCCCGACACACCAAGGAGGGGCCTGTGTCGTTCCTTCTCGTTCCTTCTCCTCCTCCTTTGGGGGGGGGGAAGGGGGGGGAGAAAAAATAAAGAAAAAAGAAAAAAAAAGAAAGAAAAAATAAGAATGAGAAGAAAAAATAAATAAGAAAAACAGATTTTTTTTTGGGGGGGGGGGATATGACTATCGCCCTGGCAAATAAAATCACACTACAATGTTAACGCAAAAAAAAACTAGATAAAGTAGCACAAGTGGTACTATTTACAAAAGAAATGTGATTTCGGTTGCACTACCCAACACAAGACACCGAACCCAACGCAAGACACCGAACAACCCCTCCCCACCCCAGATAAGAAATCAAAGACTAGACATACGCAGCAAGATACCCTCAGAGAAAAGAGAAACACGAAATCCGACATCAAAACACAAAACTAAAGACTGCACATAAACAAAATTGTACAAAATGGGGAATTCCCTTCGGGTACACGTCAAAACATGGCTGCTCTAAAATTTAAAGTTGCGCAATCTTTATTTTTTTTATAGAATAGGAGTTGTCATGTTAATATTTTGAAAAAAGATACGGTGAAAAAACAAACCACTGAAAATGAATGGGATAAAAAGAAAAAGCAAACTAATTAATTTCATAACTTAAAGATATTTAGCTTAGGAAATTCGTTTTAGCTTAGGAAAATCATTTTCGTAGCGCCATCTACAATAAATTCCGTTAAGCAAAATGTGTCATGTCATCCAAGTGCTTGTTTCTGCAGTTGTTTTCATGATGTTCACTGCTTATTTTATCTTAATATTTTTGATGCAAATGTGCGTTTCACCATTAACATGAAAGAGGAAATTGAAAAAACATCATGCCAATGGAGATTTTCCATTTCTCTTTCTAGCATTTGTGGTTCTTGCTATTTATAGAAACATCTCAAACTTTAGATGGTTATATTTTAATCTACATTGATTTCGCTGTTAACGTTTTTCATGTTATAGATTTCATTCACTGGAAAAAATATGATGGGAAAAAATGATGAAGAGACTGACTGCTTCAAACATAATGTTCAATGTTTAAGAAATTTGATTATTTTTGATAGAGCGTGAAGAATATTTAGCCAAAGCACAGTGTAAGCAGCAACTAAGTTTGAATCTGCAGTATATTTTCTTTTTTCAATATTGCTTTTGTTAAACGTCTTCAAATTCAATAGCATCATTGAAGAACAGATGAATTTGCAGCATTGACCATGCATGCACGTTTCGGGTACTTCAGCCTCGTCAGTGATCCTTAATCTAAACAATATAAAATGGCCAAAGAATATGATAATTATGATGTCTTCCACTAAAATGAATTATGTGTCATTTTACTTCTGTGTATTTTATTTGTAGAATACGCAAGCGAAGTAGATGAAAATGGAATTATTTGTAACAAGATAGTATCACTGGGCAGAAGTTATAGAATTTTCCCGCAAAAGAGATAGATAAGTCTTGATTATTTGCAACAGGCTTACGTTCATTGAGATGAAAGAAAAAATTACACTAAATCAAATAATAAGGGAAGAAATGTGTACATATGACTTTTTCTCATATCATAAACTTTTCTTGGAAAAAAAAAGTAGAGTTCGAGACGGAATCGAACCAGCGACTATTACCTTCATGGTCAGCGCCTCAGACCACTCGGCCACAGAGCGCTGATGAAAATAGATCATTAGATTTCGGTATAAGATCTACAATGAACGAAATCGTGTCCAAAATGTTGAAATTATGTCTATAAATTATTTCATATACATCTTTTGATACTTCACAGACTTTTGTAATAGGATGGTAGGTTTCGGATAAAGGATTATTTTGAATAGGGTCATTTTTAGGAGTTATCTCTCTTGATAGATAATACCTTGAAATTCTATTGCGAAGGAATCTAAATTGTGGACTTGTGGTATTTTGGTGAAATTTGATAAATATCTAAATAACTTTTTTTCTCAGAAATGTTCCATCTATCCGTACTTGATTCTCCATCATATTCTTGGAAAAAATGGCTGAAAAAGTAGGTTTTTTTCCCATTGAGTTCAATGTAAATTATAAGGCCCATAACCCTTATAGGAACCAACTTTTTTCAAAAACGAATTTCTGAAAAATTTTCAATAAATTTTTACATCATAACTATATCATAAGTTTGGAACTCCAAACTCAATTTATGGGTGAACCAATCATCGCTCATTATACATCTAATGCCTTAATATATTCTTTAACTTTGTTTATAGCAAACGTACGTATAACGTTGCATTTGTCATTTGTATTGTTTGAATACCTTTTTATCGAGAAAGTGGTTCTATTCTTCAGTTTACGCCTTCTAAACACAAGAAGTACGACTATTCTTATGAACATTTTCATCACATAACAAAAAGTAACTTCATGACGTACATGATTCAGGGGTATTTTTGAAATATTCTGTGTATCCCTTCTCTGGACACAACACAAATTATATGGGGATTTTCGGCATATAAATAGCACTTCAATCATACACTGCTCAACAAATGTTCTGATCCCTTTGAGGTTTTTTGGGGCATTGGGAGGGAGGGAAAAGCAATTCTAACACAGGTCCTTACTTTCTTTTCACACAAACTATTCCTTACGTATCATTCGCTTCCCTCTCCCCGACATAGAGCCCGACACACCAAGGAGGGGCCTGTGTCGTTCCTTCTCGTTCCTTCTCCTCCTCCTTTGGGGGGGGGGGGGAAGGGGGGGGGGAGAAAAAATAAAGAAAAAAGAAAAAAAAAAAAGAAAGAAAAAATAAGAATGAGAAGAAAAAATAAATAAGAAAAACAGATTTTTTTTTGGGGGGGGGGGATATGACTATCGCCCTGGCAAATAAAATCACACTACAATGTTAACGCAAAAAAAACTAGATAAAGTAGCACAAGTGGTACTATTTACAAAAGAAATGTGATTTCGGTTGCACTACCCAACACAAGACACCGAACCCAACGCAAGACACCGAACAACCCCTCCCCACCCCAGATAAGAAATCAAAGACTAGACATACGCAGCAAGATACCCTCAGAGAAAAGAGAAACACGAAATCCGACATCAAAACACAAAACTAAAGACTGCACATAAACAAAATTGTACAAAATGGGGAATTCCCTTCGGGTACACGTCAAAACATGGCTGCTCTAAAATTTAAAGTTGCGCAATCTTTATTTTTTTTATAGAATAGGAGTTGTCATGTTAATATTTTGAAAAAAGATACGGTGAAAAAACAAACCACTGAAAATGAATGGGATAAAAAGAAAAAGCAAACTAATTAATTTCATAACTTAAAGATATTTAGCTTAGGAAATTCGTTTTAGCTTAGGAAAATCATTTTCGTAGCGCCATCTACAATAAATTCCGTTAAGCAAAATGTGTCATGTCATCCAAGTGCTTGTTTCTGCAGTTGTTTTCATGATGTTCACTGCTTATTTTATCTTAATATTTTTGATGCAAATGTGCGTTTCACCATTAACATGAAAGAGGAAATTGAAAAAACATCATGCCAATGGAGATTTTCCATTTCTCTTTCTAGCATTTGTGGTTCTTGCTATTTATAGAAACATCTCAAACTTTAGATGGTTATATTTTAATCTACATTGATTTCGCTGTTAACGTTTTTCATGTTATAGATTTCATTCACTGGAAAAAATATGATGGGAAAAAATGATGAAGAGACTGACTGCTTCAAACATAATGTTCAATGTTTAAGAAATTTGATTATTTTTGATAGAGCGTGAAGAATATTTAGCCAAAGCACAGTGTAAGCAGCAACTAAGTTTGAATCTGCAGTATATTTTCTTTTTTCAATATTGCTTTTGTTAAACGTCTTCAAATTCAATAGCATCATTGAAGAACAGATGAATTTGCAGCATTGACCATGCATGCACGTTTCGGGTACTTCAGCCTCGTCAGTGATCCTTAATCTAAACAATATAAAATGGCCAAAGAATATGATAATTATGATGTCTTCCACTAAAATGAATTATGTGTCATTTTACTTCTGTGTATTTTATTTGTAGAATACGCAAGCGAAGTAGATGAAAATGGAATTATTTGTAACAAGATAGTATCACTGGGCAGAAGTTATAGAATTTTCCCGCAAAAGAGATAGATAAGTCTTGATTATTTGCAACAGGCTTACGTTCATTGAGATGAAAGAAAAAATTACACTAAATCAAATAATAAGGGAAGAAATGTGTACATATGACTTTTTCTCATATCATAAACTTTTCTTGGAAAAAAAAAAGTAGAGTTCGAGACGGAATCGAACCAGCGACTATTACCTTCATGGTCAGCGCCTCAGACCACTCGGCCACAGAGCGCTGATGAAAATAGATCATTAGATTTCGGTATAAGATCTACAATGAACGAAATCGTGTCCAAAATGTTGAAATTATGTCTATAAATTATTTCATATACATCTTTTGATACTTCACAGACTTTTGTAATAGGATGGTAGGTTTCGGATAAAGGATTATTTTGAATAGGGTCATTTTTAGGAGTTATCTCTCTTGATAGATAATACCTTGAAATTCTATTGCGAAGGAATCTAAATTGTGGACTTGTGGTATTTTGGTGAAATTTGATAAATATCTAAATAACTTTTTTTCTCAGAAATGTTCCATCTATCCGTACTTGATTCTCCATCATATTCTTGGAAAAAATGGCTGAAAAAGTAGGTTTTTTTCCCATTGAGTTCAATGTAAATTATAAGGCCCATAACCCTTATAGGAAGCAACTTTTTTCAAAAACGAATTTCTGAAAAATTTTCAATAAATTTTTACATCATAACTATATCATAAGTTTGGAACTCCAAACTCAATTTATGGGTGAACCAATCATCGCTCATTATACATCTAATGCCTTAATATATTCTTTAACTTTGTTTATAGCAAACGTACGTATAACGTTGCATTTGTCATTTGTATTGTTTGAATACCTTTTTATCGAGAAAGTGGTTCTATTCTTCAGTTTACGCCTTCTAAACACAAGAAGTACGACTATTCTTATGAACATTTTCATCACATAACAAAAAGTAACTTCATGACGTACATGATTCAGGGGTATTTTTGAAATATTCTGTGTATCCCTTCTCTGGACACAACACAAATTATATGGGGATTTTCGGCATATAAATAGCACTTCAATCATACACTGCTCAACAAATGTTCTGATCCCTTTGAGGTTTTTTGGGGCATTGGGAGGGAGGGAAAAGCAATTCTAACACAGGTCCTTACTTTCTTTTCACACAAACTATTCCTTACGTATCATTCGCTTCCCTCTCCCCGACATAGAGCCCGACACACCAAGGAGGGGCCTGTGTCTTTCCTTCTCGTTCCTTCTCCTCCTCCTTTGGGGGGGGGGGAAGGGGGGGGGAGAAAAAATAAAGAAAAAAGAAAAAAAAAAGAAAGAAAAAATAAGAATGAGAAGAAAAAATAAATAAGAAAAACAGATTTTTTTTGGGGGGGGGGGATATGACTATCGCCCTGGCAAATAAAATCACACTACAATGTTAACGCAAAAAAAACTAGATAAAGTAGCACAAGTGGTACTATTTACAAAAGAAATGTGATTTCGGTTGCACTACCCAACACAAGACACCGAACCCAACGCAAGACACCGAACAACCCCTCCCCACCCCAGATAAGAAATCAAAGACTAGACATACGCAGCAAGATACCCTCAGAGAAAAGAGAAACACGAAATCCGACATCAAAACACAAAACTAAAGACTGCACATAAACAAAATTGTACAAAATGGGGAATTCCCTTCGGGTACACGTCAAAACATGGCTGCTCTAAAATTTAAAGTTGCGCAATCTTTATTTTTTTTATAGAATAGGAGTTGTCATGTTAATATTTTGAAAAAAGATACGGTGAAAAAACAAACCACTGAAAATGAATGGGATAAAAAGAAAAAGCAAACTAATTAATTTCATAACTTAAAGATATTTAGCTTAGGAAATTCGTTTTAGCTTAGGAAAATCATTTTCGTAGCGCCATCTACAATAAATTCCGTTAAGCAAAATGTGTCATGTCATCCAAGTGCTTGTTTCTGCAGTTGTTTTCATGATGTTCACTGCTTATTTTATCTTAATATTTTTGATGCAAATGTGCGTTTCACCATTAACATGAAAGAGGAAATTGAAAAAACATCATGCCAATGGAGATTTTCCATTTCTCTTTCTAGCATTTGTGGTTCTTGCTATTTATAGAAACATCTCAAACTTTAGATGGTTATATTTTAATCTACATTGATTTCGCTGTTAACGTTTTTCATGTTATAGATTTCATTCACTGGAAAAAATATGATGGGAAAAAATGATGAAGAGACTGACTGCTTCAAACATAATGTTCAATGTTTAAGAAATTTGATTATTTTTGATAGAGCGTGAAGAATATTTAGCCAAAGCACAGTGTAAGCAGCAACTAAGTTTGAATCTGCAGTATATTTTCTTTTTTCAATATTGCTTTTGTTAAACGTCTTCAAATTCAATAGCATCATTGAAGAACAGATGAATTTGCAGCATTGACCATGCATGCACGTTTCGGGTACTTCAGCCTCGTCAGTGATCCTTAATCTAAACAATATAAAATGGCCAAAGAATATGATAATTATGATGTCTTCCACTAAAATGAATTATGTGTCATTTTACTTCTGTGTATTTTATTTGTAGAATACGCAAGCGAAGTAGATGAAAATGGAATTATTTGTAACAAGATAGTATCACTGGGCAGAAGTTATAGAATTTTCCCGCAAAAGAGATAGATAAGTCTTGATTATTTGCAACAGGCTTACGTTCATTGAGATGAAAGAAAAAATTACACTAAATCAAATAATAAGGGAAGAAATGTGTACATATGACTTTTTCTCATATCATAAACTTTTCTTGGAAAAAAAAAAAGTAGAGTTCGAGACGGAATCGAACCAGCGACTATTACCTTCATGGTCAGCGCCTCAGACCACTCGGCCACAGAGCGCTGATGAAAATAGATCATTAGATTTCGGTATAAGATCTACAATGAACGAAATCGTGTCCAAAATGTTGAAATTATGTCTATAAATTATTTCATATACATCTTTTGATACTTCACAGACTTTTGTAATAGGATGGTAGGTTTCGGATAAAGGATTATTTTGAATAGGGTCATTTTTAGGAGTTATCTCTCTTGATAGATAATACCTTGAAATTCTATTGCGAAGGAATCTAAATTGTGGACTTGTGGTATTTTGGTGAAATTTGATAAATATCTAAATAACTTTTTTTCTCAGAAATGTTCCATCTATCCGTACTTGATTCTCCATCATATTCTTGGAAAAAATGGCTGAAAAAGTAGGTTTTTTTCCCATTGAGTTCAATGTAAATTATAAGGCCCATAACCCTTATAGGAACCAACTTTTTTCAAAAACGAATTTCTGAAAAATTTTCAATAAATTTTTACATCATAACTATATCATAAGTTTGGAACTCCAAACTCAATTTATGGGTGAACCAATCATCGCTCATTATACATCTAATGCCTTAATATATTCTTTAACTTTGTTTATAGCAAACGCACGTATAACGTTGCATTTGTCATTTGTATTGTTTGAATACCTTTTTATCGAGAAAGTGGTTCTATTCTTCAGTTTACGCCTTCTAAACACAAGAAGTACGACTATTCTTATGAACATTTTCATCACATAACAAAAAGTAACTTCATGACGTACATGATTCAGGGGTATTTTTGAAATATTCTGTGTATCCCTTCTCTGGACACAACACAAATTATATGGGGATTTTCGGCATATAAATAGCACTTCAATCATACACTGCTCAACAAATGTTCTGATCCCTTTGAGGTTTTTTGGGGCATTGGGAGGGAGGGAAAAGCAATTCTAACACAGGTCCTTACTTTCTTTTCACACAAACTATTCCTTACGTATCATTCGCTTCCCTCTCCCCGACATAGAGCCCGACACACCAAGGAGGGGCCTGTGTCTTTCCTTCTCGTTCCTTCTCCTCCTCCTTTGGGGGGGGGAAGGGGGGGGGGAGAAAAAATAAAGAAAAAAGAAAAAAAAAGAAAGAAAAAATAAGAATGAGAAGAAAAAATAAATAAGAAAAACAGATTTTTTTTGGGGGGGGGGGGGGGGATATGACTATCGCCCTGGCAAATAAAATCACACTACAATGTTAACGCAAAAAAAACTAGATAAAGTAGCACAAGTGGTACTATTTACAAAAGAAATGTGATTTCGGTTGCACTACCCAACACAAGACACCGAACCCAACGCAAGACACCGAACAACCCCTCCCCACCCCAGATAAGAAATCAAAGACTAGACATACGCAGCAAGATACCCTCAGAGAAAAGAGAAACACGAAATCCGACATCAAAACACAAAACTAAAGACTGCACATAAACAAAATTGTACAAAATGGGGAATTCCCTTCGGGTACACGTCAAAACATGGCTGCTCTAAAATTTAAAGTTGCGCAATCTTTATTTTTTTTATAGAATAGGAGTTGTCATGTTAATATTTTGAAAAAAGATACGGTGAAAAAACAAACCACTGAAAATGAATGGGATAAAAAGAAAAAGCAAACTAATTAATTTCATAACTTAAAGATATTTAGCTTAGGAAATTCGTTTTAGCTTAGGAAAATCATTTTCGTAGCGCCATCTACAATAAATTCCGTTAAGCAAAATGTGTCATGTCATCCAAGTGCTTGTTTCTGCAGTTGTTTTCATGATGTTCACTGCTTATTTTATCTTAATATTTTTGATGCAAATGTGCGTTTCACCATTAACATGAAAGAGGAAATTGAAAAAACATCATGCCAATGGAGATTTTCCATTTCTCTTTCTAGCATTTGTGGTTCTTGCTATTTATAGAAACATCTCAAACTTTAGATGGTTATATTTTAATCTACATTGATTTCGCTGTTAACGTTTTTCATGTTATAGATTTCATTCACTGGAAAAAATATGATGGGAAAAAATGATGAAGAGACTGACTGCTTCAAACATAATGTTCAATGTTTAAGAAATTTGATTATTTTTGATAGAGCGTGAAGAATATTTAGCCAAAGCACAGTGTAAGCAGCAACTAAGTTTGAATCTGCAGTATATTTTCTTTTTTCAATATTGCTTTTGTTAAACGTCTTCAAATTCAATAGCATCATTGAAGAACAGATGAATTTGCAGCATTGACCATGCATGCACGTTTCGGGTACTTCAGCCTCGTCAGTGATCCTTAATCTAAACAATATAAAATGGCCAAAGAATATGATAATTATGATGTCTTCCACTAAAATGAATTATGTGTCATTTTACTTCTGTGTATTTTATTTGTAGAATACGCAAGCGAAGTAGATGAAAATGGAATTATTTGTAACAAGATAGTATCACTGGGCAGAAGTTATAGAATTTTCCCGCAAAAGAGATAGATAAGTCTTGATTATTTGCAACAGGCTTACGTTCATTGAGATGAAAGAAAAAATTACACTAAATCAAATAATAAGGGAAGAAATGTGTACATATGACTTTTTCTCATATCATAAACTTTTCTTGGAAAAAAAAAAAGTAGAGTTCGAGACGGAATCGAACCAGCGACTATTACCTTCATGGTCAGCGCCTCAGACCACTCGGCCACAGAGCGCTGATGAAAATAGATCATTAGATTTCGGTATAAGATCTACAATGAACGAAATCGTGTCCAAAATGTTGAAATTATGTCTATAAATTATTTCATATACATCTTTTGATACTTCACAGACTTTTGTAATAGGATGGTAGGTTTCGGATAAAGGATTATTTTGAATAGGGTCATTTTTAGGAGTTATCTCTCTTGATAGATAATACCTTGAAATTCTATTGCGAAGGAATCTAAATTGTGGACTTGTGGTATTTTGGTGAAATTTGATAAATATCTAAATAACTTTTTTTCTCAGAAATGTTCCATCTATCCGTACTTGATTCTCCATCATATTCTTGGAAAAAATGGCTGAAAAAGTAGGTTTTTTTCCCATTGAGTTCAATGTAAATTATAAGGCCCATAACCCTTATAGGAACCAACTTTTTTCAAAAACGAATTTCTGAAAAATTTTCAATAAATTTTTACATCATAACTATATCATAAGTTTGGAACTCCAAACTCAATTTATGGGTGAACCAATCATCGCTCATTATACATCTAATGCCTTAATATATTCTTTAACTTTGTTTATAGCAAACGTACGTATAACGTTGCATTTGTCATTTGTATTGTTTGAATACCTTTTTATCGAGAAAGTGGTTCTATTCTTCAGTTTACGCCTTCTAAACACAAGAAGTACGACTATTCTTATGAACATTTTCATCACATAACAAAAAGTAACTTCATGACGTACATGATTCAGGGGTATTTTTGAAATATTCTGTGTATCCCTTCTCTGGACACAACACAAATTATATGGGGATTTTCGGCATATAAATAGCACTTCAATCATACACTGCTCAACAAATGTTCTGATCCCTTTGAGGTTTTTTGGGGCATTGGGAGGGAGGGAAAAGCAATTCTAACACAGGTCCTTACTTTCTTTTCACACAAACTATTCCTTACGTATCATTCGCTTCCCTCTCCCCGACATAGAGCCCGACACACCAAGGAGGGGCCTGTGTCGTTCCTTCTCCTCCTCCTTGGGGGGGGAAGGGGGGGGGGAGAAAAAATAAAGAAAAAAGAAAAAAAAAGAAAGAAAAAATAAGAATGAGAAGAAAAAATAAATAAGAAAAACAGATTTTTTTTGGGGGGGGGGATATGACTATCGCCCTGGCAAATAAAATCACACTACAATGTTAACGCAAAAAAAACTAGATAAAGTAGCACAAGTGGTACTATTTACAAAAGAAATGTGATTTCGGTTGCACTACCCAACACAAGACACCGAACCCAACGCAAGACACCGAACAACCCCTCCCCACCCCAGATAAGAAATCAAAGACTAGACATACGCAGCAAGATACCCTCAGAGAAAAGAGAAACACGAAATCCGACATCAAAACACAAAACTAAAGACTGCACATAAACAAAATTGTACAAAATGGGGAATTCCCTTCGGGTACACGTCAAAACATGGCTGCTCTAAAATTTAAAGTTGCGCAATCTTTATTTTTTTTATAGAATAGGAGTTGTCATGTTAATATTTTGAAAAAAGATACGGTGAAAAAACAAACCACTGAAAATGAATGGGATAAAAAGAAAAAGCAAACTATTTAATTTCATAACTTAAAGATATTTAGCTTAGGAAATTCGTTTTAGCTTAGGAAAATCATTTTCGTAGCGCCATCTACAATAAATTCCGTTAAGCAAAATGTGTCATGTCATCCAAGTGCTTGTTTCTGCAGTTGTTTTCATGATGTTCACTGCTTATTTTATCTTAATATTTTTGATGCAAATGTGCGTTTCACCATTAACATGAAAGAGGAAATTGAAAAAAACATCATGCCAATGGAGATTTTCCATTTCTCTTTCTAGCATTTGTGGTTCTTGCTATTTATAGAAACATCTCAAACTTTAGATGGTTATATTTTAATCTACATTGATTTCGCTGTTAACGTTTTTCATGTTATAGATTTCATTCACTGGAAAAAATATGATGGGAAAAAATGATGAAGAGACTGACTGCTTCAAACATAATGTTCAATGTTTAAGAAATTTGATTATTTTTGATAGAGCGTGAAGAATATTTAGCCAAAGCACAGTGTAAGCAGCAACTAAGTTTGAATCTGCAGTATATTTTCTTTTTTCAATATTGCTTTTGTTAAACGTCTTCAAATTCAATAGCATCATTGAAGAACAGATGAATTTGCAGCATTGACCATGCATGCACGTTTCGGGTACTTCAGCCTCGTCAGTGATCCTTAATCTAAACAATATAAAATGGCCAAAGAATATGATAATTATGATGTCTTCCACTAAAATGAATTATGTGTCATTTTACTTCTGTGTATTTTATTTGTAGAATACGCAAGCGAAGTAGATGAAAATGGAATTATTTGTAACAAGATAGTATCACTGGGCAGAAGTTATAGAATTTTCCCGCAAAAGAGATAGATAAGTCTTGATTATTTGCAACAGGCTTACGTTCATTGAGATGAAAGAAAAAATTACACTAAATCAAATAATAAGGGAAGAAATGTGTACATATGACTTTTTCTCATATCATAAACTTTTCTTGGAAAAAAAAAGTAGAGTTCGAGACGGAATCGAACCAGCGACTATTACCTTCATGGTCAGCGCCTCAGACCACTCGGCCACAGAGCGCTGATGAAAATAGATCATTAGATTTCGGTATAAGATCTACAATGAACGAAATCGTGTCCAAAATGTTGAAATTATGTCTATAAATTATTTCATATACATCTTTTGATACTTCACAGACTTTTGTAATAGGATGGTAGGTTTCGGATAAAGGATTATTTTGAATAGGGTCATTTTTAGGAGTTATCTCTCTTGATAGATAATACCTTGAAATTCTATTGCGAAGGAATCTAAATTGTGGACTTGTGGTATTTTGGTGAAATTTGATAAATATCTAAATAACTTTTTTTCTCAGAAATGTTCCATCTATCCGTACTTGATTCTCCATCATATTCTTGGAAAAAATGGCTGAAAAAGTAGGTTTTTTTCCCATTGAGTTCAATGTAAATTATAAGGCCCATAACCCTTATAGGAACCAACTTTTTTCAAAAACGAATTTCTGAAAAATTTTCAATAAATTTTTACATCATAACTATATCATAAGTTTGGAACTCCAAACTCAATTTATGGGTGAACCAACCATCGCTCATTATACATCTAATGCCTTAATATATTCTTTAACTTTGTTTATAGCAAACGTACGTATAACGTTGCATTTGTCATTTGTATTGTTTGAATACCTTTTTATCGAGAAAGTGGTTCTATTCTTCAGTTTACGCCTTCTAAACACAAGAAGTACGACTATTCTTATGAACATTTTCATCACATAACAAAAAGTAACTTCATGACGTACATGATTCAGGGGTATTTTTGAAATATTCTGTGTATCCCTTCTCTGGACACAACACAAATTATATGGGGATTTTCGGCATATAAATAGCACTTCAATCATACACTGCTCAACAAATGTTCTGATCCCTTTGAGGTTTTTTGGGGCATTGGGAGGGAGGGAAAAGCAATTCTAACACAGGTCCTTACTTTCTTTTCACACAAACTATTCCTTACGTATCATTCGCTTCCCTCTCCCCGACATAGAGCCCGACACACCAAGGAGGGGCCTGTGTCGTTCCTTCTCGTTCCTTCTCCTCCTCCTTTGGGGGGGGGGAAGGGGGGGGAGAAAAAATAAAGAAAAAAGAAAAAAAAGAAAGAAAAAATAAGAATGAGAAGAAAAAATAAATAAGAAAAACAGATTTTTTTTGGGGGGGGGGATATGACTATCGCCCTGGCAAATAAAATCACACTACAATGTTAACGCAAAAAAAACTAGATAAAGTAGCACAAGTGGTACTATTTACAAAAGAAATGTGATTTCGGTTGCACTACCCAACACAAGACACCGAACCCAACGCAAGACACCGAACAACCCCTCCCCACCCCAGATAAGAAATCAAAGACTAGACATACGCAGCAAGATACCCTCAGAGAAAAGAGAAACACGAAATCCGACATCAAAACACAAAACTAAAGACTGCACATAAACAAAATTGTACAAAATGGGGAATTCCCTTCGGGTACACGTCAAAACATGGCTGCTCTAAAATTTAAAGTTGCGCAATCTTTATTTTTTTTTATAGAATAGGAGTTGTCATGTTAATATTTTGAAAAAAGATACGGTGAAAAAACAAACCACTGAAAATGAATGGGATAAAAAGAAAAAGCAAACTAATTAATTTCATAACTTAAAGATATTTAGCTTAGGAAATTCGTTTTAGCTTAGGAAAATCATTTTCGTAGCGCCATCTACAATAAATTCCGTTAAGCAAAATGTGTCATGTCATCCAAGTGCTTGTTTCTGCAGTTGTTTTCATGATGTTCACTGCTTATTTTATCTTAATATTTTTGATGCAAATGTGCGTTTCACCATTAACATGAAAGAGGAAATTGAAAAAACATCATGCCAATGGAGATTTTCCATTTCTCTTTCTAGCATTTGTGGTTCTTGCTATTTATAGAAACATCTCAAACTTTAGATGGTTATATTTTAATCTACATTGATTTCGCTGTTAACGTTTTTCATGTTATAGATTTCATTCACTGGAAAAAATATGATGGGAAAAAATGATGAAGAGACTGACTGCTTCAAACATAATGTTCAATGTTTAAGAAATTTGATTATTTTTGATAGAGCGTGAAGAATATTTAGCCAAAGCACAGTGTAAGCAGCAACTAAGTTTGAATCTGCAGTATATTTTTTTTTTCAATATTGCTTTTGTTAAACGTCTTCAAATTCAATAGCATCATTGAAGAACAGATGAATTTGCAGCATTGACCATGCATGCACGTTTCGGGTACTTCACCCTCGTCAGTGATCCTTAATCTAAACAATATAAAATGGCCAAAGAATATGATAATTATGATGTCTTCCACTAAAATGAATTATGTGTCATTTTACTTCTGTGTATTTTATTTGTAGAATACGCAAGCGAAGTAGATGAAAATGGAATTATTTGTAACAAGATAGTATCACTGGGCAGAAGTTATAGAATTTTCCCGCAAAAGAGATAGATAAGTCTTGATTATTTGCAACAGGCTTACGTTCATTGAGATGAAAGAAAAAATTACACTAAATCAAATAATAAGGGAAGAAATGTGTACATATGACTTTTTCTCATATCATAAACTTTTCTTGGAAAAAAAAAAGTAGAGTTCGAGACGGAATCGAACCAGCGACTATTACCTTCATGGTCAGCGCCTCAGACCACTCGGCCACAGAGCGCTGATGAAAATAGATCATTAGATTTCGGTATAAGATCTACAATGAACGAAATCGTGTCCAAAATGTTGAAATTATGTCTATAAATTATTTCATATACATCTTTTGATACTTCACAGACTTTTGTAATAGGATGGTAGGTTTCGGATAAAGGATTATTTTGAATAGGGTCATTTTTAGGAGTTATCTCTCTTGATAGATAATACCTTGAAATTCTATTGCGAAGGAATCTAAATTGTGGACTTGTGGTATTTTGGTGAAATTTGATAAATATCTAAATAACTTTTTTTCTCAGAAATGTTCCATCTATCCGTACTTGATTCTCCATCATATTCTTGGAAAAAATGGCTGAAAAAGTAGGTTTTTTTCCCATTGAGTTCAATGTAAATTATAAGGCCCATAACCCTTATAGGAACCAACTTTTTTCAAAAACGAATTTCTGAAAAATTTTCAATAAATTTTTACATCATAACTATATCATAAGTTTGGAACTCCAAACTCAATTTATGGGTGAACCAATCATCGCTCATTATACATCTAATGCCTTAATATATTCTTTAACTTTGTTTATAGCAAACGTACGTATAACGTTGCATTTGTCATTTGTATTGTTTGAATACCTTTTTATCGAGAAAGTGGTTCTATTCTTCAGTTTACGCCTTCTAAACACAAGAAGTACGACTATTCTTATGAACATTTTCATCACATAACAAAAAGTAACTTCATGACGTACATGATTCAGGGGTATTTTTGAAATATTCTGTGTATCCCTTCTCTGGACACAACACAAATTATATGGGGATTTTCGGCATATAAATAGCACTTCAATCATACACTGCTCAACAAATGTTCTGATCCCTTTGAGGTTTTTTGGGGCATTGGGAGGGAGGGAAAAGCAATTCTAACACAGGTCCTTACTTTCTTTTCACACAAACTATTCCTTACGTATCATTCGCTTCCCTCTCCCCGACATAGAGCCCGACACACCAAGGAGGGGCCTGTGTCGTTCCTTCTCGTTCCTTCTCCTCCTCCTTTGGGGGGGGGGGAAGGGGGGGGAGAAAAAATAAAGAAAAAAGAAAAAAAAGAAAGAAAAAATAAGAATGAGAAGAAAAAATAAATAAGAAAAACAGATTTTTTTTTGGGGGGGGGGGGATATGACTATCGCCCTGGCAAATAAAATCACACTACAATGTTAACGCAAAAAAAACTAGATAAAGTAGCACAAGTGGTACTATTTACAAAAGAAATGTGATTTCGGTTGCACTACCCAACACAAGACACCGAACCCAACGCAAGACACCGAACAACCCCTCCCCACCCCAGATAAGAAATCAAAGACTAGACATACGCAGCAAGATACCCTCAGAGAAAAGAGAAACACGAAATCCGACATCAAAACACAAAACTAAAGACTGCACATAAACAAAATTGTACAAAATGGGGAATTCCCTTCGGGTACACGTCAAAACATGGCTGCTCTAAAATTTAAAGTTGCGCAATCTTTATTTTTTTTATAGAATAGGAGTTGTCATGTTAATATTTTGAAAAAAGATACGGTGAAAAAACAAACCACTGAAAATGAATGGGATAAAAAGAAAAAGCAAACTAATTAATTTCATAACTTAAAGATATTTAGCTTAGGAAATTCGTTTTAGCTTAGGAAAATCATTTTCGTAGCGCCATCTACAATAAATTCCGTTAAGCAAAATGTGTCATGTCATCCAAGTGCTTGTTTCTGCAGTTGTTTTCATGATGTTCACTGCTTATTTTATCTTAATATTTTTGATGCAAATGTGCGTTTCACCATTAACATGAAAGAGGAAATTGAAAAAACATCATGCCAATGGAGATTTTCCATTTCTCTTTCTAGCATTTGTGGTTCTTGCTATTTATAGAAACATCTCAAACTTTAGATGGTTATATTTTAATCTACATTGATTTCGCTGTTAACGTTTTTCATGTTATAGATTTCATTCACTGGAAAAAATATGATGGGAAAAAATGATGAAGAGACTGACTGCTTCAAACATAATGTTCAATGTTTAAGAAATTTGATTATTTTTGATAGAGCGTGAAGAATATTTAGCCAAAGCACAGTGTAAGCAGCAACTAAGTTTGAATCTGCAGTATATTTTCTTTTTTCAATATTGCTTTTGTTAAACGTCTTCAAATTCAATAGCATCATTGAAGAACAGATGAATTTGCAGCATTGACCATGCATGCACGTTTCGGGTACTTCACCCTCGTCAGTGATCCTTAATCTAAACAATATAAAATGGCCAAAGAATATGATAATTATGATGTCTTCCACTAAAATGAATTATGTGTCATTTTACTTCTGTATATTTTATTTGTAGAATACGCAAGCGAAGTAGATGAAAATGGAATTATTTGTAACAAGATAGTATCACTGGGCAGAAGTTATAGAATTTTCCCGCAAAAGAGATAGATAAGTCTTGATTATTTGCAACAGGCTTACGTTCATTGAGATGAAAGAAAAAATTACACTAAATCAAATAATAAGGGAAGAAATGTGTACATATGACTTTTTCTCATATCATAAACTTTTCTTGGAAAAAAAAAAGTAGAGTTCGAGACGGAATCGAACCAGCGACTATTACCTTCATGGTCAGCGCCTCAGACCACTCGGCCACAGAGCGCTGATGAAAATAGATCATTAGATTTCGGTATAAGATCTACAATGAACGAAATCGTGTCCAAAATGTTGAAATTATGTCTATAAATTATTTCATATACATCTTTTGATACTTCACAGACTTTTGTAATAGGATGGTAGGTTTCGGATAAAGGATTATTTTGAATAGGGTCATTTTTAGGAGTTATCTCTCTTGATAGATAATACCTTGAAATTCTATTGCGAAGGAATCTAAATTGTGGACTTGTGGTATTTTGGTGAAATTTGATAAATATCTAAATAACTTTTTTTCTCAGAAATGTTCCATCTATCCGTACTTGATTCTCCATCATATTCTTGGAAAAAATGGCTGAAAAAGTAGGTTTTTTTCCCATTGAGTTCAATGTAAATTATAAGGCCCATAACCCTTATAGGAACCAACTTTTTTCAAAAACGAATTTCTGAAAAATTTTCAATAAATTTTTACATCATAACTATATCATAAGTTTGGAACTCCAAACTCAATTTATGGGTGAACCAATCATCGCTCATTATACATCTAATGCCTTAATATATTCTTTAACTTTGTTTATAGCAAACGTACGTATAACGTTGCATTTGTCATTTGTATTGTTTGAATACCTTTTTATCGAGAAAGTGGTTCTATTCTTCAGTTTACGCCTTCTAAACACAAGAAGTACGACTATTCTTATGAACATTTTCATCACATAACAAAAAGTAACTTCATGACGTACATGATTCAGGGGTATTTTTGAAATATTCTGTGTATCCCTTCTCTGGACACAACACAAATTATATGGGGATTTTCGGCATATAAATAGCACTTCAATCATACACTGCTCAACAAATGTTCTGATCCCTTTGAGGTTTTTTGGGGCATTGGGAGGGAGGGAAAAGCAATTCTAACACAGGTCCTTACTTTCTTTTCACACAAACTATTCCTTACGTATCATTCGCTTCCCTCTCCCCGACATAGAGCCCGACACACCAAGGAGGGGCCTGTGTCGTTCCTTCTCGTTCCTTCTCCTCCTCCTTTGGGGGGGGGGGGGAAGGGGGGGGGGAGAAAAAATAAAGAAAAAAGAAAAAAAAGAAAGAAAAAATAAGAATGAGAAGAAAAAATAAATAAGAAAAACAGATTTTTTTTGGGGGGGGGGGGGGATATGACTATCGCCCTGGCAAATAAAATCACACTACAATGTTAACGCAAAAAAAACTAGATAAAGTAGCACAAGTGGTACTATTTACAAAAGAAATGTGATTTCGGTTGCACTACCCAACACAAGACACCGAACCCAACGCAAGACACCGAACAACCCCTCCCCACCCCAGATAAGAAATCAAAGACTAGACATACGCAGCAAGATACCCTCAGAGAAAAGAGAAACACGAAATCCGACATCAAAACACAAAACTAAAGACTGCACATAAACAAAATTGTACAAAATGGGGAATTCCCTTCGGGTACACGTCAAAACATGGCTGCTCTAAAATTTAAAGTTGCGCAATCTTTATTTTTTTTATAGAATAGGAGTTGTCATGTTAATATTTTGAAAAAAGATACGGTGAAAAAACAAACCACTGAAAATGAATGGGATAAAAAGAAAAAGCAAACTAATTAATTTCATAACTTAAAGATATTTAGCTTAGGAAATTCGTTTTAGCTTAGGAAAATCATTTTCGTAGCGCCATCTACAATAAATTCCGTTAAGCAAAATGTGTCATGTCATCCAAGTGCTTGTTTCTGCAGTTGTTTTCATGATGTTCACTGCTTATTTTATCTTAATATTTTTGATGCAAATGTGCGTTTCACCATTAACATGAAAGAGGAAATTGAAAAAACATCATGCCAATGGAGATTTTCCATTTCTCTTTCTAGCATTTGTGGTTCTTGCTATTTATAGAAACATCTCAAACTTTAGATGGTTATATTTTAATCTACATTGATTTCGCTGTTAACGTTTTTCATGTTATAGATTTCATTCACTGGAAAAAATATGATGGGAAAAAATGATGAAGAGACTGACTGCTTCAAACATAATGTTCAATGTTTAAGAAATTTGATTATTTTTGATAGAGCGTGAAGAATATTTAGCCAAAGCACAGTGTAAGCAGCAACTAAGTTTGAATCTGCAGTATATTTTCTTTTTTCAATATTGCTTTTGTTAAACGTCTTCAAATTCAATAGCATCATTGAAGAACAGATGAATTTGCAGCATTGACCATGCATGCACGTTTCGGGTACTTCACCCTCGTCAGTGATCCTTAATCTAAACAATATAAAATGGCCAAAGAATATGATAATTATGATGTCTTCCACTAAAATGAATTATGTGTCATTTTACTTCTGTGTATTTTATTTGTAGAATACGCAAGCGAAGTAGATGAAAATGGAATTATTTGTAACAAGATAGTATCACTGGGCAGAAGTTATAGAATTTTCCCGCAAAAGAGATAGATAAGTCTTGATTATTTGCAACAGGCTTACGTTCATTGAGATGAAAGAAAAAATTACACTAAATCAAATAATAAGGGAAGAAATGTGTACATATGACTTTTTCTCATATCATAAACTTTTCTTGGAAAAAAAAAAGTAGAGTTCGAGACGGAATCGAACCAGCGACTATTACCTTCATGGTCAGCGCCTCAGACCACTCGGCCACAGAGCGCTGATGAAAATAGATCATTAGATTTCGGTATAAGATCTACAATGAACGAAATCGTGTCCAAAATGTTGAAATTATGTCTATAAATTATTTCATATACATCTTTTGATACTTCACAGACTTTTGTAATAGGATGGTAGGTTTCGGATAAAGGATTATTTTGAATAGGGTCATTTTTAGGAGTTATCTCTCTTGATAGATAATACCTTGAAATTCTATTGCGAAGGAATCTAAATTGTGGACTTGTGGTATTTTGGTGAAATTTGATAAATATCTAAATAACTTTTTTTCTCAGAAATGTTCCATCTATCCGTACTTGATTCTCCATCATATTCTTGGAAAAAATGGCTGAAAAAGTAGGTTTTTTTCCCATTGAGTTCAATGTAAATTATAAGGCCCATAACCCTTATAGGAACCAACTTTTTTCAAAAACGAATTTCTGAAAAATTTTCAATAAATTTTTACATCATAACTATATCATAAGTTTGGAACTCCAAACTCAATTTATGGGTGAACCAATCATCGCTCATTATACATCTAATGCCTTAATATATTCTTTAACTTTGTTTATAGCAAACGTACGTATAACGTTGCATTTGTCATTTGTATTGTTTGAATACCTTTTTATCGAGAAAGTGGTTCTATTCTTCAGTTTACGCCTTCTAAACACAAGAAGTACGACTATTCTTATGAACATTTTCATCACATAACAAAAAGTAACTTCATGACGTACATGATTCAGGGGTATTTTTGAAATATTCTGTGTATCCCTTCTCTGGACACAACACAAATTATATGGGGATTTTCGGCATATAAATAGCACTTCAATCATACACTGCTCAACAAATGTTCTGATCCCTTTGAGGTTTTTTGGGGCATTGGGAGGGAGGGAAAAGCAATTCTAACACAGGTCCTTACTTTCTTTTCACACAAACTATTCCTTACGTATCATTCGCTTCCCTCTCCCCGACATAGAGCCCGACACACCAAGGAGGGGCCTGTGTCGTTCCTTCTCGTTCCTTCTCCTCCTCCTTTGGGGGGGGGGGGAAGGGGGGGGGAGAAAAAATAAAGAAAAAAGAAAAAAAGAAAGAAAAAATAAGAATGAGAAGAAAAAATAAATAAGAAAAACAGATTTTTTTTGGGGGGGGGGGATATGACTATCGCCCTGGCAAATAAAATCACACTACAATGTTAACGCAAAAAAAACTAGATAAAGTAGCACAAGTGGTACTATTTACAAAAGAAATGTGATTTCGGTTGCACTACCCAACACAAGACACCGAACCCAACGCAAGACACCGAACAACCCCTCCCCACCCCAGATAAGAAATCAAAGACTAGACATACGCAGCAAGATACCCTCAGAGAAAAGAGAAACACGAAATCCGACATCAAAACACAAAACTAAAGACTGCACATAAACAAAATTGTACAAAATGGGGAATTCCCTTCGGGTACACGTCAAAACATGGCTGCTCTAAAATTTAAAGTTGCGCAATCTTTATTTTTTTTATAGAATAGGAGTTGTCATGTTAATATTTTGAAAAAAGATACGGTGAAAAAACAAACCACTGAAAATGAATGGGATAAAAAGAAAAAGCAAACTAATTAATTTCATAACTTAAAGATATTTAGCTTAGGAAATTCGTTTTAGCTTAGGAAAATCATTTTCGTAGCGCCATCTACAATAAATTCCGTTAAGCAAAATGTGTCATGTCATCCAAGTGCTTGTTTCTGCAGTTGTTTTCATGATGTTCACTGCTTATTTTATCTTAATATTTTTGATGCAAATGTGCGTTTCACCATTAACATGAAAGAGGAAATTGAAAAAAACATCATGCCAATGGAGATTTTCCATTTCTCTTTCTAGCATTTGTGGTTCTTGCTATTTATAGAAACATCTCAAACTTTAGATGGTTATATTTTAATCTACATTGATTTCGCTGTTAACGTTTTTCATGTTATAGATTTCATTCACTGGAAAAAATATGATGGGAAAAAATGATGAAGAGACTGACTGCTTCAAACATAATGTTCAATGTTTAAGAAATTTGATTATTTTTGATAGAGCGTGAAGAATATTTAGCCAAAGCACAGTGTAAGCAGCAACTAAGTTTGAATCTGCAGTATATTTTCTTTTTTCAATATTGCTTTTGTTAAACGTCTTCAAATTCAATAGCATCATTGAAGAACAGATGAATTTGCAGCATTGACCATGCATGCACGTTTCGGGTACTTCACCCTCGTCAGTGATCCTTAATCTAAACAATATAAAATGGCCAAAGAATATGATAATTATGATGTCTTCCACTAAAATGAATTATGTGTCATTTTACTTCTGTGTATTTTATTTGTAGAATACGCAAGCGAAGTAGATGAAAATGGAATTATTTGTAACAAGATAGTATCACTGGGCAGAAGTTATAGAATTTTCCCGCAAAAGAGATAGATAAGTCTTGATTATTTGCAACAGGCTTACGTTCATTGAGATGAAAGAAAAAATTACACTAAATCAAATAATAAGGGAAGAAATGTGTACATATGACTTTTTCTCATATCATAAACTTTTCTTGGAAAAAAAAAAGTAGAGTTCGAGACGGAATCGAACCAGCGACTATTACCTTCATGGTCAGCGCCTTAGACCACTCGACCACAGAGCGCTGATGAAAATAGATCATTAGATTTCGGTATAAGATCTACAATGAACGAAATCGTGTCCAAAATGTTGAAATTATGTCTATAAATTATTTCATATACATCTTTTGATACTTCACAGACTTTTGTAATAGGATGGTAGGTTTCGGATAAAGGATTATTTTGAATAGGGTCATTTTTAGGAGTTATCTCTCTTGATAGATAATACCTTGAAATTCTATTGCGAAGGAATCTAAATTGTGGACTTGTGGTATTTTGGTGAAATTTGATAAATATCTAAATAACTTTTTTTCTCAGAAATGTTCCATCTATCCGTACTTGATTCTCCATCATATTCTTGGAAAAAATGGCTGAAAAAGTAGGTTTTTTTCCCATTGAGTTCAATGTAAATTATAAGGCCCATAACCCTTATAGGAACCAACTTTTTTCAAAAACGAATTTCTGAAAAATTTTCAATAAATTTTTACATCATAACTATATCATAAGTTTGGAACTCCAAACTCAATTTATGGGTGAACCAATCATCGCTCATTATACATCTAATGCCTTAATATATTATTTAACTTTGTTTATAGCAAACGTACGTATAACGTTGCATTTGTCATTTGTATTGTTTGAATACCTTTTTATCGAGAAAGTGGTTCTATTCTTCAGTTTACGCCTTCTAAACACAAGAAGTACGACTATTCTTATGAACATTTTCATCACATAACAAAAAGTAACTTCATGACGTACATGATTCAGGGGTATTTTTGAAATATTCTGCGTATCCCTTCTCTGGACACAACACAAATTATATGGGGATTTTCGGCATATAAATAGCACTTCAATCATACACTGCTCAACAAATGTTCTGATCCCTTTGAGGTTTTTTGGGGCATTGGGAGGGAGGGAAAAGCAATTCTAACACAGGTCCTTACTTTCTTTTCACACAAACTATTCCTTACGTATCATTCGCTTCCCTCTCCCCGACATAGAGCCCGACACACCAAGGAGGGGCCTGTGTCGTTCCTTCTCGTTCCTTCTCCTCCTCCTTTGGGGGGGGGGGGAAGGGGGGGGGAGAAAAAAATAAAGAAAAAAGAAAAAAAGAAAGAAAAAATAAGAATGAGAAGAAAAAATAAATAAGAAAAACAGATTTTTTTGGGGGGGGGATATGACTATCGCCCTGGCAAATAAAATCACACTACAATGTTAACGCAAAAAAAACTAGATAAAGTAGCACAAGTGGTACTATTTACAAAAGAAATGTGATTTCGGTTGCACTACCCAACACAAGACACCGAACCCAACGCAAGACACCGAACAACCCCTCCCCACCCCAGATAAGAAATCAAAGACTAGACATACGCAGCAAGATACCCTCAGAGAAAAGAGAAACACGAAATCCGACATCAAAACACAAAACTAAAGACTGCACATAAACAAAATTGTACAAAATGGGGAATTCCCTTCGGGTACACGTCAAAACATGGCTGCTCTAAAATTTAAAGTTGCGCAATCTTTATTTTTTTTATAGAATAGGAGTTGTCATGTTAATATTTTGAAAAAAGATACGGTGAAAAAACAAACCACTGAAAATGAATGGGATAAAAAGAAAAAGCAAACTAATTAATTTCATAACTTAAAGATATTTAGCTTAGGAAATTCGTTTTAGCTTAGGAAAATCATTTTCGTAGCGCCATCTACAATAAATTCCGTTAAGCAAAATGTGTCATGTCATCCAAGTGCTTGTTTCTGCAGTTGTTTTCATGATGTTCACTGCTTATTTTATCTTAATATTTTTGATGCAAATGTGCGTTTCACCATTAACATGAAAGAGGAAATTGAAAAAACATCATGCCAATGGAGATTTTCCATTTCTCTTTCTAGCATTTGTGGTTCTTGCTATTTATAGAAGCATCTCAAACTTTAGATGGTTATATTTTAATCTACATTGATTTCGCTGTTAACGTTTTTCATGTTATAGATTTCATTCACTGGAAAAAATATGATGGGAAAAAATGATGAAGAGACTGACTGCTTCAAACATAATGTTCAATGTTTAAGAAATTTGATTATTTTTGATAGAGCGTGAAGAATATTTAGCCAAAGCACAGTGTAAGCAGCAACTAAGTTTGAATCTGCAGTATATTTTCTTTTTTCAATATTGCTTTTGTTAAACGTCTTCAAATTCAATAGCATCATTGAAGAACAGATGAATTTGCAGCATTGACCATGCATGCACGTTTCGGGTACTTCACCCTCGTCAGTGATCCTTAATCTAAACAATATAAAATGGCCAAAGAATATGATAATTATGATGTCTTCCACTAAAATGAATTATGTGTCATTTTACTTCTGTGTATTTTATTTGTAGAATACGCAAGCGAAGCAGATGAAAATGGAATTATTTGTAACAAGATAGTATCACTGGGCAGAAGTTATAGAATTTTCCCGCAAAAGAGATAGATAAGTCTTGATTATTTGCAACAGGCTTACGTTCATTGAGATGAAAGAAAAAATTACACTAAATCAAATAATAAGGGAAGAAATGTGTACATATGACTTTTTCTCATATCATAAACTTTTCTTCGAAAAAAAAAGTAGAGTTCGAGACGGAATCGAACCAGCGACTATTACCTTCATGGTCAGCGCCTCAGACCACTCGGCCACAGAGCGCTGATGAAAATAGATCATTAGATTTCGGTATAAGATCTACAATGAACGAAATCGTGTCCAAAATGTTGAAATTATGTCTATAAATTATTTCATATACATCTTTTGATACTTCACAGACTTTTGTAATAGGATGGTAGGTTTCGGATAAAGGATTATTTTGAATAGGGTCATTTTTAGGAGTTATCTCTCTTGATAGATAATACCTTGAAATTCTATTGCGAAGGAATCTAAATTGTGGACTTGTGGTATTTTGGTGAAATTTGATAAATATCTAAATAACTTTTTTTCTCAGAAATGTTCCATCTATCCGTACTTGATTCTCCATCATATTCTTGGAAAAAATGGCTGAAAAAGTAGTTTTTTTCCCATTGAGTTCAATGTAAATTATAAGGCCCATAACCCTTATAGGAACCAACTTTTTTCAAAAACGAATTTCTGAAAAATTTTCAATAAATTTTTACATCATAACTATATCATAAGTTTGGAACTCCAAACTCAATTTATGGGTGAACCAATCATCGCTCATTATACATCTAATGCCTTAATATATTATTTAACTTTGTTTATAGCAAACGTACGTATAACGTTGCATTTGTCATTTGTATTGTTTGAATACCTTTTTATCGAGAAAGTGGTTCTATTCTTCAGTTTACGCCTTCTAAACACAAGAAGTACGACTATTCTTATGAACATTTTCATCACATAACAAAAAGTAACTTCATGACGTACATGATTCAGGGGTATTTTTGAAATATTCTGCGTATCCCTTCTCTGGACACAACACAAATTATATGGGGATTTTCGGCATATAAATAGCACTTCAATCATACACTGCTCAACAAATGTTCTGATCCCTTTGAGGTTTTTTGGGGCATTGGGAGGGAGGGAAAAGCAATTCTAACACAGGTCCTTACTTTCTTTTCACACAAACTATTCCTTACGTATCATTCGCTTCCCTCTCCCCGACATAGAGCCCGACACACCAAGGAGGGGCCTGTGTCGTTCCTTCTCGTTCCTTCTCCTCCTCCTTTGGGGGGGGGGAAGGGGGGGGGAGAAAAAATAAAGAAAAAAGAAAAAAAAGAAAGAAAAAATAAGAATGAGAAGAAAAAATAAATAAGAAAAACAGATTTTTTTTGGGGGGGGGATATGACTATCGCCCTGGCAAATAAAATCACACTACAATGTTAACGCAAAAAAAACTAGATAAAGTAGCACAAGTGGTACTATTTACAAAAGAAATGTGATTTCGGTTGCACTACCCAACACAAGACACCGAACCCAACGCAAGACACCGAACAACCCCTCCCCACCCCAGATAAGAAATCAAAGACTAGACATACGCAGCAAGATACCCTCAGAGAAAAGAGAAACACGAAATCCGACATCAAAACACAAAACTAAAGACTGCACATAAACAAAATTGTACAAAATGGGGAATTCCCTTCGGGTACACGTCAAAACATGGCTGCTCTAAAATTTAAAGTTGCGCAATCTTTATTTTTTTTATAGAATAGGAGTTGTCATGTTAATATTTTGAAAAAAGATACGGTGAAAAAACAAACCACTGAAAATGAATGGGATAAAAAGAAAAAGCAAACTAATTAATTTCATAACTTAAAGATATTTAGCTTAGGAAATTCGTTTTAGCTTAGGAAAATCATTTTCGTAGCGCCATCTACAATAAATTCCGTTAAGCAAAATGTGTCATGTCATCCAAGTGCTTGTTTCTGCAGTTGTTTTCATGATGTTCACTGCTTATTTTATCTTAATATTTTTGATGCAAATGTGCGTTTCACCATTAACATGAAAGAGGAAATTGAAAAAACATCATGCCAATGGAGATTTTCCATTTCTCTTTCTAGCATTTGTGGTTCTTGCTATTTATAGAAACATCTCAAACTTTAGATGGTTATATTTTAATCTACATTGATTTCGCTGTTAACGTTTTTCATGTTATAGATTTCATTCACTGGAAAAAATATGATGGGAAAAAATGATGAAGAGACTGACTGCTTCAAACATAATGTTCAATGTTTAAGAAATTTGATTATTTTTGATAGAGCGTGAAGAATATTTAGCCAAAGCACAGTGTAAGCAGCAACTAAGTTTGAATCTGCAGTATATTTTCTTTTTTCAATATTGCTTTTGTTAAACGTCTTCAAATTCAATAGCATCATTGAAGAACAGATGAATTTGCAGCATTGACCATGCATGCACGTTTCGGGTACTTCACCCTCGTCAGTGATCCTTAATCTAAACAATATAAAATGGCCAAAGAATATGATAATTATGATGTCTTCCACTAAAATGAATTATGTGTCATTTTACTTCTGTGTATTTTATTTGTAGAATACGCAAGCGAAGTAGATGAAAATGGAATTATTTGTAACAAGATAGTATCACTGGGCAGAAGTTATAGAATTTTCCCGCAAAAGAGATAGATAAGTCTTGATTATTTGCAACAGGCTTACGTTCATTGAGATGAAAGAAAAAATTACACTAAATCAAATAATAAGGGAAGAAATGTGTACATATGACTTTTTCTCATATCATAAACTTTTCTTGGAAAAAAAAAAGTAGAGTTCGAGACGGAATCGAACCAGCGACTATTACCTTCATGGTCAGCGCCTCAGACCACTCGGCCACAGAGCGCTGATGAAAATAGATCATTAGATTTCGGTATAAGATCTACAATGAACGAAATCGTGTCCAAAATGTTGAAATTATGTCTATAAATTATTTCATATACATCTTTTGATACTTCACAGACTTTTGTAATAGGATGGTAGGTTTCGGATAAAGGATTATTTTGAATAGGGTCATTTTTAGGAGTTATCTCTCTTGATAGATAATACCTTGAAATTCTATTGCGAAGGAATCTAAATTGTGGACTTGTGGTATTTTGGTGAAATTTGATAAATATCTAAATAACTTTTTTTCTCAGAAATGTTCCATCTATCCGTACTTGATTCTCCATCATATTCTTGGAAAAAATGGCTGAAAAAGTAGGTTTTTTTCCCATTGAGTTCAATGTAAATTATAAGGCCCATAACCCTTATAGGAACCAACTTTTTTCAAAAACGAATTTCTGAAAAATTTTCAATAAATTTTTACATCATAACTATATCATAAGTTTGGAACTCCAAACTCAATTTATGGGTGAACCAATCATCGCTCATTATACATCTAATGCCTTAATATATTCTTTAACTTTGTTTATAGCAAACGTACGTATAACGTTGCATTTGTCATTTGTATTGTTTGAATACCTTTTTATCGAGAAAGTGGTTCTATTCTTCAGTTTACGCCTTCTAAACACAAGAAGTACGACTATTCTTATGAACATTTTCATCACATAACAAAAAGTAACTTCATGACGTACATGATTCAGGGGTATTTTTGAAATATTCTGTGTATCCCTTCTCTGGACACAACACAAATTATATGGGGATTTTCGGCATATAAATAGCACTTCAATCATACACTGCTCAACAAATGTTCTGATCCCTTTGAGGTTTTTTGGGGCATTGGGAGGGAGGGAAAAGCAATTCTAACACAGGTCCTTACTTTCTTTTCACACAAACTATTCCTTACGTATCATTCGCTTCCCTCTCCCCGACATAGAGCCCGACACACCAAGGAGGGGCCTGTGTCGTTCCTTCTCGTTCCTTCTCCTCCTCCTTTGGGGGGGGGGGAAGGGGGGGGGAGAAAAAATAAAGAAAAAAGAAAAAAAAGAAAGAAAAAATAAGAATGAGAAGAAAAAATAAATAAGAAAAACAGATTTTTTTTTGGGGGGGGGGATATGACTATCGCCCTGGCAAATAAAATCACACTACAATGTTAACGCAAAAAAAACTAGATAAAGTAGCACAAGTGGTACTATTTACAAAAGAAATGTGATTTCGGTTGCACTACCCAACACAAGACACCGAACCCAACGCAAGACACCGAACAACCCCTCCCCACCCCAGATAAGAAATCAAAGACTAGACATACGCAGCAAGATACCCTCAGAGAAAAGAGAAACACGAAATCCGACATCAAAACACAAAACTAAAGACTGCACATAAACAAAATTGTACAAAATGGGGAATTCCCTTCGGGTACACGTCAAAACATGGCTGCTCTAAAATTTAAAGTTGCGCAATCTTTATTTTTTTTATAGAATAGGAGTTGTCATGTTAATATTTTGAAAAAAGATACGGTGAAAAAACAAACCACTGAAAATGAATGGGATAAAAAGAAAAAGCAAACTAATTAATTTCATAACTTAAAGATATTTAGCTTAGGAAATTCGTTTTAGCTTAGGAAAATCATTTTCGTAGCGCCATCTACAATAAATTCCGTTAAGCAAAATGTGTCATGTCATCCAAGTGCTTGTTTCTGCAGTTGTTTTCATGATGTTCACTGCTTATTTTATCTTAATATTTTTGATGCAAATGTGCGTTTCACCATTAACATGAAAGAGGAAATTGAAAAAAACATCATGCCAATGGAGATTTTCCATTTCTCTTTCTAGCATTTGTGGTTCTTGCTATTTATAGAAACATCTCAAACTTTAGATGGTTATATTTTAATCTACATTGATTTCGCTGTTAACGTTTTTCATGTTATAGATTTCATTCACTGGAAAAAATATGATGGGAAAAAATGATGAAGAGACTGACTGCTTCAAACATAATGTTCAATGTTTAAGAAATTTGATTATTTTTGATAGAGCGTGAAGAATATTTAGCCAAAGCACAGTGTAAGCAGCAACTAAGTTTGAATCTGCAGTATATTTTCTTTTTTCAATATTGCTTTTGTTAAACGTCTTCAAATTCAATAGCATCATTGAAGAACAGATGAATTTGCAGCATTGACCATGCATGCACGTTTCGGGTACTTCACCCTCGTCAGTGATCCTTAATCTAAACAATATAAAATGGCCAAAGAATATGATAATTATGATGTCTTCCACTAAAATGAATTATGTGTCATTTTACTTCTGTGTATTTTATTTGTAGAATACGCAAGCGAAGTAGATGAAAATGGAATTATTTGTAACAAGATAGTATCACTGGGCAGAAGTTATAGAATTTTCCCGCAAAAGAGATAGATAAGTCTTGATTATTTGCAACAGGCTTACGTTCATTGAGATGAAAGAAAAAATTACACTAAATCAAATAATAAGGGAAGAAATGTGTACATATGACTTTTTCTCATATCATAAACTTTTCTTGGAAAAAAAAAAGTAGAGTTCGAGACGGAATCGAACCAGCGACTATTACCTTCATGGTCAGCGCCTTAGACCACTCGACCACAGAGCGCTGATGAAAATAGATCATTAGATTTCGGTATAAGATCTACAATGAACGAAATCGTGTCCAAAATGTTGAAATTATGTCTATAAATTATTTCATATACATCTTTTGATACTTCACAGACTTTTGTAATAGGATGGTAGGTTTCGGATAAAGGATTATTTTGAATAGGGTCATTTTTAGGAGTTATCTCTCTTGATAGATAATACCTTGAAATTCTATTGCGAAGGAATCTAAATTGTGGACTTGTGGTATTTTGGTGAAATTTGATAAATATCTAAATAACTTTTTTTCTCAGAAATGTTCCATCTATCCGTACTTGATTCTCCATCATATTCTTGGAAAAAATGGCTGAAAAAGTAGGTTTTTTTCCCATTGAGTTCAATGTAAATTATAAGGCCCATAACCCTTATAGGAACCAACTTTTTTCAAAAACGAATTTCTGAAAAATTTTCAATAAATTTTTACATCATAACTATATCATAAGTTTGGAACTCCAAACTCAATTTATGGGTGAACCAATCATCGCTCATTATACATCTAATGCCTTAATATATTATTTAACTTTGTTTATAGCAAACGTACGTATAACGTTGCATTTGTCATTTGTATTGTTTGAATACCTTTTTATCGAGAAAGTGGTTCTATTCTTCAGTTTACGCCTTCTAAACACAAGAAGTACGACTATTCTTATGAACATTTTCATCACATAACAAAAAGTAACTTCATGACGTACATGATTCAGGGGTATTTTTGAAATATTCTGCGTATCCCTTCTCTGGACACAACACAAATTATATGGGGATTTTCGGCATATAAATAGCACTTCAATCATACACTGCTCAACAAATGTTCTGATCCCTTTGAGGTTTTTTGGGGCATTGGGAGGGAGGGAAAAGCAATTCTAACACAGGTCCTTACTTTCTTTTCACACAAACTATTCCTTACGTATCATTCGCTTCCCTCTCCCCGACATAGAGCCCGACACACCAAGGAGGGGCCTGTGTCGTTCCTTCTCGTTCCTTCTCCTCCTCCTTTGGGGGGGGGGGGGGGAAGGGGGGGGAGAAAAAAATAAAGAAAAAAGAAAAAAAGAAAGAAAAAATAAGAATGAGAAGAAAAAATAAATAAGAAAAACAGATTTTTTTGGGGGGGGGGGGGGGGATATGACTATCGCCCTGGCAAATAAAATCACACTACAATGTTAACGCAAAAAAAACTAGATAAAGTAGCACAAGTGGTACTATTTACAAAAGAAATGTGATTTCGGTTGCACTACCCAACACAAGACACCGAACCCAACGCAAGACACCGAACAACCCCTCCCCACCCCAGATAAGAAATCAAAGACTAGACATACGCAGCAAGATACCCTCAGAGAAAAGAGAAACACGAAATCCGACATCAAAACACAAAACTAAAGACTGCACATAAACAAAATTGTACAAAATGGGGAATTCCCTTCGGGTACACGTCAAAACATGGCTGCTCTAAAATTTAAAGTTGCGCAATCTTTATTTTTTTTATAGAATAGGAGTTGTCATGTTAATATTTTGAAAAAAGATACGGTGAAAAAACAAACCACTGAAAATGAATGGGATAAAAAGAAAAAGCAAACTAATTAATTTCATAACTTAAAGATATTTAGCTTAGGAAATTCGTTTTAGCTTAGGAAAATCATTTTCGTAGCGCCATCTACAATAAATTCCGTTAAGCAAAATGTGTCATGTCATCCAAGTGCTTGTTTCTGCAGTTGTTTTCATGATGTTCACTGCTTATTTTATCTTAATATTTTTGATGCAAATGTGCGTTTCACCATTAACATGAAAGAGGAAATTGAAAAAACATCATGCCAATGGAGATTTTCCATTTCTCTTTCTAGCATTTGTGGTTCTTGCTATTTATAGAAGCATCTCAAACTTTAGATGGTTATATTTTAATCTACATTGATTTCGCTGTTAACGTTTTTCATGTTATAGATTTCATTCACTGGAAAAAATATGATGGGAAAAAATGATGAAGAGACTGACTGCTTCAAACATAATGTTCAATGTTTAAGAAATTTGATTATTTTTGATAGAGCGTGAAGAATATTTAGCCAAAGCACAGTGTAAGCAGCAACTAAGTTTGAATCTGCAGTATATTTTCTTTTTTCAATATTGCTTTTGTTAAACGTCTTCAAATTCAATAGCATCATTGAAGAACAGATGAATTTGCAGCATTGACCATGCATGCACGTTTCGGGTACTTCACCCTCGTCAGTGATCCTTAATCTAAACAATATAAAATGGCCAAAGAATATGATAATTATGATGTCTTCCACTAAAATGAATTATGTGTCATTTTACTTCTGTGTATTTTATTTGTAGAATACGCAAGCGAAGCAGATGAAAATGGAATTATTTGTAACAAGATAGTATCACTGGGCAGAAGTTATAGAATTTTCCCGCAAAAGAGATAGATAAGTCTTGATTATTTGCAACAGGCTTACGTTCATTGAGATGAAAGAAAAAATTACACTAAATCAAATAATAAGGGAAGAAATGTGTACATATGACTTTTTCTCATATCATAAACTTTTCTTCGAAAAAAAAAGTAGAGTTCGAGACGGAATCGAACCAGCGACTATTACCTTCATGGTCAGCGCCTCAGACCACTCGGCCACAGAGCGCTGATGAAAATAGATCATTAGATTTCGGTATAAGATCTACAATGAACGAAATCGTGTCCAAAATGTTGAAATTATGTCTATAAATTATTTCATATACATCTTTTGATACTTCACAGACTTTTGTAATAGGATGGTAGGTTTCGGATAAAGGATTATTTTGAATAGGGTCATTTTTAGGAGTTATCTCTCTTGATAGATAATACCTTGAAATTCTATTGCGAAGGAATCTAAATTGTGGACTTGTGGTATTTTGGTGAAATTTGATAAATATCTAAATAACTTTTTTTCTCAGAAATGTTCCATCTATCCGTACTTGATTCTCCATCATATTCTTGGAAAAAATGGCTGAAAAAGTAGTTTTTTTCCCATTGAGTTCAATGTAAATTATAAGGCCCATAACCCTTATAGGAACCAACTTTTTTCAAAAACGAATTTCTGAAAAATTTTCAATAAATTTTTACATCATAACTATATCATAAGTTTGGAACTCCAAACTCAATTTATGGGTGAACCAATCATCGCTCATTATACATCTAATGCCTTAATATATTCTTTAACTTTGTTTATAGCAAACGTACGTATAACGTTGCATTTGTCATTTGTATTGTTTGAATACCTTTTCATCGAGAAAGTGGTTCTATTCTTCAGTTTACGCCTTCTAAACACAAGAAGTACGACTATTCTTATGAACATTTTCATCACATAACAAAAAGTAACTTCATGACGTACATGATTCAGGGGTATTTTTGAAATATTCTGTGTATCCCTTCTCTGGACACAACACAAATTATATGGGGATTTTCGGCATATAAATAGCACTTCAATCATACACTGCTCAACAAATGTTCTGATCCCTTTGAGGTTTTTTGGGGCATTGGGAGGGAGGGAAAAGCAATTCTAACACAGGTCCTTACTTTCTTTTCACACAAACTATTCCTTACGTATCATTCGCTTCCCTCTCCCCGACATAGAGCCCGACACACCAAGGAGGGGCCTGTGTCGTTCCTTCTCGTTCCTTCTCCTCCTCCTTTGGGGGGGGGAAGGGGGGGGGGGAGAAAAAATAAAGAAAAAAGAAAAAAAAAAGAAAGAAAAAATAAGAATGAGAAGAAAAAATAAATAAGAAAACAGATTTTTTTTTGGGGGGGGGGATATGACTATCGCCCTGGCAAATAAAATCACACTACAATGTTAACGCAAAAAAAACTAGATAAAGTAGCACAAGTGGTACTATTTACAAAAGAAATGTGATTTCGGTTGCACTACCCAACACAAGACACCGAACCCAACGCAAGACACCGAACAACCCCTCCCCACCCCAGATAAGAAATCAAAGACTAGACATACGCAGCAAGATACCCTCAGAGAAAAGAGAAACACGAAATCCGACATCAAAACACAAAACTAAAGACTGCACATAAACAAAATTGTACAAAATGGGGAATTCCCTTCGGGTACACGTCAAAACATGGCTGCTCTAAAATTTAAAGTTGCGCAATCTTTATTTTTTTTATAGAATAGGAGTTGTCATGTTAATATTTTGAAAAAAGATACGGTGAAAAAACAAACCACTGAAAATGAATGGGATAAAAAGAAAAAGCAAACTAATTAATTTCATAACTTAAAGATATTTAGCTTAGGAAATTCGTTTTAGCTTAGGAAAATCATTTTCGTAGCGCCATCTACAATAAATTCCGTTAAGCAAAATGTGTCATGTCATCCAAGTGCTTGTTTCTGCAGTTGTTTTCATGATGTTCACTGCTTATTTTATCTTAATATTTTTGATGCAAATGTGCGTTTCACCATTAACATGAAAGAGGAAATTGAAAAAACATCATGCCAATGGAGATTTTCCATTTCTCTTTCTAGCATTTGTGGTTCTTGCTATTTATAGAAACATCTCAAACTTTAGATGGTTATATTTTAATCTACATTGATTTCGCTGTTAACGTTTTTCATGTTATAGATTTCATTCACTGGAAAAAATATGATGGGAAAAAATGATGAAGAGACTGACTGCTTCAAACATAATGTTCAATGTTTAAGAAATTTGATTATTTTTGATAGAGCGTGAAGAATATTTAGCCAAAGCACAGTGTAAGCAGCAACTAAGTTTGAATCTGCAGTATATTTTCTTTTTTCAATATTGCTTTTGTTAAACGTCTTCAAATTCAATAGCATCATTGAAGAACAGATGAATTTGCAGCATTGACCATGCATGCACGTTTCGGGTACTTCACCCTCGTCAGTGATCCTTAATCTAAACAATATAAAATGGCCAAAGAATATGATAATTATGATGTCTTCCACTAAAATGAATTATGTGTCATTTTACTTCTGTGTATTTTATTTGTAGAATACGCAAGCGAAGTAGATGAAAATGGAATTATTTGTAACAAGATAGTATCACTGGGCAGAAGTTATAGAACTTTCCCGCAAAAGAGATAGATAAGTCTTGATTATTTGCAACAGGCTTACGTTCATTGAGATGAAAGAAAAAATTACACTAAATCAAATAATAAGGGAAGAAATGTGTACATATGACTTTTTCTCATATCATAAACTTTTCTTGGAAAAAAAAGTAGAGTTCGAGACGGAATCGAACCAGCGACTATTACCTTCATGGTCAGCGCCTCAGACCACTCGGCCACAGAGCGCTGATGAAAATAGATCATTAGATTTCGGTATAAGATCTACAATGAACGAAATCGTGTCCAAAATGTTGAAATTATGTCTATAAATTATTTCATATACATCTTTTGATACTTCACAGACTTTTGTAATAGGATGGTAGGTTTCGGATAAAGGATTATTTTGAATAGGGTCATTTTTAGGAGTTATCTCTCTTGATAGATAATACCTTGAAATTCTATTGCGAAGGAATCTAAATTGTGGACTTGTGGTATTTTGGTGAAATTTGATAAATATCTAAATAACTTTTTTTCTCAGAAATGTTCCATCTATCCGTACTTGATTCTCCATCATATTCTTGGAAAAAATGGCTGAAAAAGTAGTTTTTTTCCCATTGAGTTCAATGTAAATTATAAGGCCCATAACCCTTATAGGAACCAACTTTTTTCAAAAACGAATTTCTGAAAAATTTTCAATAAATTTTTACATCATAACTATATCATAAGTTTGGAACTCCAAACTCAATTTATGGGTGAACCAATCATCGCTCATTATACATCTAATGCCTTAATATATTCTTTAACTTTGTTTATAGCAAACGTACGTATAACGTTGCATTTGTCATTTGTATTGTTTGAATACCTTTTTATCGAGAAAGTGGTTCTATTCTTCAGTTTACGCCTTCTAAACACAAGAAGTACGACTATTCTTATGAACATTTTCATCACATAACAAAAAGTAACTTCATGACGTACATGATTCAGGGGTATTTTTAGCTCGCCGGGACGAATGTCCGGAGAGCTATTGTCATACCCCCGGCGTCTGCGTCTGCGTGCGCGTGCACAAAAACTTTAACCTTGCTTATAACTTTTAAACCAATACAGATTGGGCTTTCATATTTCACATGTGCATTCCTTGTGACAAGACCTTTCCATGGATACCAAAATTTTTGACCTTGTGACCTTGACCTTGGAGATTGACCTTCTTTTGAAAAACTTTAACCTTGGCCATATTTTTGGAATGGTAAGTGATAGGGCTTTGATATTTCACATGTGTATTCCTTGTGACAAGACCTTTCCATGGATACCAAAATTTTTGACCTTGTGACCTTGACCTTGGAGATTGACCTACTTTTGAAAAACTTTAACCTTGGCCATATTTTTGGAATGGTAAGTGATAGGGCTTTGATATTTCACATGTGTATTCCTTGTGACAAGACCTTTCCATGGATACCAAAATTTTTGACCTTGTGACCTTGACCTTGGAGATTGACCTACTTTTGAAAAACTTTAACCTTGGTCATATTTTTGGAATGGTAAGTGATAGGGCTTTGATATTTCACATGTGTATTCCTTGTGACAAGACCTTTCCATGGATACCAAAATTTTTGACCTTGTGACCTCGACCTTGGAGATTGACCTACTTTTGAAAAACTTTAACCTTGGTCATATTTTTGGAATGGTAAGTGATAGGGCTTTGATATTTCACATGTGTATTCCTTGTGACAAGACGTTTCCATGGATACCAAAATTTTTGACCTTGTGACCTTGACCTTGGAGATGATTGACCTACTTTTGAAAAACTTTAACCTTGGCCATATTTTTGGAATGGTAAGTGATAGGGCTTTGATATTTCACATGTGTATTCCTTGTGACAAGACCTTTCCATGGATACCAAAATTTTTGACCTTGTGACCTTGACCTTGGAGATGATTGACCTACTTTTGAAAAACTTTAACCTTGGCCATATTTTTTGAATGGTTAGTGATAGGGCTTTGATATTTCACATGTGCATTCCTTGTGATAAGACCTTTTTTATTGTTGTTGTTGCAATTTACATATGGTTGCCACCGGCGAGCTATGTTGTCATTCTGACAAGTCTGGTTGAAATATTCTGTGTATCCCTTCTCTGGACACAACACAAATTATATGGGGATTTTCGGCATATAAATAGCACTTCAATCATACACTGCTCAACAAATGTTCTGATCCCTTTGAGGTTTTTTGGGGCATTGGGAGGGAGGGAAAAGCAATTCTAACACAGGTCCTTACTTTCTTTTCACACAAACTATTCCTTACGTATCATTCGCTTCCCTCTCCCCGACATAGAGCCCGACACACCAAGGAGGGGCCTGTGTCGTTCCTTCTCGTTCCTTCTCCTCCTTTGGGGGGGGGGGGAAGGGGGGGGGAGAAAAAATAAAGAAAAAAGAAAAAAAAAGAAAGAAAAAATAAGAATGAGAAGAAAAAATAAATAAGAAAAACAGATTTTTTTGGGGGGGGGATATGACTATCGCCCTGGCAAATAAAATCACACTACAATGTTAACGCAAAAAAAACTAGATAAAGTAGCACAAGTGGTACTATTTACAAAAGAAATGTGATTTCGGTTGCACTACCCAACACAAGACACCGAACCCAACGCAAGACACCGAACAACCCCTCCCCACCCCAGATAAGAAATCAAAGACTAGACATACGCAGCAAGATACCCTCAGAGAAAAGAGAAACACGAAATCCGACATCAAAACACAAAACTAAAGACTGCACATAAACAAAATTGTACAAAATGGGGAATTCCCTTCGGGTACACGTCAAAACATGGCTGCTCTAAAAGGAGAAGGTACGTTATGGGCCAAAATCGGCCCTATCTGAGAAATGAAGCAAACTTTGAACAATGAAAATATAAGATTTACAGAATGTAAATCAGTTTAAATTTTGAGAATCGGGTATTCTGTTTTGATTTTATAGCAATTTGAAAACTCGCAGGTAAGCTTTCTGTGTCACTGACTTTGACGTCATATGACGTTATGATCACGTCGTGATATAACGCTGTCAAATAACAAATTGCTGTATTCTTACATTATTCAAAATGATTGTTTTGCTCAAGTTTTTGCCATGAAACGATTTCATGAATCCTCGAAAATCTGCGATTGATAAAGTATTGTACGTCGTCTTTTAGCTTCTGGGTTATTCTTGGAGAATGTCTCATTTTAATGCTATATGTAACTGATTCTAGAATTTAAGGGAATTACGATGTTTTTAAAAATCATATCCGTGCATATTTTACATAGTCATTTAAATGAACGAAAAGACATAGATATTACCGTTTAAATTTGAGATTGGGGATGTAGTGAATATCAGAAAGTCAATTAGTCTGGGAGAGCAACTAGGGTCCCTGTCCAAGGGGTCAAGGGCGTTCCTGAAGGGGGACGGAAAATTATCTTGCTGCGATTGACCGTTTTGCTTGATGAAGGCAGTATTGAAATAACCATTTGAAATCTTTGTCATGGTTATTGGATTGTTATAAAAAGCTATAATTTATGATCGAGAATTATCTGATGGGCATAGCAAGCCAGCTGTTTTTAAGGGGTGGGGGGTAGGGGGGGGGGGTTACACACCCCTTGCTGTAAGGGTATGTTGACTTACTTAGTATAATTATCAGAAAAAAAACGGAGTTTCTTTTAGAGCAATTTGATATGCAAACAACAAACAGTTACGTGGCGAGCGGCCGGGAGCGAGAAAATAATTTTCCGAAAGTTCGACATCATAACTCCAAAGTATAAGCCCACCTAATGCGAATGTACCTTACTTACCGATTTTTTAAATTTTTTTTTTGTTTTTTTTTTGTTTTTTTGTTTGTTGCGCCCAAAAGGCCCATCTAAATACGTCAATAAGCAATAATTTAAAATGAACCATAGTTTGTTTAATTTATGTATATTTATATATCTAGCTGCAATTGATGAATAAGGAATATACGAATAAAACACAAAAAGAATAAATCTTGTGTATACAGTTATCACTGCCGTTGCAAGAAACTGTGATAGATGGCGCCACTGAAAGAATTCGATGAAATAACGGTGAATAACAGGGGCTACAGTACACAGGGAGTACAATATAAATACGAGCCCCCCCCCCCTTATAATACATAAACATTTTTTGTTTATGTATTATAAGTGGGGGGATTTATTTTGTACTCTGTGCACTGTAGCCCCTGTGAGTAAATTTCGATTTATTGATGTATTTACGAGAAGTCACAAGATTGTGTAAAAGATACTAAAAGACAGACGCAGACTATATTTTTCTTATGGCTATACTGTTCAATTCCATTTACTGATTTGATAATTTTATATACATAATAACTAATGTATATCAGGGTGATGTACTTTTCAAAACAGTGTGTACTTGGTTTTGTTTTGTTTTGTTTTTCTTTCACCTAAACACCCCAAAATGCACATGGTTCACAAAATGAACAGTTTTACATTTGTATCGAATCGCTGGCTTTTTTTTTTTTTTATATAAAATCGATATGCTATTTCGTAATTTAAACACGAAAAACGTTGGTGATGTTGGTGAGGTGGGGAGAGAGGGATTCGGAACCCTTTTAGATCAAATAGTAAGGCACACACGTTATTTTCAAAAGATGCTGCGCTTCCTCAAAAGCCCATATATACATTTCACTTTGGCCAATAAACAGGGGCACTAGGAGTAATGAAACACGAATAGAGGACTTGTTTCGGAAAAAAAAACCCAATTCAACGTCTCGCTATCGCTCGCCATTTTTTGTATTTACATATCATCAATCAAGTACAATGATGTGAAAATTCAAGGTTTTAGTAATATGATGTGAAAATTAAAGAATTTAACTTAAAGCTTTTTGCTCGCTGTTTCATCTCTTTTATTTATACATGTAAAGAAAAACAGAAATGACAGTCATTAATCAAGAACTTTATTGTCTGGTGTATAAACCCCCCTCTTTTTTTCCTATTCAGAAAAATTCGGACCTGCGGACCAATCCTGAAATAAAATCCTGGATCCGCCCATGATCTTGACCGTCCACAGAGATTTGTCGGGTTGATCATGCTAATAGAATGCGAGGCAAAGCAGAGCCTTCTATGGGCTTGATCTCCGTGGGCGGTCAGTGACAAACCTAATTACTGCAACGCATAGTTTTTTTTTTGTGGGGGGATGTTTTGTTTTGTTTTTTGTTTGTTTGATGCTGAAAATTTCTGTTTCGCGACTCCTTTTATGTACATGCGAATTTATTTAAACGGAAATATCTGAATTGCTGACGGTCTACAGAAATTCATTTTGATGGTGTGCATGTTGGGGATTGGTTCGAACAATCTTTTCTTCTCGATCAATCAGATTGCAAAAAAAAAAGAAAAATTCCCGAGATGGGATAAATATATACGTAGAATTTTTGTTGTTAAATTATTTTTTTGTCTTTGTCTGGTGTTATGCATTAGTTCTCTCTCTCTCTCTCTCTAGTTTTGATTGCCTAAACTAGTATTGAATGCGTTCTTTTTATTAAAGAATTTTTATCTTTCAGAGCACTATATATACATAGATTTTAGTTATCTTTTTTCTTCTCAGATTCATTTCTTACTCACTGAACCAACAAGCATAAAGAAAAAAACTATATTTATAATACATAATGGAGTAGATGTTCATATGTCGAATACAAAGTAGTAAATAGTAGTTTTATTGTAAACAATCACATCTTACATGTATATTAGACTGAAGTACAACTATACTTAAATTCGGATCGGGGGGATGAAGGAACAGAGGATATAATTTCAATAAACTGACATATTTTTCTTTAAAAAAAGTAAAATTGGAAGAATTCTTAAATACATGTACTATGAATCTAAATTCTGGTTAACTTGCTCGGTTTTTCTTACTATTTTACTCCTAAAATTTAAGTCATTTTACCGGCGGGGATTTGATGCGACATGCTCGATGAACACCTTCCCACTATGTAACTTAGTAAAATAGTAAAATATTTCAATGTTCAGCCTTTTTTTGTTTGTTTGTTTGTTTTTACTACAAACGTTTATAAATCAAACCGAATTTCAAGAGAAAACCGATTCCTGATTTTTAAAATATGTCACGCCAGTGCATGCACCTGCGATGTCAATCAAATGACGTCATTATAATGACGCCATAACGCCGTGTCGACGTGGTCCATGCATTTTCCATATACATTCTACGCTAGACAAATCATTAATTTTCAACTAGAGCAAGGGCGACTGCTACTAATTTTTCACCTTTAATCGACAGATATGGAGGTTATTGATTCATTTTTCTACTTTTATTTTTAGCAGATCGTCTTGCTCTACATGAAATTCTCGAAAATATATGTGAATTTCTAGAGAAAAATCCGGATTTGTTAATCCTTCCTTGGTTTGATGAGCTATTATTTCGTAGGGGTGCATCAAAATGAAAAGCGCTTTTATGTATGTATGTAATTGATCTTGTAGATAAATAAAATAAACACAGTTGATCAATTTTTACGATTTGAATTTCTCAGGAAACAGCAGGGCCGATATGGGGTCTTAATGTACCTTCTCCTTTAAAGTTGCGCAATCTTTATTTTTTTTATAGAATAGGAGTTGTCATGTTAATATTTTGAAAAAAGATACGGTGAAAAAACAAACCACTGAAAATGAATGGGATAAAAAGAAAAAGCAAACTAATTAATTTCATAACTTAAAGATATTTAGCTTAGGAAATTCGTTTTAGCTTAGGAAAATCATTTTCGTAGCGCCATCTACAATAAATTCCGTTAAGCAAAATGTGTCATGTCATCCAAGTGCTTGTTTCTGCAGTTGTTTTCATGATGTTCACTGCTTATTTTATCTTAATATTTTTGATGCAAATGTGCGTTTCACCATTAACATGAAAGAGGAAATTGAAAAAACATCATGCCAATGGAGATTTTCCATTTCTCTTTCTAGCATTTGTGGTTCTTGCTATTTATAGAAACATCTCAAACTTTAGATGGTTATATTTTAATCTACATTGATTTCGCTGTTAACGTTTTTCATGTTATAGATTTCATTCACTGGAAAAAATATGATGGGAAAAAATGATGAAGAGACTGACTGCTTCAAACATAATGTTCAATGTTTAAGAAATTTGATTATTTTTGATAGAGCGTGAAGAATATTTAGCCAAAGCACAGTGTAAGCAGCAACTAAGTTTGAATCTGCAGTATATTTTCTTTTTTCAATATTGCTTTTGTTAAACGTCTTCAAATTCAATAGCATCATTGAAGAACAGATGAATTTGCAGCATTGACCATGCATGCACGTTTCGGGTACTTCACCCTCGTCAGTGATCCTTAATCTAAACAATATAAAATGGCCAAAGAATATGATAATTATGATGTCTTCCACTAAAATGAATTATGTGTCATTTTACTTCTGTGTATTTTATTTGTAGAATACGCAAGCGAAGTAGATGAAAATGGAATTATTTGTAACAAGATAGTATCACTGGGCAGAAGTTATAGAATTTTCCCGCAAAAGAGATAGATAAGTCTTGATTATTTGCAACAGGCTTACGTTCATTGAGATGAAAGAAAAAAATACACTAAATCAAATAATAAGGGAAGAAATGTGTACATATGACTTTTTCTCATATCATAAACTTTTCTTGGAAAAAAAAAAGTAGAGTTCGAGACGGAATCGAACCAGCGACTATTACCTTCATGGTCAGCGCCTCAGACCACTCGGCCACAGAGCGCTGATGAAAATAGATCATTAGATTTCGGTATAAGATCTACAATGAACGAAATCGTGTCCAAAATGTTGAAATTATGTCTATAAATTATTTCATATACATCTTTTGATACTTCACAGACTTTTGTAATAGGATGGTAGGTTTCGGATAAAGGATTATTTTGAATAGGGTCATTTTTAGGAGTTATCTCTCTTGATAGATAATACCTTGAAATTCTATTGCGAAGGAATCTAAATTGTGGACTTGTGGTATTTTGGTGAAATTTGATAAATATCTAAATAACTTTTTTTCTCAGAAATGTTCCATCTATCCGTACTTGATTCTCCATCATATTCTTGGAAAAAATGGCTGAAAAAGTAGGTTTTTTCCCATTGAGTTCAATGTAAATTATAAGGCCCATAACCCTTATAGGAACCAACTTTTTTCAAAAACGAATTTCTGAAAAATTTTCAATAAATTTTTACATCATAACTATATCATAAGTTTGGAACTCCAAACTCAATTTATGGGTGAACCAATCATCGCTCATTATACATCTAATGCCTTAATATATTCTTTAACTTTGTTTATAGCAAACGTACGTATAACGTTGCATTTGTCATTTGTATTGTTTGAATACCTTTTTATCGAGAAAGTGGTTCTATTCTTCAGTTTACGCCTTCTAAACACAAGAAGTACGACTATTCTTATGAACATTTTCATCACATAACAAAAAGTAACTTCATGACGTACATGATTCAGGGGTATTTTTGAAATATTCTGTGTATCCCTTCTCTGGACACAACACAAATTATATGGGGATTTTCGGCATATAAATAGCACTTCAATCATACACTGCTCAACAAATGTTCTGATCCCTTTGAGGTTTTTTGGGGCATTGGGAGGGAGGGAAAAGCAATTCTAACACAGGTCCTTACTTTCTTTTCACACAAACTATTCCTTACGTATCATTCGCTTCCCTCTCCCCGACATAGAGCCCGACACACCAAGGAGGGGCCTGTGTCGTTCCTTCTCGTTCCTTCTCCTCCTCCTTTTGGGGGGAGGGGGAAGGGGGGGGGGAGAAAAAATAAAGAAAAAAGAAAAAAAAAGAAAGAAAAAATAAGAATGAGAAGAAAAAATAAATAAGAAAAACAGATTTTTGGGGGGGGGGATATGACTATCGCCCTGGCAAATAAAATCACACTACAATGTTAACGCAAAAAAAACTAGATAAAGTAGCACAAGTGGTACTATTTACAAAAGAAATGTGATTTCGGTTGCACTACCCAACACAAGACACCGAACCCAACGCAAGACACCGAACAACCCCTCCCCACCCAAGATAAGAAATCAAAGACTAGACATACGCAGCAAGATACCCTCAGAGAAAAGAGAAACACGAAATCCGACATCAAAACACAAAACTAAAGACTGCACATAAACAAAATTGTACAAAATGGGGAATTCCCTTCGGGTACACGTCAAAACATGGCTGCTCTAAAATTTAAAGTTGCGCAATCTTTATTTTTTTTATAGAATAGGAGTTGTCATGTTAATATTTTGAAAAAAGATACGGTGAAAAAACAAACCACTGAAAATGAATGGGATAAAAAGAAAAATCAAACTAATTAATTTCATAACTTAAAGATATTTAGCTTAGGAAATTCGTTTTAGCTTAGGAAAATCATTTTCGTAGCGCCATCTACAATAAATTCCGTTAAGCAAAATGTGTCATGTCATCCAAGTGCTTGTTTCTGCAGTTGTTTTCATGATGTTCACTGCTTATTTTATCTTAATATTTTTGATGCAAATGTGCGTTTCACCATTAACATGAAAGAGGAAATTGAAAAAACATCATGCCAATGGAGATTTTCCATTTCTCTTTCTAGCATTTGTGGTTCTTGCTATTTATAGAAACATCTCAAACTTTAGATGGTTATATTTTAATCTACATTGATTTCGCTGTTAACGTTTTTCATGTTATAGATTTCATTCACTGGAAAAAATATGATGGGAAAAAATGATGAAGAGACTGACTGCTTCAAACATAATGTTCAATGTTTAAGAAATTTGATTATTTTTGATAGAGCGTGAAGAATATTTAGCCAAAGCACAGTGTAAGCAGCAACTAAGTTTGAATCTGCAGTATATTTTCTTTTTTCAATATTGCTTTTGTTAAACGTCTTCAAATTCAATAGCATCATTGAAGAACAGATGAATTTGCAGCATTGACCATGCATGCACGTTTCGGGTACTTCACCCTCGTCAGTGATCCTTAATCTAAACAATATAAAATGGCCAAAGAATATGATAATTATGATGTCTTCCACTAAAATGAATTATGTGTCATTTTACTTCTGTGTATTTTATTTGTAGAATACGCAAGCGAAGTAGATGAAAATGGAATTATTTGTAACAAGATAGTATCACTGGGCAGAAGTTATAGAATTTTCCCGCAAAAGAGATAGATAAGTCTTGATTATTTGCAACAGGCTTACGTTCATTGAGATGAAAGAAAAAATTACACTAAATCAAATAATAAGGGAAGAAATGTGTACATATGACTTTTTCTCATATCATAAACTTTTCTTGGAAAAAAAAAAGTAGAGTTCGAGACGGAATCGAACCAGCGACTATTACCTTCATGGTCAGCGCCTTAGACCACTCGGCCACAGAGCGCTGATGAAAATAGATCATTAGATTTCGGTATAAGATCTACAATGAACGAAATCGTGTCCAAAATGTTGAAATTATGTCTATAAATTATTTCATATACATCTTTTGATACTTCACAGACTTTTGTAATAGGATGGTAGGTTTCGGATAAAGGATTATTTTGAATAGGGTCATTTTTAGGAGTTATCTCTCTTGATAGATAATACCTTGAAATTCTATTGCGAAGGAATCTAAATTGTGGACTTGTGGTATTTTGGTGAAATTTGATAAATATCTAAATAACTTTTTTTCTCAGAAATGTTCCATCTATCCGTACTTGATTCTCCATCATATTCTTGGAAAAAATGGCTGAAAAAGTAGGGTTTTTTCCCATTGAGTTCAATGTAAATTATAAGGCCCATAACCCTTATAGGAACCAACTTTTTTCAAAAACGAATTTCTGAAAAATTTTCAATAAATTTTTACATCATAACTATATCATAAGTTTGGAACTCCAAACTCAATTTATGGGTGAACCAATCATCGCTCATTATACATCTAATGCCTTAATATATTCTTTAACTTTGTTTATAGCAAACGTACGTATAACGTTGCATTTGTCATTTGTATTGTTTGAATACCTTTTTATCGAGAAAGTGGTTCTATTCTTCAGTTTACGCTTTCTAAACACAAGAAGTACGACTATTCTTATGAACATTTTCATCACATAACAAAAAGTAACTTCATGACGTACATGATTCAGGGGTATTTTTGAAATATTCTGTGTATCCCTTCTCTGGACACAACACAAATTATATGGGGATTTTCGGCATATAAATAGCACTTCAATCATACACTGCTCAACAAATGTTCTGATCCCTTTGAGGTTTTTTGGGGCATTGGGAGGGAGGGAAAAGCAATTCTAACACAGGTCCTTACTTTCTTTTCACACAAACTATTCCTTACGTATCATTCGCTTCCCTCTCCCCGACATAGAGCCCGACACACCAAGGAGGGGCCTGTGTCGTTCCTTCTCGTTCCTTCTCCTCCTCCTTTTTGGGGGGGGGGAAGGGGGGGGGGGAGAAAAAATAAAGAAAAAAGAAAAAAAAAGAATGAAAAAATAAGAATGAGAAGAAAAAATAAATAAGAAAAACAGATTTTTTTTTGGGGGGGGGGGGATATGACTATCGCCCTGGCAAATAAAATCACACTACAATGTTAACGCAAAAAAAAACTAGATAAAGTAGCACAAGTGGTACTATTTACAAAAGAAATGTGATTTCGGTTGCACTACCCAACACAAGACACCGAACCCAACGCAAGACACCGAACAACCCCTCCCCACCCCAGATAAGAAATCAAAGACTAGACATACGCAGCAAGATACCCTCAGAGAAAAGAGAAACACGAAATCCGACATCAAAACACAAAACTAAAGACTGCACATAAACAAAATTGTACAAAATGGGGAATTCCCTTCGGGTACACGTCAAAACATGGCTGCTCTAAAATTTAAAGTTGCGCAATCTTTATTTTTTTTATAGAATAGGAGTTGTCATGTTAATATTTTGAAAAAAGATACGGTGAAAAAACAAACCACTGAAAATGAATGGGATAAAAAGAAAAATCAAACTAATTAATTTCATAACTTAAAGATATTTAGCTTAGGAAATTCGTTTTAGCTTAGGAAAATCATTTTCGTAGCGCCATCTACAATAAATTCCGTTAAGCAAAATGTGTCATGTCATCCAAGTGCTTGTTTCTGCAGTTGTTTTCATGATGTTCACTGCTTATTTTATCTTAATATTTTTGATGCAAATGTGCGTTTCACCATTAACATGAAAGAGGAAATTGAAAAAACATCATGCCAATGGAGATTTTCCATTTCTCTTTCTAGCATTTGTGGTTCTTGCTATTTATAGAAACATCTCAAACTTTAGATGGTTATATTTTAATCTACATTGATTTCGCTGTTAACGTTTTTCATGTTATAGATTTCATTCACTGGAAAAAATATGATGGGAAAAAATGATGAAGAGACTGACTGCTTCAAACATAATGTTCAATGTTTAAGAAATTTGATTATTTTTGATAGAGCGTGAAGAATATTTAGCCAAAGCACAGTGTAAGCAGCAACTAAGTTTGAATCTGCAGTATATTTTCTTTTTTCAATATTGCTTTTGTTAAACGTCTTCAAATTCAATAGCATCATTGAAGAACAGATGAATTTGCAGCATTGACCATGCATGCACGTTTCGGGTACTTCACCCTCGTCAGTGATCCTTAATCTAAACAATATAAAATGGCCAAAGAATATGATAATTATGATGTCTTCCACTAAAATGAATTATGTGTCATTTTACTTCTGTGTATTTTATTTGTAGAATACGCAAGCGAAGTAGATGAAAATGGAATTATTTGTAACAAGATAGTATCACTGGGCAGAAGTTATAGAATTTTCCCGCAAAAGAGATAGATAAGTCTTGATTATTTGCAACAGGCTTACGTTCATTGAGATGAAAGAAAAAATTACACTAAATCAAATAATAAGGGAAGAAATGTGTACATATGACTTTTTCTCATATCATAAACTTTTCTTGGAAAAAAAAAAGTAGAGTTCGAGACGGAATCGAACCAGCGACTATTACCTTCATGGTCAGCGCCTTAGACCACTCGGCCACAGAGCGCTGATGAAAATAGATCATTAGATTTCGGTATAAGATCTACAATGAACGAAATCGTGTCCAAAATGTTGAAATTATGTCTATAAATTATTTCATATACATCTTTTGATACTTCACAGACTTTTGTAATAGGATGGTAGGTTTCGGATAAAGGATTATTTTGAATAGGGTCATTTTTAGGAGTTATCTCTCTTGATAGATAATACCTTGAAATTCTATTGCGAAGGAATCTAAATTGTGGACTTGTGGTATTTTGGTGAAATTTGATAAATATCTAAATAACTTTTTTTCTCAGAAATGTTCCATCTATCCGTACTTGATTCTCCATCATATTCTTGGAAAAAATGGCTGAAAAAGTAGGGTTTTTTCCCATTGAGTTCAATGTAAATTATAAGGCCCATAACCCTTATAGGAACCAACTTTTTTCAAAAACGAATTTCTGAAAAATTTTCAATAAATTTTTACATCATAACTATATCATAAGTTTGGAACTCCAAACTCAATTTATGGGTGAACCAATCATCGCTCATTATACATCTAATGCCTTAATATATTCTTTAACTTTGTTTATAGCAAACGTACGTATAACGTTGCATTTGTCATTTGTATTGTTTGAATACCTTTTTATCGAGAAAGTGGTTCTATTCTTCAGTTTACGCTTTCTAAACACAAGAAGTACGACTATTCTTATGAACATTTTCATCACATAACAAAAAGTAACTTCATGACGTACATGATTCAGGGGTATTTTTGAAATATTCTGTGTATCCCTTCTCTGGACACAACACAAATTATATGGGGATTTTCGGCATATAAATAGCACTTCAATCATACACTGCTCAACAAATGTTCTGATCCCTTTGAGGTTTTTTGGGGCATTGGGAGGGAGGGAAAAGCAATTCTAACACAGGTCCTTACTTTCTTTTCACACAAACTATTCCTTACGTATCATTCGCTTCCCTCTCCCCGACATAGAGCCCGACACACCAAGGAGGGGCCTGTGTCGTTCCTTCTCGTTCCTTCTCCTCCTCCTTTTTGGGGGGGGGGAAGGGGGGGGGGAGAAAAAATAAAGAAAAAAGAAAAAAAAAGAATGAAAAAATAAGAATGAGAAGAAAAAATAAATAAGAAAAACAGATTTTTTTTGGGGGGGGGGGGATATGACTATCGCCCTGGCAAATAAAATCACACTACAATGTTAACGCAAAAAAAACTAGATAAAGTAGCACAAGTGGTACTATTTACAAAAGAAATGTGATTTCGGTTGCACTACCCAACACAAGACACCGAACCCAACGCAAGACACCGAACAACCCCTCCCCACCCCAGATAAGAAATCAAAGACTAGACATACGCAGCAAGATACCCTCAGAGAAAAGAGAAACACGAAATCCGACATCAAAACACAAAACTAAAGACTGCACATAAACAAAATTGTACAAAATGGGGAATTCCCTTCGGGTACACGTCAAAACATGGCTGCTCTAAAATTTAAAGTTGCGCAATCTTTATTTTTTTTTATAGAATAGGAGTTGTCATGTTAATATTTTGAAAAAAGATACGGTGAAAAAACAAACCACTGAAAATGAATGGGATAAAAAGAAAAATCAAACTAATTAATTTCATAACTTAAAGATATTTAGCTTAGGAAATTCGTTTTAGCTTAGGAAAATCATTTTCGTAGCGCCATCTACAATAAATTCCGTTAAGCAAAATGTGTCATGTCATCCAAGTGCTTGTTTCTGCAGTTGTTTTCATGATGTTCACTGCTTATTTTATCTTAATATTTTTGATGCAAATGTGCGTTTCACCATTAACATGAAAGAGGAAATTGAAAAAACATCATGCCAATGGAGATTTTCCATTTCTCTTTCTAGCATTTGTGGTTCTTGCTATTTATAGAAACATCTCAAACTTTAGATGGTTATATTTTAATCTACATTGATTTCGCTGTTAACGTTTTTCATGTTATAGATTTCATTCACTGGAAAAAATATGATGGGAAAAAATGATGAAGAGACTGACTGCTTCAAACATAATGTTCAATGTTTAAGAAATTTGATTATTTTTGATAGAGCGTGAAGAATATTTAGCCAAAGCACAGTGTAAGCAGCAACTAAGTTTGAATCTGCAGTATATTTTCTTTTTTCAATATTGCTTTTGTTAAACGTCTTCAAATTCAATAGCATCATTGAAGAACAGATGAATTTGCAGCATTGACCATGCATGCACGTTTCGGGTACTTCACCCTCGTCAGTGATCCTTAATCTAAACAATATAAAATGGCCAAAGAATATGATAATTATGATGTCTTCCACTAAAATGAATTATGTGTCATTTTACTTCTGTGTATTTTATTTGTAGAATACGCAAGCGAAGTAGATGAAAATGGAATTATTTGTAACAAGATAGTATCACTGGGCAGAAGTTATAGAATTTTCCCGCAAAAGAGATAGATAAGTCTTGATTATTTGCAACAGGCTTACGTTCATTGAGATGAAAGAAAAAATTACACTAAATCAAATAATAAGGGAAGAAATGTGTACATATGACTTTTTCTCATATCATAAACTTTTCTTGGAAAAAAAAAAGTAGAGTTCGAGACGGAATCGAACCAGCGACTATTACCTTCATGGTCAGCGGCTTAGACCACTCGGCCACAGAGCGCTGATGAAAATAGATCATTAGATTTCGGTATAAGATCTACAATGAACGAAATCGTGTCCAAAATGTTGAAATTATGTCTATAAATTATTTCATATACATCTTTTGATACTTCACAGACTTTTGTAATAGGATGGTAGGTTTCGGATAAAGGATTATTTTGAATAGGGTCATTTTTAGGAGTTATCTCTCTTGATAGATAATACCTTGAAATTCTATTGCGAAGGAATCTAAATTGTGGACTTGTGGTATTTTGGTGAAATTTGATAAATATCTAAATAACTTTTTTTCTCAGAAATGTTCCATCTATCCGTACTTGATTCTCCATCATATTCTTGGAAAAAATGGCTGAAAAAGTAGGGTTTTTTCCCATTGAGTTCAATGTAAATTATAAGGCCCATAACCCTTATAGGAACCAACTTTTTTCAAAAACGAATTTCTGAAAAATTTTCAATAAATTTTTACATCATAACTATATCATAAGTTTGGAACTCCAAACTCAATTTATGGGTGAACCAATCATCGCTCATTATACATCTAATGCCTTAATATATTCTTTAACTTTGTTTATAGCAAACGTACGTATAACGTTGCATTTGTCATTTGTATTGTTTGAATACCTTTTTATCGAGAAAGTGGTTCTATTCTTCAGTTTACGCTTTCTAAACACAAGAAGTACGACTATTCTTATGAACATTTTCATCACATAACAAAAAGTAACTTCATGACGTACATGATTCAGGGGTATTTTTGAAATATTCTGTGTATCCCTTCTCTGGACACAACACAAATTATATGGGGATTTTCGGCATATAAATAGCACTTCAATCATACACTGCTCAACAAATGTTCTGATCCCTTTGAGGTTTTTTGGGGCATTGGGAGGGAGGGAAAAGCAATTCTAACACAGGTCCTTACTTTCTTTTCACACAAACTATTCCTTACGTATCATTCGCTTCCCTCTCCCCGACATAGAGCCCGACACACCAAGGAGGGGCCTGTGTCGTTCCTTCTCGTTCCTTCTCCTCCTCCTTTTTGGGGGGGGGGGAAGGGGGGGGGGGAGAAAAAATAAAGAAAAGAGAAAAAAAAAGAATGAAAAAATAAGAATGAGAAGAAAAAATAAATAAGAAAAACAGATTTTTTTTGGGGGGGGGATATGACTATCGCCCTGGCAAATAAAATCACACTACAATGTTAACGCAAAAAAAACTAGATAAAGTAGCACAAGTGGTACTATTTACAAAAGAAATGTGATTTCGGTTGCACTACCCAACACAAGACACCGAACCCAACGCAAGACACCGAACAACCCCTCCCCACCCCAGATAAGAAATCAAAGACTAGACATACGCAGCAAGATACCCTCAGAGAAAAGAGAAACACGAAATCCGACATCAAAACACAAAACTAAAGACTGCACATAAACAAAATTGTACAAAATGGGGAATTCCCTTCGGGTACACGTCAAAACATGGCTGCTCTAAAATTTAAAGTTGCGCAATCTTTATTTTTTTTTATAGAATAGGAGTTGTCATGTTAATATTTTGAAAAAAGATACGGTGAAAAAACAAACCACTGAAAATGAATGGGATAAAAAGAAAAATCAAACTAATTAATTTCATAACTTAAAGATATTTAGCTTAGGAAATTCGTTTTAGCTTAGGAAAATCATTTTCGTAGCGCCATCTACAATAAATTCCGTTAAGCAAAATGTGTCATGTCATCCAAGTGCTTGTTTCTGCAGTTGTTTTCATGATGTTCACTGCTTATTTTATCTTAATATTTTTGATGCAAATGTGCGTTTCACCATTAACATGAAAGAGGAAATTGAAAAAACATCATGCCAATGGAGATTTTCCATTTCTCTTTCTAGCATTTGTGGTTCTTGCTATTTATAGAAACATCTCAAACTTTAGATGGTTATATTTTAATCTACATTGATTTCGCTGTTAACGTTTTTCATGTTATAGATTTCATTCACTGGAAAAAATATGATGGGAAAAAATGATGAAGAGACTGACTGCTTCAAACATAATGTTCAATGTTTAAGAAATTTGATTATTTTTGATAGAGCGTGAAGAATATTTAGCCAAAGCACAGTGTAAGCAGCAACTAAGTTTGAATCTGCAGTATATTTTCTTTTTTCAATATTGCTTTTGTTAAACGTCTTCAAATTCAATAGCATCATTGAAGAACAGATGAATTTGCAGCATTGACCATGCATGCACGTTTCGGGTACTTCACCCTCGTCAGTGATCCTTAATCTAAACAATATAAAATGGCCAAAGAATATGATAATTATGATGTCTTCCACTAAAATGAATTATGTGTCATTTTACTTCTGTGTATTTTATTTGTAGAATACGCAAGCGAAGTAGATGAAAATGGAATTATTTGTAACAAGATAGTATCACTGGGCAGAAGTTATAGAATTTTCCCGCAAAAGAGATAGATAAGTCTTGATTATTTGCAACAGGCTTACGTTCATTGAGATGAAAGAAAAAATTACACTAAATCAAATAATAAGGGAAGAAATGTGTACATATGACTTTTTCTCATATCATAAACTTTTCTTGGAAAAAAAAAAGTAGAGTTCGAGACGGAATCGAACCAGCGACTATTACCTTCATGGTCAGCGGCTTAGACCACTCGGCCACAGAGCGCTGATGAAAATAGATCATTAGATTTCGGTATAAGATCTACAATGAACGAAATCGTGTCCAAAATGTTGAAATTATGTCTATAAATTATTTCATATACATCTTTTGATACTTCACAGACTTTTGTAATAGGATGGTAGGTTTCGGATAAAGGATTATTTTGAATAGGGTCATTTTTAGGAGTTATCTCTCTTGATAGATAATACCTTGAAATTCTATTGCGAAGGAATCTAAATTGTGGACTTGTGGTATTTTGGTGAAATTTGATAAATATCTAAATAACTTTTTTTCTCAGAAATGTTCCATCTATCCGTACTTGATTCTCCATCATATTCTTGGAAAAAATGGCTGAAAAAGTAGGGTTTTTTCCCATTGAGTTCAATGTAAATTATAAGGCCCATAACCCTTATAGGAACCAACTTTTTTCAAAAACGAATTTCTGAAAAATTTTCAATAAATTTTTACATCATAACTATATCATAAGTTTGGAACTCCAAACTCAATTTATGGGTGAACCAATCATCGCTCATTATACATCTAATGCCTTAATATATCCTTTAACTTTGTTTATAGCAAACGTACGTATAACGTTGCATTTGTCATTTGTATTGTTTGAATACCTTTTTATCGAGAAAGTGGTTCTATTCTTCAGTTTACGCTTTCTAAACACAAGAAGTACGACTATTCTTATGAACATTTTCATCACATAACAAAAAGTAACTTCATGACGTACATGATTCAGGGGTATTTTTGAAATATTCTGTGTATCCCTTCTCTGGACACAACACAAATTATATGGGGATTTTCGGCATATAAATAGCACTTCAATCATACACTGCTCAACAAATGTTCTGATCCCTTTGAGGTTTTTTGGGGCATTGGGAGGGAGGGAAAAGCAATTCTAACACAGGTCCTTACTTTCTCTTCACACAAACTATTCCTTACGTATCATTCGCTTCCCTCTCCCCGACATAGAGCCCGACACACCAAGGAGGGGCCTGTGTCGTTCCTTCTCGTTCCTTCTCCTCCTCCTTTTGGGGGGGGGGAAGGGGGGGGGGAGAAAAAATAAAGAAAAAAGAAAAAAAAAAAAGAAAGAAAAAATAAGAATGAGAAGAAAAAATAAATAAGAAAAACAGATTTTTTTTGGGGGGGGGGATATGACTATCGCCCTGGCAAATAAAATCACACTACAATGTTAACGCAAAAAAAACTAGATAAAGTAGCACAAGTGGTACTATTTACAAAAGAAATGTGATTTCGGTTGCACTACCCAACACAAGACACCGAACCCAACGCAAGACACCGAACAACCCCTCCCCACCCCAGATAAGAAATCAAAGACTAGACATACGCAGCAAGATACCCTCAGAGAAAAGAGAAACACGAAATCCGACATCAAAACACAAAACTAAAGACTGCACATAAACAAAATTGTACAAAATGGGGAATTCCCTTCGGGTACACGTCAAAACATGGCTGCTCTAAAATTTAAAGTTGCGCAATCTTTATTTTTTTTATAGAATAGGAGTTGTCATGTTAATATTTTGAAAAAAGATACGGTGAAAAAACAAACCACTGAAAATGAATGGGATAAAAAGAAAAAGCAAACTAATTAATTTCATAACTTAAAGATATTTAGCTTAGGAAATTCGTTTTAGCTTAGGAAAATCATTTTCGTAGCGCCATCTACAATAAATTCCGTTAAGCAAAATGTGTCATGTCATCCAAGTGCTTGTTTCTGCAGTTGTTTTCATGATGTTCACTGCTTATTTTATCTTAATATTTTTGATGCAAATGTGCGTTTCACCATTAACATGAAAGAGGAAATTGAAAAAACATCATGCCAATGGAGATTTTCCATTTCTCTTTCTAGCATTTGTGGTTCTTGCTATTTATAGAAACATCTCAAACTTTAGATGGTTATATTTTAATCTACATTGATTTCGCTGTTAACGTTTTTCATGTTATAGATTTCATTCACTGGAAAAAATATGATGGGAAAAAATGATGAAGAGACTGACTGCTTCAAACATAATGTTCAATGTTTAAGAAATTTGATTATTTTTGATAGAGCGTGAAGAATATTTAGCCAAAGCACAGTGTAAGCAGCAACTAAGTTTGAATCTGCAGTATATTTTCTTTTTTCAATATTGCTTTTGTTAAACGTCTTCAAATTCAATAGCATCATTGAAGAACAGATGAATTTGCAGCATTGACCATGCATGCACGTTTCGGGTACTTCACCCTCGTCAGTGATCCTTAATCTAAACAATATAAAATGGCCAAAGAATATGATAATTATGATGTCTTCCACTAAAATGAATTATGTGTCATTTTACTTCTGTGTATTTTATTTGTAGAATACGCAAGCGAAGTAGATGAAAATGGAATTATTTGTAACAAGATAGTATCACTGGGCAGAAGTTATAGAATTTTCCCGCAAAAGAGATAGATAAGTCTTGATTATTTGCAACAGGCTTACGTTCATTGAGATGAAAGAAAAAATTACACTAAATCAAATAATAAGGGAAGAAATGTGTACATATGACTTTTTCTCATATCATAAACTTTTCTTGGAAAAAAAAAAGTAGAGTTCGAGACGGAATCGAACCAGCGACTATTACCTTCATGGTCAGCGGCTTAGACCACTCGGCCACAGAGCGCTGATGAAAATAGATCATTAGATTTCGGTATAAGATCTACAATGAACGAAATCGTGTCCAAAATGTTGAAATTATGTCTATAAATTATTTCATATACATCTTTTGATACTTCACAGACTTTTGTAATAGGATGGTAGGTTTCGGATAAAGGATTATTTTGAATAGGGTCATTTTTAGGAGTTATCTCTCTTGATAGATAATACCTTGAAATTCTATTGCGAAGGAATCTAAATTGTGGACTTGTGGTATTTTGGTGAAATTTGATAAATATCTAAATAACTTTTTTTCTCAGAAATGTTCCATCTATCCGTACTTGATTCTCCATCATATTCTTGGAAAAAATGGCTGAAAAAGTAGGGTTTTTTCCCATTGAGTTCAATGTAAATTATAAGGCCCATAACCCTTATAGGAACCAACTTTTTTCAAAAACGAATTTCTGAAAAATTTTCAATAAATTTTTACATCATAACTATATCATAAGTTTGGAACTCCAAACTCAATTTATGGGTGAACCAATCATCGCTCATTATACATCTAATGCCTTAATATATTCTTTAACTTTGTTTATAGCAAACGTACGTATAACGTTGCATTTGTCATTTGTATTGTTTGAATACCTTTTTATCGAGAAAGTGGTTCTATTCTTCAGTTTACGCTTTCTAAACACAAGAAGTACGACTATTCTTATGAACATTTTCATCACATAACAAAAAGTAACTTCATGACGTACATGATTCAGGGGTATTTTTGAAATATTCTGTGTATCCCTTCTCTGGACACAACACAAATTATATGGGGATTTTCGGCATATAAATAGCACTTCAATCATACACTGCTCAACAAATGTTCTGATCCCTTTGAGGTTTTTTGGGGCATTGGGAGGGAGGGAAAAGCAATTCTAACACAGGTCCTTACTTTCTCTTCACACAAACTATTCCTTACGTATCATTCGCTTCCCTCTCCCCGACATAGAGCCCGACACACCAAGGAGGGGCCTGTGTCGTTCCTTCTCGTTCCTTCTCCTCCTCCTTTTGGGGGGGGGGGGGAAGGGGGGGGGGAGAAAAAATAAAGAAAAAAGAAAAAAAAAAAGAAAGAAAAAATAAGAATGAGAAGAAAAAATAAATAAGAAAAACAGATTTTTTTTGGGGGGGGGGATATGACTATCGCCCTGGCAAATAAAATCACACTACAATGTTAACGCAAAAAAAACTAGATAAAGTAGCACAAGTGGTACTATTTACAAAAGAAATGTGATTTCGGTTGCACTACCCAACACAAGACACCGAACCCAACGCAAGACACCGAACAACCCCTCCCCACCCCAGATAAGAAATCAAAGACTAGACATACGCAGCAAGATACCCTCAGAGAAAAGAGAAACACGAAATCCGACATCAAAACACAAAACTAAAGACTGCACATAAACAAAATTGTACAAAATGGGGAATTCCCTTCGGGTACACGTCAAAACATGGCTGCTCTAAAATTTAAAGTTGCGCAATCTTTATTTTTTTTATAGAATAGGAGTTGTCATGTTAATATTTTGAAAAAAGATACGGTGAAAAAACAAACCACTGAAAATGAATGGGATAAAAAGAAAAAGCAAACTAATTAATTTCATAACTTAAAGATATTTAGCTTAGGAAATTCGTTTTAGCTTAGGAAAATCATTTTCGTAGCGCCATCTACAATAAATTCCGTTAAGCAAAATGTGTCATGTCATCCAAGTGCTTGTTTCTGCAGTTGTTTTCATGATGTTCACTGCTTATTTTATCTTAATATTTTTGATGCAAATGTGCGTTTCACCATTAACATGAAAGAGGAAATTGAAAAAACATCATGCCAATGGAGATTTTCCATTTCTCTTTCTAGCATTTGTGGTTCTTGCTATTTATAGAAACATCTCAAACTTTAGATGGTTATATTTTAATCTACATTGATTTCGCTGTTAACGTTTTTCATGTTATAGATTTCATTCACTGGAAAAAATATGATGGGAAAAAATGATGAAGAGACTGACTGCTTCAAACATAATGTTCAATGTTTAAGAAATTTGATTATTTTTGATAGAGCGTGAAGAATATTTAGCCAAAGCACAGTGTAAGCAGCAACTAAGTTTGAATCTGCAGTATATTTTCTTTTTTCAATATTGCTTTTGTTAAACGTCTTCAAATTCAATAGCATCATTGAAGAACAGATGAATTTGCAGCATTGACCATGCATGCACGTTTCGGGTACTTCACCCTCGTCAGTGATCCTTAATCTAAACAATATAAAATGGCCAAAGAATATGATAATTATGATGTCTTCCACTAAAATGAATTATGTGTCATTTTACTTCTGTGTATTTTATTTGTAGAATACGCAAGCGAAGTAGATGAAAATGGAATTATTTGTAACAAGATAGTATCACTGGGCAGAAGTTATAGAATTTTCCCGCAAAAGAGATAGATAAGTCTTGATTATTTGCAACAGGCTTACGTTCATTGAGATGAAAGAAAAAATTACACTAAATCAAATAATAAGGGAAGAAATGTGTACATATGACTTTTTCTCATATCATAAACTTTTCTTGGAAAAAAAAAAGTAGAGTTCGAGACGGAATCGAACCAGCGACTATTACCTTCATGGTCAGCGCCTTAGACCACTCGGCCACAGAGCGCTGATGAAAATAGATCATTAAATTTCGGTATAAGATCTACAATGAACGAAATCGTGTCCAAAATGTTGAAATTATGTCTATAAATTATTTCATATACATCTTTTGATACTTCACAGACTTTTGTAATAGGATGGTAGGTTTCGGATAAAGGATTATTTTGAATAGGGTCATTTTTAGGAGTTATCTCTCTTGATAGATAATACCTTGAAATTCTATTGCGAAGGAATCTAAATTGTGGACTTGTGGTATTTTGGTGAAATTTGATAAATATCTAAATAACTTTTTTTCTCAGAAATGTTCCATCTATCCGTACTTGATTCTCCATCATATTCTTGGAAAAAATGGCTGAAAAAGTAGGTTTTTTTCCCATTGAGTTCAATGTAAATTATAAGGCCCATAACCCTTATAGGAACCAACTTTTTTCAAAAACGAATTTCTGAAAAATTTTCAATAAATTTTTACATCATAACTATATCATAAGTTTGGAACTCCAAACTCAATTTATGGGTGAACCAATCATCGCTCATTATACATCTAATGCCTTAATATATTCTTTAACTTTGTTTATAGCAAACGTACGTATAACGTTGCATTTGTCATTTGTATTGTTTGAATACCTTTTTATCGAGAAAGTGGTTCTATTCTTCAGTTTACGCCTTCTAAACACAAGAAGTACGACTATTCTTATGAACATTTTCATCACATAACAAAAAGTAACTTCATGACGTACATGATTCAGGGGTATTTTTGAAATATTCTGTGTATCCCTTCTCTGGACACAACACAAATTATATGGGGATTTTCGGCATATAAATAGCACTTCAATCATACACTGCTCAACAAATGTTCTGATCCCTTTGAGGTTTTTTGGGGCATTGGGAGGGAGGGAAAAGCAATTCTAACACAGGTCCTTACTTTCTTTTCACACAAACTATTCCTTACGTATCATTCGCTTCCCTCTCCCCGACATAGAGCCCGACACACCAAGGAGGGGCCTGTGTCGTTCCTTCTCGTTCCTTCTCCTCCTCCTTTTGGGGGGGGGGGGGGGGGGAAGGGGGGAGAGAAAAAATAAAGAAAAAAGAAAAAGAAAGAAAAAATAAGAATGAGAAGAAAAAATAAATAAGAAAAACAGATTTTTTTTGGGGGGGGGGGGATATGACTATCGCCCTGGCAAATAAAATCACACTACAATGTTAACGCAAAAAAAACTAGATAAAGTAGCACAAGTGGTACTATTTACAAAAGAAATGTGATTTCGGTTGCACTACCCAACACAAGACACCGAACCCAACGCAAGACACCGAACAACCCCTCCCCACCCCAGATAAGAAATCAAAGACTAGACATACGCAGCAAGATACCCTCAGAGAAAAGAGAAACACGAAATCCGACATCAAAACACAAAACTAAAGACTGCACATAAACAAAATTGTACAAAATGGGGAATTCCCTTCGGGTACACGTCAAAACATGGCTGCTCTAAAATTTAAAGTTGCGCAATCTTTATTTTTTTTATAGAATAGGAGTTGTCATGTTAATATTTTGAAAAAAGATACGGTGAAAAAACAAACCACTGAAAATGAATGGGATAAAAAGAAAAAGCAAACTAATTAATTTCATAACTTAAAGATATTTAGCTTAGGAAATTCGTTTTAGCTTAGGAAAATCATTTTCGTAGCGCCATCTACAATAAATTCCGTTAAGCAAAATGTGTCATGTCATCCAAGTGCTTGTTTCTGCAGTTGTTTTCATGATGTTCACTGCTTATTTTATCTTAATATTTTTGATGCAAATGTGCGTTTCACCATTAACATGAAAGAGGAAATTGAAAAAACATCATGCCAATGGAGATTTTCCATTTCTCTTTCTAGCATTTGTGGTTCTTGCTATTTATAGAAACATCTCAAACTTTAGATGGTTATATTTTAATCTACATTGATTTCGCTGTTAACGTTTTTCATGTTATAGATTTCATTCACTGGAAAAAATATGATGGGAAAAATGATGAAGAGACTGACTGCTTCAAACATAATGTTCAATGTTTAAGAAATTTGATTATTTTTGATAGAGCGTGAAGAATATTTAGCCAAAGCACAGTGTAAGCAGCAACTAAGTTTGAATCTGCAGTATATTTTCTTTTTTCAATATTGCTTTTGTTAAACGTCTTCAAATTCAATAGCATCATTGAAGAACAGATGAATTTGCAGCATTGACCATGCATGCACGTTTCGGGTACTTCACCCTCGTCAGTGATCCTTAATCTAAACAATATAAAATGGCCAAAGAATATGATAATTATGATGTCTTCCACTAAAATGAATTATGTGTCATTTTACTTCTGTGTATTTTATTTGTAGAATACGCAAGCGAAGTAGATGAAAATGGAATTATTTGTAACAAGATAGTATCACTGGGCAGAAGTTATAGAATTTTCCCGCAAAAGAGATAGATAAGTCTTGATTATTTGCAACAGGCTTACGTTCATTGAGATGAAAGAAAAAATTACACTAAATCAAATAATAAGGGAAGAAATGTGTACATATGACTTTTTCTCATATCATAAACTTTTCTTGGAAAAAAAAAAGTAGAGTTCGAGACGGAATCGAACCAGCGACTATTACCTTCATGGTCAGCGCCTTAGACCACTCGGCCACAGAGCGCTGATGAAAATAGATCATTAAATTTCGGTATAAGATCTACAATGAACGAAATCGTGTCCAAAATGTTGAAATTATGTCTATAAATTATTTCATATACATCTTTTGATACTTCACAGACTTTTGTAATAGGATGGTAGGTTTCGGATAAAGGATTATTTTGAATAGGGTCATTTTTAGGAGTTATCTCTCTTGATAGATAATACCTTGAAATTCTATTGCGAAGGAATCTAAATTGTGGACTTGTGGTATTTTGGTGAAATTTGATAAATATCTAAATAACTTTTTTTCTCAGAAATGTTCCATCTATCCGTACTTGATTCTCCATCATATTCTTGGAAAAAATGGCTGAAAAAGTAGGTTTTTTTCCCATTGAGTTCAATGTAAATTATAAGGCCCATAACCCTTATAGGAACCAACTTTTTTCAAAAACGAATTTCTGAAAAATTTTCAATAAATTTTTACATCATAACTATATGATAAGTTTGGAACTCCAAACTCAATTTATGGGTGAACCAATCATCGCTCATTATACATCTAATGCCTTAATATATTCTTTAACTTTGTTTATAGCAAACGTACGTATAACGTTGCATTTGTCATTTGTATTGTTTGAATACCTTTTTATCGAGAAAGTGGTTCTATTCTTCAGTTTACGCCTTCTAAACACAAGAAGTACGACTATTCTTATGAACATTTTCATCACATAACAAAAAGTAACTTCATGACGTACATGATTCAGGGGTATTTTTGAAATATTCTGTGTATCCCTTCTCTGGACACAACACAAATTATATGGGGATTTTCGGCATATAAATAGCACTTCAATCATACACTGCTCAACAAATGTTCTGATCCCTTTGAGGTTTTTTGGGGCATTGGGAGGGAGGGAAAAGCAATTCTAACACAGGTCCTTACTTTCTTTTCACACAAACTATTCCTTACGTATCATTCGCTTCCCTCTCCCCGACATAGAGCCCGACACACCAAGGAGGGGCCTGTGTCGTTCCTTCTCGTTCCTTCTCCTCCTCCTTTGGGGGGGGAAGGGGGGGGAGAAAAAATAAAGAAAAAAGAAAAAAAAAGAAAGAAAAAATAAGAATGAGAAGAAAAAATAAATAAGAAAAACAGATTTTTTTGGGGGGGGATATGACTATCGCCCTGGCAAATAAAATCACACTACAATGTTAACGCAAAAAAACTAGATAAAGTAGCACAAGTGGTACTATTTACAAAAGAAATGTGATTTCGGTTACACTACCCAACACAAGACACCGAACCCAACGCAAGACACCGAACAACCCCTCCCCACCCCAGATAAGAAATCAAAGACTAGACATACGCAGCAAGATACCCTCAGAGAAAAGAGAAACACGAAATCCGACATCAAAACACAAAACTAAAGACTGCACATAAACAAAATTGTACAAAATGGGGAATTCCCTTCGGGTACACGTCAAAACATGGCTGCTCTAAAATTTAAAGTTGCGCAATCTTTATTTTTTTTTTATAGAATAGGAGTTGTCATGTTAATATTTTGAAAAAAGATACGGTGAAAAAACAAACCACTGAAAATGAATGGGATAAAAAGAAAAAGCAAACTAATTAATTTCATAACTTAAAGATATTTAGCTTAGGAAATTCGTTTTAGCTTAGGAAAATCATTTTCGTAGCGCTATCTACAATAAATTCCGTTAAGCAAAATGTGTCATGTCATCCAAGTGCTTGTTTCTGCAGTTGTTTTCATGATGTTCACTGCTTATTTTATCTTAATATTTTTGATGCAAATGTGCGTTTCACCATTAACATGAAAGAGGAAATTGAAAAAACATCATGCAAATGGAGATTTTCCATTTCTCTTTCTAGCATTTGTGGTTCTTGCTATTTATAGAAACATCTCAAACTTTAGATGGTTATATTTTAATCTACATTGATTTCGCTGTTAACGTTTTTCATGTTATAGATTTCATTCACTGGAAAAAATATGATGGGAAAAAATGATGAAGAGACTGACTGCTTCAAACATAATGTTCAATGTTTAAGAAATTTGATTATTTTTGATAGAGCGTGAAGAATATTTAGCCAAAGCACAGTGTAAGCAGCAACTAAGTTTGAATCTGCAGTATATTTTCTTTTTTCAATATTGCTTTTGTTAAACGTCTTCAAATTCAATAGCATCATTGAAGAACAGATGAATTTGCAGCATTGACCATGCATGCACGTTTCGGGTACTTCACCCTCGTCAGTGATCCTTAATCTAAACAATATAAAATGGCCAAAGAATATGATAATTATGATGTCTTCCACTAAAATGAATTATGTGTCATTTTACTTCTGTGTATTTTATTTGTAGAATACGCAAGCGAAGTAGATGAAAATGGAATTATTTGTAACAAGATAGTATCACTGGGCAGAAGTTATAGAATTTTCCCGCAAAAGAGATAGATAAGTCTTGATTATTTGCAACAGGCTTACGTTCATTGAGATGAAAGAAAAAATTACACTAAATCAAATAATAAGGGAAGAAATGTGTACATATGACTTTTTCTCATATCATAAACTTTTCTTGGAAAAAAAAAAGTAGAGTTCGAGACGGAATCGAACCAGCGACTATTACCTTCATGGTCAGCGCCTTAGACCACTCGGCCACAGAGCGCTGATGAAAATAGATCATTAGATTTCGGTATAAGATCTACAATGAACGAAATCGTGTCCAAAATGTTGAAATTATGTCTATAAATTATTTCATATACATCTTTTGATACTTCACAGACTTTTGTAATAGGATGGTAGGTTTCGGATAAAGGATTATTTTGAATAGGGTCATTTTTAGGAGTTATCTCTCTTGATAGATAATACCTTGAAATTCTATTGCGAAGGAATCTAAATTGTGGACTTGTGGTATTTTGGTGAAATTTGATAAATATCTAAATAACTTTTTTTCTCAGAAATGTTCCATCTATCCGTACTTGATTCTCCATCATATTCTTGGAAAAAATGGCTGAAAAAGTAGGTTTTTTTCCCATTGAGTTCAATGTAAATTATAAGGCCCATAACCCTTATAGGAACCAACTTTTTTCAAAAACGAATTTCTGAAAAATTTTCAATAAATTTTTACATCATAACTATATCATAAGTTTGGAACTCCAAACTCAATTTATGGGTGAACCAATCATCGCTCATTATACATCTAATGCCTTAATATATTCTTTAACTTTGTTTATAGCAAACGTACGTATAACGTTGCATTTGTCATTTGTATTGTTTGAATACCTTTTTATCGAGAAAGTGGTTCTATTCTTCAGTTTACGCCTTCTAAACACAAGAAGTACGACTATTCTTATGAACATTTTCATCACATAACAAAAAGTAACTTCATGACGTACATGATTCAGGGGTATTTTTGAAATATTCTGTGTATCCCTTCTCTGGACACAACACAAATTATATGGGGATTTTCGGCATATAAATAGCACTTCAATCATACACTGCTCAACAAATGTTCTGATCCCTTTGAGGTTTTTTGGGGCATTGGGAGGGAGGGAAAAGCAATTCTAACACAGGTCCTTACTTTCTTTTCACACAAACTATTCCTTACGTATCATTCGCTTCCCTCTCCCCGACATAGAGCCCGACACACCAAGGAGGGGCCTGTGTCGTTCCTTCTCGTTCCTTCTCCTCCTCCTTTGGGGGGGGGGGGGAAGGGGGGGGAGAAAAAATAAAGAAAAAAGAAAAAAAAAGAAAGAAAAAATAAGAATGAGAAGAAAAAATAAATAAGAAAAACAGATTTTTTTTGGGGGGGGGGGGATATGACTATCGCCCTGGGAAATAAAATCACACTACAATGTTAACGCAAAAAAAACTAGATAAAGTAGCACAAGTGGTACTATTTACAAAAGAAATGTGATTTCGGTTGCACTACCCAACACAAGACACCGAACCCAACGCAAGACACCGAACAACCCCTCCCCACCCCAGATAAGAAATCAAAGACTAGACATACGCAGCAAGATACCCTCAGAGAAAAGAGAAACACGAAATCCGACATCAAAACACAAAACTAAAGACTGCACATAAACAAAATTGTACAAAATGGGGAATTCCCTTCGGGTACACGTCAAAACATGGCTGCTCTAAAATTTAAAGTTGCGCAATCTTTATTTTTTTTATAGAATAGGAGTTGTCATGTTAATATTTTGAAAAAAGATACGGTGAAAAAACAAACCACTGAAAATGAATGGGATAAAAAGAAAAAGCAAACTAATTAATTTCATAACTTAAAGATATTTAGCTTAGGAAATTCGTTTTAGCTTAGGAAAATCATTTTCGTAGCGCCATCTACAATAAATTCCGTTAAGCAAAATGTGTCATGTCATCCAAGTGCTTGTTTCTGCAGTTGTTTTCATGATGTTCACTGCTTATTTTATCTTAATATTTTTGATGCAAATGTGCGTTTCACCATTAACATGAAAGAGGAAATTGAAAAAACATCATGCCAATGGAGATTTTCCATTTCTCTTTCTAGCATTTGTGGTTCTTGCTATTTATAGAAACATCTCAAACTTTAGATGGTTATATTTTAATCTACATTGATTTCGCTGTTAACGTTTTTCATGTTATAGATTTCATTCACTGGAAAAAATATGATGGGAAAAAATGATGAAGAGACTGACTGCTTCAAACATAATGTTCAATGTTTAAGAAATTTGATTATTTTTGATAGAGCGTGAAGAATATTTAGCCAAAGCACAGTGTAAGCAGCAACTAAGTTTGAATCTGCAGTATATTTTCTTTTTTCAATATTGCTTTTGTTAAACGTCTTCAAATTCAATAGCATCATTGAAGAACAGATGAATTTGCAGCATTGACCATGCATGCACGTTTCGGGTACTTCAGCCTCGTCAGTGATCCTTAATCTAAACAATATAAAATGGCCAAAGAATATGATAATTATGATGTCTTCCACTAAAATGAATTATGTGTCATTTTACTTCTGTGTATTTTATTTGTAGAATACGCAAGCGAAGTAGATGAAAATGGAATTATTTGTAACAAGATAGTATCACTGGGCAGAAGTTATAGAATTTTCCCGCAAAAGAGATAGATAAGTCTTGATTATTTGCAACAGGCTTACGTTCATTGAGATGAAAGAAAAAATTACACTAAATCAAATAATAAGGGAAGAAATGTGTACATATGACTTTTTCTCATATCATAAACTTTTCTTGGAAAAAAAAAGTAGAGTTCGAGACGGAATCGAACCAGCGACTATTACCTTCATGGTCAGCGCCTCAGACCACTCGGCCACAGAGCGCTGATGAAAATAGATCATTAGATTTCGGTATAAGATCTACAATGAACGAAATCGTGTCCAAAATGTTGAAATTATGTCTATAAATTATTTCATATACATCTTTTGATACTTCACAGACTTTTGTAATAGGATGGTAGGTTTCGGATAAAGGATTATTTTGAATAGGGTCATTTTTAGGAGTTATCTCTCTTGATAGATAATACCTTGAAATTCTATTGCGAAGGAATCTAAATTGTGGACTTGTGGTATTTTGGTGAAATTTGATAAATATCTAAATAACTTTTTTTCTCAGAAATGTTCCATCTATCCGTACTTGATTCTCCATCATATTCTTGGAAAAAATGGCTGAAAAAGTAGGTTTTTTTCCCATTGAGTTCAATGTAAATTATAAGGCCCATAACCCTTATAGGAACCAACTTTTTTCAAAAACGAATTTCTGAAAAATTTTCAATAAATTTTTACATCATAACTATATCATAAGTTTGGAACTCCAAACTCAATTTATGGGTGAACCAATCATCGCTCATTATACATCTAATGCCTTAATATATTCTTTAACTTTGTTTATAGCAAACGTACGTATAACGTTGCATTTGTCATTTGTATTGTTTGAATACCTTTTTATCGAGAAAGTGGTTCTATTCTTCAGTTTACGCCTTCTAAACACAAGAAGTACGACTATTCTTATGAACATTTTCATCACATAACAAAAAGTAACTTCATGACGTACATGATTCAGGGGTATTTTTGAAATATTCTGTGTATCCCTTCTCTGGACACAACACAAATTATATGGGGATTTTCGGCATATAAATAGCACTTCAATCATACACTGCTCAACAAATGTTCTGATCCCTTTGAGGTTTTTTGGGGCATTGGGAGGGAGGGAAAAGCAATTCTAACACAGGTCCTTACTTTCTTTTCACACAAACTATTCCTTACGTATCATTCGCTTCCCTCTCCCCGACATAGAGCCCGACACACCAAGGAGGGGCCTGTGTCGTTCCTTCTCCTCCTCCTTTGGGGGGGGGGGGGAAGGGGGGGGGGGAGAAAAAATAAAGAAAAAAGAAAAAAAAAAGAAAGAAAAAATAAGAATGAGAAGAAAAAATAAATAAGAAAAACAGATTTTTTTGGGGGGGGGGGGATATGACTATCGCCCTGGCAAATAAAATCACACTACAATGTTAACGCAAAAAAAAACTAGATAAAGTAGCACAAGTGGTACTATTTACAAAAGAAATGTGATTTCGGTTGCACTACCCAACACAAGACACCGAACCCAACGCAAGACACCGAACAACCCCTCCCCACCCCAGATAAGAAATCAAAGACTAGACATACGCAGCAAGATACCCTCAGAGAAAAGAGAAACACGAAATCCGACATCAAAACACAAAACTAAAGACTGCACATAAACAAAATTGTACAAAATGGGGAATTCCCTTCGGGTACACGTCAAAACATGGCTGCTCTAAAATTTAAAGTTGCGCAATCTTTATTTTTTTTATAGAATAGGAGTTGTCATGTTAATATTTTGAAAAAAGATACGGTGAAAAAACAAACCACTGAAAATGAATGGGATAAAAAGAAAAAGCAAACTAATTAATTTCATAACTTAAAGATATTTAGCTTAGGAAATTCGTTTTAGCTTAGGAAAATCATTTTCGTAGCGCCATCTACAATAAATTCCGTTAAGCAAAATGTGTCATGTCATCCAAGTGCTTGTTTCTGCAGTTGTTTTCATGATGTTCACTGCTTATTTTATCTTAATATTTTTGATGCAAATGTGCGTTTCACCATTAACATGAAAGAGGAAATTGAAAAAACATCATGCCAATGGAGATTTTCCATTTCTCTTTCTAGCATTTGTGGTTCTTGCTATTTATAGAAACATCTCAAACTTTAGATGGTTATATTTTAATCTACATTGATTTCGCTGTTAACGTTTTTCATGTTATAGATTTCATTCACTGGAAAAAATATGATGGGAAAAAATGATGAAGAGACTGACTGCTTCAAACATAATGTTCAATGTTTAAGAAATTTGATTATTTTTGATAGAGCGTGAAGAATATTTAGCCAAAGCACAGTGTAAGCAGCAACTAAGTTTGAATCTGCAGTATATTTTCTTTTTTCAATATTGCTTTTGTTAAACGTCTTCAAATTCAATAGCATCATTGAAGAACAGATGAATTTGCAGCATTGACCATGCATGCACGTTTCGGGTACTTCACCCTCGTCAGTGATCCTTAATCTAAACAATATAAAATGGCCAAAGAATATGATAATTATGATGTCTTCCACTAAAATGAATTATGTGTCATTTTACTTCTGTGTATTTTATTTGTAGAATACGCAAGCGAAGTAGATGAAAATGGAATTATTTGTAACAAGATAGTATCACTGGGCAGAAGTTATAGAATTTTCCCGCAAAAGAGATAGATAAGTCTTGATTATTTGCAACAGGCTTACGTTCATTGAGATGAAAGAAAAAATTACACTAAATCAAATAATAAGGGAAGAAATGTGTACATATGACTTTTTCTCATATCATAAACTTTTCTTGGAAAAAAAAAAGTAGAGTTCGAGACGGAATCGAACCAGCGACTATTACCTTCATGGTCAGCGCCTTAGACCACTCGGCCACAGAGCGCTGATGAAAATAGATCATTAGATTTCGGTATAAGATCTACAATGAACGAAATCGTGTCCAAAATGTTGAAATTATGTCTATAAATTATTTCATATACATCTTTTGATACTTCACAGACTTTTGTAATAGGATGGTAGGTTTCGGATAAAGGATTATTTTGAATAGGGTCATTTTTAGGAGTTATCTCTCTTGATAGATAATACCTTGAAATTCTATTGCGAAGGAATCTAAATTGTGGACTTGTGGTATTTTGGTGAAATTTGATAAATATCTAAATAACTTTTTTTCTCAGAAATGTTCCATCTATCCGTACTTGATTCTCCATCATATTCTTGGAAAAAATGGCTGAAAAAGTAGGTTTTTTTCCCATTGAGTTCAATGTAAATTATAAGGCCCATAACCCTTATAGGAACCAACTTTTTTCAAAAACGAATTTCTGAAAAATTTTCAATAAATTTTTACATCATAACTATATCATAAGTTTGGAACTCCAAACTCAATTTATGGGTGAACCAATCATCGCTCATTATACATCTAATGCCTTAATATATTCTTTAACTTTGTTTATAGCAAACGTACGTATAACGTTGCATTTGTCATTTGTATTGTTTGAATACCTTTTTATCGAGAAAGTGGTTCTATTCTTCAGTTTACGCCTTCTAAACACAAGAAGTACGACTATTCTTATGAACATTTTCATCACATAACAAAAAGTAACTTCATGACGTACATGATTCAGGGGTATTTTTGAAATATTCTGTGTATCCCTTCTCTGGACACAACACAAATTATATGGGGATTTTCGGCATATAAATAGCACTTCAATCATACACTGCTCAACAAATGTTCTGATCCCTTTGAGGTTTTTTGGGGCATTGGGAGGGAGGGAAAAGCAATTCTAACACAGGTCCTTACTTTCTTTTCACACAAACTATTCCTTACGTATCATTCGCTTCCCTCTCCCCGACATAGAGCCCGACACACCAAGGAGGGGCCTGTGTCGTTCCTTCTCGTTCCTTCTCCTCCTCCTTTGGGGGGGGGGGGAAGGGGGGGGGAGAAAAAATAAAGAAAAAAGAAAAAAAAAGAAAGAAAAAATAAGAATGAGAAGAAAAAATAAATAAGAAAAACAGATTTTTTTTGGGGGGGGGGGGATATGACTATCGCCCTGGGAAATAAAATCACACTACAATGTTAACGCAAAAAAAACTAGATAAAGTAGCACAAGTGGTACTATTTACAAAAGAAATGTGATTTCGGTTGCACTACCCAACACAAGACACCGAACCCAACGCAAGACACCGAACAACCCCTCCCCACCCCAGATAAGAAATCAAAGACTAGACATACGCAGCAAGATACCCTCAGAGAAAAGAGAAACACGAAATCCGACATCAAAACACAAAACTAAAGACTGCACATAAACAAAATTGTACAAAATGGGGAATTCCCTTCGGGTACACGTCAAAACATGGCTGCTCTAAAATTTAAAGTTGCGCAATCTTTATTTTTTTTATAGAATAGGAGTTGTCATGTTAATATTTTGAAAAAAGATACGGTGAAAAAACAAACCACTGAAAATGAATGGGATAAAAAGAAAAAGCAAACTAATTAATTTCATAACTTAAAGATATTTAGCTTAGGAAATTCGTTTTAGCTTAGGAAAATCATTTTCGTAGCGCCATCTACAATAAATTCCGTTAAGCAAAATGTGTCATGTCATCCAAGTGCTTGTTTCTGCAGTTGTTTTCATGATGTTCACTGCTTATTTTATCTTAATATTTTTGATGCAAATGTGCGTTTCACCATTAACATGAAAGAGGAAATTGAAAAAACATCATGCCAATGGAGATTTTCCATTTCTCTTTCTAGCATTTGTGGTTCTTGCTATTTATAGAAACATCTCAAACTTTAGATGGTTATATTTTAATCTACATTGATTTCGCTGTTAACGTTTTTCATGTTATAGATTTCATTCACTGGAAAAAATATGATGGGAAAAAATGATGAAGAGACTGACTGCTTCAAACATAATGTTCAATGTTTAAGAAATTTGATTATTTTTGATAGAGCGTGAAGAATATTTAGCCAAAGCACAGTGTAAGCAGCAACTAAGTTTGAATCTGCAGTATATTTTCTTTTTTCAATATTGCTTTTGTTAAACGTCTTCAAATTCAATAGCATCATTGAAGAACAGATGAATTTGCAGCATTGACCATGCATGCACGTTTCGGGTACTTCAGCCTCGTCAGTGATCCTTAATCTAAACAATATAAAATGGCCAAAGAATATGATAATTATGATGTCTTCCACTAAAATGAATTATGTGTCATTTTACTTCTGTGTATTTTATTTGTAGAATACGCAAGCGAAGTAGATGAAAATGGAATTATTTGTAACAAGATAGTATCACTGGGCAGAAGTTATAGAATTTTCCCGCAAAAGAGATAGATAAGTCTTGATTATTTGCAACAGGCTTACGTTCATTGAGATGAAAGAAAAAATTACACTAAATCAAATAATAAGGGAAGAAATGTGTACATATGACTTTTTCTCATATCATAAACTTTTCTTGGAAAAAAAAAGTAGAGTTCGAGACGGAATCGAACCAGCGACTATTACCTTCATGGTCAGCGCCTCAGACCACTCGGCCACAGAGCGCTGATGAAAATAGATCATTAGATTTCGGTATAAGATCTACAATGAACGAAATCGTGTCCAAAATGTTGAAATTATGTCTATAAATTATTTCATATACATCTTTTGATACTTCACAGACTTTTGTAATAGGATGGTAGGTTTCGGATAAAGGATTATTTTGAATAGGGTCATTTTTAGGAGTTATCTCTCTTGATAGATAATACCTTGAAATTCTATTGCGAAGGAATCTAAATTGTGGACTTGTGGTATTTTGGTGAAATTTGATAAATATCTAAATAACTTTTTTTCTCAGAAATGTTCCATCTATCCGTACTTGATTCTCCATCATATTCTTGGAAAAAATGGCTGAAAAAGTAGGTTTTTTTCCCATTGAGTTCAATGTAAATTATAAGGCCCATAACCCTTATAGGAACCAACTTTTTTCAAAAACGAATTTCTGAAAAATTTTCAATAAATTTTTACATCATAACTATATCATAAGTTTGGAACTCCAAACTCAATTTATGGGTGAACCAATCATCGCTCATTATACATCTAATGCCTTAATATATTCTTTAACTTTGTTTATAGCAAACGTACGTATAACGTTGCATTTGTCATTTGTATTGTTTGAATACCTTTTTATCGAGAAAGTGGTTCTATTCTTCAGTTTACGCCTTCTAAACACAAGAAGTACGACTATTCTTATGAACATTTTCATCACATAACAAAAAGTAACTTCATGACGTACATGATTCAGGGGTATTTTTGAAATATTCTGTGTATCCCTTCTCTGGACACAACACAAATTATATGGGGATTTTCGGCATATAAATAGCACTTCAATCATACACTGCTCAACAAATGTTCTGATCCCTTTGAGGTTTTTTGGGGCATTGGGAGGGAGGGAAAAGCAATTCTAACACAGGTCCTTACTTTCTTTTCACACAAACTATTCCTTACGTATCATTCGCTTCCCTCTCCCCGACATAGAGCCCGACACACCAAGGAGGGGCCTGTGTCGTTCCTTCTCCTCCTCCTTTGGGGGGGGGAAGGGGGGGGGAGAAAAAATAAAGAAAAAAGAAAAAAAAAAGAAAGAAAAAATAAGAATGAGAAGAAAAAATAAATAAGAAAAACAGATTTTTTTTGGGGGGGGGGGGATATGACTATCGCCCTGGCAAATAAAATCACACTACAATGTTAACGCAAAAAAAAACTAGATAAAGTAGCACAAGTGGTACTATTTACAAAAGAAATGTGATTTCGGTTGCACTACCCAACACAAGACACCGAACCCAACGCAAGACACCGAACAACCCCTCCCCACCCCAGATAAGAAATCAAAGACTAGACATACGCAGCAAGATACCCTCAGAGAAAAGAGAAACACGAAATCCGACATCAAAACACAAAACTAAAGACTGCACATAAACAAAATTGTACAAAATGGGGAATTCCCTTCGGGTACACGTCAAAACATGGCTGCTCTAAAATTTAAAGTTGCGCAATCTTTATTTTTTTTATAGAATAGGAGTTGTCATGTTAATATTTTGAAAAAAGATACGGTGAAAAAACAAACCACTGAAAATGAATGGGATAAAAAGAAAAAGCAAACTAATTAATTTCATAACTTAAAGATATTTAGCTTAGGAAATTCGTTTTAGCTTAGGAAAATCATTTTCGTAGCGCCATCTACAATAAATTCCGTTAAGCAAAATGTGTCATGTCATCCAAGTGCTTGTTTCTGCAGTTGTTTTCATGATGTTCACTGCTTATTTTATCTTAATATTTTTGATGCAAATGTGCGTTTCACCATTAACATGAAAGAGGAAATTGAAAAAACATCATGCCAATGGAGATTTTCCATTTCTCTTTCTAGCATTTGTGGTTCTTGCTATTTATAGAAACATCTCAAACTTTAGATGGTTATATTTTAATCTACATTGATTTCGCTGTTAACGTTTTTCATGTTATAGATTTCATTCACTGGAAAAAATATGATGGGAAAAAATGATGAAGAGACTGACTGCTTCAAACATAATGTTCAATGTTTAAGAAATTTGATTATTTTTGATAGAGCGTGAAGAATATTTAGCCAAAGCACAGTGTAAGCAGCAACTAAGTTTGAATCTGCAGTATATTTTCTTTTTTCAATATTGCTTTTGTTAAACGTCTTCAAATTCAATAGCATCATTGAAGAACAGATGAATTTGCAGCATTGACCATGCATGCACGTTTCGGGTACTTCAGCCTCGTCAGTGATCCTTAATCTAAACAATATAAAATGGCCAAAGAATATGATAATTATGATGTCTTCCACTAAAATGAATTATGTGTCATTTTACTTCTGTGTATTTTATTTGTAGAATACGCAAGCGAAGTAGATGAAAATGGAATTATTTGTAACAAGATAGTATCACTGGGCAGAAGTTATAGAATTTTCCCGCAAAAGAGATAGATAAGTCTTGATTATTTGCAACAGGCTTACGTTCATTGAGATGAAAGAAAAAATTACACTAAATCAAATAATAAGGGAAGAAATGTGTACATATGACTTTTTCTCATATCATAAACTTTTCTTGGAAAAAAAAAGTAGAGTTCGAGACGGAATCGAACCAGCGACTATTACCTTCATGGTCAGCGCCTCAGACCACTCGGCCACAGAGCGCTGATGAAAATAGATCATTAGATTTCGGTATAAGATCTACAATGAACGAAATCGTGTCCAAAATGTTGAAATTATGTCTATAAATTATTTCATATACATCTTTTGATACTTCACAGACTTTTGTAATAGGATGGTAGGTTTCGGATAAAGGATTATTTTGAATAGGGTCATTTTTAGGAGTTATCTCTCTTGATAGATAATACCTTGAAATTCTATTGCGAAGGAATCTAAATTGTGGACTTGTGGTATTTTGGTGAAATTTGATAAATATCTAAATAACTTTTTTTCTCAGAAATGTTCCATCTATCCGTACTTGATTCTCCATCATATTCTTGGAAAAAATGGCTGAAAAAGTAGGTTTTTTTCCCATTGAGTTCAATGTAAATTATAAGGCCCATAACCCTTATAGGAACCAACTTTTTTCAAAAACGAATTTCTGAAAAATTTTCAATAAATTTTTACATCATAACTATATCATAAGTTTGGAACTCCAAACTCAATTTATGGGTGAACCAATCATCGCTCATTATACATCTAATGCCTTAATATATTCTTTAACTTTGTTTATAGCAAACGTACGTATAACGTTGCATTTGTCATTTGTATTGTTTGAATACCTTTTTATCGAGAAAGTGGTTCTATTCTTCAGTTTACGCCTTCTAAACACAAGAAGTACGACTATTCTTATGAACATTTTCATCACATAACAAAAAGTAACTTCATGACGTACATGATTCAGGGGTATTTTTGAAATATTCTGTGTATCCCTTCTCTGGACACAACACAAATTATATGGGGATTTTCGGCATATAAATAGCACTTCAATCATACACTGCTCAACAAATGTTCTGATCCCTTTGAGGTTTTTTGGGGCATTGGGAGGGAGGGAAAAGCAATTCTAACACAGGTCCTTACTTTCTTTTCACACAAACTATTCCTTACGTATCATTCGCTTCCCTCTCCCCGACATAGAGCCCGACACACCAAGGAGGGGCCTGTGTCGTTCCTTCTCCTCCTCCTTTGGGGGGGGGGAAGGGGGGGGGAGAAAAAATAAAGAAAAAAGAAAAAAAAAAGAAAGAAAAAATAAGAATGAGAAGAAAAAATAAATAAGAAAAACAGATTTTTTTGGGGGGGGGGATATGACTATCGCCCTGGCAAATAAAATCACACTACAATGTTAACGCAAAAAAAAACTAGATAAAGTAGCACAAGTGGTACTATTTACAAAAGAAATGTGATTTCGGTTGCACTACCCAACACAAGACACCGAACCCAACGCAAGACACCGAACAACCCCTCCCCACCCCAGATAAGAAATCAAAGACTAGACATACGCAGCAAGATACCCTCAGAGAAAAGAGAAACACGAAATCCGACATCAAAACACAAAACTAAAGACTGCACATAAACAAAATTGTACAAAATGGGGAATTCCCTTCGGGTACACGTCAAAACATGGCTGCTCTAAAATTTAAAGTTGCGCAATCTTTATTTTTTTTATAGAATAGGAGTTGTCATGTTAATATTTTGAAAAAAGATACGGTGAAAAAACAAACCACTGAAAATGAATGGGATAAAAAGAAAAAGCAAACTAATTAATTTCATAACTTAAAGATATTTAGCTTAGGAAATTCGTTTTAGCTTAGGAAAATCATTTTCGTAGCGCCATCTACAATAAATTCCGTTAAGCAAAATGTGTCATGTCATCCAAGTGCTTGTTTCTGCAGTTGTTTTCATGATGTTCACTGCTTATTTTATCTTAATATTTTTGATGCAAATGTGCGTTTCACCATTAACATGAAAGAGGAAATTGAAAAAACATCATGCCAATGGAGATTTTCCATTTCTCTTTCTAGCATTTGTGGTTCTTGCTATTTATAGAAACATCTCAAACTTTAGATGGTTATATTTTAATCTACATTGATTTCGCTGTTAACGTTTTTCATGTTATAGATTTCATTCACTGGAAAAAATATGATGGGAAAAAATGATGAAGAGACTGACTGCTTCAAACATAATGTTCAATGTTTAAGAAATTTGATTATTTTTGATAGAGCGTGAAGAATATTTAGCCAAAGCACAGTGTAAGCAGCAACTAAGTTTGAATCTGCAGTATATTTTCTTTTTTCAATATTGCTTTTGTTAAACGTCTTCAAATTCAATAGCATCATTGAAGAACAGATGAATTTGCAGCATTGACCATGCATGCACGTTTCGGGTACTTCAGCCTCGTCAGTGATCCTTAATCTAAACAATATAAAATGGCCAAAGAATATGATAATTATGATGTCTTCCACTAAAATGAATTATGTGTCATTTTACTTCTGTGTATTTTATTTGTAGAATACGCAAGCGAAGTAGATGAAAATGGAATTATTTGTAACAAGATAGTATCACTGGGCAGAAGTTATAGAATTTTCCCGCAAAAGAGATAGATAAGTCTTGATTATTTGCAACAGGCTTACGTTCATTGAGATGAAAGAAAAAATTACACTAAATCAAATAATAAGGGAAGAAATGTGTACATATGACTTTTTCTCATATCATAAACTTTTCTTGGAAAAAAAAAGTAGAGTTCGAGACGGAATCGAACCAGCGACTATTACCTTCATGGTCAGCGCCTCAGACCACTCGGCCACAGAGCGCTGATGAAAATAGATCATTAGATTTCGGTATAAGATCTACAATGAACGAAATCGTGTCCAAAATGTTGAAATTATGTCTATAAATTATTTCATATACATCTTTTGATACTTCACAGACTTTTGTAATAGGATGGTAGGTTTCGGATAAAGGATTATTTTGAATAGGGTCATTTTTAGGAGTTATCTCTCTTGATAGATAATACCTTGAAATTCTATTGCGAAGGAATCTAAATTGTGGACTTGTGGTATTTTGGTGAAATTTGATAAATATCTAAATAACTTTTTTTCTCAGAAATGTTCCATCTATCCGTACTTGATTCTCCATCATATTCTTGGAAAAAATGGCTGAAAAAGTAGGTTTTTTTCCCATTGAGTTCAATGTAAATTATAAGGCCCATAACCCTTATAGGAACCAACTTTTTTCAAAAACGAATTTCTGAAAAATTTTCAATAAATTTTTACATCATAACTATATCATAAGTTTGGAACTCCAAACTCAATTTATGGGTGAACCAATCATCGCTCATTATACATCTAATGCCTTAATATATTCTTTAACTTTGTTTATAGCAAACGTACGTATAACGTTGCATTTGTCATTTGTATTGTTTGAATACCTTTTTATCGAGAAAGTGGTTCTATTCTTCAGTTTACGCCTTCTAAACACAAGAAGTACGACTATTCTTATGAACATTTTCATCACATAACAAAAAGTAACTTCATGACGTACATGATTCAGGGGTATTTTTGAAATATTCTGTGTATCCCTTCTCTGGACACAACACAAATTATATGGGGATTTTCGGCATATAAATAGCACTTCAATCATACACTGCTCAACAAATGTTCTGATCCCTTTGAGGTTTTTTGGGGCATTGGGAGGGAGGGAAAAGCAATTCTAACACAGGTCCTTACTTTCTTTTCACACAAACTATTCCTTACGTATCATTCGCTTCCCTCTCCCCGACATAGAGCCCGACACACCAAGGAGGGGCCTGTGTCGTTCCTTCTCCTCCTCCTTTGGGGGGGGGAAGGGGGGGGGGGGAGAAAAAATAAAGAAAAAAGAAAAAAAAAAGAAAGAAAAAATAAGAATGAGAAGAAAAAATAAATAAGAAAAACAGATTTTTTTTGGGGGGGGGGGGATATGACTATCGCCCTGGCAAATAAAATCACACTACAATGTTAACGCAAAAAAAAACTAGATAAAGTAGCACAAGTGGTACTATTTACAAAAGAAATGTGATTTCGGTTGCACTACCCAACACAAGACACCGAACCCAACGCAAGACACCGAACAACCCCTCCCCACCCCAGATAAGAAATCAAAGACTAGACATACGCAGCAAGATACCCTCAGAGAAAAGAGAAACACGAAATCCGACATCAAAACACAAAACTAAAGACTGCACATAAACAAAATTGTACAAAATGGGGAATTCCCTTCGGGTACACGTCAAAACATGGCTGCTCTAAAATTTAAAGTTGCGCAATCTTTATTTTTTTTATAGAATAGGAGTTGTCATGTTAATATTTTGAAAAAAGATACGGTGAAAAAACAAACCACTGAAAATGAATGGGATAAAAAGAAAAAGCAAACTAATTAATTTCATAACTTAAAGATATTTAGCTTAGGAAATTCGTTTTAGCTTAGGAAAATCATTTTCGTAGCGCCATCTACAATAAATTCCGTTAAGCAAAATGTGTCATGTCATCCAAGTGCTTGTTTCTGCAGTTGTTTTCATGATGTTCACTGCTTATTTTATCTTAATATTTTTGATGCAAATGTGCGTTTCACCATTAACATGAAAGAGGAAATTGAAAAAACATCATGCCAATGGAGATTTTCCATTTCTCTTTCTAGCATTTGTGGTTCTTGCTATTTATAGAAACATCTCAAACTTTAGATGGTTATATTTTAATCTACATTGATTTCGCTGTTAACGTTTTTCATGTTATAGATTTCATTCACTGGAAAAAATATGATGGGAAAAAATGATGAAGAGACTGACTGCTTCAAACATAATGTTCAATGTTTAAGAAATTTGATTATTTTTGATAGAGCGTGAAGAATATTTAGCCAAAGCACAGTGTAAGCAGCAACTAAGTTTGAATCTGCAGTATATTTTCTTTTTTCAATATTGCTTTTGTTAAACGTCTTCAAATTCAATAGCATCATTGAAGAACAGATGAATTTGCAGCATTGACCATGCATGCACGTTTCGGGTACTTCAGCCTCGTCAGTGATCCTTAATCTAAACAATATAAAATGGCCAAAGAATATGATAATTATGATGTCTTCCACTAAAATGAATTATGTGTCATTTTACTTCTGTGTATTTTATTTGTAGAATACGCAAGCGAAGTAGATGAAAATGGAATTATTTGTAACAAGATAGTATCACTGGGCAGAAGTTATAGAATTTTCCCGCAAAAGAGATAGATAAGTCTTGATTATTTGCAACAGGCTTACGTTCATTGAGATGAAAGAAAAAATTACACTAAATCAAATAATAAGGGAAGAAATGTGTACATATGACTTTTTCTCATATCATAAACTTTTCTTGGAAAAAAAAAGTAGAGTTCGAGACGGAATCGAACCAGCGACTATTACCTTCATGGTCAGCGCCTCAGACCACTCGGCCACAGAGCGCTGATGAAAATAGATCATTAGATTTCGGTATAAGATCTACAATGAACGAAATCGTGTCCAAAATGTTGAAATTATGTCTATAAATTATTTCATATACATCTTTTGATACTTCACAGACTTTTGTAATAGGATGGTAGGTTTCGGATAAAGGATTATTTTGAATAGGGTCATTTTTAGGAGTTATCTCTCTTGATAGATAATACCTTGAAATTCTATTGCGAAGGAATCTAAATTGTGGACTTGTGGTATTTTGGTGAAATTTGATAAATATCTAAATAACTTTTTTTCTCAGAAATGTTCCATCTATCCGTACTTGATTCTCCATCATATTCTTGGAAAAAATGGCTGAAAAAGTAGGTTTTTTTCCCATTGAGTTCAATGTAAATTATAAGGCCCATAACCCTTATAGGAACCAACTTTTTTCAAAAACGAATTTCTGAAAAATTTTCAATAAATTTTTACATCATAACTATATCATAAGTTTGGAACTCCAAACTCAATTTATGGGTGAACCAATCATCGCTCATTATACATCTAATGCCTTAATATATTCTTTAACTTTGTTTATAGCAAACGTACGTATAACGTTGCATTTGTCATTTGTATTGTTTGAATACCTTTTTATCGAGAAAGTGGTTCTATTCTTCAGTTTACGCCTTCTAAACACAAGAAGTACGACTATTCTTATGAACATTTTCATCACATAACAAAAAGTAACTTCATGACGTACATGATTCAGGGGTATTTTTGAAATATTCTGTGTATCCCTTCTCTGGACACAACACAAATTATATGGGGATTTTCGGCATATAAATAGCACTTCAATCATACACTGCTCAACAAATGTTCTGATCCCTTTGAGGTTTTTTGGGGCATTGGGAGGGAGGGAAAAGCAATTCTAACACAGGTCCTTACTTTCTTTTCACACAAACTATTCCTTACGTATCATTCGCTTCCCTCTCCCCGACATAGAGCCCGACACACCAAGGAGGGGCCTGTGTCGTTCCTTCTCCTCCTCCTTTGGGGGGGGGGGAAGGGGGGGGGAGAAAAAATAAAGAAAAAAGAAAAAAAAAAGAAAGAAAAAATAAGAATGAGAAGAAAAAATAAATAAGAAAAACAGATTTTTTTGGGGGGGGGGATATGACTATCGCCCTGGCAAATAAAATCACACTACAATGTTAACGCAAAAAAAAACTAGATAAAGTAGCACAAGTGGTACTATTTACAAAAGAAATGTGATTTCGGTTGCACTACCCAACACAAGACACCGAACCCAACGCAAGACACCGAACAACCCCTCCCCACCCCAGATAAGAAATCAAAGACTAGACATACGCAGCAAGATACCCTCAGAGAAAAGAGAAACACGAAATCCGACATCAAAACACAAAACTAAAGACTGCACATAAACAAAATTGTACAAAATGGGGAATTCCCTTCGGGTACACGTCAAAACATGGCTGCTCTAAAATTTAAAGTTGCGCAATCTTTATTTTTTTTATAGAATAGGAGTTGTCATGTTAATATTTTGAAAAAAGATACGGTGAAAAAACAAACCACTGAAAATGAATGGGATAAAAAGAAAAAGCAAACTAATTAATTTCATAACTTAAAGATATTTAGCTTAGGAAATTCGTTTTAGCTTAGGAAAATCATTTTCGTAGCGCCATCTACAATAAATTCCGTTAAGCAAAATGTGTCATGTCATCCAAGTGCTTGTTTCTGCAGTTGTTTTCATGATGTTCACTGCTTATTTTATCTTAATATTTTTGATGCAAATGTGCGTTTCACCATTAACATGAAAGAGGAAATTGAAAAAACATCATGCCAATGGAGATTTTCCATTTCTCTTTCTAGCATTTGTGGTTCTTGCTATTTATAGAAACATCTCAAACTTTAGATGGTTATATTTTAATCTACATTGATTTCGCTGTTAACGTTTTTCATGTTATAGATTTCATTCACTGGAAAAAATATGATGGGAAAAAATGATGAAGAGACTGACTGCTTCAAACATAATGTTCAATGTTTAAGAAATTTGATTATTTTTGATAGAGCGTGAAGAATATTTAGCCAAAGCACAGTGTAAGCAGCAACTAAGTTTGAATCTGCAGTATATTTTCTTTTTTCAATATTGCTTTTGTTAAACGTCTTCAAATTCAATAGCATCATTGAAGAACAGATGAATTTGCAGCATTGACCATGCATGCACGTTTCGGGTACTTCAGCCTCGTCAGTGATCCTTAATCTAAACAATATAAAATGGCCAAAGAATATGATAATTATGATGTCTTCCACTAAAATGAATTATGTGTCATTTTACTTCTGTGTATTTTATTTGTAGAATACGCAAGCGAAGTAGATGAAAATGGAATTATTTGTAACAAGATAGTATCACTGGGCAGAAGTTATAGAATTTTCCCGCAAAAGAGATAGATAAGTCTTGATTATTTGCAACAGGCTTACGTTCATTGAGATGAAAGAAAAAATTACACTAAATCAAATAATAAGGGAAGAAATGTGTACATATGACTTTTTCTCATATCATAAACTTTTCTTGGAAAAAAAAAGTAGAGTTCGAGACGGAATCGAACCAGCGACTATTACCTTCATGGTCAGCGCCTCAGACCACTCGGCCACAGAGCGCTGATGAAAATAGATCATTAGATTTCGGTATAAGATCTACAATGAACGAAATCGTGTCCAAAATGTTGAAATTATGTCTATAAATTATTTCATATACATCTTTTGATACTTCACAGACTTTTGTAATAGGATGGTAGGTTTCGGATAAAGGATTATTTTGAATAGGGTCATTTTTAGGAGTTATCTCTCTTGATAGATAATACCTTGAAATTCTATTGCGAAGGAATCTAAATTGTGGACTTGTGGTATTTTGGTGAAATTTGATAAATATCTAAATAACTTTTTTTCTCAGAAATGTTCCATCTATCCGTACTTGATTCTCCATCATATTCTTGGAAAAAATGGCTGAAAAAGTAGGTTTTTTTCCCATTGAGTTCAATGTAAATTATAAGGCCCATAACCCTTATAGGAACCAACTTTTTTCAAAAACGAATTTCTGAAAAATTTTCAATAAATTTTTACATCATAACTATATCATAAGTTTGGAACTCCAAACTCAATTTATGGGTGAACCAATCATCGCTCATTATACATCTAATGCCTTAATATATTCTTTAACTTTGTTTATAGCAAACGTACGTATAACGTTGCATTTGTCATTTGTATTGTTTGAATACCTTTTTATCGAGAAAGTGGTTCTATTCTTCAGTTTACGCCTTCTAAACACAAGAAGTACGACTATTCTTATGAACATTTTCATCACATAACAAAAAGTAACTTCATGACGTACATGATTCAGGGGTATTTTTGAAATATTCTGTGTATCCCTTCTCTGGACACAACACAAATTATATGGGGATTTTCGGCATATAAATAGCACTTCAATCATACACTGCTCAACAAATGTTCTGATCCCTTTGAGGTTTTTTGGGGCATTGGGAGGGAGGGAAAAGCAATTCTAACACAGGTCCTTACTTTCTTTTCACACAAACTATTCCTTACGTATCATTCGCTTCCCTCTCCCCGACATAGAGCCCGACACACCAAGGAGGGGCCTGTGTCGTTCCTTCTCCTCCTCCTTTGGGGGGGGGAAGGGGGGGGGGGGGAGAAAAAATAAAGAAAAAAGAAAAAAAAAAGAAAGAAAAAATAAGAATGAGAAGAAAAAATAAATAAGAAAAACAGATTTTTTTTTGGGGGGGGGGGGGATATGACTATCGCCCTGGCAAATAAAATCACACTACAATGTTAACGCAAAAAAAAACTAGATAAAGTAGCACAAGTGGTACTATTTACAAAAGAAATGTGATTTCGGTTGCACTACCCAACACAAGACACCGAACCCAACGCAAGACACCGAACAACCCCTCCCCACCCCAGATAAGAAATCAAAGACTAGACATACGCAGCAAGATACCCTCAGAGAAAAGAGAAACACGAAATCCGACATCAAAACACAAAACTAAAGACTGCACATAAACAAAATTGTACAAAATGGGGAATTCCCTTCGGGTACACGTCAAAACATGGCTGCTCTAAAATTTAAAGTTGCGCAATCTTTATTTTTTTTATAGAATAGGAGTTGTCATGTTAATATTTTGAAAAAAGATACGGTGAAAAAACAAACCACTGAAAATGAATGGGATAAAAAGAAAAAGCAAACTAATTAATTTCATAACTTAAAGATATTTAGCTTAGGAAATTCGTTTTAGCTTAGGAAAATCATTTTCGTAGCGCCATCTACAATAAATTCCGTTAAGCAAAATGTGTCATGTCATCCAAGTGCTTGTTTCTGCAGTTGTTTTCATGATGTTCACTGCTTATTTTATCTTAATATTTTTGATGCAAATGTGCGTTTCACCATTAACATGAAAGAGGAAATTGAAAAAACATCATGCCAATGGAGATTTTCCATTTCTCTTTCTAGCATTTGTGGTTCTTGCTATTTATAGAAACATCTCAAACTTTAGATGGTTATATTTTAATCTACATTGATTTCGCTGTTAACGTTTTTCATGTTATAGATTTCATTCACTGGAAAAAATATGATGGGAAAAAATGATGAAGAGACTGACTGCTTCAAACATAATGTTCAATGTTTAAGAAATTTGATTATTTTTGATAGAGCGTGAAGAATATTTAGCCAAAGCACAGTGTAAGCAGCAACTAAGTTTGAATCTGCAGTATATTTTCTTTTTTCAATATTGCTTTTGTTAAACGTCTTCAAATTCAATAGCATCATTGAAGAACAGATGAATTTGCAGCATTGACCATGCATGCACGTTTCGGGTACTTCAGCCTCGTCAGTGATCCTTAATCTAAACAATATAAAATGGCCAAAGAATATGATAATTATGATGTCTTCCACTAAAATGAATTATGTGTCATTTTACTTCTGTGTATTTTATTTGTAGAATACGCAAGCGAAGTAGATGAAAATGGAATTATTTGTAACAAGATAGTATCACTGGGCAGAAGTTATAGAATTTTCCCGCAAAAGAGATAGATAAGTCTTGATTATTTGCAACAGGCTTACGTTCATTGAGATGAAAGAAAAAATTACACTAAATCAAATAATAAGGGAAGAAATGTGTACATATGACTTTTTCTCATATCATAAACTTTTCTTGGAAAAAAAAAGTAGAGTTCGAGACGGAATCGAACCAGCGACTATTACCTTCATGGTCAGCGCCTCAGACCACTCGGCCACAGAGCGCTGATGAAAATAGATCATTAGATTTCGGTATAAGATCTACAATGAACGAAATCGTGTCCAAAATGTTGAAATTATGTCTATAAATTATTTCATATACATCTTTTGATACTTCACAGACTTTTGTAATAGGATGGTAGGTTTCGGATAAAGGATTATTTTGAATAGGGTCATTTTTAGGAGTTATCTCTCTTGATAGATAATACCTTGAAATTCTATTGCGAAGGAATCTAAATTGTGGACTTGTGGTATTTTGGTGAAATTTGATAAATATCTAAATAACTTTTTTTCTCAGAAATGTTCCATCTATCCGTACTTGATTCTCCATCATATTCTTGGAAAAAATGGCTGAAAAAGTAGGTTTTTTTCCCATTGAGTTCAATGTAAATTATAAGGCCCATAACCCTTATAGGAACCAACTTTTTTCAAAAACGAATTTCTGAAAAATTTTCAATAAATTTTTACATCATAACTATATCATAAGTTTGGAACTCCAAACTCAATTTATGGGTGAACCAATCATCGCTCATTATACATCTAATGCCTTAATATATTCTTTAACTTTGTTTATAGCAAACGTACGTATAACGTTGCATTTGTCATTTGTATTGTTTGAATACCTTTTTATCGAGAAAGTGGTTCTATTCTTCAGTTTACGCCTTCTAAACACAAGAAGTACGACTATTCTTATGAACATTTTCATCACATAACAAAAAGTAACTTCATGACGTACATGATTCAGGGGTATTTTTGAAATATTCTGTGTATCCCTTCTCTGGACACAACACAAATTATATGGGGATTTTCGGCATATAAATAGCACTTCAATCATACACTGCTCAACAAATGTTCTGATCCCTTTGAGGTTTTTTGGGGCATTGGGAGGGAGGGAAAAGCAATTCTAACACAGGTCCTTACTTTCTTTTCACACAAACTATTCCTTACGTATCATTCGCTTCCCTCTCCCCGACATAGAGCCCGACACACCAAGGAGGGGCCTGTGTCGTTCCTTCTCCTCCTCCTTTGGGGGGGGGGGAAGGGGGGGGGGAGAAAAAATAAAGAAAAAAGAAAAAAAAAAAAGAAAGAAAAAATAAGAATGAGAAGAAAAAATAAATAAGAAAAACAGATTTTTTTTGGGGGGGGGATATGACTATCGCCCTGGCAAATAAAATCACACTACAATGTTAACGCAAAAAAAAACTAGATAAAGTAGCACAAGTGGTACTATTTACAAAAGAAATGTGATTTCGGTTGCACTACCCAACACAAGACACCGAACCCAACGCAAGACACCGAACAACCCCTCCCCACCCCAGATAAGAAATCAAAGACTAGACATACGCAGCAAGATACCCTCAGAGAAAAGAGAAACACGAAATCCGACATCAAAACACAAAACTAAAGACTGCACATAAACAAAATTGTACAAAATGGGGAATTCCCTTCGGGTACACGTCAAAACATGGCTGCTCTAAAATTTAAAGTTGCGCAATCTTTATTTTTTTTATAGAATAGGAGTTGTCATGTTAATATTTTGAAAAAAGATACGGTGAAAAAACAAACCACTGAAAATGAATGGGATAAAAAGAAAAAGCAAACTAATTAATTTCATAACTTAAAGATATTTAGCTTAGGAAATTCGTTTTAGCTTAGGAAAATCATTTTCGTAGCGCCATCTACAATAAATTCCGTTAAGCAAAATGTGTCATGTCATCCAAGTGCTTGTTTCTGCAGTTGTTTTCATGATGTTCACTGCTTATTTTATCTTAATATTTTTGATGCAAATGTGCGTTTCACCATTAACATGAAAGAGGAAATTGAAAAAACATCATGCCAATGGAGATTTTCCATTTCTCTTTCTAGCATTTGTGGTTCTTGCTATTTATAGAAACATCTCAAACTTTAGATGGTTATATTTTAATCTACATTGATTTCGCTGTTAACGTTTTTCATGTTATAGATTTCATTCACTGGAAAAAATATGATGGGAAAAAATGATGAAGAGACTGACTGCTTCAAACATAATGTTCAATGTTTAAGAAATTTGATTATTTTTGATAGAGCGTGAAGAATATTTAGCCAAAGCACAGTGTAAGCAGCAACTAAGTTTGAATCTGCAGTATATTTTCTTTTTTCAATATTGCTTTTGTTAAACGTCTTCAAATTCAATAGCATCATTGAAGAACAGATGAATTTGCAGCATTGACCATGCATGCACGTTTCGGGTACTTCAGCCTCGTCAGTGATCCTTAATCTAAACAATATAAAATGGCCAAAGAATATGATAATTATGATGTCTTCCACTAAAATGAATTATGTGTCATTTTACTTCTGTGTATTTTATTTGTAGAATACGCAAGCGAAGTAGATGAAAATGGAATTATTTGTAACAAGATAGTATCACTGGGCAGAAGTTATAGAATTTTCCCGCAAAAGAGATAGATAAGTCTTGATTATTTGCAACAGGCTTACGTTCATTGAGATGAAAGAAAAAATTACACTAAATCAAATAATAAGGGAAGAAATGTGTACATATGACTTTTTCTCATATCATAAACTTTTCTTGGAAAAAAAAAGTAGAGTTCGAGACGGAATCGAACCAGCGACTATTACCTTCATGGTCAGCGCCTCAGACCACTCGGCCACAGAGCGCTGATGAAAATAGATCATTAGATTTCGGTATAAGATCTACAATGAACGAAATCGTGTCCAAAATGTTGAAATTATGTCTATAAATTATTTCATATACATCTTTTGATACTTCACAGACTTTTGTAATAGGATGGTAGGTTTCGGATAAAGGATTATTTTGAATAGGGTCATTTTTAGGAGTTATCTCTCTTGATAGATAATACCTTGAAATTCTATTGCGAAGGAATCTAAATTGTGGACTTGTGGTATTTTGGTGAAATTTGATAAATATCTAAATAACTTTTTTTCTCAGAAATGTTCCATCTATCCGTACTTGATTCTCCATCATATTCTTGGAAAAAATGGCTGAAAAAGTAGGTTTTTTTCCCATTGAGTTCAATGTAAATTATAAGGCCCATAACCCTTATAGGAACCAACTTTTTTCAAAAACGAATTTCTGAAAAATTTTCAATAAATTTTTACATCATAACTATATCATAAGTTTGGAACTCCAAACTCAATTTATGGGTGAACCAATCATCGCTCATTATACATCTAATGCCTTAATATATTCTTTAACTTTGTTTATAGCAAACGTACGTATAACGTTGCATTTGTCATTTGTATTGTTTGAATACCTTTTTATCGAGAAAGTGGTTCTATTCTTCAGTTTACGCCTTCTAAACACAAGAAGTACGACTATTCTTATGAACATTTTCATCACATAACAAAAAGTAACTTCATGACGTACATGATTCAGGGGTATTTTTGAAATATTCTGTGTATCCCTTCTCTGGACACAACACAAATTATATGGGGATTTTCGGCATATAAATAGCACTTCAATCATACACTGCTCAACAAATGTTCTGATCCCTTTGAGGTTTTTTGGGGCATTGGGAGGGAGGGAAAAGCAATTCTAACACAGGTCCTTACTTTCTTTTCACACAAACTATTCCTTACGTATCATTCGCTTCCCTCTCCCCGACATAGAGCCCGACACACCAAGGAGGGGCCTGTGTCGTTCCTTCTCCTCCTCCTTTGGGGGGGGGGGAAGGGGGGGGGGGAGAAAAAATAAAGAAAAAAGAAAAAAAAAAAGAAAGAAAAAATAAGAATGAGAAGAAAAAATAAATAAGAAAAACAGATTTTTTTTGGGGGGGGGATATGACTATCGCCCTGGCAAATAAAATCACACTACAATGTTAACGCAAAAAAAAACTAGATAAAGTAGCACAAGTGGTACTATTTACAAAAGAAATGTGATTTCGGTTGCACTACCCAACACAAGACACCGAACCCAACGCAAGACACCGAACAACCCCTCCCCACCCCAGATAAGAAATCAAAGACTAGACATACGCAGCAAGATACCCTCAGAGAAAAGAGAAACACGAAATCCGACATCAAAACACAAAACTAAAGACTGCACATAAACAAAATTGTACAAAATGGGGAATTCCCTTCGGGTACACGTCAAAACATGGCTGCTCTAAAATTTAAAGTTGCGCAATCTTTATTTTTTTTATAGAATAGGAGTTGTCATGTTAATATTTTGAAAAAAGATACGGTGAAAAAACAAACCACTGAAAATGAATGGGATAAAAAGAAAAAGCAAACTAATTAATTTCATAACTTAAAGATATTTAGCTTAGGAAATTCGTTTTAGCTTAGGAAAATCATTTTCGTAGCGCCATCTACAATAAATTCCGTTAAGCAAAATGTGTCATGTCATCCAAGTGCTTGTTTCTGCAGTTGTTTTCATGATGTTCACTGCTTATTTTATCTTAATATTTTTGATGCAAATGTGCGTTTCACCATTAACATGAAAGAGGAAATTGAAAAAACATCATGCCAATGGAGATTTTCCATTTCTCTTTCTAGCATTTGTGGTTCTTGCTATTTATAGAAACATCTCAAACTTTAGATGGTTATATTTTAATCTACATTGATTTCGCTGTTAACGTTTTTCATGTTATAGATTTCATTCACTGGAAAAAATATGATGGGAAAAAATGATGAAGAGACTGACTGCTTCAAACATAATGTTCAATGTTTAAGAAATTTGATTATTTTTGATAGAGCGTGAAGAATATTTAGCCAAAGCACAGTGTAAGCAGCAACTAAGTTTGAATCTGCAGTATATTTTCTTTTTTCAATATTGCTTTTGTTAAACGTCTTCAAATTCAATAGCATCATTGAAGAACAGATGAATTTGCAGCATTGACCATGCATGCACGTTTCGGGTACTTCAGCCTCGTCAGTGATCCTTAATCTAAACAATATAAAATGGCCAAAGAATATGATAATTATGATGTCTTCCACTAAAATGAATTATGTGTCATTTTACTTCTGTGTATTTTATTTGTAGAATACGCAAGCGAAGTAGATGAAAATGGAATTATTTGTAACAAGATAGTATCACTGGGCAGAAGTTATAGAATTTTCCCGCAAAAGAGATAGATAAGTCTTGATTATTTGCAACAGGCTTACGTTCATTGAGATGAAAGAAAAAATTACACTAAATCAAATAATAAGGGAAGAAATGTGTACATATGACTTTTTCTCATATCATAAACTTTTCTTGGAAAAAAAAAGTAGAGTTCGAGACGGAATCGAACCAGCGACTATTACCTTCATGGTCAGCGCCTCAGACCACTCGGCCACAGAGCGCTGATGAAAATAGATCATTAGATTTCGGTATAAGATCTACAATGAACGAAATCGTGTCCAAAATGTTGAAATTATGTCTATAAATTATTTCATATACATCTTTTGATACTTCACAGACTTTTGTAATAGGATGGTAGGTTTCGGATAAAGGATTATTTTGAATAGGGTCATTTTTAGGAGTTATCTCTCTTGATAGATAATACCTTGAAATTCTATTGCGAAGGAATCTAAATTGTGGACTTGTGGTATTTTGGTGAAATTTGATAAATATCTAAATAACTTTTTTTCTCAGAAATGTTCCATCTATCCGTACTTGATTCTCCATCATATTCTTGGAAAAAATGGCTGAAAAAGTAGGTTTTTTTCCCATTGAGTTCAATGTAAATTATAAGGCCCATAACCCTTATAGGAACCAACTTTTTTCAAAAACGAATTTCTGAAAAATTTTCAATAAATTTTTACATCATAACTATATCATAAGTTTGGAACTCCAAACTCAATTTATGGGTGAACCAATCATCGCTCATTATACATCTAATGCCTTAATATATTCTTTAACTTTGTTTATAGCAAACGTACGTATAACGTTGCATTTGTCATTTGTATTGTTTGAATACCTTTTTATCGAGAAAGTGGTTCTATTCTTCAGTTTACGCCTTCTAAACACAAGAAGTACGACTATTCTTATGAACATTTTCATCACATAACAAAAAGTAACTTCATGACGTACATGATTCAGGGGTATTTTTGAAATATTCTGTGTATCCCTTCTCTGGACACAACACAAATTATATGGGGATTTTCGGCATATAAATAGCACTTCAATCATACACTGCTCAACAAATGTTCTGATCCCTTTGAGGTTTTTTGGGGCATTGGGAGGGAGGGAAAAGCAATTCTAACACAGGTCCTTACTTTCTTTTCACACAAACTATTCCTTACGTATCATTCGCTTCCCTCTCCCCGACATAGAGCCCGACACACCAAGGAGGGGCCTGTGTCGTTCCTTCTCCTCCTCCTTTGGGGGGGGGGGAAGGGGGGGGGGGAGAAAAAATAAAGAAAAAAGAAAAAAAAAAAGAAAGAAAAAATAAGAATGAGAAGAAAAAATAAATAAGAAAAACAGATTTTTTTTGGGGGGGGGATATGACTATCGCCCTGGCAAATAAAATCACACTACAATGTTAACGCAAAAAAAAACTAGATAAAGTAGCACAAGTGGTACTATTTACAAAAGAAATGTGATTTCGGTTGCACTACCCAACACAAGACACCGAACCCAACGCAAGACACCGAACAACCCCTCCCCACCCCAGATAAGAAATCAAAGACTAGACATACGCAGCAAGATACCCTCAGAGAAAAGAGAAACACGAAATCCGACATCAAAACACAAAACTAAAGACTGCACATAAACAAAATTGTACAAAATGGGGAATTCCCTTCGGGTACACGTCAAAACATGGCTGCTCTAAAATTTAAAGTTGCGCAATCTTTATTTTTTTTATAGAATAGGAGTTGTCATGTTAATATTTTGAAAAAAGATACGGTGAAAAAACAAACCACTGAAAATGAATGGGATAAAAAGAAAAAGCAAACTAATTAATTTCATAACTTAAAGATATTTAGCTTAGGAAATTCGTTCTAGCTTAGGAAAATCATTTTCGTAGCGCCATCTACAATAAATTCCGTTAAGCAAAATGTGTCATGTCATCCAAGTGCTTGTTTCTGCAGTTGTTTTCATGATGTTCACTGCTTATTTTATCTTAATATTTTTGATGCAAATGTGCGTTTCACCATTAACATGAAAGAGGAAATTGAAAAAACATCATGCCAATGGAGATTTTCCATTTCTCTTTCTAGCATTTGTGGTTCTTGCTATTTATAGAAACATCTCAAACTTTAGATGGTTATATTTTAATCTACATTGATTTCGCTGTTAACGTTTTTCATGTTATAGATTTCATTCACTGGAAAAAATATGATGGGAAAAAATGATGAAGAGACTGACTGCTTCAAACATAATGTTCAATGTTTAAGAAATTTGATTATTTTTGATAGAGCGTGAAGAATATTTAGCCAAAGCACAGTGTAAGCAGCAACTAAGTTTGAATCTGCAGTATATTTTCTTTTTTCAATATTGCTTTTGTTAAACGTCTTCAAATTCAATAGCATCATTGAAGAACAGATGAATTTGCAGCATTGACCATGCATGCACGTTTCGGGTACTTCAGCCTCGTCAGTGATCCTTAATCTAAACAATATAAAATGGCCAAAGAATATGATAATTATGATGTCTTCCACTAAAATGAATTATGTGTCATTTTACTTCTGTGTATTTTATTTGTAGAATACGCAAGCGAAGTAGATGAAAATGGAATTATTTGTAACAAGATAGTATCACTGGGCAGAAGTTATAGAATTTTCCCGCAAAAGAGATAGATAAGTCTTGATTATTTGCAACAGGCTTACGTTCATTGAGATGAAAGAAAAAATTACACTAAATCAAATAATAAGGGAAGAAATGTGTACATATGACTTTTTCTCATATCATAAACTTTTCTTGGAAAAAAAAAGTAGAGTTCGAGACGGAATCGAACCAGCGACTATTACCTTCATGGTCAGCGCCTCAGACCACTCGGCCACAGAGCGCTGATGAAAATAGATCATTAGATTTCGGTATAAGATCTACAATGAACGAAATCGTGTCCAAAATGTTGAAATTATGTCTATAAATTATTTCATATACATCTTTTGATACTTCACAGACTTTTGTAATAGGATGGTAGGTTTCGGATAAAGGATTATTTTGAATAGGGTCATTTTTAGGAGTTATCTCTCTTGATAGATAATACCTTGAAATTCTATTGCGAAGGAATCTAAATTGTGGACTTGTGGTATTTTGGTGAAATTTGATAAATATCTAAATAACTTTTTTTCTCAGAAATGTTCCATCTATCCGTACTTGATTCTCCATCATATTCTTGGAAAAAATGGCTGAAAAAGTAGGTTTTTTTCCCATTGAGTTCAATGTAAATTATAAGGCCCATAACCCTTATAGGAACCAACTTTTTTCAAAAACGAATTTCTGAAAAATTTTCAATAAATTTTTACATCATAACTATATCATAAGTTTGGAACTCCAAACTCAATTTATGGGTGAACCAATCATCGCTCATTATACATCTAATGCCTTAATATATTCTTTAACTTTGTTTATAGCAAACGTACGTATAACGTTGCATTTGTCATTTGTATTGTTTGAATACCTTTTTATCGAGAAAGTGGTTCTATTCTTCAGTTTACGCCTTCTAAACACAAGAAGTACGACTATTCTTATGAACATTTTCATCACATAACAAAAAGTAACTTCATGACGTACATGATTCAGGGGTATTTTTGAAATATTCTGTGTATCCCTTCTCTGGACACAACACAAATTATATGGGGATTTTCGGCATATAAATAGCACTTCAATCATACACTGCTCAACAAATGTTCTGATCCCTTTGAGGTTTTTTGGGGCATTGGGAGGGAGGGAAAAGCAATTCTAACACAGGTCCTTACTTTCTTTTCACACAAACTATTCCTTACGTATCATTCGCTTCCCTCTCCCCGACATAGAGCCCGACACACCAAGGAGGGGCCTGTGTCGTTCCTTCTCCTCCTCCTTTGGGGGGGGGGGAAGGGGGGGGGGAGAAAAAATAAAGAAAAAAGAAAAAAAAAAGAAAGAAAAAATAAGAATGAGAAGAAAAAATAAATAAGAAAAACAGATTTTTTTTGGGGGGGGGGATATGACTATCGCCCTGGCAAATAAAATCACACTACAATGTTAACGCAAAAAAAAACTAGATAAAGTAGCACAAGTGGTACTATTTACAAAAGAAATGTGATTTCGGTTGCACTACCCAACACAAGACACCGAACCCAACGCAAGACACCGAACAACCCCTCCCCACCCCAGATAAGAAATCAAAGACTAGACATACGCAGCAAGATACCCTCAGAGAAAAGAGAAACACGAAATCCGACATCAAAACACAAAACTAAAGACTGCACATAAACAAAATTGTACAAAATGGGGAATTCCCTTCGGGTACACGTCAAAACATGGCTGCTCTAAAATTTAAAGTTGCGCAATCTTTATTTTTTTTATAGAATAGGAGTTGTCATGTTAATATTTTGAAAAAAGATACGGTGAAAAAACAAACCACTGAAAATGAATGGGATAAAAAGAAAAAGCAAACTAATTAATTTCATAACTTAAAGATATTTAGCTTAGGAAATTCGTTCTAGCTTAGGAAAATCATTTTCGTAGCGCCATCTACAATAAATTCCGTTAAGCAAAATGTGTCATGTCATCCAAGTGCTTGTTTCTGCAGTTGTTTTCATGATGTTCACTGCTTATTTTATCTTAATATTTTTGATGCAAATGTGCGTTTCACCATTAACATGAAAGAGGAAATTGAAAAAACATCATGCCAATGGAGATTTTCCATTTCTCTTTCTAGCATTTGTGGTTCTTGCTATTTATAGAAACATCTCAAACTTTAGATGGTTATATTTTAATCTACATTGATTTCGCTGTTAACGTTTTTCATGTTATAGATTTCATTCACTGGAAAAAATATGATGGGAAAAAATGATGAAGGGACTGACTGCTTCAAACATAATGTTCAATGTTTAAGAAATTTGATTATTTTTGATAGAGCGTGAAGAATATTTAGCCAAAGCACAGTGTAAGCAGCAACTAAGTTTGAATCTGCAGTATATTTTCTTTTTTCAATATTGCTTTTGTTAAACGTCTTCAAATTCAATAGCATCATTGAAGAACAGATGAATTTGCAGCATTGACCATGCATGCACGTTTCGGGTACTTCAGCCTCGTCAGTGATCCTTAATCTAAACAATATAAAATGGCCAAAGAATATGATAATTATGATGTCTTCCACTAAAATGAATTATGTGTCATTTTACTTCTGTGTATTTTATTTGTAGAATACGCAAGCGAAGTAGATGAAAATGGAATTATTTGTAACAAGATAGTATCACTGGGCAGAAGTTATAGAATTTTCCCGCAAAAGAGATAGATAAGTCTTGATTATTTGCAACAGGCTTACGTTCATTGAGATGAAAGAAAAAATTACACTAAATCAAATAATAAGGGAAGAAATGTGTACATATGACTTTTTCTCATATCATAAACTTTTCTTGGAAAAAAAAAGTAGAGTTCGAGACGGAATCGAACCAGCGACTATTACCTTCATGGTCAGCGCCTCAGACCACTCGGCCACAGAGCGCTGATGAAAATAGATCATTAGATTTCGGTATAAGATCTACAATGAACGAAATCGTGTCCAAAATGTTGAAATTATGTCTATAAATTATTTCATATACATCTTTTGATACTTCACAGACTTTTGTAATAGGATGGTAGGTTTCGGATAAAGGATTATTTTGAATAGGGTCATTTTTAGGAGTTATCTCTCTTGATAGATAATACCTTGAAATTCTATTGCGAAGGAATCTAAATTGTGGACTTGTGGTATTTTGGTGAAATTTGATAAATATCTAAATAACTTTTTTTCTCAGAAATGTTCCATCTATCCGTACTTGATTCTCCATCATATTCTTGGAAAAAATGGCTGAAAAAGTAGGTTTTTTTCCCATTGAGTTCAATGTAAATTATAAGGCCCATAACCCTTATAGGAACCAACTTTTTTCAAAAACGAATTTCTGAAAAATTTTCAATAAATTTTTACATCATAACTATATCATAAGTTTGGAACTCCAAACTCAATTTATGGGTGAACCAATCATCGCTCATTATACATCTAATGCCTTAATATATTCTTTAACTTTGTTTATAGCAAACGTACGTATAACGTTGCATTTGTCATTTGTATTGTTTGAATACCTTTTTATCGAGAAAGTGGTTCTATTCTTCAGTTTACGCCTTCTAAACACAAGAAGTACGACTATTCTTATGAACATTTTCATCACATAACAAAAAGTAACTTCATGACGTACATGATTCAGGGGTATTTTTGAAATATTCTGTGTATCCCTTCTCTGGACACAACACAAATTATATGGGGATTTTCGGCATATAAATAGCACTTCAATCATACACTGCTCAACAAATGTTCTGATCCCTTTGAGGTTTTTTGGGGCATTGGGAGGGAGGGAAAAGCAATTCTAACACAGGTCCTTACTTTCTTTTCACACAAACTATTCCTTACGTATCATTCGCTTCCCTCTCCCCGACATAGAGCCCGACACACCAAGGAGGGGCCTGTGTCGTTCCTTCTCCTCCTCCTTTGGGGGGGGGGGGGGAAGGGGGGGGGGAGAAAAAATAAAGAAAAAAGAAAAAAAAAAGAAAGAAAAAATAAGAATGAGAAGAAAAAATAAATAAGAAAAACAGATTTTTTTGGGGGGGGGGGATATGACTATCGCCCTGGCAAATAAAATCACACTACAATGTTAACGCAAAAAAAAACTAGATAAAGTAGCACAAGTGGTACTATTTACAAAAGAAATGTGATTTCGGTTGCACTACCCAACACAAGACACCGAACCCAACGCAAGACACCGAACAACCCCTCCCCACCCCAGATAAGAAATCAAAGACTAGACATACGCAGCAAGATACCCTCAGAGAAAAGAGAAACACGAAATCCGACATCAAAACACAAAACTAAAGACTGCACATAAACAAAATTGTACAAAATGGGGAATTCCCTTCGGGTACACGTCAAAACATGGCTGCTCTAAAATTTAAAGTTGCGCAATCTTTATTTTTTTTATAGAATAGGAGTTGTCATGTTAATATTTTGAAAAAAGATACGGTGAAAAAACAAACCACTGAAAATGAATGGGATAAAAAGAAAAAGCAAACTAATTAATTTCATAACTTAAAGATATTTAGCTTAGGAAATTCGTTCTAGCTTAGGAAAATCATTTTCGTAGCGCCATCTACAATAAATTCCGTTAAGCAAAATGTGTCATGTCATCCAAGTGCTTGTTTCTGCAGTTGTTTTCATGATGTTCACTGCTTATTTTATCTTAATATTTTTGATGCAAATGTGCGTTTCACCATTAACATGAAAGAGGAAATTGAAAAAACATCATGCCAATGGAGATTTTCCATTTCTCTTTCTAGCATTTGTGGTTCTTGCTATTTATAGAAACATCTCAAACTTTAGATGGTTATATTTTAATCTACATTGATTTCGCTGTTAACGTTTTTCATGTTATAGATTTCATTCACTGGAAAAAATATGATGGGAAAAAATGATGAAGAGACTGACTGCTTCAAACATAATGTTCAATGTTTAAGAAATTTGATTATTTTTGATAGAGCGTGAAGAATATTTAGCCAAAGCACAGTGTAAGCAGCAACTAAGTTTGAATCTGCAGTATATTTTCTTTTTTCAATATTGCTTTTGTTAAACGTCTTCAAATTCAATAGCATCATTGAAGAACAGATGAATTTGCAGCATTGACCATGCATGCACGTTTCGGGTACTTCAGCCTCGTCAGTGATCCTTAATCTAAACAATATAAAATGGCCAAAGAATATGATAATTATGATGTCTTCCACTAAAATGAATTATGTGTCATTTTACTTCTGTGTATTTTATTTGTAGAATACGCAAGCGAAGTAGATGAAAATGGAATTATTTGTAACAAGATAGTATCACTGGGCAGAAGTTATAGAATTTTCCCGCAAAAGAGATAGATAAGTCTTGATTATTTGCAACAGGCTTACGTTCATTGAGATGAAAGAAAAAATTACACTAAATCAAATAATAAGGGAAGAAATGTGTACATATGACTTTTTCTCATATCATAAACTTTTCTTGGAAAAAAAAAGTAGAGTTCGAGACGGAATCGAACCAGCGACTATTACCTTCATGGTCAGCGCCTCAGACCACTCGGCCACAGAGCGCTGATGAAAATAGATCATTAGATTTCGGTATAAGATCTACAATGAACGAAATCGTGTCCAAAATGTTGAAATTATGTCTATAAATTATTTCATATACATCTTTTGATACTTCACAGACTTTTGTAATAGGATGGTAGGTTTCGGATAAAGGATTATTTTGAATAGGGTCATTTTTAGGAGTTATCTCTCTTGATAGATAATACCTTGAAATTCTATTGCGAAGGAATCTAAATTGTGGACTTGTGGTATTTTGGTGAAATTTGATAAATATCTAAATAACTTTTTTTCTCAGAAATGTTCCATCTATCCGTACTTGATTCTCCATCATATTCTTGGAAAAAATGGCTGAAAAAGTAGGTTTTTTTCCCATTGAGTTCAATGTAAATTATAAGGCCCATAACCCTTATAGGAACCAACTTTTTTCAAAAACGAATTTCTGAAAAATTTTCAATAAATTTTTACATCATAACTATATCATAAGTTTGGAACTCCAAACTCAATTTATGGGTGAACCAATCATCGCTCATTATACATCTAATGCCTTAATATATTCTTTAACTTTGTTTATAGCAAACGTACGTATAACGTTGCATTTGTCATTTGTATTGTTTGAATACCTTTTTATCGAGAAAGTGGTTCTATTCTTCAGTTTACGCCTTCTAAACACAAGAAGTACGACTATTCTTATGAACATTTTCATCACATAACAAAAAGTAACTTCATGACGTACATGATTCAGGGGTATTTTTGAAATATTCTGTGTATCCCTTCTCTGGACACAACACAAATTATATGGGGATTTTCGGCATATAAATAGCACTTCAATCATACACTGCTCAACAAATGTTCTGATCCCTTTGAGGTTTTTTGGGGCATTGGGAGGGAGGGAAAAGCAATTCTAACACAGGTCCTTACTTTCTTTTCACACAAACTATTCCTTACGTATCATTCGCTTCCCTCTCCCCGACATAGAGCCCGACACACCAAGGAGGGGCCTGTGTCGTTCCTTCTCCTCCTCCTTTGGGGGGGGGGAAGGGGGGGGGGGGAGAAAAAATAAAGAAAAAAGAAAAAAAAAAAGAAAGAAAAAATAAGAATGAGAAGAAAAAATAAATAAGAAAAACAGATTTTTTTGGGGGGGGGGATATGACTATCGCCCTGGCAAATAAAATCACACTACAATGTTAACGCAAAAAAAAACTAGATAAAGTAGCACAAGTGGTACTATTTACAAAAGAAATGTGATTTCGGTTGCACTACCCAACACAAGACACCGAACCCAACGCAAGACACCGAACAACCCCTCCCCACCCCAGATAAGAAATCAAAGACTAGACATACGCAGCAAGATACCCTCAGAGAAAAGAGAAACACGAAATCCGACATCAAAACACAAAACTAAAGACTGCACATAAACAAAATTGTACAAAATGGGGAATTCCCTTCGGGTACACGTCAAAACATGGCTGCTCTAAAATTTAAAGTTGCGCAATCTTTATTTTTTTTATAGAATAGGAGTTGTCATGTTAATATTTTGAAAAAAGATACGGTGAAAAAACAAACCACTGAAAATGAATGGGATAAAAAGAAAAAGCAAACTAATTAATTTCATAACTTAAAGATATTTAGCTTAGGAAATTCGTTCTAGCTTAGGAAAATCATTTTCGTAGCGCCATCTACAATAAATTCCGTTAAGCAAAATGTGTCATGTCATCCAAGTGCTTGTTTCTGCAGTTGTTTTCATGATGTTCACTGCTTATTTTATCTTAATATTTTTGATGCAAATGTGCGTTTCACCATTAACATGAAAGAGGAAATTGAAAAAACATCATGCCAATGGAGATTTTCCATTTCTCTTTCTAGCATTTGTGGTTCTTGCTATTTATAGAAACATCTCAAACTTTAGATGGTTATATTTTAATCTACATTGATTTCGCTGTTAACGTTTTTCATGTTATAGATTTCATTCACTGGAAAAAATATGATGGGAAAAAATGATGAAGAGACTGACTGCTTCAAACATAATGTTCAATGTTTAAGAAATTTGATTATTTTTGATAGAGCGTGAAGAATATTTAGCCAAAGCACAGTGTAAGCAGCAACTAAGTTTGAATCTGCAGTATATTTTCTTTTTTCAATATTGCTTTTGTTAAACGTCTTCAAATTCAATAGCATCATTGAAGAACAGATGAATTTGCAGCATTGACCATGCATGCACGTTTCGGGTACTTCACCCTCGTCAGTGATCCTTAATCTAAACAATATAAAATGGCCAAAGAATATGATAATTATGATGTCTTCCACTAAAATGAATTATGTGTCATTTTACTTCTGTGTATTTTATTTGTAGAATACGCAAGCGAAGTAGATGAAAATGGAATTATTTGTAACAAGATAGTATCACTGGGCAGAAGTTATAGAATTTTCCCGCAAAAGAGATAGATAAGTCTTGATTATTTGCAACAGGCTTACGTTCATTGAGATGAAAGAAAAAATTACACTAAATCAAATAATAAGGGAAGAAATGTGTAGATATGACTTTTTCTCATATCATAAACTTTTCTTGGAAAAAAAAAGTAGAGTTCGAGACGGAATCGAACCAGCGACTATTACCTTCATGGTCAGCGCCTTAGACCACTCGGCCACAGAGCGCTGATGAAAATAGATCATTAGATTTCGGTATAAGATCTACAATGAACGAAATCGTGTCCAAAATGTTGAAATTATGTCTATAAATTATTTCATATACATCTTTTGATACTTCACAGACTTTTGTAATAGGATGGTAGGTTTCGGATAAAGGATTATTTTGAATAGGGTCATTTTTAGGAGTTATCTCTCTTGATAGATAATACCTTGAAATTCTATTGCGAAGGAATCTAAATTGTGGACTTGTGGTATTTTGGTGAAATTTGATAAATATCTAAATAACTTTTTTTCTCAGAAATGTTCCATCTATCCGTACTTGATTCTCCATCATATTCTTGGAAAAAATGGCTGAAAAAGTAGGGTTTTTTCCCATTGAGTTCAATGTAAATTATAAGGCCCATAACCCTTATAGGAACCAACTTTTTTCAAAAACGAATTTCTGAAAAATTTTCAATAAATTTTTACATCATAACTATATCATAAGTTTGGAACTCCAAACTCAATTTATGGGTGAACCAATCATCGCTCATTATACATCTAATGCCTTAATATATTCTTTAACTTTGTTTATAGCAAACGTACGTATAACGTTGCATTTGTCATTTGTATTGTTTGAATACCTTTTTATCGAGAAAGTGGTTCTATTCTTCAGTTTACGCCTTCTACACACAAGAAGTACGACTATTCTTATGAACATTTTCATCACATAACAAAAAGTAACTTCATGACGTACATGATTCAGGGGTATTTTTGAAATATTCTGTGTATCCCTTCTCTGGACACAACACAAATTATATGGGGATTTTCGGCATATAAATAGCACTTCAATCATACACTGCTCAACAAATGTTCTGATCCCTTTGAGGTTTTTTGGGGCATTGGGAGGGAGGGAAAAGCAATTCTAACACAGGTCCTTACTTTCTTTTCACACAAACTATTCCTTACGTATCATTCGCTTCCCTCTCCCCGACATAGAGCCCGACACACCAAGGAGGGGCCTGTGTCGTTCCTTCTCGTTCCTTCTCCTCCTCCTTTGGGGGGTGGGGAAGGGGGGGGGGGAGAAAAAATAAAGAAAAAAAAAAAAGAAAGAAAAAATAAGAATGAGAAGAAAAAATAAATAAGAAAAACAAATTTTTTTTTGGGGGGGGGGGATATGACTATCGCCCTGGCAAATAAAATCACACTACAATGTTAACGCAAAAAAAAAACTAGATAAAGTAGCACAAGTGGTACTATTTACAAAAGAAATGTGATTTCGGTTGCACTACCCAACACAAGACACCGAACCCAACGCAAGACACCGAACAACCCCTCCCCACCCCAGATAAGAAATCAAAGACTAGACATACGCAGCAAGATACCCTCAGAGAAAAGAGAAACACGAAATCCGACATCAAAACACAAAACTAAAGACTGCACATAAACAAAATTGTACAAAATGGGGAATTCCCTTCGGGTACACGTCAAAACATGGCTGCTCTAAAATTTAAAGTTGCGCAATCTTTATTTTTTTTTATAGAATAGGAGTTGTCATGTTAATATTTTGAAAAAAGATACGGTGAAAAAACAAACCACTGAAAATGAATGGGATAAAAAGAAAAAGCAAACTAATTAATTTCATAACTTAAAGATATTTAGCTTAGGAAATTCGTTTTAGCTTAGGAAAATCATTTTCGTAGCGCCATCTACAATAAATTCCGTTAAGCAAAATGTGTCATGTCATCCAAGTGCTTGTTTCTGCAGTTGTTTTCATGATGTTCACTGCTTATTTTATCTTAATATTTTTGATGCAAATGTGCGTTTCACCATTAACATGAAAGAGGAAATTGAAAAAACATCATGCCAATGGAGATTTTCCATTTCTCTTTCTAGCATTTGTGGTTCTTGCTATTTATAGAAACATCTCAAACTTTAGATGGTTATATTTTAATCTACATTGATTTCGCTGTTAACGTTTTTCATGTTATAGATTTCATTCACTGGAAAAAATATGATGGGAAAAAATGATGAAGAGACTGACTGCTTCAAACATAATGTTCAATGTTTAAGAAATTTGATTATTTTTGATAGAGCGTGAAGAATATTTAGCCAAAGCACAGTGTAAGCAGCAACTAAGTTTGAATCTGCAGTATATTTTCTTTTTTCAATATTGCTTTTGTTAAACGTCTTCAAATTCAATAGCATCATTGAAGAACAGATGAATTTGCAGCATTGACCATGCATGCACGTTTCGGGTACTTCACCCTCGTCAGTGATCCTTAATCTAAACAATATAAAATGGCCAAAGAATATGATAATTATGATGTCTTCCACTAAAATGAATTATGTGTCATTTTACTTCTGTGTATTTTATTTGTAGAATACGCAAGCGAAGTAGATGAAAATGGAATTATTTGTAACAAGATAGTATCACTGGGCAGAAGTTATAGAATTTTCCCGCAAAAGAGATAGATAAGTCTTGATTATTTGCAACAGGCTTACGTTCATTGAGATGAAAGAAAAAATTACACTAAATCAAATAATAAGGGAAGAAATGTGTAGATATGACTTTTTCTCATATCATAAACTTTTCTTGGAAAAAAAAAAGTAGAGTTCGAGACGGAATCGAACCAGCGACTATTACCTTCATGGTCAGCGCCTTAGACCACTCGGCCACAGAGCGCTGATGAAAATAGATCATTAGATTTCGGTATAAGATCTACAATGAACGAAATCGTGTCCAAAATGTTGAAATTATGTCTATAAATTATTTCATATACATCTTTTGATACTTCACAGACTTTTGTAATAGGATGGTAGGTTTCGGATAAAGGATTATTTTGAATAGGGTCATTTTTAGGAGTTATCTCTCTTGATAGATAATACCTTGAAATTCTATTGCGAAGGAATCTAAATTGTGGACTTGTGGTATTTTGGTGAAATTTGATAAATATCTAAATAACTTTTTTTCTCAGAAATGTTCCATCTATCCGTACTTGATTCTCCATCATATTCTTGGAAAAAATGGCTGAAAAAGTAGGGTTTTTTCCCATTGAGTTCAATGTAAATTATAAGGCCCATAACCCTTATAGGAACCAACTTTTTTCAAAAACGAATTTCTGAAAAATTTTCAATAAATTTTTACATCATAACTATATCATAAGTTTGGAACTCCAAACTCAATTTATGGGTGAACCAATCATCGCTCATTATACATCTAATGCCTTAATATATTCTTTAACTTTGTTTATAGCAAACGTACGTATAACGTTGCATTTGTCATTTGTATTGTTTGAATACCTTTTTATCGAGAAAGTGGTTCTATTCTTCAGTTTACGCCTTCTACACACAAGAAGTACGACTATTCTTATGAACATTTTCATCACATAACAAAAAGTAACTTCATGACGTACATGATTCAGGGGTATTTTTGAAATATTCTGTGTATCCCTTCTCTGGACACAACACAAATTATATGGGGATTTTCGGCATATAAATAGCACTTCAATCATACACTGCTCAACAAATGTTCTGATCCCTTTGAGGTTTTTTGGGGCATTGGGAGGGAGGGAAAAGCAATTCTAACACAGGTCCTTACTTTCTTTTCACACAAACTATTCCTTACGTATCATTCGCTTCCCTCTCCCCGACATAGAGCCCGACACACCAAGGAGGGGCCTGTGTCGTTCCTTCTCGTTCCTTCTCCTCCTCCTTTGGGGGGTGGGGAAGGGGGGGGGAGAAAAAATAAAGAAAAAAGAAAAAAAAGAAAGAAAAAATAAGAATGAGAAGAAAAAATAAATAAGAAAAACAAATTTTTTTTTGGGGGGGGGATATGACTATCGCCCTGGCAAATAAAATCACACTACAATGTTAACGCAAAAAAAAAACTAGATAAAGTAGCACAAGTGGTACTATTTACAAAAGAAATGTGATTTCGGTTGCACTACCCAACACAAGACACCGAACCCAACGCAAGACACCGAACAACCCCTCCCCACCCCAGATAAGAAATCAAAGACTAGACATACGCAGCAAGATACCCTCAGAGAAAAGAGAAACACGAAATCCGACATCAAAACACAAAACTAAAGACTGCACATAAACAAAATTGTACAAAATGGGGAATTCCCTTCGGGTACACGTCAAAACATGGCTGCTCTAAAATTTAAAGTTGCGCAATCTTTATTTTTTTTATAGAATAGGAGTTGTCATGTTAATATTTTGAAAAAAGATACGGTGAAAAAACAAACCACTGAAAATGAATGGGATAAAAAGAAAAAGCAAACTAATTAATTTCATAACTTAAAGATATTTAGCTTAGGAAATTCGTTTTAGCTTAGGAAAATCATTTTCGTAGCGCCATCTACAATAAATTCCGTTAAGCAAAATGTGTCATGTCATCCAAGTGCTTGTTTCTGCAGTTGTTTTCATGATGTTCACTGCTTATTTTATCTTAATATTTTTGATGCAAATGTGCGTTTCACCATTAACATGAAAGAGGAAATTGAAAAAACATCATGCCAATGGAGATTTTCCATTTCTCTTTCTAGCATTTGTGGTTCTTGCTATTTATAGAAACATCTCAAACTTTAGATGGTTATATTTTAATCTACATTGATTTCGCTGTTAACGTTTTTCATGTTATAGATTTCATTCACTGGAAAAAATATGATGGGAAAAAATGATGAAGAGACTGACTGCTTCAAACATAATGTTCAATGTTTAAGAAATTTGATTATTTTTGATAGAGCGTGAAGAATATTTAGCCAAAGCACAGTGTAAGCAGCAACTAAGTTTGAATCTGCAGTATATTTTCTTTTTTCAATATTGCTTTTGTTAAACGTCTTCAAATTCAATAGCATCATTGAAGAACAGATGAATTTGCAGCATTGACCATGCATGCACGTTTCGGGTACTTCACCCTCGTCAGTGATCCTTAATCTAAACAATATAAAATGGCCAAAGAATATGATAATTATGATGTCTTCCACTAAAATGAATTATGTGTCATTTTACTTCTGTGTATTTTATTTGTAGAATACGCAAGCGAAGTAGATGAAAATGGAATTATTTGTAACAAGATAGTATCACTGGGCAGAAGTTATAGAATTTTCCCGCAAAAGAGATAGATAAGTCTTGATTATTTGCAACAGGCTTACGTTCATTGAGATGAAAGAAAAAATTACACTAAATCAAATAATAAGGGAAGAAATGTGTAGATATGACTTTTTCTCATATCATAAACTTTTCTTGGAAAAAAAAAAGTAGAGTTCGAGACGGAATCGAACCAGCGACTATTACCTTCATGGTCAGCGCCTTAGACCACTCGGCCACAGAGCGCTGATGAAAATAGATCATTAGATTTCGGTATAAGATCTACAATGAACGAAATCGTGTCCAAAATGTTGAAATTATGTCTATAAATTATTTCATATACATCTTTTGATACTTCACAGACTTTTGTAATAGGATGGTAGGTTTCGGATAAAGGATTATTTTGAATAGGGTCATTTTTAGGAGTTATCTCTCTTGATAGATAATACCTTGAAATTCTATTGCGAAGGAATCTAAATTGTGGACTTGTGGTATTTTGGTGAAATTTGATAAATATCTAAATAACTTTTTTTCTCAGAAATGTTCCATCTATCCGTACTTGATTCTCCATCATATTCTTGGAAAAAATGGCTGAAAAAGTAGGGTTTTTTCCCATTGAGTTCAATGTAAATTATAAGGCCCATAACCCTTATAGGAACCAACTTTTTTCAAAAACGAATTTCTGAAAAATTTTCAATAAATTTTTACATCATAACTATATCATAAGTTTGGAACTCCAAACTCAATTTATGGGTGAACCAATCATCGCTCATTATACATCTAATGCCTTAATATATTCTTTAACTTTGTTTATAGCAAACGCACGTATAACGTTGCATTTGTCATTTGTATTGTTTGAATACCTTTTTATCGAGAAAGTGGTTCTATTCTTCAGTTTACGCCTTCTACACACAAGAAGTACGACTATTCTTATGAACATTTTCATCACATAACAAAAAGTAACTTCATGACGTACATGATTCAGGGGTATTTTTGAAATATTCTGTGTATCCCTTCTCTGGACACAACACAAATTATATGGGGATTTTCGGCATATAAATAGCACTTCAATCATACACTGCTCAACAAATGTTCTGATCCCTTTGAGGTTTTTTGGGGCATTGGGAGGGAGGGAAAAGCAATTCTAACACAGGTCCTTACTTTCTTTTCACACAAACTATTCCTTACGTATCATTCGCTTCCCTCTCCCCGACATAGAGCCCGACACACCAAGGAGGGGCCTGTGTCGTTCCTTCTCGTTCCTTCTCCTCCTCCTTTGGGGGGTGGGGAAGGGGGGGGGAGAAAAAATAAAGAAAAAAGAAAAAAAAGAAAGAAAAAATAAGAATGAGAAGAAAAAATAAATAAGAAAAACAAATTTTTTTTGGGGGGGGGGGATATGACTATCGCCCTGGCAAATAAAATCACACTACAATGTTAACGCAAAAAAAAAACTAGATAAAGTAGCACAAGTGGTACTATTTACAAAAGAAATGTGATTTCGGTTGCACTACCCAACACAAGACACCGAACCCAACGCAAGACACCGAACAACCCCTCCCCACCCCAGATAAGAAATCAAAGACTAGACATACGCAGCAAGATACCCTCAGAGAAAAGAGAAACACGAAATCCGACATCAAAACACAAAACTAAAGACTGCACATAAACAAAATTGTACAAAATGGGGAATTCCCTTCGGGTACACGTCAAAACATGGCTGCTCTAAAATTTAAAGTTGCGCAATCTTTATTTTTTTTATAGAATAGGAGTTGTCATGTTAATATTTTGAAAAAAGATACGGTGAAAAAACAAACCACTGAAAATGAATGGGATAAAAAGAAAAAGCAAACTAATTAATTTCATAACTTAAAGATATTTAGCTTAGGAAATTCGTTTTAGCTTAGGAAAATCATTTTCGTAGCGCCATCTACAATAAATTCCGTTAAGCAAAATGTGTCATGTCATCCAAGTGCTTGTTTCTGCAGTTGTTTTCATGATGTTCACTGCTTATTTTATCTTAATATTTTTGATGCAAATGTGCGTTTCACCATTAACATGAAAGAGGAAATTGAAAAAACATCATGCCAATGGAGATTTTCCATTTCTCTTTCTAGCATTTGTGGTTCTTGCTATTTATAGAAACATCTCAAACTTTAGATGGTTATATTTTAATCTACATTGATTTCGCTGTTAACGTTTTTCATGTTATAGATTTCATTCACTGGAAAAAATATGATGGGAAAAAATGATGAAGAGACTGACTGCTTCAAACATAATGTTCAATGTTTAAGAAATTTGATTATTTTTGATAGAGCGTGAAGAATATTTAGCCAAAGCACAGTGTAAGCAGCAACTAAGTTTGAATCTGCAGTATATTTTCTTTTTTCAATATTGCTTTTGTTAAACGTCTTCAAATTCAATAGCATCATTGAAGAACAGATGAATTTGCAGCATTGACCATGCATGCACGTTTCGGGTACTTCACCCTCGTCAGTGATCCTTAATCTAAACAATATAAAATGGCCAAAGAATATGATAATTATGATGTCTTCCACTAAAATGAATTATGTGTCATTTTACTTCTGTGTATTTTATTTGTAGAATACGCAAGCGAAGTAGATGAAAATGGAATTATTTGTAACAAGATAGTATCACTGGGCAGAAGTTATAGAATTTTCCCGCAAAAGAGATAGATAAGTCTTGATTATTTGCAACAGGCTTACGTTCATTGAGATGAAAGAAAAAATTACACTAAATCAAATAATAAGGGAAGAAATGTGTAGATATGACTTTTTCTCATATCATAAACTTTTCTTGGAAAAAAAAAAAGTAGAGTTCGAGACGGAATCGAACCAGCGACTATTACCTTCATGGTCAGCGCCTTAGACCACTCGGCCACAGAGCGCTGATGAAAATAGATCATTAGATTTCGGTATAAGATCTACAATGAACGAAATCGTGTCCAAAATGTTGAAATTATGTCTATAAATTATTTCATATACATCTTTTGATACTTCACAGACTTTTGTAATAGGATGGTAGGTTTCGGATAAAGGATTATTTTGAATAGGGTCATTTTTAGGAGTTATCTCTCTTGATAGATAATACCTTGAAATTCTATTGCGAAGGAATCTAAATTGTGGACTTGTGGTATTTTGGTGAAATTTGATAAATATCTAAATAACTTTTTTTCTCAGAAATGTTCCATCTATCCGTACTTGATTCTCCATCATATTCTTGGAAAAAATGGCTGAAAAAGTAGGGTTTTTTCCCATTGAGTTCAATGTAAATTATAAGGCCCATAACCCTTATAGGAACCAACTTTTTTCAAAAACGAATTTCTGAAAAATTTTCAATAAATTTTTACATCATAACTATATCATAAGTTTGGAACTCCAAACTCAATTTATGGGTGAACCAATCATCGCTCATTATACATCTAATGCCTTAATATATTCTTTAACTTTGTTTATAGCAAACGTACGTATAACGTTGCATTTGTCATTTGTATTGTTTGAATACCTTTTTATCGAGAAAGTGGTTCTATTCTTCAGTTTACGCCTTCTACACACAAGAAGTACGACTATTCTTATGAACATTTTCATCACATAACAAAAAGTAACTTCATGACGTACATGATTCAGGGGTATTTTTGAAATATTCTGTGTATCCCTTCTCTGGACACAACACAAATTATATGGGGATTTTCGGCATATAAATAGCACTTCAATCATACACTGCTCAACAAATGTTCTGATCCCTTTGAGGTTTTTTGGGGCATTGGGAGGGAGGGAAAAGCAATTCTAACACAGGTCCTTACTTTCTTTTCACACAAACTATTCCTTACGTATCATTCGCTTCCCTCTCCCCGACATAGAGCCCGACACACCAAGGAGGGGCCTGTGTCGTTCCTTCTCGTTCCTTCTCCTCCTCCTTTGGGGGGTGGGGAAGGGGGGGGGGAGAAAAAATAAAGAAAAAAGAAAAAAAAAGAAAGAAAAAATAAGAATGAGAAGAAAAAATAAATAAGAAAAACAAATTTTTTTTGGGGGGGGGATATGACTATCGCCCTGGCAAATAAAATCACACTACAATGTTAACGCAAAAAAAAAACTAGATAAAGTAGCACAAGTGGTACTATTTACAAAAGAAATGTGATTTCGGTTGCACTACCCAACACAAGACACCGAACCCAACGCAAGACACCGAACAACCCCTCCCCACCCCAGATAAGAAATCAAAGACTAGACATACGCAGCAAGATACCCTCAGAGAAAAGAGAAACACGAAATCCGACATCAAAACACAAAACTAAAGACTGCACATAAACAAAATTGTACAAAATGGGGAATTCCCTTCGGGTACACGTCAAAACATGGCTGCTCTAAAATTTAAAGTTGCGCAATCTTTATTTTTTTTATAGAATAGGAGTTGTCATGTTAATATTTTGAAAAAAGATACGGTGAAAAAACAAACCACTGAAAATGAATGGGATAAAAAGAAAAAGCAAACTAATTAATTTCATAACTTAAAGATATTTAGCTTAGGAAATTCGTTTTAGCTTAGGAAAATCATTTTCGTAGCGCCATCTACAATAAATTCCGTTAAGCAAAATGTGTCATGTCATCCAAGTGCTTGTTTCTGCAGTTGTTTTCATGATGTTCACTGCTTATTTTATCTTAATATTTTTGATGCAAATGTGCGTTTCACCATTAACATGAAAGAGGAAATTGAAAAAACATCATGCCAATGGAGATTTTCCATTTCTCTTTCTAGCATTTGTGGTTCTTGCTATTTATAGAAACATCTCAAACTTTAGATGGTTATATTTTAATCTACATTGATTTCGCTGTTAACGTTTTTCATGTTATAGATTTCATTCACTGGAAAAAATATGATGGGAAAAAATGATGAAGAGACTGACTGCTTCAAACATAATGTTCAATGTTTAAGAAATTTGATTATTTTTGATAGAGCGTGAAGAATATTTAGCCAAAGCACAGTGTAAGCAGCAACTAAGTTTGAATCTGCAGTATATTTTCTTTTTTCAATATTGCTTTTGTTAAACGTCTTCAAATTCAATAGCATCATTGAAGAACAGATGAATTTGCAGCATTGACCATGCATGCACGTTTCGGGTACTTCACCCTCGTCAGTGATCCTTAATCTAAACAATATAAAATGGCCAAAGAATATGATAATTATGATGTCTTCCACTAAAATGAATTATGTGTCATTTTACTTCTGTGTATTTTATTTGTAGAATACGCAAGCGAAGTAGATGAAAATGGAATTATTTGTAACAAGATAGTATCACTGGGCAGAAGTTATAGAATTTTCCCGCAAAAGAGATAGATAAGTCTTGATTATTTGCAACAGGCTTACGTTCATTGAGATGAAAGAAAAAATTACACTAAATCAAATAATAAGGGAAGAAATGTGTAGATATGACTTTTTCTCATATCATAAACTTTTCTTGGAAAAAAAAAAAGTAGAGTTCGAGACGGAATCGAACCAGCGACTATTACCTTCATGGTCAGCGCCTTAGACCACTCGGCCACAGAGCGCTGATGAAAATAGATCATTAGATTTCGGTATAAGATCTACAATGAACGAAATCGTGTCCAAAATGTTGAAATTATGTCTATAAATTATTTCATATACATCTTTTGATACTTCACAGACTTTTGTAATAGGATGGTAGGTTTCGGATAAAGGATTATTTTGAATAGGGTCATTTTTAGGAGTTATCTCTCTTGATAGATAATACCTTGAAATTCTATTGCGAAGGAATCTAAATTGTGGACTTGTGGTATTTTGGTGAAATTTGATAAATATCTAAATAACTTTTTTTCTCAGAAATGTTCCATCTATCCGTACTTGATTCTCCATCATATTCTTGGAAAAAATGGCTGAAAAAGTAGGGTTTTTTCCCATTGAGTTCAATGTAAATTATAAGGCCCATAACCCTTATAGGAACCAACTTTTTTCAAAAACGAATTTCTGAAAAATTTTCAATAAATTTTTACATCATAACTATATCATAAGTTTGGAACTCCAAACTCAATTTATGGGTGAACCAATCATCGCTCATTATACATCTAATGCCTTAATATATTCTTTAACTTTGTTTATAGCAAACGTACGTATAACGTTGCATTTGTCATTTGTATTGTTTGAATACCTTTTTATCGAGAAAGTGGTTCTATTCTTCAGTTTACGCCTTCTACACACAAGAAGTACGACTATTCTTATGAACATTTTCATCACATAACAAAAAGTAACTTCATGACGTACATGATTCAGGGGTATTTTTGAAATATTCTGTGTATCCCTTCTCTGGACACAACACAAATTATATGGGGATTTTCGGCATATAAATAGCACTTCAATCATACACTGCTCAACAAATGTTCTGATCCCTTTGAGGTTTTTTGGGGCATTGGGAGGGAGGGAAAAGCAATTCTAACACAGGTCCTTACTTTCTTTTCACACAAACTATTCCTTACGTATCATTCGCTTCCCTCTCCCCGACATAGAGCCCGACACACCAAGGAGGGGCCTGTGTCGTTCCTTCTCGTTCCTTCTCCTCCTCCTTTGGGGGGTGGGGAAGGGGGGGGGGAGAAAAAATAAAGAAAAAAGAAAAAAAAAGAAAGAAAAAATAAGAATGAGAAGAAAAAATAAATAAGAAAAACAAATTTTTTTTGGGGGGGGGATATGACTATCGCCCTGGCAAATAAAATCACACTACAATGTTAACGCAAAAAAAAAACTAGATAAAGTAGCACAAGTGGTACTATTTACAAAAGAAATGTGATTTCGGTTGCACTACCCAACACAAGACACCGAACCCAACGCAAGACACCGAACAACCCCTCCCCACCCCAGATAAGAAATCAAAGACTAGACATACGCAGCAAGATACCCTCAGAGAAAAGAGAAACACGAAATCCGACATCAAAACACAAAACTAAAGACTGCACATAAACAAAATTGTACAAAATGGGGAATTCCCTTCGGGTACACGTCAAAACATGGCTGCTCTAAAATTTAAAGTTGCGCAATCTTTATTTTTTTTATAGAATAGGAGTTGTCATGTTAATATTTTGAAAAAAGATACGGTGAAAAAACAAACCACTGAAAATGAATGGGATAAAAAGAAAAAGCAAACTAATTAATTTCATAACTTAAAGATATTTAGCTTAGGAAATTCGTTTTAGCTTAGGAAAATCATTTTCGTAGCGCCATCTACAATAAATTCCGTTAAGCAAAATGTGTCATGTCATCCAAGTGCTTGTTTCTGCAGTTGTTTTCATGATGTTCACTGCTTATTTTATCTTAATATTTTTGATGCAAATGTGCGTTTCACCATTAACATGAAAGAGGAAATTGAAAAAACATCATGCCAATGGAGATTTTCCATTTCTCTTTCTAGCATTTGTGGTTCTTGCTATTTATAGAAACATCTCAAACTTTAGATGGTTATATTTTAATCTACATTGATTTCGCTGTTAACGTTTTTCATGTTATAGATTTCATTCACTGGAAAAAATATGATGGGAAAAAATGATGAAGAGACTGACTGCTTCAAACATAATGTTCAATGTTTAAGAAATTTGATTATTTTTGATAGAGCGTGAAGAATATTTAGCCAAAGCACAGTGTAAGCAGCAACTAAGTTTGAATCTGCAGTATATTTTCTTTTTTCAATATTGCTTTTGTTAAACGTCTTCAAATTCAATAGCATCATTGAAGAACAGATGAATTTGCAGCATTGACCATGCATGCACGTTTCGGGTACTTCACCCTCGTCAGTGATCCTTAATCTAAACAATATAAAATGGCCAAAGAATATGATAATTATGATGTCTTCCACTAAAATGAATTATGTGTCATTTTACTTCTGTGTATTTTATTTGTAGAATACGCAAGCGAAGTAGATGAAAATGGAATTATTTGTAACAAGATAGTATCACTGGGCAGAAGTTATAGAATTTTCCCGCAAAAGAGATAGATAAGTCTTGATTATTTGCAACAGGCTTACGTTCATTGAGATGAAAGAAAAAATTACACTAAATCAAATAATAAGGGAAGAAATGTGTACATATGACTTTTTCTCATATCATAAACTTTTCTTGGAAAAAAAAAAGTAGAGTTCGAGACGGAATCGAACCAGCGACTATTACCTTCATGGTCAGCGACTATTACCTTCATGGTCAGCGCCTTAGACCACTCGGCCACAGAGCGCTGATGAAAATAGATTATTAGATTTCGGTATAAGATCTACAATGAACGAAATCGTGTCCAAAATGTTGAAATTATGTCTATAAATTATTTCATATACATCTTTTGATACTTCACAGACTTTTGTAATAGGATGGTAGGTTTCGGATAAAGGATTATTTTGAATAGGGTCATTTTTAGGAGTTATCTCTCTTGATAGATAATACCTTGAAATTCTATTGCGAAGGAATCTAAATTGTGGACTTGTGGTATTTTGGTGAAATTTGATAAATATCTAAATAACTTTTTTTCTCAGAAATGTTCCATCCATCCGTACTTGATTCTCCATCATATTCTTGGACAGTAGCTCGTACTGCGACAATGGCAACATGCCCGACATGATATAGTGCAGCAAGATGACATGAAGGTGCTGTGGATCAACGACGAGGTGGGAGGCTAAGGTAAGATAGAGGAAGGAGCTTTTTCACCAACAACAGCGAATTTTGCTTACGCCTACAGTAAGGTGGTGATAATGTCAGTGACGATAGAGAGCATATCAACTACGGAATCCTAGAATGCCAAAAGAATGGGAGGATGCTTTTGGCAAATCTGAAAGCAAAGGAAAGCGTTTCACACCTGCCAATGTGGTAATTATAGCAAATTTCAAAGCTCGTATGAGCAAATGTCAGTAGACAAATTGTTGGTCAACAACGTAGAGAACGGCAAACTCCTATAAATTTATGTTATGTAAGATTGAAAAACGTTTCAAACAAGCATCAACTCCTAGTGAATTTATAAAAGATGCCGAAGAATTGTGCTGGTATAGCAGAACTTTTCACCTTGAGCTTGGATAGATGAGGCAACCCCTATCACCAAAAAGCAGTCACTCTAACACTTTGATGTCGGTTGAGGTTACAAAACCAAATCAATTTAGTACACGTACACGCAAGAAGTGCCTCGTTTGGAGCATTTTTTTTACCCAATGTGAAAGATAGATGTTTAACGTACCCAATGTTTAAATGAAATGAAAGAAAGGAATCTCCAATAAAACTTGGTTGCAGCATCCACAGTAAAACATCAAAACATCCAAAGTGAAAACAGATGACATACAAAGCAAGAGATGCAAAGGGGACAATGAAGACCAAATACGACATCTAAACACAAAAAATACTACACATAAACCAACGAGACCAATAAGCAACCGATGCCAACTTAGGACGGCCATCTGTCAAGTTAGAAGCAAATGGTATGGTTTACGTGCACAGAACCCTACCACTTTTCCAGTTATACAAAAGTCTCTATGAACGGAAAATTGTAGTGTAAAAGCACTCCTCACTCTAAGATGACCACACAAACGAGACAGCAAAACACAAGGACCAAAGAAACACAGATTATGTTAATGGATATGAAAGGGGGTGGGTAGGATATACAGTATGTGCTCTGTCGGTGTCATATATTAAAGCTTCCCCCATAGAGAACCTCCCCCGGCAGGTTTTCCATAAGAGAACCTCCCCCGGGGGAAGTTTTTCTACAAAACCTCCCCATACCGTTCTTGGTTTGACTCACTTGATTGGCGAACTAGAAACAAACTATATGGATTTGAAAGGGGAAATATTCCTTATCATAGAAAATATCCCTCCCAATCTAGAAAAGTTTAAATTTTAAAAGTTATAAATTCAAAGTAAAGATTTAAAATAGCCAAACATATGTTAATCCTTCAAGAGAAAGTGTTTTTTTACCATTAGATAGAAATGATTTTGAGAAAACTGTTATGCGATGCTCCATTTGGGCTGCCTGAATTCAAAAAGGAATACTTCAGAGCATTGCCATGCGTTAAAAATACCAAAACAAATAATAGAAATTAAAAAAAAACCCAAACACTGCTGACTGCCAATTTGTATGCCTTCGGTTTCTGATTTTCTGAATTATCGATTTTGTGCTGTACACAGGGATATGGTCATTATCCATATTTGTCATTCTACTGTAGCGCTTTTAAAAATCAGACGTTGTTTTTTGATTGGTAAGAATGGGTTCCATACGTGAATTTGTGTTTGATGTGCCCGGAGATGGTGACTGCTTTTTTCATTGCCTAAGTTTTGCCCACCAATGTAAATTTCTCTTGACACCGTCTTACAGGAGACAAATATTTTGTGAGTATGAAAGGGAACTTTCAATCTGTCATGATGCTAATATAACAAAGAAAAACAAGCTAAAATGATTTCAAACAGTAAATGGGCCACTGCTTGTGAAATTAAAGCTGCGTTAAATATTTTGGAGTGTCAATTAAATGTTTGGCTTACATGTCGATCAGCTGACAAGATATTCTATACAAAAAAGTTTCCCTAGCTCATTTTCACCTTCTCCTGTCGTAAATCTTCTCTGTGAAAACAATCATTTTCAAGTACTTGTCAAAAAAGAAAGACCAATAAGCCATTTACTGTTTCTAATAAAAACAAACACAACACTTTTGAAAAGAACAGCAGTTCAAAATTTTTCAATCCAACAGGAATGATACACACATGCTCAATCAACAGAACAGAAATCAGAATTCAGACAAAATTGATGATTCAACACAACAAACTGGATCTCTGACCTATGCTGAGGCACTGAAATAAACACCATGATCATACATATACTTCAGGTAACGATCAGATTGACCAACATTCTAGGAAAAATCACATAACAGATAACACATATTCACAGATAAAACAAAGTTCTACAGGGATCAATAACACAAAGTCAAGGGATCAATCTAACAAAAGAAAACAATCAAACAATGGCACTTATTCAGTTGATTCTACATGTTCATATGCAAAGTCAAAGAAAACTAATCACAAAGGACAGGAGGGGATCTCCAACAACACCAGGTTGCACCCACAGCAAAACCCCAAAACACCCAATGCCAAAAACACAGAACAGACACCCACAGAAAGAGACACAAAAGGGACAAGGAACGCCAACTCACACCACAGAAACATTAAACATAAAAGAGCACACATAAACCAACGAGACCAATGGACAACCGGTGCAGACGTAGGACTGCCAGATGGCCGTCCTAACTCGCTTTAAAGAAGCTTTAGTAATAACAGAAAAGAAGCTTTAGTAATAACATCAATTATGATCACACATACTCTACATCACACAAGAGGAAAAAATGTGATAAAAAACACAGCAATGATAAACAAACGAAAACTCCCCTCCCAAACAATTCTTAAATGTCAGTATTCATAACTGAAATGATGCAATGTGTAAGAGAGAGCAAGAACAACCTTTCAGAAACTACAAGGGACATAAGTTTGAATAAAATAGATACTGTATAAACACAAAAGAATAATGAGAAAAGATCATATGAACCACACTCTGAATTGAATATTGAACAAAATAAGAGCACAACTATACTGCAGTGTGAATCTAAAAGTGAAAATTTTGATCAAGGAAATAGAGATTCAGAAAGAAATGACAATACAACAGCAGGATCCATAGACTCTTATTACTTAGCATGCATATAGGTAGGTGTGGAAAAAGCTCCAGAACAAGAAACACCCGAAGATGAAAGGAAGCGAAACAGGAGAATTCGGTACAAAATTAAAAAAAAAACAATTAAAGATCTTGGTTTAAATGTAGACGAATTTCCTGACTCACCACCCATTACTAATGATGAACAGTTTAATAAGGCAATGGCTAACATTAGATCGTTTGAATTGAAGCAAATGTAATACAAGTAAATACTTGTATTAATTGTATGTGTAAAATGTTAAAAAGATAAATATGACATCAAATTGTTTTCAGATCAAAATAACATGAATCCTGGAAAGTTGCCACAATAATTAAATGATCTGACAATCATCGAGCAACAACTTATTTGTAGAATTACCCCTTGCATAATTGTTCATTTATTAAAACATGGTGGAATAGGGTAAAGTGGTCACTGTGTAACTTTCCCTCAAGATATAAACGAGCCTGTTCATTGACAAAAGAAATCAACATAATAAAAGTGTGTAGACAAGATTCAAAATGCATGAATTTGGCTTAAAAGAAATAATACTGCATATGTAGATATTATCATATCACAAGAACGGTAAAACGAGCTTCCAATTCACGGGGACATAGATATTCCTACTATTGAATGCAATGAAAACACAACTTGCAACAATGATAGAGGCCCTGACTGACTGACAGACATTTACTTTGGTATGAAGATGGTAGATTGGCAAATCACCAATACTTTAAATTTGTTATTCATCACATGATCATGAGAAGGAAGGCAATGGAAACTAGCAATGTTGTATATACGACCTACAGTTAGGGGGTGGGCATTTGACAATTGATATGTTAAAAGTACAAATACAAAACTGGGACACGTCAGCTGGTAAAAAATCCTTTATTTTGGATCATCTATAAGGGGAACAATGACAAATATGGATAATGATCATATCCCCGTATACAGCACAAAATCGACAATTCAGAAATCAGAAACCGAAGGCATACAAAATCAGGATAAAACAGGAATCAAAGCAAACAAAAACCTCTACCATATGAAAAGAAGCGAACTCTCGATATGGGAGTGAGACCAGGTGCCCAGGAAGAGTAAGCATCTACTGCTTGCATGCAACGCTTTAACTCGGTAGAACTGTCATATCCGGTTACTTCCATTTCGGAAGACATAGAGTACAATCTTTGGTTGGATAGTTGAAATGGACAGAATATCATACTCGAACCAAAGAGCTAGGGAATAAAGACTACTCATTCAATTTAAAATAAATGATGGAAAGCGGCTCCCATCGTTTTTTACTACAGGCAGTTGCGCGGAGTTTTATTTCAAACCATTACGTCGTCTTCTTGGTATATATGTTGAAAAAGTAAGAGGTAAAAGTATTGATCTGTCAGAAAAAATGTTTTATTTTCTATCCTTCAAGAGTATCCACATTTTGTTTCTCATTATTTAACCTTCGTATTCTTACTTTAAACAAATTATGGGTTCAGTCTTTGGGGGGGGGTGATTCTTATTGGTAAGGACAAGAGTTTGCAAAATCTAGGGGAATGATACACTGGCACTGGCTTTGTTGACGGAAAGACAGGGAATCTTTCACATGAGGCTACAACAGAAGGTTTAAGTGATTAGCTGAATGGGCATCAACTTAGTTTGGGTTGACAGCTTGTCATCCTGCAGGCCATGATCAAGAGGGGAATCCTAAAAAAGTTTTGGCCGCCACCAGAAGGAACAACTCCGCCCCCAAGTGACGATAAAATCCGCTCATTAAGTTATTAACGGATGTCAGTTCTTGTCAAGAGAGCTTATTAGAAGACAATTTATTGTTATCAAATCGTTTTAATTTACATAGATCTTCTAATTATTGTTTAAAAACAACAAATTTTAGACAAAATCTCGCATGAAGAATGGAATTTCCCAAACAAGAAAGATCTGTCCCACCATTTTAAAAGACAGAAATATGTCTATGCGATTAAAATTAGAGATAACCCATCCCTGGTACATCGTTCAAAATTTCATACCGAAGGATGGAGAGCCAATGGAGATATATCCCTTATTCTTTCAAAAAGTGACCCTGAAAATCCCTCTGTAAATGAAATACTTGCCACTGAAAAATATATAACTGGGTATACTTGTAAAGGAAATCAACCAACAGGTGCTATTGCCGTTTCGTTTAATGATATGGTTAGAAGATCTAGTGATTGTAACTCTGCAAAGTCTTTATACACTCGCTTACTTATGTGTACTGTTAAAAGAGATATTTCTGCCATTGAGGCATGTCATGAATTCTCCTTCGTTCCTCTTTATAGGTCCAGCTATACTTTTCACTCCGTAAGTCTATCTGGGTTCAGAGTTCTTGAAAGAGATGGCTCTTTATTGCCTAAAAAATACCTCTCTTTACAAATATTTGGGTAGAGAGAAAGACGAATCTGCTTCATTCTATACTTTCCTTTGTAAAACCGGTAAAGTTTCTGTTATAACAGGTGGTAATACTCAAGCATCTAGGCCTTTAGAAGAATGTAAACGTCTTCATATTGAATAGCATCATTTAAGAACAGATAAACTGGCAAAACTATTGCAAAATTTCTCTTGTTCTTCATTTTACAAATTGGTTTATACTGTCAGACCAAAAAACACCAGAAACATCGAGGGTTGATGGTTTCACTTCCTTCTTAGAATCAGAATCTTGTCTAAATTTCTTAAAAGCAGAAGTTGAAATAGCAAAACAGCACAATGACCGTGATGAAAGAGATGAGCATGAAGGTTAAAATAGTCAATGGTCTGAAATTGAACAGCATGACTGGATAGAGAACATACGTCCTGAGGCAAATTTTGAAAAAGAAAGTAAAGACGATTTTAATTATGATGATGGTGGACCAAACTATGACTGGAGCTCAAAATCGTACAACTATCCTCTTGACAAAATTTAATCTTTCTTGGATACAATGCTACAGTCGTGAATGGAAAGATATAGCACCCTAGATATCCCACATGTTGACCTAGAACATATGAATGGTGACCAACAGCTTGCGTTCAATATAGTAATGAAGGCTATGGTGGATTTCAAAGAAGACGAGGACAAAACAAAACAACTGAGGATGATTGTTTCTGGAGCTGCCGGATCGGGCAAATCCTATCTGATCAAATGTTTGGTTAAAGCGATACGATTGATGTTTTAATCAAACAAGGCAGTGCAAGTTCTTTGTCCCACTGAAAACAGTGAAATCTTAATATCAGGTGTAACTTTACATGGTTTTCTTAAAATCCCAACCACAGGTAAAGACAAAGAAATGAAATTTCGTGATGGAGTTACAAAGCGATTGTCAAGGGGTCAAAGTGCTTTTAGTAGATGAAAGGTCGTTGATAGGTGCTAACACATTTGGATGGATGGATTTTATATGTAGATGTGGTAAGTGTGGTGGACTCAATTTTGATTAATCTCTGTGCTGTATTCCTGTTGTAGTTGTTTTTGGTGATGATGTCCAGTTACCTCCAGTTCTAGATATCCCTGTATACAAGTTAAATGGCTCTTCTCCTGCTACAAATGAGTTAAAGAAGATCCTGACGAAAATCTCAACAGCACTCACAATAGAGCACCATATTGAACATAAATTCATGGATTTCTGGTGTAGAAGGAATTTCAGTGTGCTATTCATTTGAAAAATATTGTTAGACAGGGTCAGCATGAACAAGTGTTTCGGGATGCACTTCTTGCTTTACGCACTTAGTCAATCAAACCAACAAGCAATATGGTTGCAACAGTTTCTGTGGAGGGACTTACAAAACAAATACGGAAACCAATTTATGCAACGAATTTCATATGAAAGGCTGTATGTTTTTTTCAACTCACAGCGAGGTTTGGCAGCATAATAAGTTAAAATCTTATTAGGGCAAATGAAAACCATCCAATTGCAAGGTTAAAAGCAAGAGTTGTGTATTGCCATTGAAAATCATATTGCGATATTCCATTTGGAATATTGCGATATATTGCATGTGCGTGAAGGTATCAGAAATTGACAAAAAAGATTAGAACACAACAGCAAACTACACTATTTAATCAAAAGATAAATCTACTGTACAGAAAATCCATACTGTATACTCAGCCTCAATGAATAACAAGTATTCTAAAAATAATAGTTTTCATTTATTTTTACTTTTTTTCTAAACCAAAATGTTTCCAAACATGAGCTTTTGCCTTTGCATTTTTGGCGATGTCGTACGCTTCCTGATCCGCCATACCTCAAACCAAAACTGACCCAATTTTCCGGTTAAAACCTTTACAGTATTTCACAATAATTTTATAAGTAGAATGTAAAGACAGATAGATATAGAATTGTTAATATTTTTTAATCACATTAAGTTATTTGTGGTCTCCTAAGACTCTCCTAAAATAAAAGAATGAACTTGGCCTATGATACGCGATTATGTGATTCGGCCCAGGTTTTATGAGTACGCCGAGGGACATATCGCAATGTACCGGTAATATCGCACACCTCTATTAAAAGCTGAATGCCATGGGGATCACTCGAAAGGTGATGAATCTGATAAAGCAGGTGGACTTCTTGATGAACTGTTTTTATGTAGGAATACTAATGTCATGCCCAGTGAGAACCTATGTGTGCCTTTGGTTTGTTTAATGTGGCTATAGGCTACATTGTTTACATTTACGAAAATAAGAGAAAATCTGCAGATGGCTTGCCAGATGTGGTTATGGTAAATTTTCCGAATTATCAGGGACTATCTTTTGTATCTGAAAACAACAAGTTAGTACCAATCTTTCCAGTTTCGATGAAAATTGACTGCAGGTGCTTCTCGTGCAAGCGTACACAGATTCCTCTGAAAACTTGGGTTGGGCAATAACTATTCATAAGTGCCAGGATATGACTATGGGTCAAGGAGAAGTCAGCAGATATATTGTGATTAATCCTGGCACACGCTCTTTTGAGTCAAGAAATCCTGGGGCCTTATTTTTGAGTCAAGAAATCCTGGGGCCTCCTAGAACATTATGTCATCACACCAGCGGACAAAGCCTCAAATAATTACACATTTTCTTGCAAAAAGTACTATTTCGACAGTCTAGTTACAGAGTTGGGTTTAAATTCGACACCTGGAAATCCCACTTACACCCCTACAAACCTTTCTGCCTCTGAAATAATAGATAACCACAAATCAGCTCTTGCTTCCTTTGGCTTCCAAACTAACAATTTAGATTTAGATTTACCATACTTATACTGCATACCTAAAATGCATAAGAATCCGTACAAACAACGTTTCATCGCTGGTTCCTCAAAATGTTCTACCAAATCTGTATCGATCTTACTCACCAAAGTTTTATCTGAAATCAAATCTGGGCTTCAAAAATATTGTTCGACAGTATATTCTCGCAGTGGTATCAACCAGATGTGGATTTTAAAGAATTCGAAGGAACTTTTAGAACATCTGAAATCCACTCATTTTAGTAAAGTTCATTCGATCAAAGCCTTTGATTTTTCGACACTTTACACTACAATTCCACATTCTAAATTGAAAGACAGACTCGCAAAAATTATAAGTAATGCGTTTACAAGTAAGAACGGTAATCGCAAATACAAATTTATTGTTGTGAACTATGACAAAACCTACTTTGTAAAAGAAAAGTCCGATTCTGAAAATAAGTACACTGAAACAGATATTATTCAGATGTTAAACTTTTTGATCGACAACATTTTTGTGGTGTTTGGAGGAAAGGTCTTCCAGCAAATTGTCGGAATTCCAATGGGAACCAATTGTGCCCCACTCCTTGCCGACATTTTTCTTTACTCGTACGAAGCTGAATTCATTCAATCTCTGGTCTCTGAAGGGAAAAGATACTTAGCTTCTGACTTCAACTTCACTTACAGATACATAGACGATGTGTTGTCCATCAATAATCCAAAATTCGCGGATTTCCTGAGCAGTATCTATCCTTCAGAGCTTGAGGTCAAAGAAACTACAGAGACAAATAATTCAGCATCCTATTTGGACATAATGTTGTCCTACGACACTGATGGTCACATGAACACCTCACTCTATGACAAACGTGACGACTTCAATTTCAGCATTACAAACTTTCCTTTTCTGAGTAGCAACATTCCTTCATCGCCTGCTTATGGCGTGTTCATATCTCAGTTGATACGCTATGCCAGAGCAAGTACGAAATATACGGATTTTGTTCTGAGAGCTAGGCGTCTTTCAGATAAGCTTCTCAGTCAGGGATATGCTTGTGACCGACTAACATCGTCACTGAGGAAGTTCTACGGTCGATATTGGGAACTCGTCATACACTATGATGTCCCACTCTCCAGAATGATTGGTGATATTCTGTCGTAGACCATTTGAACCATCCAACCCAAGATTGTACTCTATGTCTTCCGAAATGGAAGTTACCGAATGTGACAGTTCTACCGAATTGAAGCGGCGGGTGTTGCATGCAAGCAGGAGATGCTTACTCTTCCTGGGCACCTGGTCTCACTCTCATATCGGGAGTTCGCTTCTTTTCATATGGTGGAGGTTTTTGTTTGTTTGCTTTTGTTCCTGTTTTATCCTGATTTCGTATGCCTCGGTTTCTGATTTTCTGAATTATCGATTTTGTACTGTAAACAGGGATATGGTCATTATCCATATTTGTCATTGATACCCTCTCAAGAGTACAATCAACGGGAGCCCAAGTGGGGCATCCCTCTATTCTTGTTAATCAAGACAGACTGTGTCATATTGTAAAGTTTAAATACAACTAAAGACAGATGTAAAGAAATTTCACGTATACAGGCAATATGCAACATAACAGAGCAAACCTTCCAATTCCTTCGTTACGTGAATACTTACATAGAGATCATAAACAGTATTGGTGTAAATGAGTAACTTGCTATTTACAAATGAAGAAATCATAGAGAAAAAGGTGTGTGACGTGACAGTCGCTAACCTATTTTCTATGGCAATTCTATTCTAAAGTTGGAGAAGGTCTGGATAAATTTTGTTTTTAGCTTTCGTAATTGTATCATTCACTATGAGAGTTGATAATGGTGTATAAGGAGCTATGGTTTGTGAATGAACGTTAAACACAAAACCCAAAATAGAGTCCAAAATGTTATTGATTTCTATACTTTTACATGTTGCAGAATATATGGGAACATTAGGTCTGTGTGACGTGTTAGTCGCTAACCTGGTTTTCATTCAGGTTTGAGAGATACTTTTTCGTCTCTATACCAGGGTATGACTTAAATTGATACTTTTTTGAAGTTTTGTTGTAAAGCAGTTGGCAAATTCGAATCTAGAAATCAGTTTTAACGTCTTTTAATAAATGAGTAGATTATGATGATCCATTACAGCTCCAGTGCCATTCAAACGAATCAAATGAATTTTATTAATTATTACAACATTACAAATATTTCATTTTTGTCTGTACCAATAATAAGGTATTAAAACCCCATTGATGGTGCTTTACAAGTTACTGATCATTGAACAGGTGTAAAATTTGTCATAAAATTATTCCGTTACACAGTGATCAATTTTCCTTCGCCATGGAAACAAGTTATAAAACCCTAAAATGTATCCAATAAATACTGGTATATTGATTTAAGGTTTGAAATCAAAATGATATTGTAGATCTATAAACATTCCGGATGTTAAAGATAATATCTGTGAGTTAAAGAAGTCTCAACAGAACTCACAATAGAGCACAGCTAGAGGTAGAACCAGGTGCCTTGGAGGAGTGAGTTACAGTACTTAAACCCTTAGATTAATCCTTAATAAATACTACTCTTTCAAATAGCACAATGAATCAGGTGTGTGCCGTGGCAGTCGCTAAGTTGTATTTATTTTCTTGTGTGATCAGACAATCTTGTACCTTAAAATTTGTCATTTTCATGTAGTCGTAGACCCTTTTCGAATAACTGATTATTATAAACAATATTTTTCTTAACCTGACCTCAATGTTTTATGAAAACTTCAGTTACCATCAACAAAGTTAAAATCAACATTTAGCAATAGTGTCTCGAACTTGCAGCGAGAGAGCAACAATCTTGACAAAAAAGTTCATTAGTACACTACTGCAGGTTTTCTCTCATTTTCTGGACTCAAAAAGCCTTTATTACAATTATTCCACTTTTGTCTGCACCAATAATTAGTTTTGTTCCTGATATCTGCTTCATGATAATAATAATGTAAGATAAATGTGCAAGACAGCAACTATATTTAAGACAGTCAGTACCCGAAACGTGCATGCCTGGTCCATGCTGTAAATTTATCAGGTTTTAAATGATTCTATTTAATTTAAAGACGTTTAACATATAAAACTTCCAGCAGCTGAAAACTTAAATAATATTCAATTTCTATCTTTTTTAAAAAAGTACATTTTCAATTACCGATATTTTAGATAATGGTTCACATCATCATAGCCAGATTCCAGGGGGAGAGGTCTAGACGTGTATATTTCAAAACATCATCCACAATGGAACTGCAAACTAATAATAAGGCTAGGGGCCAAAATTCAAGTTTTGAAAAAGGAAATAGAAAAAAAAAATTTAAGTTGCAGGAAAACATTTTGTCATCTTATTCGCAGGAATTTGCAATCTCACTTCAAAAATGAGACATGCGAATGGTATTGATATAATGTACACAGAGAGAAAAGTTGATGTTTTTTTTTTTTTCATTTTAATATTTAACCTCTTAATGTATCCTTTCAATTGGTTGTTTGTTCCTAAACATTGGGAACTTGAATATTGTTTGTTCCTAAATTCACATAAAAACATTGGGAACTTGATTTTTTTCAGTTCTACCGAATTGAAGCGGCGGTTGTTGCATGTAAGCAGGAGATGCTTACTATTCCTCGGCACCTGGTCTCACTCCCATATCGGGTGTTCGCTTCTTTTCATGTGGTGGAGGATTTTGTTTATTTGCTTTGGTTCCTGTTTTATTTTGATTTTATATGCCTTCGGTTTCTGATTTTTTAAATTGTCGATTTTGTGCTGTATACAGGGATATGGTCATTATCCGTATTTGGCATTTCAAGTTGCTTCTGTTACCCCAGTTTCTTTGAAACATTTTCAGTCTTTTCAAAAAGGTGAAAAAAGCAATTACCAGAGCAGGCCAGAGGAAGAGGTTTCACATTTTCAACGAATTTGGAAGAAGATATTCGAGGGATTAATTTTCTTTGTTTGTTTCGGTTCTTGTTTTATCCTGGTTTTGAATGCTTTCGGTTTATGATTTTCTGAATTATCGATTTTGTACTTTGTATTGGGATATGGTCATTATCCATATTTGTCGTTACATGTTTGTTCCTAAATTCACATAAAAACATTGGGAACTTGAATTTTGACTGTGATGTTACAAAAGCAACAATTAAAAAAGGGGAACCTTTTAAAAACAAGAAAAAAAAAATCACCGTTTACATGATGGCGTACATCCAAATGATATGTTAAAGCAGAAGTGTTTTTTTTTTAATTTGCAACTCCACTTTCGGACAAATTTGAGGTAACCGTAGTGATCATGATGCCAGTGATTCTGATGACAATGAAAGTAAGAAAGATGTGTCAATAACGTAGGACACGGTCAGTAAAATCTGAATTACGTATTTATATCCATCAAAGTCAAAGCAAATTTTCGTCATGGATTAAATGTCGTTGTTTTTTAATACCCATGAAAATAACGAAATTAAATCCTCAATGAAAATTTATGATTTTACAGAATTAACACGCCATAAGCAGGCGATGAAGGGTTGTTGCTACTCAGAAAAGGGAAGTTTGTTACGCTGAAACTGAAGTCGTCATGTTTGTCATAGAGTGAGGTGTTCATATGAGCATCAGTGTAATAGGACAGCATTATGTCCAAATAGGATGCTCAATCATTTGTCTCTGTAGTTTTTTTTTTTACTTCAAGCTCCGACGGATAGTCTGCTGAGGTAATCCGCGAATTGTGGATTATTGATGGAAAGCACATCGTATATATATCTGTAAGTAAAGTTAAAGTCAGAAGCTAGTATCTTTTCCCTTCAGAGACCAAAGATTGAATGAATTCAGCTTCGTACGAGTAAAGAAAATATGTCGGCAAGGAGTGGGGCACAATTGGTCCCCATTGGAATTCCGACAATTTGTAGGAAGACCTTTTCTCTAAACACAACAAAAATGTTGTCGATCAGGAAGTTTAAACCATCTAAATAATATATGTTTCAGTGTATATATTTTCAGAATCGGACTTTTCTTTTACAATGACAAATATGGATAATTACCATATCCCTGTATACAGCACAAAATCGATAATTCAGAAACCGAATGCATACAAAATCAGGATAAAACAGGAACCAAAGCAAACAAACAAAAACCTCCACCATATGAAAAGAAGCGAACTCCCGATATGGGAGTGAGACCAGGTGCCCAGGAAGAGTACGCATCTCCTGCTTGCATGCAACACCCGCCGCTTCAATTCGGTAGAACTGTCACATCCGGTTACTTCCATTTCGGAAGACATAGAGTACAATCGTACAATCTTTGGTTGGATGGTCCAAATGGTATATGACAGAATTAGGTAGTAGGTTTTGTCATACATGTAGTTAACAATACATTTGTATTTGCGATTGGCGTTCTTGCTAGTAAACGCATTACTTATAATTTCTTTTGGTCTATTAAAAATTCAGGGGATGTGATTGACAAAATAAAAACAAAAATTTCCAAACCAAAACCATTTCTTCATACGACTTCTCAAATATGTCCACCACGCTTCCTCACAACAAAATTATGATTGTCTCCTTAAGACTTGCACTTTGACTGACTGTGACGACGGGACTCCATGACGGGCCCTGTCCAAACCTCTTTTGAGAAGACAGGGCCCCGACCACATGTCCTCTCTGAATGTCGATCAGACATCTCGAGTGATAACATGCATGAGCTCGCTACAGCCGGCAGAGCACGGACTGCATTCGGTACGCCCCTACCCTATTTTTATATACTGTATATTTACATATTCATCTGTGGTCCTTGGACCCCTGCGTTGTGCTGTCTTGTTTGTTTGGTCATGTTACAGTGAGGAGGTTATCTTACACAACAATTGTGCGTTCTTCGAGACCTTGGGGTAACCGGAAAAGTGGGAGGGTTGTGCGCACGTAATCCAGGATAACCACACCATCTGTTATTTACGTGGCTGATGGCTGTCTTAAGTCGGCACCGATTGCCCATGGGTCTCGTTGGTTTATGTGTTGTCTTTTATGTTCGATGTTTCGTTTGCTGTTCCTTGTCTCTTGTCGTGTGTGTCTTCTGTTTTCACTTGGGGTGTTTGATGTGTTGCTGTTGGTGCTGCTACCGAGTCTTGTTGAAGATCCCCTCCTTTCTTATAATTTTTGCGAGTCTTTCCTTCAGTTAAGAATGTGGGATTGTAAAGTCGAAAAATCAAAGGCTTTGATCGAATGAACTCTACTAAAACACTATAAACAATGCTTTAAAAAGCAAAATTGGTAATCGAAAATATAAAAAAATATGACGGAACCTACTTTGTCAATGAAAGGTCTGATTCTAAAAATAAGTACGCTAATACAGATTTCATTCAGAAGTTAAAACTTCCTGATCGACAACATTTTTCTGGTGAAAGGTCTTTCAATGAATAGTCGTTATTCCAATGGGAACCAATTGTTCCCCACTCCTTGCCGACATTTTTCTTTATTCGTACGAAGCTGAATTCATCGATCTCTGAGAGGGGAAACACATAGCTCTTAACTTTTAACTTCACACACAGATACATAGATGGTGTGATAATAAGAAATTAACGGATTACCTCAGCAAAATCCATCCGTAGGCACTTGAAGTCAAAGATATCACAAAGACATAATCCAGCATCCTATTTAGACATAATATTGTCTTATGACACTGATGATAACATAAACACCTCACTCTACGGCGAACGTGACAACTTCAATTTTAGCAACACAAACTTTCCTTTTCTTTCTTTCAAGTGCTCAGTCGTATAGTCTCACTCATAGGCGATGTCACTAGGGAGTATCACCAGAGGATTTTGTTATTAATATTTCGACGTTATTGTGGAGGTCAGTGAAGAAGGAATGAATTATCAATCTACATGTATGAACCCACATAAATCTTAATTATTCTTTCCTTTTCTTAGTTTTATGTGTGGTCTTTCTTGTTTTATGTTTCTATTGTGTGAGTTGATGTTTCTTGTCGCTTTTGCGTCTCTTTCTGTGGATGTCTTCTCTGTATTTTTGCATTGGATGTTTTGTGGTTTTGCTGTGGGTGTTGCATCCTAGTGTTGCTGGAGATCCCCCTCCTTTCTTGTTTACGTGGTCATCTTACAGTGAAAAGGTTGTTTTACACTACAATTGTTCATTCTTCGATATCTTTTGGTAACCGGAAAAGTGGGAAGGTTGTACGCACGTAATTCGGATAACAACACCATTTGGTACTTCGGCACATGTTACCCATTGGTCTCGTTGGTTAATGTGTAGGATTTTGTGTTTGATGTTTCTGTTTTGTCTTTAATTTTTTTTTCGTTTCTTGTTGTGCTCGTCTTTGTGTTTTAGCATCGGCTGTTTTTGTGTTTTTCTGTTGGTACTGCAACCGGGTTTGGTTGGAGATGTCCTCCCTTCGAAAATTTTTTAGGCCTGACCTGTTTCTGCGACATATTGGGCGCCACATCCCCTAGCGTTTCGGGTAATATCATAATTGAAGTGGAAGATTTGGACCATTTGACGAAATTAACAGATACCAGAAAATTCTAACAACTTACCAGACATTTTTTTTAATTTTTGTAGAAATTCAAACATGTTTTATTAAGAAAAAGTTGAAATATACTACCAGACCGAATCAAATTTTACCAGGTTTGTCTGGTGACTTTCGGATTGTCTGAGATACGGTTTTGTACAAGACATGGCAGACAGCTTCCATCTATTTAAGATGTAAATGAAAGTCGTTGAAGAGAGCTTCCCGAAAGATGATTTTGTTCGAGTCCACAAATAGTATTCTGAACTAAGATAGCTAAAAAAGAATATCCCGGAACATGAAGTTATTCTCCAAATGGATTTCGCCGAGAACTTTACTTGAAGATCCCTTGTCGAAGTGCAGAGAGCGTACTGGAACCAAACCAGTGTGACTTCTGCTTCTGTACGTCTCTGTTTTGATTGCTGTGTATGATGTTCTAGTGAATATTGCGTCTTTTTCGGTTTGTAGTTTTGTCTGATGTAATTGATGTCACTTTCTTCTGGGTTTGTTTCGCTGGGTATCCGCAGGGTGGTCATGGTCCCTTTTCTGCATCCAATAGTCGCCTATCATAGAGACTATGACAGTCTTCTGACACCATACACCACTCTGTCAGTACTGTTTGCGCATTTATCGATGCAATCGTACCAGGGGTAGGAAAGCTTGGTCCGATGGTGAGGAAGATTCATTACTAAACGGACTTGCCTTCAAGTCAGGTTTGTTTCACAAAATAGCGTTACACCACACCATAATAAATATTGAATAAAAACGCAGTAGAACTTTTTCAGTTCAAAGGATGATTTATCTGAGATAACAAATGACACATGAGATAATAATCTGAGATAACAAATGACACACAAATTCTGCTACGTCTTTTGATACATTTTTGGACATAACTTTCATACTTTTATGGTCATTTTACATTGTTTAGACTGAGGATCACTGACGAGGGTTTAGTACCCGAAACGTGCATGTCTGGTCCATGCTGTAAATTTATCAGGTCTTAAATGATACTATCGAATTTGAAGACGTTTAACCGGAATGTTTGCATTTATGATGGTCGATGGAACGAGGACGAGGTGCAGCGCATGGATAAGGAGGACCAAGGCATAGAAATAAAATTTATGGAGAAAACAATGAAACTTTTCCATTGGCCCCGCAAAGAAGACAAAATATTGATTCCACTCTTCAATGTACTTTGCACAATAAGTGCTTCAATACCATTCGGCAAATTACAACGAAATAATGAAATAAATGAGACCGATATGAGGAAAATAACAACCGAATTTCAAAAAGATTAGTGTATACATTTCTTATCTCTCCCGACAATATCTAGCATTTCATGGTACTTTGCTTTATGTTCGCAACTTACTTGACTAAATATATTGTCTCTCTTATTCTTACCATTTTTTTAATGAAAAAAGAAAAGATGTCCGTCATCGAGTTCCATGTTAAATCAAAAAACAGTGGAACACATGTTTAAAAGTTAAACCAAGACATGATATAACAATACGTTTATTTAATAATACGGAAATGTTCCAACTCTGTACATTCTCGAAGAAAATTTCCAAACAATTTTTATGTACCAGACTCGTGTTTCGTCTATTAAATCCTCATCAGTGATGCTTCCAGCCAAAGTGCTTTTCATTTTAAGTAAACTTTCATATATCTGACAAACTTCATTCATAACATGTGTTTTGTAATCTTTACAAGTTTTTCAAGCGTCGGTTCTGTTTTTCGAATTTTTATTCTAACGAAGTCATAGGCTTAACTATATGTTTGATTCCAAGAATGTATTGCATATATTTCCACTGATATTTGATTTAAAGTTTATAAAAGTTTAAATCGTTCTGAATTCCGACAAAGTAAGGTCAATATGTGGTAATAAATTTTAAGTTCCAATGAAAAACTGAACAGTAAATTGCTTTACTTTATTTCACCAAGTATTCTGTCATCCCATTATCTCATAAATTGTTTAAATAGGATCTTTATCTATCTAGAATCCCCTGGAAAAAATATATTGATAACGTGAATATTGCAGTTTAGAAAGACATGTCGAGGACCTACTTTGTGTCCCTCTCATTTTGGAAGATTCAAATGGCTTGGAGAAAAGTTTGCTCATCTGTTCTTGAAAGCTTTTAGGCACGGTCCATTTGATATTCTGGGGGGGGCTTGGGTTTTTTTCGAAAAAAATAATTTTGCTCTCAATTTTGATGAAAAAAATAAATTTGCGTATGGTGTGACAGAAAAAAATAATCTTGCTCTTACAAATAATCTGAATTTGAAGAATTACCATAAAATTTCGCTAAAATTCTTGAAATTTTTCAGGCTCGCTTCGCTCGCCGCAGTTTTCAAATTGTATCAAAAATTTTTGGCTCGCTTCGCTCGCCATAGTTTTCCATCAAAACATTATTCACTAATACCATTTTAAGTTCAGATATTTGAAAAGTTATACATGTATGTGAATAAAAAAGGGCTTCCTTAAAAGCTTAAATATATTATCAATATTTATGTATTGCTGTTAATACATGTTGCATGTATCCCATAGAGTCATGTTCTTGTAAGCTTGGAAGGAGAACTTCAGTTATTCACCAATTTACAATTCTTAGTAACATTTAAAATAATGTCTAGAAGACCTTCCCCTCAGACCCTCTTATACATTTTATATACATGTACCTTATATAGAATATTGAGAATTATATTGTAAAAATCTTTTATCTCTCTGTTTGAAAGTGAATTGAATACTTGCATAAAAAAATAAACTAATATATTAACATTTAGAGTTTTGAGTAAAAATATAAATAATTTCTATTGATAAAACACAACATTCTTAATATGCGCATGATACTTTGTTAAAAAAATTTCCTTGCTCCAACTTTGCCAGAAAAAAATAATTTTGCCCCAGTTCGGAGCGAAAAAAATAATCTTGCTCCAACAAAAAACCCAAGCCCCCCCCTGAATATCAAATGGACCATGCCTTAGAAAGTCATCTTCGGTACCCCAGGTTCTTTGCGCTTTAGCTGAATTCAGCCAAAGCGCAAATAGCCTGGGGTACCGAGGATGAAAGAAAGTAAATTCATCAACATCAGTTACGTGGATGAGAAAATAATTTAACTCATCTTTCAAGTCGATTTGCACATTATGAGTGAGAATCGCCGATATAATTCATGAAAAATGATCAATTCTAAAGCTCACTTTAGCCGTTTGATTACACTAACCCATTCCCAAACCTCTAAATCAAATTCTTATTCCTTGTCGTGCAAAAACATGAAACGACCAAACAATATTTTTCTTTGTAATCAACAAGTAAATTCTGACAAATTTTCGTTTCATTATTTCTGTTGACCACTGGTCCTAGCCAGCCACTAACAAGTATTATCATCAACGAAGTAATGTGAGACATGCGGCGCCACATAAATTAAATTTGATAGCGCCACCTGTAATGAGTTACAATAAATCTCTGTGGAAAGAAAGGTAGCACAGTCTGTAGAGCATGGAACCATATTTCGCCGGAGACCATATTTCCCCGTTTCATAGTTTATTGCTTCTCACTTGTTATCGGAAATGTTCGTCAAGTTTATTTTTCTATATCCTTTCAAATATGACCGTAGTAGTAGCATCCACCACACATTTTTTAAAAATGAACCAGATGTCCAAAAACTTTATTCTCTATTCAAACAAAGTGTACAAAGGAGTATAAAAGTTAATTTTGGCCAATATGTGCATTAATTAGTGAGTATAGGGTGTCACAGCAACCCCCCCCCCCCCCCCCCCCCCCCCCCCGTGACGGAAAATTCTCATTTTATTGCAAATGTCATAAAAAGCAACCTCACTATACTACCAAGTAAAATAAAGGAGTAAGGTAAATAATTATACCTGTATGGCTTCTTCAAAATGTCCTCTTTTCAATCCCAGACGCAAGAATATGTTGTGTGTGACCAATTGCTTGCAGTAAACAAGAAACACCACTCATCCGTACAAGAAATTTACATCTGAAAGAGACGGAAAATATAAAATGACTTATGTTCATTTTTTTATTTAGGAAGAGTTCAGAAAAACAGTTCTTTCAAATATTTGAATTTGTATAATGTCAGTTGCATTGCAGATTCCAAATAAATATATTAAAGAGCTTGAATTAGCTTTAATTACTTAATGACCTTGTCCTCTGACCTCGATTCGAAATTTACTTGATAATTTCTAACCTGTTTGTTTTGTTACATGTATGTTTACAAACTTTATATCTCATGAAAGGAGTTAAAAGCTCAGACCTACAATGAATCTTAATTCATTATTTTCTAAAAAATGACCTTGAACTCTGACTATCAACATGAAGGTCAAATACATTTATACTAAACTGAGGAAATTGAATTTTCCTTTACGATGTATTTACTTTTCACAATGTTTTTTGTTGTTGTTGTTGTTGTTGGGGGGATAAATTTTCTTCAGTTTAAAAGCAAAACAAACAAGCAAAAGCTATAAAGCAAAACTAAAATTTGAACTGGAACAGTAAAAAAACAGAAATAAATGACCAGAACTGACACAATAGGATTTTTATCTGGTTTTTTTTTTTTGTAAGTTTAAAATTTATTACAATTTTGGCAACACATTGATCATAAAGTCTGAAGTGCTTTATAGTAGAGCGACCAATTTAAAAAAGAAGCTTAGTTTTCGAGTTTAATCAACACACCTAACACAGGCCTAAATTTGGTCTGAACTTTTTGCTGAATACCCCTGCTTTCAAATAGAGCTGTCGTAAAGAATATTCCACGGTCAGATTTTGTTTAAATTGGGTAAAAAGCGATAAAATCGTGAAAAATTAAAACGAAATATTTATCTTTTATATCCTCGGTATTCCTACATTTTGTTCTTTTTTTGTATAGAAAGTCGTTGCAATCAATGCATTAGATATGTACACATGTTATATAATTGTTTTGGGGGAAGAATATTTTCTCCTCTCTCAAAAAATTGCAGTTTTATGCAAATTTCTGTGAAATATGAAGAATCCGTGTTAATATTTTCTCTAAAGCACAGAGACTAAATTTTTGTCTCGAAACATATCGACAAATATATGTATATTATTTCCAATGCCTTTTTATTGATCATTTTTCTAAGGGGCTATAAATAAATGTAAAAACATAAAGCGTGTATACTTTTGATTAAAGCGGCATTTCACAAATAAGTTTCCGTAGATGAAGATTCGGTCGACCTCGTGTTACAGTTTCTATCAAATCGTACCTATCAACCGGTACACATACATATTTTTGATAAAAGTTAAATGCAGAAATAGGAATTACATCATAATGTTTAAAAATTAATGAAAAATTCTTCTTTTTAATATGTCGTGGTAAGACCGTGTATGGAAACCCATTCGTGACATGTTGAAATGAAAATACGTGAATTGGAGAAAAATGCATTAAGTTCATATAAAATTATGAAAAGTATATTTTGACGTTTATTTTAGTACCACAGAGATGTGAATATACATGTAAAGTACATTGGCCAGAGTTTGGGCTCTTCGTTATCTGTGTTTTAAACATTACGATATGCCTTGGGTAAACGTTGTGCAATTTATCCCTTTTAGCATCCGCGCACTTAGTTATCGTTCAGATTTGTAACTGTTACAAAATCAGGTGGATGCTTTTCAAGATATACTGAGTCAGAAAACCCTTTTGATGTCTCCGTGAGATCCAATGGAAAGTCCTCAAGGGTCACGGAGGGGGGGGGGGGGGCTTTAATTCCTAATGCTGTACATAAGCACAAACGCCACATTGTCATATGTAATATTGGTAATCTAATTGGGCAGTTCCTACATACGTCTACAATACATCAAATAAAAGGCTATATCACGAAGAGGAACCGTCTGTTGATAACGAAAATGTTGGCGCGTCAATGGCCGTATTTCCCAAAGAGCTTCGAATAAAGAAATAAAATTGAAAAAGTGTGAAATGTATGACGCAAAGAATAGTCGATGAAAGGTGTCCAAGAAGAAACTATATTCCAAAAGCAAAGCATTGATCTTCAACATGTTCATGTATTAAAGAGTCAAAGATGCGATACAACATAGTAAAACGACGAGACTGATATGTTGACAGCTCAGCGTGAGACCTCTGAGAATAGAGCACCCTTTATTGTGTGGTCATTTCTATTTTGATATTGCTAAAGATTTGCTTCTCGGTTGGTAGTAATATGTGAGCGTCTTTAATTCTTGTAAATGTGGTTGTTTGATGTTCACTATTTGTATTTGTATCTTTTCCGTTTCATTTATATAGAAACAATTGCAGAGAAAGTTAAAAAAAAAGTTCATTGTAGACAAGGATGAAGCATGAAAAAAAAAAAAAAAAAAAAAACAGACAGTAAAAAAACAAACTCAACAAAAACATACAATATTGTTGATATGGCCATCAACGATCAACCAATCAGAAACTAGAGAACCAAAACTAGAAATCAGAGGCTATCCCCCTTATCATAAATTGTCGTAGCAAACGAACCTGACCGGGCGGAGCTAATTCAATCAAGCAATTGAGACGAATTGATACAATTTTAGGGTAGATAGATTATGAATTGCACATCGTAATTAGGGTAAATACTCATTACCTGTAATTTTATATGGCTTTTATCACCTGGTCAGAAGTAAACTCTTCCGATGACAAGGTAAAAATAAGCTCCGCCCGGTCAGGTCAGTTTGCTACGACAATACCTGTAGAACGATGCCTTTAATGACAAATATGGATAATGACCATTCTAATGCACTCCGTTTGTAACGCGCATTCTGATTGGCTGAGCGATTAAAAAACTGCAAGGGGATTCACGTTTCACTGCAGTTTTTGCTATGGCGTCATGCGTTGCTATGGCGACGTCGTTAAAAGCAGACGTTTTCTAGCTTCTTACTGACTGAAGCATTAGAATAGGGTTACCATACTGATGTTTTACAAAAACTGACAGGGTATCGGCGAACCCCCTGTCAGAAATATCCGTTTTACCGCTCGGCTAACGCCTCGCGGTAAAACTCAATTTCTGACAGGGGATTCGCCGATACCCTGTCAGTTTTTGTAAAACACACGCACGGTAACCCCTAATTTCCCTGTATACAGCACAAAATCGATAATTCAGAAAATCAGACACCGAAGGCATACAAAATCAGGATAAAACAGGAACCTAAGCAAACAAACAAAATTCTCCACCACGTGAAAAGAAGCGAACTCCCGATATGGGAGTGAGACCAATGCCATGATTGCCTGAATGTGATGGGGTCGTATAGGCAGCTACGCCACTTTCTTGTGGAACTAAAATGCATTGCATAATTCCATGTTTTGTTGATCTTAAAATCTGTGTTATACTTAATTATTTCTAAGCTTAATTATTTTTAAGCTACGTTTTAGCGACAATTGTTGTCACAAGGTCAAACAGAGAAAGAAAATGCCATGATTGCCTGAATGTGATGGGGTCGTATAGGTAGCTACGCTACTTACTTGTGGAACTAAAATGCATTGCATAATTCCATGTTTTGTTGATCATAAAATCTTTGTTATACTAAATTATTTCTAATATTCGGCTGACAAAATGTGCCCATATCACAATGTTTGAAATTACCAGAACATAGATAGTACATAAAAAAAATATTTTTCAAAATTATTGATGTAAATTTGTCGTCTTCTTTGAAAAAAGGCGATACTTTTCATTCATGATTATATATTAAAACTTAATTTAGCCGTAATTATTTAGTTTTACTCCGTATTATCGAGAAAACATCCCCTAGTTTATATTGCGGTGAATCGCTAATAACAAAGTTGGGGGTGGGGCACTTTATTTGCCTGGTACTCCTAAGTTTTTCAATCGATCTCTATCAAACTTTCCTAAAAATACATTCACATATCAAAATATCGTTTCTGTATGTTAATTTTTATCTTCGAATTAACATTCTCAATATTGAATTGAAAGAATTGAAAATTTCAGTTTTACCAATTTATCTTAGAATTTGTGCTCATTCATCCATGAAGTTGAAATTAGAAAATTCAATTTGATCCAAAAATTTTCTTTTGACTTCAATTAGCATATTGACTTTGATTTCGGTCAGTTTGACTTTTCGTTTATTAAATGATGATAATTTTTGTTAAAATATCTATGATTTTGAATTTTACTAATTTTCCGCTTTTATCTGAATTTACAGTAATTCTGACCATACGAATTTTTTTACGACAGGTCAAATCTGATGTCCCATGTTATATTCTTTCGTTAAATATAAAAATTAGCCCTGTGTTAGGTGGGTTGATTAAAATTTCAAATTTAGCGACTTGGTTGCTCTACTATTATAGAATGAAATTAACAAAAATCTTCTTGTTAAAAACCCAGATAAAACCCAGTTAAAGCTCAATATAACATTAACAATTTGAAACTGGAACAGTGACTGGTGTAAGGGCGTACTTTATAAGATAGTCGACAAGTACGATATAAAGCTGAAACTCATAAATGGAATGGAATGAGAAGTTACAACTTAAATATCAGTTATATATTTCCAAATGTAAATTAAATATATACTGTTCTGAAGAGTTTTCAATAACAATTCAGTGATATGCATTTTCAAACAATATTTTGTTAAATAAAATTCTGACATGGACAGACAGACTGATGCTATATCAAGTTATCTTTACACATGCTTTGCTAAGCACGAATGCATTGTTTGCAATGACTTTGATAGTAAACTGTGTGACTTTATTAACAAGAGAAAAAGGAAGAGAACTGACTCAGTCAATGACAAAATACCCTATACCAACAGAAAATAAAAAAGCAGTTAAAAACTAATATGCCACCAAAAGTTTGATTACACAACAATTGCGGACCTACTTAGGATGGCCAGTAGGAGTAACTACAGCAACCAAACTGGTGTGGTTTACCGGTTTACACGCCGAACCTTCTCACTCCCTGTAACAGCTGTGTATTTTTAAATCAATAGGACAAACAACTAACACCAATAATACTATTAAAAAGGCAAAAGGACTGATGCCTCACAAATTGATCACCATATGTTGCTTTACATAGCCCATGTGACATCACAGAACTTAAAATAAGAAGTGTCTATCAAAATCATAGATACACATTGTGAGTACATATTTGTCTAATTGGTACATGTACTAGAAACAACTATTTTCAAATCACCTTTGCGTCGTCATCCTTGTACTTAACATTGTACCATTCCGAGAATCCTGGTACAACGGAAATCACAAACCCTTCGTACGTAACACTGTCGGAAAAACGGTGAGCAATTTTTTTTCCAACTAACAGTGGCATTTGGCCTCTCTGATGTTCCTCAGTAGGAGCCTGGAGGGTATCGTGTATGAGTGATAGGAGGTTGGTTTTTAACTCATCTGTACTGCATGAGCTTAACATATTTTCCCTTCTCATTCTTCCTTGACAAATTGTCTATTTTTTTATCCACATGTTTCTGCTTCAACACTACCTTTCGGAATTTCAACTGAGCCTCGATAGCTGTTCTCTTGTCTTTGTCCTGCAGTATCCCCAATGCCTGCGTCACCTGTTCTTGACTCTGCCATAATCCATAGAAGCATACATCATTGGTAAGGTTCTCTGCTTTTTGTAGCCGTTTTCTTTCTCTCTCTCGCAACTCTTCTTGACGTTTCTTCTGCGCAAGAATCCTCCTTTCCTCGATTGCTTTTAATCGCTTATGAAAAGATTTTCTCAAATCCTTTCCTTCCTTCCTTGCCTCTTCAATCAACTTATCCTTGGCATCCTCAGACAGACTGTCAAACCACTGCCTTGTCCTATTGTGCGAATAGATGATAAAAAACTCGTTTGTGAGTAGTGTTGCAATCGGTCTGTACCTTAACAATTGATCTAATTGTCCAAACACAAACTCGGGGAGTTTATTGTGTTTCATCACAGACTTAGTATCGGCTATCACTTCCGCAGTAGGATTCCAATACCTGCCCCCTGGCAAGTGCTCACTTACCATTCTACAGAGAAGGTCACTAATAGACTGAAATAGATTTTGTATACGTGGGATTGCAATTTTGTCAATTGATTCATTTGGTGTAATGAGGAACTTGAAAAGTTTGTCATCCATATCAAGCTGAGTGTTGAAAGGTGTGGTTTCTCCGGTGATGAATTCACTTGCTGTTTCTTCATCTGTAGCCGCTTTTTGTAGGAAATCCACCAACAGTTTATATCTCTCATTCATCTCCAAAATGTGTCCCTTTTCCTCTAATATTCTCCACAGGGGGGCACTAATAAATTTTGAAATTAGGCCAAGGGCCTTAACTCCAGCTATGTATAAAGTCTCTTGGGGTGGAGTCTAAGAGTACAGCCTTTAACAAGTCATTGTCTGTCCCATGGACAGCACCAAGGAAATGTGAAATGTCTTCATGGTGAAAGTATACAGCCTGTCCCAAAAGAAAAACCAAATTGAATCGGTTGTGTTTAAAGCGTATTATGTGATTTTTCTCGCCTTCTGTTGGAGATGGGTCCTCCACTGCAGACTTACGCCATTTTTTCGTCTTCGCCTACAGCGAAAGCCTTACTGGATGTTCTGATGAGTCGAACTGTTCCGCTCTCATTTCTGCGATACCTTTTTAACTCATCGCTGCTTCGCAGCTGAACCAGTGTTCATGTCTTCTTTAAACTCTGATTCAAACTTCTTCAGACCGGCTTCACAGGAGTCTGTCATTCCCACTAATAAGTGAAGGCCACAAAAAAGTTATTAAGTCTTGAACATAATTTTTTCTGGTCTTCATCCATGTTGTCCCAATTATCTACAACTTGTGACAATATGCTGGCCCTAAAATCCTCTAACAGATGATTAAAATTCTTCTCCGTGCTAGCTCTATCGGACATTGTGTCTCTTATGTTTGCCAGTATTCTGTAGCCAACATTCATATGGTTCTCCCTCTCCTTCTTATAACAGTGTGTACCGATGTCCTCCAAAATCTCCTTAAGGGTATCCAGAGTACTTTGTCCACTTTTGTTAAACATCACACGTAAACCCAATATATATGAGGTTTGGTCTTCATCAGTCAAGACATATGTTTGTATACATTTTCCATATTTCTTTGTTTCGTCAGTGTACAAAGTTGTGTTTTTCTTTTCAAACAAGACGTCACTTATCTGTTTATATGCTACAGCTAACTTGGAGTCTACTATCCTATTTACTGTTGATGCAGAGGGGACTGCATTTGGTTGCTTACCGCATAAGATCATAACTTCTTTTATCACATTGCCAACTTTCTCAGTAGGTACTTTTAAATCAGTTAAATTCATAACGCATTTAAAAGTCTCGTTACTGTACCTTTTGCACTTCATCAAACAACGGTATGTCTTTACTGTCATCTAACAAAGAGTGTAAATAATCAATGATAATTTTGCTTCCTTAACCTGCTTTTGTAGATTTTCTATCACAGACTCGGTGGTGTTGTCCTCACATGTCACACTTTTTATACTTGAAAGTTCAGCTTGATCGGATTTGATTTGATTTTCTAGCTTTTTAATCTTGTCTTTTGCCTATTCAGTTTTCTGAGTTTTTCCTTTTGCAGTTCAAGCACCTTTGAAGATTTTTTAAAGGAATTGAGTGATTTTTTTGTGTTCTGTAGTTCAGTTCTCACATCAGAGAGTTCATCAACTCTTGCCTTTTTTATGTCGGTTTCAGTTTTCTGTTTTTCTGTTATTCTTTCGAATTTTCTCTTTAACTGTTTATTTTTATGCCCCCGGAATCACAGATTCGGGGGCATATAGTTTTTGGCCTGTTTGTCTGTTTGTCCGAAAAAACTTTAACATTGGGCATAACTTTTGAATGGAAGGTGATAGAGCTTTCATATTTCACATGTGTATTCCTTGTGACAAGACCTTTCCATTGATACCAAAATTTTTGACCTTGTGACCTTGACCTTTGACCTACTTTTTAAAAACTTTAACACTGGGCATAACTTTTGAATGGAAAGTGATAGGGCTTTCATATTTCACATGTGTATTTCTTGTGACAAGACCTTTCCATTGATGCCAAAATTTTTGACCTCGTGACCTTCACCTTGACCTACTTTTCAAAAACTTTAACATTGGGCATAACTTTTGAATGGTAAGTGATAGGGCTTTCATATTTCACATGTGTGTTCCTTGTGACAAGACCTTTCCATTGATACCAAAATTTTTGACCTCGTGACCTTAACCTTTGAACTACTTTTCAAAAACTTTTTTACATTGGGCATAACTTTTGAATGGTAAGTGATAGGGCTTTCATATTTCACAAGTGTGTTCCTTGTGACAAGACTTTTCCATTGATACCAAAATTATTGACCTCGTGACCTTGACCTTGACCTTTGACCTACTTTTCAAAAACTTTAACATTTGGCATAACTTTTGAATGGTGAGTGATAGGGCTTTCATATTTCACATCTGTATTCCTTGCAACAAGACCTTTCCATTGATACCAAAAGTTTTGACCTTGTGACCTTGACCTTGACCTTTGACCTAATTTTCAAAAACTTTAACATTGGGCATAACTTTTGAATGGTAAGTGATAGGACTCTCATATTTCACATGTGTATTCCTTGTGACAAGACCTTTTCATTGATACCAAAATTGTTGAACTTGACCTTTCACATACTTAACAGAAAATGCAGTTTATACTAACAAAGATGCCACTGGGGGCATTCGTGTTTCACAAACACAGGCTTTATTTCTGTTAATTCTCGCACTTTTAGCCTCCTTTCTTGAAGCTGCTGTTCAGTTTTTGTCAAACTACATGCGTCTTTAAACGGCATTTGAGACCTTGGCTTTGATCCATGCACTCCTGTTTGGGCTGTCACTACAGTGTTTGTTGGGACCGAGAATTTGTTATCAAGAAACTCTTCTTTCCGTGCACCCCTTTTGTCTCTACTTAGTTTAATTGTTCGGTGTATTTTGCTTACTAAAGCACTACTACTAATTTCAGAAATATCGAAATGTAATATTTCGGCTGTCCATTTCGGAACTGTACGTGAAACATCCAAATTCTTGTTTTTAGATAAATTATAAAGGTCAATAACTAGTCCATTTGTAAATTGATTTTCACATAATTTCATATCTAAACTACTCTCTGTAGTTTCATTTAAACTGTCACAATCAATATTATTCTTCACAAGATACTTATACGCTGCCATAATGGATTTTACTTATATGATGCTGATCTGCTTGTGCTATTGGTAAATACATCCATAGCCATAAAATTGGATCCAGGTCCTGTAATTATGGTCTGCACTTCTTTGTTTGTTCCGTCGTTTAAATTTTCAATTTCATAACTTTCACTGTCTTTGACATTTTCAGATGAAATCATAAAATTGCCGGTTATGAATGTTTGGGAATATGTGCTCATAAACTTACATGGGTTCAAAATTGTCTTCCTCAAGATGGACGGCGACTTTTCACCATCAGAACTTTCCTCATGTCTTCTTTTCTGTTGGAAGGACTGAAATATTGTACATTTTATAAAATACAAGAAACCGCCAAAGACAAAATTATATATTTGTTAAATTGTGTTGCCTTCAAAGCATTGAGAGTGTAACTATTTGATAGACAGACAGACACAGACTAACAACACAGGCATTTCGTTTGTTGCTGTTCTTCGCAGGAGACCAACATGAATGTATGAATTTTATGGCTATCTTTTTTTTAAAATCATTATTACAAAATAATAGTTTTATGGAACTTACTAGTTGAAATTTTCTTGCTCTCTTTTCGGGGATAGGTGGGACTGTCTCCGACTGACTCCAGGTGTCTGCACTAGCCGACGGTCCTTCCTCATGCGATACAGATGGACCCAGTCCAATCACGTCGACGGGATACCCGTCATCCGATTCACATTCAGTTTCTGATTCGGAACCAATATCGCCTCTTGAAATTAAGGTATTCGACCCCTAATGCATTTTCAATGATAAATTCCAGAGATAAGAAATTTCGTTCTCTTCTAAATGAATGATACACATACTTTTCTAGCTAAATTTAGGGATTACACTTCTCACACAGTGACCTACTCCGTCATCCCGAAGATTCCCGATCATGAAATCATCGGCATTTGTCGGGAAATTATGAAAATGTGCATAATTTTTTACCGGAAGTACTCTATTAGGGTGCGGGATCCTTAAATAAAATTGTGCACCGTAATATTATAAGAATTTTATTTCTAGATGAAAACAAATTAGTGACATAACATTCCACTAGTGACTTTTATTACATGCAGTGATATGTTATATGCATAATGCACCTACTAAGGGTATGGTGTGTCGGGATACCCACGCCTTTCGCTGGGTTCGTCCCTCAACTCTCTTTTGTTTGCTGAAAAAAAGACTCTAAACATTAGATCTACTATTACTCAGTCAAAGACCTGTTGTTCGAGTACTAGTCTTTGAAGGGCAAACCATTTCTAACGCCGGGTAAAAAACTTCAGGCTCAAAGATTGCCGCTACGAAAATGTTGGTCAGAGAAAATTCGGTAGAACCCAAATTTACATTTAGGCCTATAATGGCTACAGATGTTGTGTCTTTTTAAAGGCCGTGGTGTTAATTGATAACCATTAATACACCAATGAATAAATAACTCACGTAAATTCATAAATTAGAAGAGTTTCCCAACTGTTGTGCAATCGAACCTGTTTGTTGTTGTGAAGAGTTGTCGTTCGTGAAAATGGAAGGTCAGCTCGACCATGTGCCGAAACAGGAGAATTCATCATATTTCCGTGTGATTACAATGGAAGAATTATTTGATTTTAAAAGAATTGTAATTGAAATATGTGATTATGACAGAAAAATACGCGAAATCGATGTTTTAACCGATTTGCTTACCCATTTAATTTTTTAGCCGGAGGTTTTCCCGCAATTTTTTTTATGACGAAAGCCTGTGATTGGCAATTTCTGAAAGTAGAATAAGTTATTCATATGACCCTACATAAATTACATTCGTAACTTTCTGGATTTACCCGTGTTCAGGCGTAACTCAAAGGTAGGTCAATGAGGTCGCGGATTCCATCGAGCGCAGAAAACTGATCGACGCGCCCTCTAGCACCGGTGGTGGATGCTACTAGTAGTAGTCATGTTTTGATAGATTGTGATATATCCTGCACTCAATTTTGACAAAAAATACAAAAAATGGGGAAAATTTAACGAAAACACCAAATTTTAGACGCAAACATCCGAAATTTTTATAAAAACCAAAAAAAAAAAAAAAAAAAAAAGACAACATTTATTTGGCATGATTTCATAGAAGCAGTGGTGACGAAACATTTCCTGAAAATGAAATCACAATTTTTGTCCGTTTGCGTGTAAATAGGATACACATCAACAAAAACGGCGAAATATGGTCACTCCCGAAATCATGGAAACGAATATTTTGACGTTTTACAAGGAAACAATGCACTGCGTAAAGTAAATTCTTTTTGTAGTTTTTCAATTGAGAATGGAGTTAAATTAAATTCTAGCAAAAGTAATTATTGAATTGGCCTCCAAGTTTCGAGATTTTCAAAGAAATGTACGAAAAATATGGTCACTTGCTCTATCTTTATAAAATTTGCCTTCTTATTTTTGTTCAATGAATTAAAATCTGCAACATAAAAATCACAATCTTCGAAATTAGAAAAAAAATAAAGGATTTTTTTTCAATATGGAGATCAGCATCACGTGACTAACATAAATGCTGTTATTGTTAGAAAATATTTCCATCAATGTGGAGTTTTGGTAAAAACAGCGGAATCTAAAGTCTACAAAAATACTGAATTGATACTAGTATAAATAAACAACAGTACAAATGCACATAAAAGACAAAAATCAAATTTGCTTAACTGGAATTTATTGTAGGTGGCGTTACGAGGACGATTTCATATTTAAATTATAGTCTAAACGAAGGTGGTGGTCTTGACATGCAAGGCTGTCCGTGCTTTCTCCCACTTGAGACTGAGAACTCTCAAATTTCCCTGGGGTGAGATTATAACTATCAACCATATGCTGTCATGTGGGATGAGAAAAGCCCACCCGAGGGGTCTGGTTTCTGGTCAGGGAACGAGGCTTGCCTCAAAAATGATTTATTCTAAAAGAATAAACCGTTATCCTTAGCCTTAATCGGTTTGATAAGAATTAGAATGTAAAAAAAAAGAGTTTTAAGGGGGTCCAGAACAGTATCTGAAAGAACCCCATCGGAAAGCTCTGGATCAATTATGACGTCACAATAGAAACGGCGACATTGGCGCGTTTATCGCAAGAACGTCAGGATTAGGTAACGTAGAAATAAGGGGGAGGGGGTAACAAAATCACTATAACTTAAAAACTGACGGTCAAATTTCGATAGGAATTTATCGGTGTTTCACTTGACATATGAAGAAGATAATATCAAGTTTTTACGGAAAATAAATGATAGGGTTTCAGATAAACGGACTTCATTATTAAAAATTAGCAACTCAAAAACGTTTTGAAAATAGACATAAATTTATCTCCTTTCGACAATTTCTTTTAAAAGTCTTAGTGATCATTTATAACTTTATACTTATCCGATTGTCCTTATCATATCTACATGAAAAATACAGAACTTGTTAATATTCTGCCACTACAGAAGATTTGTAACTTATTTTCATTACCTAAAGTGTGTTAATTTTAACGTCACATTTATGGCCTATTTTAGGGCTTTCAATGGGTATATATGTGCGTTCGTAGCTTCAAATCTAACGGTAAAAAATTGATGAAACTTTGCATGTAGTAAAAATATGCTTCAATTATCAACATACATGTATATAATTTTTAGGAAAATTTAATGGTGGGATCAAATTTAAGTCTGGCTGTCCTGGACCTCCTTAAAACGACGTTTTTGTTGAGAGGTCGCCGCTTTAGGTGCAAAAATAGCAATCCAAGGAATGCTTGTGTCGCCTGCGAAGCGGTTTGATTATTATTCTAGAAAGTGGATCAAAATTCTTGAAAAGTTGGTCTAGGTCAAATATCTAGATCAAGGTCAAAAGGTCAAATTTTATGGTCTGTGTAGAAAGGTCTTGTCACAAGGAATAGACATGTGAAATACCAAAGCCCTATCACTTACCAATCAAAAGATATATCCATTCTTAATTTTTTTGAAAAGTAGGTCAAATATGTAGGTCAAGGTCAAAAAGTAAAAAAATAATGGTATGTGTAGAATGGCATTGTTACAAGGAAAATACATATGAAATATCAAAGCCCTATCACCTACCAATCAAAAGATATAGCCAATATTACTTTTCTTGAAAAGTAGGTCAAATATCTAGATCAAGGTCAAAAGGTCAAATTTAATGGTCTGTGTAGAAAGGTCTTTTCAGAAGGAATACACATGTGAAATATCGAAGCCCTATCACTTACCAATCAAAAGATATAGCGAATCTTATCTTTTTTCAAAAGTAGGTCAAATATCTAGGTCAAGGTCACAAGGTCAAAAATTATGGTATGTGTAGAAAGGTCTTGCCACAAGGATTGCACATGTGAAATATCAAAGTCCTAACACTTACCAATAATAAGATATATCCATTCTTAATTTTTTTTGTAAGTAGGTCAAATATATAGGTCAAGGTCACTAGGTCAAAAATTATTGTATGTGTAGGAAGGTCTTGTCACAAGGAATACATATGCGAAATATCAAAGCCCTATCACCTACCAATCAAAAGATATAGCGAATCTTATCTTTTTTTTCAAAAGTAGGTCAAATATCTAGGTCAAGGTCACAAGGTCAAAAATAATGGTATGTGTAGAAAGGTCTTGCCACAAGGATTGCACATGTGAAATATCAAAGCCCTATCACCTACCAATCAAAAGATATATCCATTCATAATTTTTTTGAAAAGTAGGTCAAATATGTAGGTCAAGGTCACTAGGTCAAAAATTATGGTATGTGTAGCAAGGTCTTGTCACAAGGAATACACATGTGAAATATCAAAGCCCTTTCACTTACCAATCAAAAGTTATGGGCTGTGACACTCAAAGTGTGACAGACAGACAGACAGACGGACGGACGGACGGACGGACAGACGGACAACGGACAAAGTGATCCCTAAGTGTCGCTATGCTTCGCAGGCGACACAAAAATAATGACGTCACAATGGATAATAACGACTTCACTATATGGATACGGCCGACGTCAAAAGTCGCGCGAGTGAATGTGGGATACAGTGACCCTACATGACGCGTCGCTATGGGCAAACTCTATCCCACATGGGGGCAAATGGGAGAATATAAAGAACTATCATCCATATGCTGTCATGTGGGATGAGAAAAGCCCACACTCGGGGTCTGGTTTCTATGTTGCATACTTCAAAACAAAAATATTGTCCACTGGAGTCTTCAAAACAAATGAGGGGATCTCCAACAACACCTACAGCAAAACACCCAATGCAAAAACACAGCAGACACAGAAAGAGACACAAAAGGGACAAGGAACGTCAACGCACAACAGAGAAACATCGAACACAAAGGACTACACATAAATCAACGAGACCAATGGGCAACCGGTGCCGACGTAGGACGGCCATCTGCCACGGAAATAGCAGAAGGTGTGGCAATCTCCCACGCATGCGTCCGATTTCAGTTCCGCTTTTCTTCACTTTGAAATTTACCTCTGCCGTCATCGCCTATTGTTTGTCTGCAAGAGTCTTGCAGATTGAAACTGGGGCTTCGTATTTGTAAATAAAATATTGCAAGTATATACCTCTATGTATAACTACATTTATGAGGTATATAATGTACAAGCATTGTCTTTGTTTCAATGCAATACCATGCAGTATCAGGGATTCTTTCTTCATTCGCACGTTGCCAACACGATCAGCTGAGCGAGAAGTCTCCAATAAAAACACAAATTCTAGTTATAAATCGAAACCTACCGTCTTTAGACGTGCGTCTTGTAAATTTTCCTTCATCAAGATAAGAATCGTTTCCTTCAATGCCCAATTTCTCGCCCCTAAACGCTCAAATATGTGCCTCTACCTTTGAATCTTTTTTTTTTCGATGTTTACGTCAGAAGTCCGAATGACGTCATTATGACGATGGTTACGTCATTGTGACGATGTTACGTCATTGTGACGATGATTACGTCAGTAGTCCGAATGACGTCATTGTGACGACATGCCGTACCTGCGATGCCTCTCGGGCTTTATCATTGCGTGAAATGGCGTAGGAAAATAGCGATGACGGCAAGGTTATATTGCAAGCCTGTGCCGCCTATGAACTTGTTGCAAATTGAAGGTGTGGTTATCCTAGATTACGTGCGCACAACCCTCCCACTTTTTCGATTACCCAGAGGTCTCGAAGAATTGTGGTGTAAAGCAACCTCCTCACTGTCAGATGACCAATCACAAACAAGACCGCAAAACGCAGGGGCCCAAGTAACACAGATGAGTATGTAAAATATTATGAGAAACATAATTCATGGATCCATTGTAGGTTATCACAGTATAATCACATTCCAAAAGACAGTTATTATATATATTTACATTCCAGTTTTTCAAGCTTTAATGACGTTAGAATACGTTTACAACTTCGTTGCTAAGGCTCTGTTACTACGAACCGTCAAAGTTCAAATCAAGCCAACTTACTATGACGTCATAGTTCAAATCACGCCACTGCGGTTATACTCCTATAATCACAATGTAAATTCTATACAAATGAATGGGCATATGTAAATATATATAAAAAGAGGGCGTACGTAATACAATCCGTGCTCTGCCGCCGCGAGCTCATGTATGTTATCACCCGAGGAGTCCGACTGACATTCAGAGAGGACAGGTGGTCGGGGCCCTGTCTTCTTTAAAGAGGTTTGGACAGCGCCTGTCATGGAGTCCCGACGTCAGTCAGTCAGTGTAAGTTTTAAGAATGCGCTGGTACAAGACTGTAGATTGGTCAAGTACTAAGCCTAGTGTCCGTCTGGTGACATTAGGACCATATCCACGGTATAAAAGGCGTTTGATGATTCTGACGCATTTTCGATAGTTTTGATGTCTATCTTTGATCCTTATTATCTTGATAATTATGTCACCATAAAATGCAGGTTGTGAAATACACAAAGTAGTATACTCTGTTGCCTGTATTGATCCGACTTCAAAAGAAGTAGACAATAAATTTTTGTAAAATTTCCAAAAAGTCTTCACTAGTTTGTGAAAGCGAAAACCTTTTCCTAAAAGTTTCTTGGTAATTCAAGAAATTATATCGGATAAACTAAGAATTTTCCATTTTTTCTCTTTAATTACTGCAAATACACCCTCAGTCAATAAAATCGTGCAGATGGTGTCCCCTACTTAGTCTGTCAAATCAGATATCACGCATTTCCATATATCCATCTTCTCAAGACAAGTGCACGTTATATCTTACTCCCCCTTGTCGGACTTCAAATTAGAAATTGACCACAATTTTCTGAGCGCCCCCCTAGTGAGCATTCAAAATTTTTGCCCCTTTAGAGTTTGTTATCGCTAGTTAATTAGCACAAATATTTAAATAGTTTTCATTCGATTTTGGTTCAAAATCAAGTACCTGACTATCTATGAAACATAAAAGAAAGGAAAAGATCCCCAACAACACTCAGGGGAGCTCCAACAACAACTGATAAGAATCGTATGGGCACAGCCATATTGTTTTCAAACCTTCGCTTCGTTTGCTAATCAGGACACCCTTAGGTCGAACCTCATTAATCTGGTGGTCCCCAGTACGGAGCTAATGAAATAGTTGAATTTATACTCACGAGAAATATACCTTTGATATCCGACAAGGGTGAGTAAGATATTTCGTACTAGTGCTTTATATTGATATTGAAGAGTATCGACATTTTGATATTTTCAAAACGTATCGATACACAAATGCTGAGTATCGATACATTCAATACATTTAATAAATGTAAACTTTTAAATCGCTTTTGTTATCATTTTATATTTCTTCTGAATTTTCTCCGATCACATATAAGTTCAAATAAAAGCTTCTGGGCACCTGGTCTCACTCCCAAATTGGGAGTTCGCTTTTTTCATGTGGTGGATGTTTTTGTTTGTTTGCTTTGGTTTCTGTTTTATCCTGAATTATCGATTTTGTTTGTGTACTGGGATATGATATCATTATCCATATTTGTCATTCTATCAGTCTTACATTGAGTATAAAAAAGAAATGGCGAGGTCAGCTGTTTGGCAGCATTTTCACAAAACCAATGCCAAAGAAGCCAAATGTAATTATGTAAAAATATTTCAAAACATTCTTTGGCAGACAAAGAAACACTTTCTATAGCTGCTATATTCCTTTTTTGTTTTTAATTAATGGAAAAAATACATTTGTTGTTTATTATGGTTCTGTTTTGTAAAGTTGTAATTGATTAATACATAAAATCTACATTTATTGATTCATTATAATGATAAATTTGAGAAAAATGTAAAACTGCGTATTGTTTTGGAAATATTGAGTATTGAAGCAAAATGTATTGTACCGTATCGTATTGAAAAAATTATTTCAATATACAGCACTGTTTCGTACACATGAATATATCGTGCGTTGGTGGTAGTTGGGGACTCAATTTCCATATGAGATAAGTGACGATTGATTTATCATTGGACAGTGCGCCTGCTCAAACTGAAGTCTTTGAAAAAGAAAACGAAGGATTGAAAATGAAAATCTAGACGACTCAAAGGAAGAATGCAAGAAATAAACTTATTGAATAGATGATCTTATCCAGATACTCACAGAAGCAATATTAAACGTCTTCAAATTCAATAGCATCATTTAAGAACAGATTAATTTGCAGCATGGACCAGACATACACGTTTCGGGTACTTAACCCTTGTCAGTGATCCTCAATCTAAACAATGTAATATGGCCAAAGAGTGACAGTTATTATGTCCAAAAATGTACCGAAAGACGTAGCAGAATTGGTGGGATATGATGCTACAGGACCCACGTTTTAGAAATTTCAAGAAACTTTGATTACAGAGACTTTCGAATGCGTTGAAGAAACGATCAACCGAAGTTGATCGAACTTGGCTACATGTGCCCGCAGGGACTCCTGGTCCACCACAAGTGACACTCGCCAAGTGGTACAAATGTTAACGTCTTCAAATTCAATAGCATCATTTAAGAACGGATAAAGACGTAGCAGAATGGGTGGGATATGATGCTACAGGACCCACGTTTTAGAAATTTTAAGACATTTTGATAACAGAGATTTTCGAATGCGTTTAAGAAAAGGAGATGGTCTCCAGCATGACCACCCTGCACTCACCCAGCGAAACGAACCCACAAGAAAGGGATACATAAAAGACATCAGACAAAACTACAAACCACAAGACAATAATCACTAGAACATCAAACAAGACAACCGAAACAGACGTACAGATGAGTTAAAGAAGATCCTGACGATAATCTCAACAGCACTCACAATAGAGCGCAAAATTAAACATCGACGGACCCCTAGCAAGCTAGAGGTGGGATCAGGTGCCCGGGAGGAGTAAGCATCCCCTGTTGGCTAGCCGCACCCGCCGTCGATGTTCATGCACGAAAATGATCACAATATGTAAAATACATGCACTGTCTGAGGATATGTCTATATAGAAAGTGCTATGGCGACCATGTCAGGTAAAATATTCAAAACACTTACTGTCAAACCCCTCGCGGGAACTTTTTTTACGAGCTCCACACGGCAAAGGGCATAAGTGTGACACAAATGAGTTAAAGATGATCCTGACGTAAGTCTCAACAGCACTCACAATAGAGCACCAAATTGAGCATCGACGGACCCCTAGCAAGCTAGAGGTGGGACCAGGTGCCCGGGATGAGTAAGCATCCCCTGTTGGCTAGCCGCACCCGCCGTCGATGTTTATGAAGCATTGAAATGAAAATATAAAAACTTCATGCACTGTCTGACGTTATGTCTATATAGAAAGTGCTATGGCGACAATGTCAGGGAAGTATATTCAAAACACTTACTGTCAAACCCCTCGCGGGGAACTTTTTTACGAGCTCCACACGGCAAAGGGCATAAGTGTGACACAAATGAGTTAAAGAAGATCCTGACGATAATCTCAACAGCACTCACAATAGAGCGCAAAATTAAACATCGACGGACCCCTAGCAAGCTAGAGGTGGGATCAGGTGCCCGGGAGGAGTAAGCATCCCCTGTTGGCTAGCCGCACCCGCCGTCGATGTTCATGCACGAAAATGATCACAATATGTAAAATACATGCACTGTCTGAGGATATGTCTATATAGAAAGTGCTATGGCGACCATGTCAGGTAAAATATTCAAAACACTTACTGTCAAACCCCTCGCGGGGAACTTTTTTTACGAGCTCCACACGGCAAAGGGCATAAGTGTGACACAAATGAGTTAAAGATGATCCTGACGTAAGTCTCAACAGCACTCACAATAGAGCACCAAATTGAGCATCGACGGACCCCTAGCAAGCTAGAGGTGGGACCAGGTGCCCGGGATGAGTAAGCATCCCCTGTTGGCTAGCCGCACCCGCCGTCGATGTTTATGAAGCATTGAAATGAAAATATAAAAACTTCATGCACTGTCTGACGTTATGTCTATATAGAAAGTGCTATGGCGACAATGTCAGGGAAGTATATTCAAAACACTTACTGTCAAACCCCTCGCGGGGAACTTTTTTACGAGCTCCACACGGCAAAGGGCATAAGTGTGACACAAATGAGTTAAAGAAGATCCTGACGATAATCTCAACAGCACTCACAATAGAGCGCAAAATTAAACATCGACGGACCCCTAGCAAGCTAGAGGTGGGATCAGGATCAGGATCAGAAACATCAAACATTAATGACAACACATAAAGGGAAGGAAAGCAATGTGCACCCGGTGCCGACTTTGGATGGCCATTTGCTATAAGCAAATGGTGTGGTTATCCGGATTACGTGCGCACAACCCTCCAACTTACCCGAATACACAGAGGTCTACATAGACGCACGATAGTTGTATAAACATAAAATTTCTCACTGTAAGGTGGCGTCACAGACAAGACAGTTAAACGCAGTAGTCTTTTGTAACACAAATTCTATGTAAAAGGATATAAAAAATCTATGGCATGCGTATAACAGTCTGTGGTCTGCTGGCTGATGCGAGCTCAAGATCAATAAACCGAGAAGTCTGGCCAGCTTTCAGATAGGACAGAAAATAAGGATCCAGTCTTCTTTGGCGAGATTTAAACAAGACCCGTCATGGAGTCCGATCGTCACGGTTGGCCAGTGTGCAACTTTGGGAAAGACACTGGTACTAAACTGTAGATTGGTCAAGTATCATGTCCTGTGTTCTTTTAATGACGTAGGGATCATATCCTCGGTAAAACAGGCGACCGACTATTTTCTTACATTTGTGGTTGAAGTTTGATCTGCCTTTGATCCTTATGATTTTGTTTACTAAATCACCGTAAAATGAAGCATTGACACTCACCAAGTGGTGCAAATGTTCATACATTCTTCAATCTGATCAAAAGGTTTGCATGGATACAAAATCCGAAAGAAAATGTTGTTCACCAATGTTATCGCCACAGACGCATCCAATAATACGGAAGTATTTCAACTCTTTACCTTCCTGAAGAAAATTTTAAACCGATTTTAATTCACCAGACACGTGTTTCGGATAGTAAATCTTCATCAGATGTTATTATTAAATGTCGAAGTCTCTTCTGACAAAGCCAAATGTATTTTAGTTTGCGCCCTTTGGTTTTATTTCTTTTTTAAATTTAAGTCTATGTATTTAAATTGCAGAGAGTGCGCGGCTCCAAATTAGTATAGGTTCGTTTCAGTAGCAAAGTAAAATGATCACACACAGAGCATCAAAGTTTAAAAAAGGGAAATGTATGGCAATTTTGCAGGAGAGCTCTTAAAGAAATACAAAATAAAAGAGGAAATCTCTAACAAGACTCGGTTGCAGCACCCATACCATATCAACCCAAGTAAAACAGAGAAGACAGTCAAAGCATGCAAGGGGCGCAAAAGATCCCAATGACTCACAAAACCCGACATCAAAACACCAAGCAAAAGACTACACATAAACGAACGAGACCGATGGGCAATCGTTGTCGACTTAGGACGGCCATCAGCCAGGTAGGTAACAGGTGAAGTGGTTGTCCAGATTACGTGCAAACCTTGTACATATCACTATTTAGCACATCTGCCAAATGCAATAGAAATTTGATATCGGGTATCATACTTGAAGATATCAGCTTTACAAAGTCCAGCAGGCGCACAGGATTGAAATGCAAAAAGGAAGTGACAACCTTCCATGTTCGTGATGACAACAACAGAATGCAACTACTGAGGATGATTCCAAAAACAAAAAAAAAACAAAAAACAAAAAAAAAAAAAAAAAAAAAACAGAGAAGATATATCAAACAAGAATTCTGACTATATCGACAATTACAACGTGAATTTCTTTGCAGAGAATCCAAATACCGAAATAACCCTATCAACTTTTCCAACAAGGATGTGACCAAAGATTGTCTTGACAACTACATTCATAAGTCATAATACATATACACGAGACATAAAATTTTGATTATAGCAGCTTCCCTTACTTGCAGTTCAGACAATTTCATTGAGCAGAATGCCGCTATGCCGAAAGATTCCCTTCAAGAGAAAATATCTTTCTCCGTGTGGAAACAAGTGGAATGGCAAGATGAAAATCATAAAAGAGGAGATGGAAAGAGATAAATTTCGGTCTATTAGGGAATCAAAAATCGATAACTTTGAGGAGCATGTCTTAAGGATGAGTTTCTAGTTTGAAATGAGTAGAACAACAAAGTATTCATTCACATGATCTTTGCTCAGAACTACTTCTGTAAAATGGCAGAAAAAATTCAATCTGAGTACTGGAACTCATCACAATTGACACAACAATCTATCTTATTTATTCAGAGGCACTGATGGTAATTTTGATAATCGGAGACAGGAGGGGATCTCCTAAAAGACCCGGTTGCAGCACCAACAGCAAAATATAAAAACACCTCAAGAGGAAACAGAGATAAGACATACACATCAAAAGACCCAAAAGGGACAAGGAACAGCAAACACTACACCAACACAACAAACACAAAAAACCACATATAAACCAACGAGGCCAATGGGCAATCATTGACGACTTAGGACGGTCATCTGCTATGTTAGTAGCAAAAAGTGTGGTTATCCAGATTATGTGCTCACAACCCTCCAACTTTTCCGGTTACCTAAAGTTCTCGAAGAACGCACAATTACACGGTAAAATCACCTCACTGTAAGAAGACCACGCAAGCAATTCTCACCTTGTACATGCAATCATCATACAGTCAAAATTGAGAGCGCGAGTGACTCTCGCCTGGCGCCCTCAGAAACGTTGTCGTCAAAAATCGGGGATTCTTTTTTTCCATGGCAGCAGCGGTGTACTCCGATAAAAACCGCAATCGGGTCCAGAGACAGGAATCTAGACCTCAATTCCAGTTACCATGTTCACACGATCTCAATCATGAAGGAGGTGCTGTTAGCGGAAAGCGAGACTGAAGATTACGAGTGACAAATATGGATAATGACCTTTTCCCTATATACAGCACGCAATCGATAATTCAGAAAATCAGAAATCGAAGGCATACAAAATCAGGATAAAACAGGAACCAAAACAAAACCTCCACCACATGAAAAGAAGCGACCTCCCGATATAAGAGTGAGACCAGGTGCCCAGGAAGAGTAAGCATCTCCTGCTTGCATGCAACACCCGCCGCTTCAATTCGGTAGAACTGTCACATCCGGTTACTTCCATTTCGAAAGACATAGAGTACAATCTTTGGTTGGTGGATGGTTCAAATGGTTTATGACAGAATATCATCCACCATTCTGGAGAGTGGGACATCATAGTGTATGACGAGTTCCCCATATCGACCGTAGAACTTCCTCAGTGACGATGTTAGTCGGTCACAAACATATCCCTGACTGAGAAGCTTATCTGAAAGACGCCTAGCTCTCAGAACAAAATCCGTATATTTGGTACTTGCTATGGGATAGCGTATCAACTGAGATATGAACACGCCATAAGCAGGCGATGAAGGGATGTTGCTACTCAGAAAAGGAAAGTTTTTGATGCTGAAATTGAAGTCGTCACGTTTGTCATAGATTGAGTTGCTCATGTGACCATCAGTGTCGTAGGACAACATTATGTCCAAATAGGATGCTGAATTATTTGTCTCTGTAGTTTCTTTGACTTCAAGCTCCGAAGGACGGATACTGCTCAGGTAATCCGCGAATTTTGAATTATTGATGGACAACACATCGTCTATGTATTTGTAAGTGAAGTTGAAGTCAGAAGCTAAAAGAAGGGAGGATATCTCCAACAAGACCCCGTTGCAGCATCAACAGTTAAACACCAAACACCCGATGCAAAAACACAAAAGACGAGTACAGCACGAGACGGAAAAGAGACACACGACATGTAAACATCAAACACAAAAGACTACACATAAACCGACGAGACCAATGGGTAACCGGTGCCGACTTTGGACGGCCATTTGTCACGCAAGTAGCAAATGGTGTGGTTATCCTTGATTACGTGCGCACAACCCTCTCACTTCTCCAATTACCCAGAGGTCTCGAAGAACGTACAATTGTGGTGTAAAACAACCTCCTCACTGTAAGATGACATCACACAAACAAGACCGCGAAACGTAGAGGGCCCAGAGACACAGATGAATATGTAAATGGATATAAAAAGAGGGCATGCGTAATACAGTCCGTGCTCTGCCGGCTTTAGCGAGCTCATGTATGTAATCACCCGAGGAGTCCGACTGACATTCAGAGAGGACAGGTGGTCGGGGCCCTGTCTTCTCTAAAGAGGTTTGGACAGGGCCCGTCATGGAGTCCCGTCGTCACAGTCAGTCAGAGTGCAAGTCTCAAGAATGCGCTTGTACAAGACTGTAGATTGGTCAAGTACCAAGCCTAGTGCCCGTCTGGTAACATTAGGATCATATCCGCGGTATAAAAGGCGTTTGATGATCCTGACGCATTTTCGATGGTTATGCTGCCTACCTTTGATCCTTTTTATTTTGTTTATCATATCACCATAAAAGACAGGTTGTGCAATACCAATAGTAATGTACTCTGTTGCATGTATAGATCCGAATTTTAAAAGAAGTTGACTGTAATTTTTGTAAAATTTCCAGGAAGTCTTGACCAGTTTATAAAAGCGGAAACCTTGACCTAAAAGTTTTTTGGTAATTTGTAAATTTCTACTGTGAAAATCCAAAATATCAGTACATGCTCTAGCGTACCGGATGAGCTGTGATATGTAAATGCCGTATGACGGTAATCTTGGAACATCACCGTCAAGCCAGGGGAAATTTACTATGTTGAATCCAAAATCATCCCTTTTGTCATATACACTATATAAGTATCTTTTCCCTTCAGAGACCAAAGATTGAATGAATTCAGCTTCGTACGAGTAAAGGAAAATGTTGGCAAGGAGTTGGGCGCAATTGGTCGCCATTGGAATTCCGACAGTTTGCTGGAAAACCTTTCCTCCAAACACCACAAAAATGTTGTCGAACAGAAAGTTTAACATCTGAATAATATCTGTTTCAGTGTACTTATTTTCAGAATCGGACTTTTCTGTTACAAAGAAGGTTTTGTCATAGTTAACAACAATAAATTTGTATTTGCGATTACCGACTTGATTTCTCGATAAATGTTATTAATATATATACTCTTTTTATATATGCACGATGGTGTTCTGCAAGTTCGTAGATATGGCGCATGTTGACGCTTATACTTCAGATAGTACTAGTTTGCATTTTTTGGCGATTATTTTCAACCAACTAATTTGTCTATTGTGTATTTTAGACCCATACACGTACATGGACAAGCCGATTCTTTACATCTACAGGAGCACTTGGGTCAAACCGGGATTCTGATTTTATAAAATGATAATTGATTTTGCACGCGTGGTGTGGAAAAAAAGAACTCTTTCGTCGGTCTAGAATAAGTGGGCTTTCCATTAAGACAGGAGTGAAAAAAAACCTTTTTCCACACTCCAGGACATTTTAGAACTCTAAGAGGATAATATGTTTAATTAAGGAATAATTTGCACAACTGATTAAGCTCCCCTGTAAATTTACGTCATTATTATCGTCACTGAGGAAGTTTTACGGTCGATACGGGGATCTTGCAACACAATATGAAATCCCCCTCTTCCGAATGTTAAATGACATTCTGGGGCATGACAATAAACAGTAAAAACCCTGAATCAATCAGACATTACTCCTAATCATGGCCTTACCGAAAATGACATTTTTACCAATTCAGAGAGGTTTCCATAGAACATTTGCAAACAGTGTTTGTTTTAACATTTATTCGATCTTCTTCCTAATGAAGGACACCACAGATTTATACTTTTAACATAGTTTAATCATGGAATTAAACACAGCGAGTGAAGTGTTGCAAAAGTCTTTTATTTATATTGAGAAACAAAATAGGTTAGCGTAAATATGAATGTTGTTTAATTCAACCAAATCAGTTTTGGCAAATACGTGACCCCATAAGTCCAATACTGAACAAAATCAAGCAATGCCTGTACTTGTACGTGTTTTCCTTAGACACATATGCCAGTTGAGATGATAATCAAAAAAGAAGTAAAGAAAACATAATCTAACATTGCATGTTACATGCATTACTCTTGATAAGGAAACCTTTGCATCTCCTGTTGAAAGTGGATACATGCCACAAAAGCTGGTCAAAGTCAGCCCATAAGCTGGTCAAGGTCGGCCCAATCACAAAGGGTGTTAAAGATGTTCGGATCGATTTTGAATCTGCAATTGGTGCGGAATTTGTCGATGAATTTTCTTGTTATCACACAGGGCTCCTGTCCTCGATAGATCTCAACTTCATCTTGTCTACATTCGAATTAACTAATGCAGATTCCAGGATGACTGGTTCGACAGAACGATAAGATGAGCTTTCTCCACTTGCAGGCTTGTAGACTAACCATTTGTGCTGTCCATGGCCAGCTTCACAGAACATAATGAAAACATTAATATAATTGGAGTATTCAGTGGTTGCAGAGAGGCCATCCAATGCTTGTCGGGTATGCAAGGCGAAGCTATGGAATATAGGAAAATAAATACAACATTAAATTCATAATGCAGGATACACACCTCTCTCTTTTCTGCTTGTAAACTTTTATCGGAATTCGGAGGAGGTTTGACCCCCAACCCTACCTGAAACCTTAGAAAAATCTCAATCCGCGCTGGTACATTTCTTGTTTTGTAAAATGAAAAGCTGTGTTTCATTCAAATGCGCGCGCATAAGACGCAGTGGCGGTTCTAGAAATTTTTGAAAGGGGTGTTGCAGCTTTGTCTCCCTTTTTGGGGTTCAGAAAAGGCGGTTCAGCCCCAAAATGGCAGAAAATGATCTTTTGCTATTTTATTCTGGCCAAAAGGTGGGAGGGGCGAGCTGCAACCCCCGCTACCCACCCCAACCCACTCTGATCCGCCAATGAGGCATAAGCTCATGATTATATTCGAAGTTGTTGTGATTGTCTAAAATCGTGCTAATCATTCTATCTATCTCCGTATACTGCTTCACCCCCTTTTCGGGTATTATGTGCAGCGTGCGCGTCAGTGCTGTGAAGTTAAAGAAAACGGTTTTAGCTGTGCTGTTTAAAAGATCAGTAATTTACATGTTAAAAGAGAAGTTTAAATCATGATTTCGGAACTTAGGGCCTAGAATGAGAGATGCTAGCCACTGCTGCCTTAAAGGCTTCTGGCTTTGCTAGCTATACTATGTGCTGTGGTAGGTTCGGAGTTGTCTGGAACTGCTGCAATGGTTTCATTGAAACTGAACAATAAGCCTGTACTTATGCTAGGTTTCTTCATTTCAGATCGCCCAATGAGAGCATCTGGTATCCACTGCATAGATTGAAAAACTAGATCTACATGAAATCTGTTCTTCTCTTCCTTTACTGTGATGCGTTGAACTCATAGGATTCAAGCTATACTGCAGTCCTTTCAACAACCACTATCTTTGTTTTTATTGTACCTCGGACTAGTTTCTTCCAATAGGATTGTCTGAACCGCGTCACGTGATTGCCTTCTATCATATCATGGTATACCCCCTCAAGCTTATAAGAGGCAAAGGTCGCCACACCGAGACAGAAACAAGACCATAGCTTAGGAGAGTAGAAACAAACCTTGGTGGTCGTTATTATCATCTACTTACAAGGTATAATTATCACCTGTATAATTTTGTTAAAGTTCAGATAATTGACCCCTTCGAACGCGGGAAAAATTTGAGAAATTCCATGGAACAATGGAATATAACCAAAATCTGTGAAAATTATGAAATTATGTAATAAATACACCGAAAGACATAGCAGAATGGCTGGGATATGATGCTTCAGGACCCTGGTTTTAGAAATGTGAGAAAATTTTGTATACAGAAATTTCAAATGCGTTTGAACAAACGATCAACAATTGAAATTGATCTACATGTGCCCTCGGGGACTCTTGGTCCACCATCAATGACACTCACCAAGTGGTACAAATGTTTAACGTCTTCAAATTCATTGGCATCATTTTAGAGCAGATAAATTTACAGCATTGACCAGACATGCACGTTTCGGGTAATAAATCCTCGTCAGTGATCCTCAATCTAAACACTGTAATATGACCAAAATCTTTGAAAATTATGTCTTAAATATACCGAAAGACATATCAATATGGTGACCACGTCAGGGAGATTATTTAAAACACCGTCAAACCCCTCGCGGGAACTTTTTAAAGAGCTTCACGCGGCAAATGGCATAAGTGTGACTGAAATGAGATAAAGAAGATCCTGACGACAATCTCAACAGCACTACGATAAAGCACCAAATGGAGCATGTTTAAATTGAGTTGAAATGCTATCGGTAGGCACCGGCAGCCCTGGTCGATAGTTACTACGTTGTCACGTGCGTTGCCTTTGTTTTGGGGCCTAGTATTTAAAGGGACGGTGTCCCTGAAAAATAATTAATTTTACAAAATTTTGGAATGCAAAATCTTTCTTTTCGTATGCAAGTATAAATTCAGATTTTCAGGCGAATCTAACGCATTTATCTACATGTATATACAGTTATAGACCTTTAAATTTGGGGTGCGCAGCTCTAATTCATTTCGCTGGCGCCACCTACAATGTATTGAATTTTTACAATAGAGCTATATGGAGATTTAATTATTAAATAATCGACAATATTAGGATCATTACTGCATATTTTCGAATAAAAGTTTTTATGGCTCTATTTTTCCTCTTTCTATATCCTTTGGAATAAATTTTACGTTTTCAATAAAATTTATTTTCAGGGACACTGTATTTAACGTCACAGAGTCGAGGAGTCTGACAGAGCATGAACTGTATTTCAAGTTGTACCCACAGGCACCAGATTCCTAGAGAGAAAACTATAACCCATCTAAAACGCCCTTTCTCTTCTCTGTATCCTTTTACAAGGCATGACAGCTCCCATGTTTTAAATCGAGTCGAAACCTACACTTTACCGTTAGCGGCAAGGATGACAACTCCAACTAACATACTACGCATGCTAAGAATAACGTAAAGTGTAGGTTTCGACTCCATTTCATGCTTTTGGATTAATTACGGCTAAATGCAAGTATAATCAATGACAAGTAGGTTACGATCGTGAAGAAAAATATCTGTAGAAAATAATGATATATAGCTTAATGCCGAAATCTTGTTGAAACTTAAGATATTGAGGGGGTAAAGAGGGGGGATGGTGTTTAAATATGGAAGCTGTCATGCCTTAAGGAAAGAGTAAAGAGAAGAGAAGCAGGAGTTTAAGATGTGGTTTTAATTTTTTTTCTAGGAATCTGGCGCCTGTGGTTGTACCCCCCCCCCCCCCCCAACCATTTACTTATCCATCTGTGTTGCTTGGATCCCTGCGTTTTGCTGTCTTGTTTGTGTGGAATGTCAAGACGTTTTAGATTTTACAGTGAGGAAGTTATTTTACACTACAATTGTGCGTTCTTTGATACCTTTGTTTGACCGGAAAATTGAGATAATTGTCCGAACGTAATCTGGATAAGCACACCATTTGCTACTAGCATGGCAGATGGCCGTCTTAAGTCGGCACCGATTGCCCATTGGTTTCGTTTCTTATGTGTAGTCTTTTGTGTTTGATATTTCTATTTTGTGTTTGCTAGCGCATTCTCAAGACTTTCACTCTGCTTGACTGGCGACGGGGCTCCATGACAGGGCTCTTTAGAGAAGACGGGGCCCCGACCGCCTACCCCCTCTGAACGTCGGTCGGACTCCTCTGATGATAACGTGTTTGAGCTCGTTACAGCCGGCAGAGCACGGACTGTATCACGTACGCCCTCTTTTTATATCCATTTACATATTCATCTGTGTTGCTTGGGTCCCTGCGTTTTGCGGTCATGTTTGAGTACGTTCTTCGAGATCTCTGGGTAATCGTAATAGTGGGAGGGTTGTGCGCACGTAATCCAGGATGGCCACACCGTCTGCTACTTACGTGTCAGTTGGCCGTCCTAAGTCGGCACCGATTGCCCATTCGTCTCGTTGGTTTGTGTGTAGTCATTTGTGTTTGATGTTTCTGTGATTTGGCGTTTATTGTTGCAAAAGGCCGCTGCGTTTAACTGTCTTGTTTAGGACGTCACCTTACAGAAGAGAAATTTTATGCTTATACAACAATTGCGTGTATATGGAGACCTCTGTGTATCCGGATAACTGGAAGGGTTGTGCGCACGTAATCCGGATAACCACACCATTTGCTCTCAGATGACCGGCGTCGGCGCAGCGTGCACATTGGTTTCCATCTTTTTATGTGTTGTCATTGATGTTTTTGTACTTCTGTTTCGATTGTTTTGTATGATGTTACAGTAATTTTTGTCGTGTACTTTTGTGGTTTGTAGTTTTGTCTGATGTCATTTACGTGTCACACTTGGAGATCATCCCCTTGTCTTCAGATTAAACTTCCTGATCGACAACAATTTTGTCGTGTTCGGAGGAAAGGTCGAAATTCCAGTTGGATCCAATTATGCCCCATTTCTTGCCGATATTTTTCTATATTCGTACGAAGCTGAATTCTTTAAATTTTTGGTATCTGAAGGGAAAAGGTACTGAATTCATTAAATCTTTGGTATCTGAAGGGAAAAGTTACTCCAGGATAACCATACCTTCTGCTATTTTCCCTGGCAGATGGCCGTCCTAAGTCGGCACCGGTTGCCCATTGGTCTCGTTGGTTTATGCATAGTCCTTTGTGTTTGATGTTTCTGACGTCAGCACTTACTGCTATTAAAGAACACATAACTAGATATTGTGAAACGGTTCTAAACAAGAACGATGTAAATTTATTTTGGTCTATTAAGAATTCAGGGGATGTGATTGAAAAAATGAAATCTGGAAATTTCCAAGCCAATACGATTTCTTCATACGACTTCTCTCATATGTACACCACACTTCCTCATGACAAAATTAATGATCGATTATCTAATCTCATTAAATGGTGTTTTGATCGAGAGCGAAAAACTTACATTTGTACATCTGAATCGAAGGGTTTCTTTTCCTCGACAGACTACAAATCATGGACATGTAGTGACCTGTGTAATGCCTTGTCTTTCCTCTTGGACAATATTTATGTTAGATTTGGTGAGGATCTATACAAGCAGGTTGTAGGAATTCCTATGGGTACTAACTGTGCGCCTCTTGTTGCAGATTTATTTTTATACACTTATGAAAAAGAATTTATCCAAAATCTTCAAAAGCAAAGGAAATTTGATGAGCTGAAATGTTTCAATAATACTTCTAGGTATCTGGATGATATTCTAACATTGACAATCCTGCTTTTGAATTATATAAGAATGAAATTTATCCACAAGAATTAACCCTTAACAAAGCAAACCTTTCAAATACAGAAACACCCTTTTTGGACCTAAATATCAAAATTATAAACGGAAAGATTCATACAAGTGTATATGACAAAAGGGATGATTTTGGATTCAACATAGTAAATTTCCCTTGGCTTGACGGTGATGTTCCAAGATTACCGTCATACGGCATTTACATATCACAGCTCATCCGGTACGCTAGAGCATGTACTGATATCATGGATTTTCACAGTAGAAATTTACAAATTACCAAAAAACTTTTAGGTCAAGGTTTCCGCTTTCATAAACTAGTTAAGACTTTCTGGAAATTTTACAAAATTTACAGTCAACTTCTTTATAAATTCGGATCTATACATGCAACAGAGTACATTACTATGGGTATTACACAACCTGTCTTTTATGGTGATATGATAAACAAAATAAAAAGGATCAAAGGTAGGCAGCATAACCATCGAAAATGCGTCAGAATCATCAAACGCCTTTTATACCGTGGATATGATCCTAATGTCACCAGACGGACACTAGGCTTGGTACTTGACCAATCTACCGTCTTGTACAAGCGCATTCTTGAGACTTGCACTCTGACGACGGGACTCCATGACGGGCCCTGTCCAAACCTCTTTAGAGAAGACAGGGCCCCGACCACCTGTCCTCTCTGAATGTCAGTCGGACTCCTCGGGTGATTACATACATGAGCTCGCTACAGCCGGCAGAGCACGGACTGTATTACGCATGTCCTCTTTTTATATCCATATACATATTCATCTTTGTCTCTGGGGCCTCTGCGTTTTGCGGTCTTGTTTGTGTGATGTCATCTTACAGTGAGGAGGTTGTTTCACACCACAATTGTACGTTCTTCGAGACCTCTGGGTAATTGGAGAAGTAAGAGGGTTGTGCGCACGTAATCCAGGATAACCACACCATTTGCTACTTGCGTGACAGATGGCCGTCCAAAGTCGGCACCGGTTATCCATTGGTCTCGTCGGTTTATGTGTAGTCTTTTGTGTTTGATGTTTACATGTCGTGTGTCTCTTTTCCGTCTCGTGCTGTACTCGTCTTTTGTGTTTTTGCATCGGGTGTTTTGGTGTTTTACTGTTGATGCTGCAACGGGGTCTTGTTGGAGATCTCCCTTCTTTCTGTGTTGTGCGTTGACGTTCCTTGTCCCTTGCGCGTCTCTTTTTGTGCTTGTCTGCTTTGTGTTTTTGCATGGGGTGTTTTGCTGTGGGTGCTACAACCTGGTGTTGTTGGAGATCCCCTCCTTTGTTTTAACTTCCGACTTTAACTTCACATACAGATAAATAGACGATGTGCTGTCCATCAATAATCGAATTTTCGCGGATAACCTTAGTAGAATCGGAGCTTGAAGTCAAAGAAACTACAGAGACAAATAATTCAGCATCCTATTTGGACATAATGTTGTCCTACGACACTGATGGTCACATGATTACCTCTTTCTTACCTCTTTCTATGACAAACGTGACGAATACAATTTCAGCATCACAAACTTTCCTGTTTTGAGTAGTAACATCCCTTCATCGCCTGCTTATGGCGTGTTCATATCTCAGTTGATACGTTATGCCAGGGCAAGTACCAAATATACAGATCTTTTTTTCTGAGCGATAGGCATCTTTCGGATAAGCTTCTCAGTCAGGGATACGTTTCTGTTACAAAATTTCTTTAAATTTCTAAAACGTGGGTCCTGTGGCATCATTTCCCACACATTCTGCTACGTCTTTTGGTACATTTTTGGACATAATAATTTTCATACTTTTTGGCCATCTTACATTGCTTAGACTGAGGATCACTGACGAGAGTTTAGTACCCGAAACGTGCATGTCTGGTCCATGCTGTAAATTGATCAGGTTTTAAATGATTCTATTGAATTTTAATACGTTTTACATTGATGTTCTACAGTAGATACGGGGAACTCGTTATACACTATGATTTCCCATTGTCCAGAATGGTGGATCACATTCTGTCTTAGACCATTTGAACCATCCTACCACAGACTATATTTATATTTACGTGATAAATTCGTTACTCGTGGTGTGAAAAGAAAACCCGTATCGGGCTCGGCTTTCGCCTCGCCCGATACGGATTTTCTTTTCACACCATGTATTTTTCCGTATCAGGTCACTAACTAACCGTGTAACTAATATTATTAGGCACGAAAAGCGAAAATTGTAATCGCCTTTCGGATTATTTTGAAAGACAGGTCTCTTAGGCAAATGTGTCATCCAATTAGATCATATACTTTCAATGAAATTTTACCTTTATTTTGAATTAATTTTTATGCCCCCCTTCGAAGAAGAGGGGACAAATAGGTTTGCCGCTGTCGGTCGGTCGGTCGGTCTGTCCGCGACATCAGTTTCCGTTCAATATCTCTGGAATGTATTCACATATTGAAATGAAATTTTGTATACAGACACATCAAACAAAAATCTAGGTCAACTTTATATTTGGGTCCGATCAAAAAATTTTGACAGAGTTATGCCCCTTGCATTTCGAAAAATTCCAAAATTTCAGGGTTTCCGTTCAATATCTCTTGAATGGAGTTACATATTGAAATGAAAATTTGTATACAGACACATCAAATGAAAATCCAGGTCAAGTTCGTATTAAGGTCCGATCGAAAAAATTTTGACAGAGTTATGCCCCTTGCACTTCGAAAAATACCAAATTTCAGGGTTTCTGTTCAATATCTCTTGAGTGGAGTTACATATTGAAATGAAATTTTGTATACAGACACATCAAATGAAAATCTATGTCAAGTGTATATTTGGGTCCGATCAACAAAATTTTGACAGAGTTATGCCCCTTGCACTTCGAAAAAAACCAAAATTTCAGGGTTTCTTTTAAATATCTCTTGAGTGGAGTTACATATTGAAATGAAATTTTGTGTACGGATACATCAAATGGCAATCTAGGTCAAGGTCTTATTTGGGTCCAATCAACAAAATTTTGACAGAGTAATGCCCCTTGCACTACGAAAAATACCAAAATTTCAGGGTTTCCGTTCAATATCTCTTGAGTGGAGATACATATAGAAATGAAATTTTGTATACAGACACATCAAATGAAAATCTAGGTCAAGTTCATATTTAGGTCCGATCAAAAAAATTTGGACAGAGTTATGCCCCTTGCACTTTGAAAAATAACAAAACTTCAGGGTTTCTGTTCAATATCTCTTGAGTGGAGTTACATATTGAAATGAAACTGTTACTTTATACCCCCATAGGTTGTATCAATGCAAGTATAAAGTTGTGACAGAAGGGGTATGGGGGGCATTAATGTTTTATAAACATGACTTTTAACTTGTTAACATAGATTCTGTGATTTTGGCTAATTTTTTAAGTTACTTAGAAAATACTTACATGGGCCAAAATTGTTATATTAATTTACTTTCATTTTATGAAATTAAAAGTCTTGTTCATCTCAATCGGAATTGACTACGGTTTCTATGGCAAGATAATATCCAAATATTGTTTATTGCATCATTTGAAAGAGTTGTAAGTAGACAAACCTAGTTCCCATGGTTACCGGATATGTCTTAGCCAAGCAATGGTAATTTTTGTATTCAATACATCTAATTTACCAGTGAAACTCCATGACATGTCCTCTAGAGCTCCTGGCAACAAAAGCCGGCTTTTTATAAACGTTTAATGGTGGATTGCCTTATATATGCTTAAGTAGGTAATCTTCATTACATTGATGTTGTAAAATAAACCACCATAACAATGTCGTTATCATGACAGAATCGTTTGAACAGGAGGATCGAGTAGGCACATATCACTCACCTGAATCCCAATACATTTTACATGTATTAGGCACGAAAACCGAAAATTGTAATCGCCTTTCGGATTATTTTGAAAGACAGGTCTCTTAGGCAAATATGTCATCCAATTAGATCATAGACTTTCAATGAAAGTTTTACCTTTATTTTGAATTTATTTTTAACGTAGATTCTGTGATTTTGGCTAATTTTTGAAGTTCGAAAATACTTGCATGGGCCAAAATTGTTAAATTAATTTACTTTCATTTTATAACATTAAAAGTCTTGTTCATCTCAATCGGAATTGACTACAGTTTCTATGGCAACACAATATCCAAATATTGTTTGTTGCGTCATTTGAAAGAGCTGTAAGTAGACAAACCTAGTTCCAATGGTTACCGGATATGTCTTAGCCTAGCAATGATCTTTTTTGTATTCAATGCATCTAATTTACCAGTGAAACTCCATGACATGTCCTCTAGAGCTCCTAATTACATCAGCCGGCTTTTTATAAAGGTTTAGTGGTGGATTTCCTGATATATGCTTTAAAGTTGGTAATCTTCATTACATTGATGTTGTAAAATAAACCACCATAACAATGTCGTTATCATGACAGAATCGTTTGAACAGGAGGATCGAGTAGGCACATATCACTCACCTGAATCCCAATACATTCTACATGTATTAGGCACGAAAACCGAAAATTGTAATCGCCTTTCAGATTATTTGAAATGACAAATATGGATAATGACCATATCCCTGTTTACAGCACAAAATCGATAATTCAAAGAATCAGAAACCGAAGGCATACAAAATCCGGATAAAACAGGAACCAAAGCAAACAAAAAAAAAAATCTCCACCTTATGAAAAGAAGCGAACTCCCGATATGAGAGTGAGACCAGGTGCCCAGGAAGAGTAAGCATCTCCTGCTTGCATGCAACACCCGTCGCTTCAATTCAGTAGAACTGTCACATCCGGTAACTTCCATTTTGGAAGACATAGAGTACAATCTTTGGTTGGATGGTTCAAATGGTCTATGACAGAATATCATCCACCATTCTGGAGAAGTCAGGTCTCTTTTCAAACGCGTCATCCAATTAGATCTATGATACATTTTTTTATTTTAAAAATAACAAATAGGGTTGAAAACAACTGTTTTATGGAGAACCTTGAGTAGTTTCATTCTATAGATTTTCGTGCAATCCCATGTAGCGGTTGCAGATGTGATTCGACAATGTGCCAAAGTCAGATCTACTGGCAGCTGTTATGGAGGAGGTTTAAAAATGTCTCAGCTAATCAGATATAATGACAGCTATCTTGTTTAGTAGAGGAGATTCGACAATGTGTCTGCCAATCAGAGCTGCTGTCAGCAGTTGCAGGGGAGATTCGACGATGTGTCAACCAATTAGATCTACTTGCATCGGTTGAAGAGGAGATTTGAAACTGTGTCAGCCAATCAGATCTACTAGCAGCGGTTGTGGAGGAGATTCGAAAATGTCTCAGGCAATCAGATCTAATGAGAGCTATCTTGTTTAGTGGATAAAGTCTTAGTTTTTGTGGATCATTTTTCATTACTAGCTTCCTTTATCCAGCAGATCAGATCAGTTGGTAATCTTCTTATTCGACGAATCTGAATTAAAATTAACTTCAGGGGTGTATCCAGGGCAGGATAATAAGTGTTCTGAAGGGTACCTTCTTCATAAATCTTCTCCTGACCAACATAGATCAAACAATCAATATGGATGATGGATGCATTACCATAAAAATGTGTGTTCGGCATGAAGATCTGACAAGCGAAGAAAGAAGCAGGTTCGGTGACATGGAAAATCGGCCCTAATTTTAGAATGTTTTATAGTTCGATTTTATTTGGTATCAAGAAAGTTAAATGAATGGTTGTTTGGAATACCAAATAAATATTTTCATTTACGAGCTGTACATCGAAAAATCTGGCTTACAAGTCGTAAAATGCTAAAATTCTAAAAAAAAAAAATCGTAAGAAATTGGTATAATTCTGGTCAAAAATGCAAATCAGTAGAGCGCCAGCCTTCGCCCAAAATTATTTTCATATAAAAAGTTAAATGCAATTTATCTTTCGATCTACATAAAGTATATGTTGGGCGAGGGTTGGCGTTTATACTATCTTTAAAGGTTTATGCCAAAAAAATTTAAGTTTCCTTCATTTTCCGTCATGCACAGCAAATGGCGTCAAAATATGACGTCATAAATTTTTTTTTTTTCAGAATGTCATAAATCTGAATGTCATAAACGCACGTGACGTTTTGACAATGAAAAATATTTCTATTTCGGCAAGTATTTGAGATAAATATAAGAGATGCTAAATCATAATTTTCATAAAACTAATTTTCGCAAAAATTTTTGGCCGATTTTGGGAATTAGTTAACCTACCCCTTTTATAAACGCATTTTAGACATCTTTTAAGACTTTGAAAGGAATTAATATAGGTCAGGAATTATAATAGGACAGGAATTTGACAGGAATTATAATTATATTCTTTATTTCAAGTTATTTACATGTGATGCATATTTGTCATATATAAGTTATCCATGTCATACAGGATTTGGGTTTAGAGAGGGCGTGGAATATATTAATCAGCACCCCCCCCCCCCCCCCCCCCCCCGGACGGAAAATAATCTCGCGATTTGTTTAATGTAGACAGTACTGGAATGTAATTTTAGCCAATTTTATCCACTTGAAAACTTGATTGGTAGGAAGCATTAATCGTTATGAAATATAATGTATCTGACGAGCGAATCGTTCCAGTGAAAATTTTCTGAAATTCGACTTCAAACTACCAGAAATTAAGTCTACCTTAACTAGTTTGACGGAGATATTGAAGTCTAGTACAAAGTTCACAAAACTGTCAGACCGAACAATGAAATGTACTTCAAGAGGTTGTCAAACCAAATGTATTTTTGTCAGACATTTCCTTCGGTCCTTTCAGTAACTCTGGTTTTCGCCCAAATAGTTACCTTACTTTTACGATTTTAGGGGGCACAACCCCCTCTAAATCCGCCAATTACATGTGTAAAATATAATTCTCTTTTAATTTTCATGATTTGGGTTTTTCTTAAGTAACACTGAATAAGAAATTGTTTTAATAGTGAATATTTTGACACATTTTTAGCTATAACTGCAGAACGAATATAAAGGATTTTGTTGACTCCTGGTAGGAATGACCTAGCGACAGATGGTGCCACCATTTAGGTTACATGAGACATTTAAAATCTCGAAGCACCAATAGAAAAATGATATAAACTTAGGCCCACTTTGGACAGAGGTTCAAAGGTTGGGTTTTAGCTCAGATTACAATGTGCCTAGTTTTTGTTTTCTTTGCGTGCGAGATGAATCCAGTCTAAATGATACATATTTTAAAGCCTTTAAAGTTGTAGAACCTGCATCTTCTTGAAATTTGAGTATATTATCTATTTTTTTTTTTTTTTTTTCATTTTGGTTTTATTGGGTAAAGAAACACACAAAACGTTCACTTGTCCCAGGTATATAAACAAAGCATATTTTATTCATGGGAATTGACAATGTTTACTTACACAATATTTATGAATAAAGTCATGTCGTAAAAGGTGAGCTTTATCTCACGAAGCTTTCTTGTTATCAATCGTGAAAGGTTTGAAAGTTTGTTAACTACCTACTAAATAATCTGTGAAAATGTACCCTTATTACCCTATACTAAAGATACCCTAGGTCTCGTCAAGATAAAACCATGAATCAACTATTTTTGTCAAAATTTTGACGCAAACGAGTCTATCATGCTTAGAAATTAGGAACTAGCTGGTTACAATAGTCACATATGCCCTCACTACCGAGCTATGATCAATTATTGCTTATAAAATGGGTACCCTAATATAACCTACTTTTCTTCGTAGAAGACCGATTGCGAACATGTGTAAGCACTTATTTGCATAAGGCTAGTACTGTATCAAAACAAAACAACATGGCGGATGGATAACACGTGGGACGAAAATGAATCGACTATAGGTGTTGAAAAGAGAAATGTAATGGACAATAAAAGAACAGATATATATTGGCTTGGCATTGGAAAGATATAGAGACCTAGCTTAGAGGACGACTGTGAAATTGATATAACACATTATATATATCCACAGTCTTTATCAAATATTAAAAAGGACAAAAAACATTACTAAATAGAGGTTAATCTTCATTCAGAATTTGGTAAACAAACGCACATGTGTATAGCAGACTACACCTGCCCCCCCCCCCCCCCCCCCCCCCATTCAAAATGTTTATTTGAACGGAACATGATATCTTTATACATGAGATCAACCTTGTATTTGCAATTAATGAAATATAAGTACGACCTAAAGTAAGTATTCTTTGAGAATTTCAAAAAGACTGTATACGTGGTTTACTACATGTTTCGTAGTAATCCCACGATGTGAAGTTCATTCAAGCGATTGGCTGATCGTGGTAGCGTGCTAACTTTGACCTTAGTAAACGTGACATATTTCTACATTCTATATATGCAAATAACAATTTACGAAGTTTACCGAAATCGTGTGTGCTAGAGAGTAAAAACGTCTATAAAACAAAAATATGAGAGATATTTTATGCAAGTAATATATGATGTTCAAATGGGGTAGTACTTAAAAGCCATTTACGGTAAAACTTCATTCTCCTAAAACCTCCACACTTCATATATCAAAACAAACAAATTCATAAAGTGGAACATCACGGGGCAATGCTCGTTTATTTGAAAATGAGACAAACTGTGCAGCTACAACGGCAGGTTCCAAATCATTGTATCACCATCAGAACAAACTATATGTACCTCTGTACATCATATAGTATAGCAACATACGTTACGTATAGAGTGCGATACCGCAATATAAATGGCAAGCCTCTTCCTTTACAGTGATACCGCTTGAGAAATATCCATCTGTTCATAAGATTTGAATTAAAAAATGAATAAAGAAGATCTTTCTGAATTACTTTATATACGACAATAATTTTCAGAAAGGCATACGCCATTCAAAAGTCGCACATGTAATAGGCTATATGTGGAGCTTCGATCTCCATATGAAACTATATATTTACTAAAATGATTTCATACAAATCAAACATTAATATACAAAAAATAAATAACCCAGCCTATCACACAAAAAAGAAAAATTGTACAGAATTGATTTTTTTTTAGAAAAAAGAATTTTAGGTGTATGACCACGAGTGACCACTATATTTACGGCCTAGTGCACAAAACCTCGTCACACTTCGGATAACCAATCAGTGTTACGATAGGAGAAAATAATTAACAGCAATTCTCTGTAAGAACCAAAGAATTTCAAAACATGTTGGCACGGCATGTCATGGATTTTTGAGATTTTTGGTATGGAAGTTCAATATGAAGTACTAGTATGTAAATCAACCCCAGTTTTTTTCAAAAAGGTTGTCGTTGCCATGGTAACCGTGTCTGAAGTTTATTTCTTAGAACTATTGATTACGTTTCTTCACATCTTCGAATATCTAAATTCTTGGTGAGTATTTTGATTTAAAAGGGACGAAATCTGTATTTTTCTTGTTTTTTGACGGAAAAAAATATTTTCCTATTGAATTGCGACTATTCGATAAGTTCTAAGATTTGTCTTTCTTATATTCATGTGCTTTCATAATATATATGACCTATGAAAATATTTAAATAAAAAAATCACTAAAATCGGTAACAAAAAAATTAAAAAATCAATATTTTATGGAAAATTTGAGTCTCAAAGTATAAATGACCTTGAACATCAAGCCAATGACCTTGAACATTTTAATTGTTCTATGTAAAAGTTATAAGTCATATCTATACATGCATACATTTTGACAATCTTGTGTAGCTCTAAAGAGGAATAAAATCAATTTCAAAGATAATATGAAACAACCAAAAAGGTCTAATGTTGCCATGGCAACGGTCTTTGACGACAGAATTTAGGTAAAACTCTTAAATACCCACTCCAATTTTTCGATCATTTTATTTGTCAATAAACATACATTTCCATTGATGAAAATCACTAGTCTCCTATTGGTGCCTTTTGTGATATTTAAGATTGAAAATGGTCAAAAACACACTAAATTGTCCCTTATTTTTACCTCTATTTTTCGCTTCATTTTTACTTATTTTGGCTTAATACAATAAGGTTCCTGTAATAAATATCACATATCTAAGTGTACTGAGTAAGAATGGAAGTCAGGAAGAATAGATTATATAAAGATGAACAAGCTGTTACAGTGGTATCCATGGCAACGAAGTCTCCGGAGCTGGCTTATTTCAGGGTCCCAAAAGTGCTACAAATAGAATGACCTCGTTACCATGGCAACCAGAGGTCACATTGGCTGGGAAGTGTTATTTTCATGGTCAGTACTTAATATTTACCCATTATACCGAAAAATCATCAAAATCCATGACATGCCGTGCCGAACGATTTTGGTCCTTACAGAGAATGGCTATTAAATTTTATTCCCTCCCGGTCAAACAAATTAAATTACATTTATTGACAATTTAAGGACCGGGTGGCGACTTTTAATAGAAATGAGGTAGAAGAAAGATTGATATGTCCACATGTAGAGGAACATCTCCTCAAATTATTCAGACCAAAAAATAAAAATTTGCCCGTCTCTTTTTTTGGCTATAAACGTCCAATTTTGGCCTATTTTAACATTTTTGTCATTTTAAAGAATACCACATCATAACTTTACATACCTATGCAATGCATGAAATTTCAAAAAGTGGTATATACCATTATTTTTTTCTGGATTCTTATAGCTTTTGCTCATTTTTAAAGAGTATAATGAATAGTATATATTCTGATGTTTGAATCTATAGATGCAGAACTCATGCGAAAATGACAATTTTTCCCCTATTTTCGGCGATTTTTCATTGAAAAATATGCATTTTTCCTAAAAATACCGATTCAGCAATGAAAATTTCAAGGAGTATTATTTTTTCTGAAATAATGCAACAAACTGAGCTTATACCATTTAAAATCCACGTCGGTTTCAAATATTCCATGATATGAAAATAAAGTTATCTCCCTGTAGTCGCAACCTGCTAGACTATTTGTACCTTTAAGTTGAATAATATATGTCGTTATTATTTAAAAATTGCAATCATGGTAATGCGTAACTTCGGGGTTTTCCATTTTCGGTGTAAATGTTGTGAGCCAGAAATATTAACAATAAATTATCTTTATATTTTGGAGGGTTTTGGTGCTAATTTTTTTTTTTAATTAACGGAAAGTTCATAACTTTGGCAATGCTAGAAAAATACAGTTTGTTTTCTACAAGTTAAATTTTATCCAATTTTTGACGATTACGGGTTCTAAAACTTTAATGCTGGTCATCCAATGAAATTGCTAACTTGGTCAGTTAAAGTGGAATTGTCGGAAATAACATTTTAACCGTCGAAATCCGATATAAAAAATATAATAGCCCACATGTATTGACATTGTTGAGTTTCAAATCACAAATAGACAGGCAAAATGTTTCTCTATAATAACATTCATAACATAAGGGGGATGTGATGCCTTAGCTAAGAGTTGTATCCAAAGTAAGGTGAATTATAGCTTAAATTTATAACGCACAAACATCGTTTTTTTAGCCAGGCGCCGCGCATAGCTGCCATGTAAGCCAATAAGCCCGGTTTTGCGTACTATTCGGTGATAAAACAAAAAATTTAAATAAATGTGAAAAGAAATCAATCAATGAAAAAATAATTAAGAAAAACAATGAAAATAAAATAGATTGAAAAAAATCAACTAAGATCAGCTCACTGCGAAGAATTAAAAAAAAAAAAAAACTCGCGAAGCACAGGAGCTCGATGTCATGGATCGACAATCGCATATCCTCCTACTCCTATCTTTATCAGGGAAGTGAAAGTACTGTACAGAAGGGACGTACCGGTATATAATTCTGGGTTGTTGTCGTCGAGCTCCTGTGTTGCGAAGCACCATGGGTTAGAAGAGATTTCGTCACTTTCTATTATCCATATTCACTGGGATGAAGATATAGGTACATGCAGATAAAGTCGTTGACATTTTTCTATCACAGAAGATTGAACGATCTATCAACTCGGAAAGATTTTTTTTTTATTCTTGAGTTTTCATTTTTCTGGTCTACCCTTCGTAGTGTCCTATGACATATTAAAATTAAAATTTTAAACATGCGTCATTAATGCGTCATACAAGTCGTCATTAATGCATGTTTAAAATTTTAATTTTAATATGTCATTGGACAGTAGCTTAGCAATCACATTTGACGTGCATACATTTAGAACATGGCAACCTAAAAAGGCGAGGGTGGTGCACCCTGCCGTCTTCTTTCAATTTCAATACTAGTTCAAAAACGAGTTCCAGTCACCCAGTGGTCCGACTTTATTGAAAATTTGTGGGTTTTGACAATACAATTATTGGGAAAATTAGCTTAAAAGGTGCATGTGAAATGCATTTTTAGTAAGCACTCAAAGCTGAAAACATTCTCCATCGGGGGCTTGCTCCCCTTCCCATGAACCCCCCACCATGGCTCCATAACCCAGATCGGGCTTGCACTTTTACGCGCCTGTTAGCTCTATAAAATTATTTCTCTTATTTTGGCTAAAGCTCATATCTAAAACATCCTTGCACTGCGGCATCACATTCCCCTTTTTGTGATAAAATATCTGTATTACAAGAAATTTTAGAAAAACCAGATTGGCGTTGCGAGAGTACCCACCATGGTATACATACTTATCACATTTTACGGGTACGATCTTTAGTTTTACAATCCATTAAGAAATAAAAACGTTAGAAATTTTACTGTCGACGCCATTTTGAAATGACAATTTATATAAATGATTTGCAGTATGACAAAAATGTTCTTTCTGTTCCAAGGAGCGGATTCAGAAATCCAATTGCCGGGGGGGGGGGATAGGGGGGCACACACACAATGTTTGATGAGATTCACTTACGAGGCCGAGTGGGGGAGGGGGTTTCCCTTCCCATTGGTTGGGGGGGGCTCCCCCAAGAAAATTTTGAAAAAATGAAGCAATTCGGTGGCATCTAAAGCGTATTTGATTCGAATTTAGAAGGGATTAGGCGCACATGATTCAGTCAGTAAGTTAACGATAATTACTATTAGGATATTTAAAATATTTTCGACAATTTCTGATGCCATATTGTTTTTGCACGGCATGCAGAAGACAACATGTTCAGGATTTTCTAAGGAAATGGGTGGATCAAGAAAAGTTTTGAATGGGCATGGAGGTCAGCCCATGGGGGGGAGGGGGTTAATCCGAAAAGCCTAATCTAAACCCAGCCTTTGACGCTTATTTGAACGGTGGGGGGGGGGGCAGTCCCCCCCCCGTCCAAATAACCGTCAAAGGCTGGGTTTAGATCAGGTTTCCGGACTGGGGGAGGGGTGTCCAGCCGTAATTCACGTTTAAATAGAAAAAAAAATGCAAATTTCAGGCGGGACCTGAACCCCCCTAACCATCACTCTAGATTCGCGCTTGTTTTTTAATGTTTGTAAGATAATGAAAATAAGTAAATGATAAATTTCCTTTACAAACATGAGCTCAGGGGTGCCCTACTCTCCGCATCGTTTAGATAGAAAGATAAAGAAAAACATCCATTTTTGACTCTTTGTAAAATTATTGGAGGTGGCCGGTCAAAATCTGACCAAAACAATTTTAATTGATCATTTAAAAAAAAATAGTTCATGACCTCAAATTCAAATAGATCATAAATCTATAGACGGTTATATCGAAGATGTGTGTTTTTGACCCACATTATTCACGATTCATCCCTTAGATGAAGACAATCCGGTATGAAGGGTAGTTTCCGAAACGTGTACGTCAATGCATCCTTCCCGACTTTGTTATCTATCCCCGAGAAAATTTATTCAAATCGGTGAATTCTGGGGTATTTCAGGGCTATATCTGACTAATTTCATAGATTTAAACTTGAGTCATAAGTGCCCCTTCGTTGGGCACTGTCGGGGGGGGGGGGGGGGGGGCGGCTGAATCCGCCACTGGTTCAAGCTCGTGAAATATGAATACCAGACAAGGTATATCAAACCATAATACCTGTCTGGAACAGTAAAAACATATTGATAATAAACAGTACATAAAGTGACAAACTAAACTCCCTCCCGCTCTTTTCAAACCATCTAGATCTAGTACAGAGGTCGCCAGATGGTAAACCCCTTTCCGTCCTCTTAAGAAAGCAGGGTAATTCTTTTTTTTTGTTTCCTACTAGATCTGATACTAGTTAGAGTCTCGTAAATCACACCCCCTCCCCCGCACACACAAGCATAGATCTATATTTAGAATAACTATATAATGTAACTGCCTCAAGCGCCATCTGGACTACTGAGATATGACGTCATTTTTGCATATTATGACGAAATCAAATGTGTACATGGTGTTTGTATCAGCCATTATTGAAAAATGGAACCTCCCTTTCTTGTAGCTGTTTTAGCGACAGGTACATCTCTCGTTTCTTATAGAATGATTAATGAAATATGAAGTAGAGTTACTGTACTGGTCGGGCACATATTATCGCCACTTTTTTCAACATTTTTTGCTCTAAAATCTTTATTTCTTCATGAAACTCGAGGAAATTCGCAAAGAAGGAAGAAGAAGTCTTGATACACATTTCATCTAATTTTCATGAAAATCTGATCGTCTGTTCTTGTTTATCGGTGATTTGTGAACGTCAGGGTTTAGCCAAGTTTGAAAGATGGAAGGGTACATATTATCGCCACCTCTATTTGTTCTTACTGAAAATCTTACACTTTTTCAATAAAATTTATATTATTCATATCTTTGAACTTTCTTCTTTTCTTCTGTGAAAAATTCATACCAAAACAATTCAAAAACCAAAGAGATACTATAGGAAGATGAAGTGACCTACCCTTTCCCCTGAGAGGCGGGGGAAATACATTCAGATTAACCGACACTCTATCATAAAATTCAGTATTTGCAAGTTATGAAATTATTTGAAATTTTGTATACTATTTCATGTTTCACAGATGTAATTAATTATGGTGAACAAATTAAATTTCTACATCAACAATATGCTGAGATATAAATGAAGTGGCGATAATATGTGCCCGGCGATAATATGTACCCGACCAGTATAAGAAAATAAAAATATAAATGTCAAATGATCCATGAGTACTAGAAGTGAGTATTCTGTACTACAGTAGGCTATGTAGATACTCACAGGCGATTGTTTCATGCAAGCTCACACCCCCTACATACACACACACACTGGTCAATGTGTGTGTATGTAGGGGTGTGAGCTCGCATGAAACAATCGCCTGTGTCTATACTCCTTCTTCTTCTTCCCGTATAGTAGAGAACTCGTTTCTCCAGCGACCAAGGCAGTACCATACTTTTTTACTGTTACCCCATTGACCAAGGCAGTACCATACTTTTTTACTATTACCCCATTGACCAAGGCCGTATCATACTATAAGTATTCCAACTAACTATATGAATATGCAGTACTGTATGGTCTAATGAATTATTTTTTCATCGCACTATTTCCTTTCTAAGTTTTAGCGTGAATTAACCCCCCCCTCCATCTTACTTTAATACCAAACTGTCAAAAGGCTTTTTAAACGTGGGAAAAATGAAAGATCGCCAAAATTAATATCCGACATCGCACCTGCATTATGACGTCATAGGCTTTTTTAGACAAAGGCTCGTCATGTATTGTAACGACATAAAGGATTCGACCGCCAACGGGTGCGATACATGTAACCGGTAACTGGCGATGAACGTGTACGCTACTTATTTTTGCATACACATGTACTTTTTTGGAAATTATACAAAACAATTTTATACTACTACTATATCAGATAAATCATTGAGTCAAAATCCACATCTCTTGCTTATGTAGAAAATGCAAAGCAAGATCTATATAAGGGAAACACAGTTCATCATATGTAAATTAAAAAAAAATTATTTATTTATTTTATTTTATTTATTTATTTTTATTTTTATTTTTATTTTTATTTTTTATTTATTTATTTATTTTTTTTTTTTGCTGGAGTTTTTTTTATTCCCATGCAGGAATAAGTACGACATGGTATATTATGGAAAATTCCTGCAGGAAAATAGATGATCATTATCTCATCGCTTCTTTTATACATGAATAACCGTGCTTAGTTCATGAAGTCTTCAAGAGTATTTTTTAAAGCGTTTCACCTTACCGTATGTGATACTATTTCAGTATCTTCTGATATTTTCTGGTAAAATTCTGTTTTCGCCATTTAGATGTTCAATGTCCTTAGTTGTACAAACGCTTAGAAATCACACTGCTTTCTATGTTCTAAACTCTAGTCGGCTTACACCGGCAATGTGAAAAAGTCGGCAGGTAGTGAGGTACGTCATCTTGTTTCTTGATTGCGTCACTATTCAGTTCAAATATATTTAAGTGCAGAAAGGTAACTTACTTATATTGACAATCATTTCGTACGGAAATGTCACAGTAATGATTTTTATTCGTTTCTAGTAGAATCACTTTAAGCAAAAGTTAGTCAGAATAAAAATATAAAGTATTAGAAGATTCATAGTAGATATTTCATTTTTTAACAAATTTCATGTTTATTGTGCTTCTATACTTTTTCATATCAAAATTGGACATTGAGGTTTTATCATATATAAAATCGGCAAATTCCGCAATCCGGAAATCGAAAAACGGTTTCAGCCTCACTTGTAGCTTTCAGGCGCGAAATGCACACTGCACAGCATTGAAATAGACAAATTTCTCGTTTATTTCCCAAGAATTGGATCGGAACGCACTCTGAATAGATAGTTCCATGATATTTAAAGAAAAAAATGACAATTTTCATCAACTTTTAAATACCGTTCTTAATACAAATTCTAAAATAGTCATCCAACACCCCCCGGTCCCCCTTTTTTTTCGTGGTTTTGCCTTTGGGACATAGTTCCCCACCTAGGTTCAGAACCCTACGTGTCCAGAAATCTTTTGTATTGATATTTACCTTTGGTAAAAGTGGCATTCTAAACTGAGGGGGGGGGGGGCAATATTGTAGAAAAACTTTTCCGTTCTCCATTGATTTAGAACTATGGAAAAAAACGCTTATTTTGACTCAAACATCGGTTTTATTTTTAATAATCTATCCGACCTGACAGTTGATACATATGTGGATCAGTGTTACTTGTCATTTTACCGAAAAATTTTCTCAAATTATGCATTTTGAAATTTCGACTTTTCAGGGCAGATTTTACGTCTTTTCTTAACATCTCCTTTAGCATGTTTAGAATCTATCTCGGGAATGGTTTCTTAACTACTGAGGATGACGTCATGACAAGGCGAGGTTGTACATGTTTTGATTGAGCTCTGATTGAAGTGCTGGATAGTGGGAAATTTCTGTGTGTACAGCTACAAAAATATGAGATTATGGCAAAGTAACATTCCAAGGTAAAAAATCTCTCCATAAAAAATCTCATAGAGGACTGAAAACACGGTATTTGTGAATAAACAAAAACAAAAACAATAGGTGTCACACATCAGTGATCAGAGAGATACTTGACCACCCGCCATTATTCTGTCCATGTCCACCTTCAAACGTAAGGTGCCTGACCACGTATCGCCCCCTGCTATCACAAGGTTTGTCAGAAGGAGATTCATATCTGGTGTCATGTCAAATCCTCAGACTCCCAACACCGACCCAGAGTCCGCATCAGGGGATCATACCATTGAATTTATAGGTGACCCACCCGCCCAGATCCAATATCTACCAAATGTTGAATTGACCACGGAATCGGGGACACAAATCGATCTTTCGGGTGTAATTATAAACCTCCTTCATAACCAACTCTTCATCAACGGTATTACGACCATCCTCACACCAGTATTATCCCAGGCTTTGTGTCCAAACTTACAATCCTCCATAAATGATGCTATAAAAGATGCCGTTCAACCATTAAACGACCAAATAAAACAATTGACAACAAAAGTCGATGACAACGAAAAACAAATTAAAAAACTATCCGATGAAAACGACAAATTACGCAGTGAATTGAATATTGCATTCGAGAGGGTCGATCGAGCGGAGGCTGACATCGAAGAACTCGAACAATATGGCCGACGTACTTCGTTACGTTTTCACAACGTTGAGGTGGCAGATACAAACAACACTGATGATGAAATCGTAAAATTATGTAAAGAGAAATTACAAGTAGACATCACACCTGACGACATAAACAGGTCCCACCCAATCGGACGCAAAAACAGACACGGAAAATACCAGCTGATATGTAGATTCAAAAACTGGAAAATAAAGAACAAAATCTACAGAGAAAAGAAAAAACTAAAAAATGACAGCAGTCGTATCTTCGTCACAGAGGACCTGACGAGCTATAGGCAGGAAATTGTCAGTGAAATCGCGAAAGCTAAACGCGCTGGAAAGGTTTTTGCGTTTTGGACAAACGATGGACGCATTTTCATCAAAACCAGCAGTGACGGTCCAAAGTATCTCATCAGGAGCCTCCATGACCTTAATTATTATGCTCCGCCAAGCGACCACTATGACACAGATGATGAATATTAAATATGACCCACATGCAGAGTCTCAGTTACTTATCAAATAAATAAACTAAACTGTATAAATTACATGTGTGAATTTATTCATTTAATTTATTCATTTAATAGCAATCAATTTTACTTATTCTTAATGAGCATATAAAATTTCTCAAAAGTTTAGACAATATTACCAGCTCTGATGATAAATGACATAAGAAAAGTAATTTCATGTGTCAAATTGATTGGTAAGACTTTAAAAAAATAAAAAAATTGAGTTTATTTTTTACTCTGAATGAATTTCAATAAAAAAATCTGTTAACTATTATGCAGGAAATTATATCCAGTAATAATTCTATGTTATGAACAAAATTTAGCCAAAGTGCAAGTCCAAAATAAGATTTTTTCAATACATGTTTATGATCAAACAAAAAACTTGTTGATTACTGACAGAAAGAACACTTATTATTAATGTTGGTTTCATGTGTATGTATATATATATATATATTTTGCTTCATGTTAGCAATAATTTATGCATTTATGAATCACTTATTTTCATATTCATTCCATGCACTTTACAATCATTTGGTTTTTATCTTCATATTTATCGTACATGCAGCACAAAGCTTTGAATATTATCTTGTTTCTTCTATATATTTTTACTTCCTCTCCCTCTTTCTTTTCTGACTTTATCACTTTTCCTTACTGTATGTCGTGTACTTCGAAATCCAACGACACATGTCACGCCCGACTGACACGACCCACTTTGACTGCCCCACTTTACGGACAATATTTTCATAATGGTATAACATAGGTATAGACATCACACAATATAGGGCGGCAGTGGGTCTACACTACAATCGCGTATATCCAGGTTGTCACAAAATAAGCACCACATTGAAATTCCATGACCTCTTTAAAGACTTATCTTTTTCATGTGTCTTAGAAGAACTGATATTTCAACTTAAATATGAATGCGTTTTGAGTACACTAATACTAATCCACGCGCTATCTGGAAATGTATTGGTCGCTCTCTATATTTACGGCCTTATTCTACTCTGTAATGACGTTCAACCAAATCCCGGACCTTTCGATGCTAGTTCCCTCTCAGTATTCCACATAAATATTCGTAGTCCTATATCATTACTAAGCACTGTGGGCAAACTTTTCGAACGAATTATTCATCAACACATTTATAACTTCTTCTTAGACAACGACTTATTTTACAAATACCAATGCGGATTTTTACCAAATAACTCAACTATTTACCAACTCCTTGAAATATACCACTCAGTTCTCATGAATATGGAAAACAAACTAAATACAAGTCTAGTCTTTTTTGATATCTCAAAAGCTTTCGACCGTGTGTGGCACAAAGGTCTCATTGTTAAACTTAAATCTCACGGCATCAATGGTCAATTACTGGATTTCTTGATAAATTATCTGTCTAATCGCGAACAACTAGTTGCTATTAACGATTCATTCTCTTCTCTTCTTTCTACAAACTCGGGTGTACCACAAGGGTTCGTCTTGGGTCCCCTGATGTTTCTCATCTATATAAATGATTGATTTTATTCGGCAATTTATCCAACATCATTACTTCTATTTCTCTTGACAAACTCCTTCTGGGTGACCCGACCTTGACATATAACGATAACATCAAAATAATTACTGAAGCACAGACATATATTAAGGATACGAGAAGATTCGATTAAACTCTCTCTCTCTCTCTCTCTCTCTCTCTCTCTCTCTCTCTCTCTCTCTCTCTCTCTCTCTCTCTCTCTCATTATTATTGAATTAATTTCATTTATTTTAGTAAAATAAGATTATATATATTGCCATGCATGACGTAACTTCGTATTGATATCTAGAAATGTAGGGAAAGGGCTTAAATAATGTTTTTATAACTTGTGCCCAATTCCCATTTCATGTTTAATGGAAATAAAATATGTTTAAACTAAACTAAACTACTGAAAGAGAAATAAGATACTTTTGAGAAGACTTTTTTGTTTTATTTTAAAAGGAAAATTTAGTCTTTCCTATTTAGACTGATGTAGCCGCATTTTCTGTTGGATATCATCATATGTTTTTATTAAAGACATATATAACTTCTATCTTTGTCCTTTTCTCTACCCATTCTTATACTGCATCAGATTCACATTTTGTGATAATTGATATAGAATACGCAAAAAAAAAAAAAAAAAAAAAAAATGAATAAATAAATAAAAATAAATAAATAAAAAACCCAATCAAACAAACGAATGTTCTCCTTTGCGAGAGCAAATTGTACATGCAAAATGTCTATTTAAAGAGAAAACTTAATTGATTGAAACGATACAATTGATCATCAGTTCCTAAACATATTTCAGTGGTGAGAATCTCCGCATCACAGAGTAGTACTCAGAGTGGGCAATACAGAAACTATAATTTCACACAGAATAGTACTAAGAATGGACATTATGGAAACTACAATTTTACATCAATGGAACCACCACGTGGTACGTATATACAATGCAGGAATCAACACTATTTATAACAGAACTTTTATGAAATTTTAACGATAAAAACAACAACTTTAATAATCAATCAAAAGATTAATAGAGGGAGGGATATTTAGACAGCAAATTCAATTCCGGTCAAGGCCAAACTCGAGTAAACATCGAATTCTTTCATTATTATTTTTTTTTTTGGGACCCACTCCATATAGACGGATGTTGCCAACAAAGATAAACGTAGGTCTCAGGGGACCCTCGTTTGAGAATTAAAAAAAAATCCTCAGAACTGAAGTACAGCATCAGAATGTAGAGGACTTTCTTTGTTTGGGTTCCATACATTTTTGAATTTTCAAACGTTGTTGTTGTTTTAGCGGGGGGGGCGTGTTGTTAAATGCATTTTTTGTAATGTTTAAGTGAGGATTCGTCTGACATCATTATCATAGCGGTCGACGTCCGCCTGTCCGTCTACCCGTCCGCTGGGATGAAAAGGCTATTCTCATTTTAATCTTCTCTTAACCATTTTCACAGCTTGCCCTGTCTCTGACTGTCCCTTTGAATGCGCCACTATTGCAAGAGTAACAACATGTAGAGAATTATTCCTTAGTACCGGAGAACTCAATGATCAAGCCATCCATAAATTCATACCAGAACAAGATTTAAGGATAAAGGCATCAGGTTTTTATAGACAACTACAAGGTGCTTATGGTAAGTACAATTTCATCTTTAAAACTTTTGATAAAGAGAACGGGACCGAAATAACCACAGGTACTTGGTACTATATGAATGCAAATTTAGCACTCTTCTAACTTTACCCCACCTCTGAGAAATCAGGCATAAAGATCACACGAAAACTTGATATATCTTTAACTCCACCTCTGACAAGTTAGCTGAGGGATCTCGAATAGCAGTTGGCTAATAACGGTCACGTGAAGACACATTGCCTAGACTTTTATACCAGGCCCTCAATGATGTCACAACCAGGTCACTAGAAGATAAGGTAACTAATATTACCGAGACTTTCGGACAAAGGAGATAAAGGTCGAGGCTGATCCGAATGTTGATAATACATCGTACAAAACTTCAGAACTTTCATGACGTCATAATAATATCTTTGCTGTTGACGTATTGTTATAAAGAATGACGTCCAACATTTTATAAACGTTATGAACATAAGTCTTTAAAAGTTTGATTAATCAATAACATGTACTTTGTCATCTAGTGAGCTGGTACTATACTGGTCATGATACCAAATCACTAGATTTTATACTCAATTTCGTCTCGTCTGGTATAAAATCTGGTGACCTAGTATCATCCCGAGCTTACGAAAAATACACATATTGTCTATCTAAAAAAAACAACAACCCGGAATTCTTTTATAGTATTTTAAAGTACTTATGTTTTCCCCTTGTGAAAGGTTTGCATGAATATAATACCATATCTTTTGCACAGAGTATTCGAAGTACATGTATTTTAATATTGATACTTTTGTTTGGATAAAATTTTTTAAAAGTCACACATTTAATAAAAGCCACTTTTATCATCAACGCAAGATTGGAAAAAAAAAACCTTTATGAAAAATAATTATCATTCATTGCTTGTCGCTTAAAAAGTTTCAAGAGAGAATGAACGATTCACAGAGTAAACTAAGAATTTAAAGCATACATGTATATAATGAAGTTAATAAATAACAAACAAGACTCAATATGTTCACAAATTTTCGACCTCTTGCCAAGGTCCCTATCAAGTCCAAGGGGCCGAAAAAGTATGGATATGTTGAGTTTTTCTTGTGACTTGTGGTTTTAATGATTTTTATCTTGTATAGTTCTAGATTATTATGAATAAGGTTTTAATGATTTTTATCTTGTATAGTTCTAGATTATTATGAATAAGGTTTTAATGATTTTTATCTTGTATAGTTCTATATTATTATGAATAAGGTTTTAATGATTTTTATCTTGTATAGTTCTATATTATTATGAATAAGGTTTTAATGATTTTTATCTTGTATAGTTCTATATTATTATGAATAAGGTTTTAATGATTTTTATCTTGTATAGTTCTAGATTATTATGAATAAGGTTTTAATGATTTTTATCTTGTATAGTTCTAGATTATCATGAATAAGGTTTTAATGATTTTTATCTTGTATAGTTCTAGATTATCATGAATAAGGTTTTAATGATTTTTATCTTGTATAGTTCTAGATTATTATGAATAAGGTTTTAATGATTTTTATCTTGTATAGTTCTAGATGAGAGTAAAATGTCATGTGATAATGTTCAGAACCTGTTGCTGTCACTTGCCAAAGCAAATCAGGATGTTGTGAGAAACCTTGTAACCATGGCAACAGGGAATATAACCGGAAACATGGACCCGGTAACAATCCTGGATAGCATACCTGAAATCTTCTTTAATTACGTTAAGGTCAGTATGTATATGACCGCACGAATTGAAGTATTACGGTAACGACTTAGCGTTAATGTACTTTTTTTTTTTTAATTTTTCATTTGAACAAACTTGATTTCAAGTTGTCTGTTATGGTATATACACATTTGGTAAAGTTTCATTTTGTAACTCGGGGTGGAACACTGTTGTAGAAAACTTTTCCGTTTTCCATTGATTTCTATGGAAAAAAACCCGCACATTTTAACCCAAATATCGGTATTGTTATTGATAATTTCTTCAACCAGACATTATCATGAGATTCAGATATGCATTAAGTTAGTTGAAATTTCTACTGAAAAATGTCTTCAAATTTCCAATTTTGAATTTTCGACTTTTTAGGGCAGATTTTACTTGTTATCGTTACAGCTCCTTTTTAAGATTTAGACTGACAGATAGAGGAATTTTGTGGTGCTAGTTATATTCCAGACTCCCCACCCCGAAAAATAAAACCTAAACAAACAAAAACCCTATATCTTTTATATTGGTTAATACATGTACTTGTTTGTCATGCACAGGTAAAGAAGATATACATGTACATGTACTACTGTCCGCGCGGCTCACTTCGGAAACTGGATACACACGATTTTGTTAACTTTGTTATGCCAAAATTAAAATAAAATCTATATCATTGAATAGATCTCGCTTAGTCGTAAATTTTGGTACATGTTATATGGTCGTGGGTTATGCAATCATATTATACAGATAAAATAGATTTTAGATGGGGCATTTTCAATGTTAAATTTCAGCGTGACGTCGCATTGAGCCTATGGAGCGCGTCACGACGTCACGGGAAAATTAGCATTGGAAATGGCCCATCTAAAACTTGTTTTGTCTACAAAATTTGATTGCGTGCACTGACCATCATATAACTTATACCAAAATTTACGACTAAGCGAGACCTAATGAATGGTATCGATTTCAATAAAATTTCTGAATGATAAAATAGTCAAAATCACATTTATCTAGTTTCCGAAGTGAGCCGCGCGGACTGTAGGTCATTATATTTTTATTTCTTGTGTTAATGAGTTTCTTACGGTGGCCGTAAAGGACCGTGTGAAAAATAAAACTTATTTCGTTGGAACGAAATAATATTGCGAGGGAACGAAATAATATTTCCCGGGAACGAAATATTATTTCGTGGGAACGAAATAATATTTCGAGGGAACGAAATAATATTTCGTTGGAACGAAATATTATTTAGAGGGAACGAAATAATATTTCGAGGGAACGAAATACTATTTCGTGGGAATTGAATAATATTTCGTAGGAACGAAATATTATTTCGTGGGAACGAAATGCTATTTCGTTCCCTCGAAATATTATTTCGTTCCCATGAAATATCATTTCGTTCCCTCGCAATATTATTTCGTTCCCACGAAATACATGTTTTTTACACGGCCCTTTACGGCCACCGTAGTTTCTTTTTTCTGCATTCGGCATATACTTGTCTGAAGATTCCAAAATCATTTATTAGAAAATCAAAACCTGGTAATGTAGTCGAAATTTTTGTTTTTCACAGAAGAAATAATTTTGGACGGGTCAAATCAGTCAATACTTTTTATTAGTGCAAAGCCGAAAGGGACTCTTTAATAGATTCCTCTTGGTGTCAGTCCATCTGTCGTTTTAAAGTTTATTTTCATCGAAATCTCGAGTCGGCGGAGCCATAAAACATGTAATTAATAGCTATTCTCTGTAAGCATTTGCACTTTTATGAAGGACGCATGGCACGGCATGTCTCAGATTTTGATAAAATTTGTACATAAGGTTGGGTCTGACCCAAAAGTAAAATTTTGTTAAAAATTTTCTTAATATCACATCCGGTTGCCATGGAAACGGGCTATGAATATTGAAAAAATGCTTTTTTGGGCGTTTTTGAAGTCACATACATAATTTATGCAGCATAATCTAAGACAAACACTAATGAATTATCAGTACCCTATCATTGCTCTTTCAAGTTAAGTAATAATAATGTTGGGTTTATGGTCTTATCTATATGTTTCCATAGTAACAACGCAGGTACCCTATCAAAATAGAATTTTTGGCATTTTTTCAAAATTCAATGATAAATTACTAACATTTTAGAGTTTTTTATGCAAATAAAACATAAGCATTTACATTGGGACAAAGTTTCTGTTCGTTGCTATGGCAACATGACCCCAAATCGCAAAAATGAAAGCAATTTTGGACAATATTTAGAGTCCTTTTTTTACTAGATCATTGAATTTTAATTCAAAGAGATGAAAATCAATGTATTCAAGTAGATCTTTCATTACATGAAAAAATTTTTTTTTAAATATCCAAGAAATAGCCCGTTGCTATGGGAACGATTGTGTAAAATTGCACATAGGCCCACTTTGAGTCCTTGGATACGGGCATCAAAAGTTAAGTAATGTGAAATTTTTGAAATCTAAAATAAAGTTTAGACTTTGCTTTATCGTGTATGTAAAAAAGGCTGTGTAAGCTTGTTTCGTTTTTTTAGGAAAAGGCTTCGAAAAACAACAAAAAAATGCTTATTTTTATAATGTATAGCCAAATTACTATAGCAACCATTAATTATTTGAAACTTTTTTATTATATTTTGATAGAGGTTTACTTGATTTTTATTGTTATTAGATTTGAACTTCCTGGGATTAATAATTACTGTTTTATGAAAATAATAAAAAATGGTTGCCATGGTTACATATGTTCCCCATAGCTTTTTCACGGTTTTTGAAAGAGCTCTTTGTGTTGGATATTTCCCAACAATTTTTATCTATTCATCATGATGCAATTTTTTTTAAAAATGACTCTGAAGTTGCAAAATAAGTAAAATTAAAGACCATAGTGACCGTTGCCAAGGTAACTTATATACATAGCAACAAGTGGGTTTATCTTTAATTTGCTCATTTTATAAAATAAATCCTATTTCCTTATTATATACCCATCAAGAGAGAAGAAGAATTGGAAAATACAAACAACATTTTGAAATCAATATATCACAATTAGCTAATTATGTTGTCATGGTAACAAGCCTTTTTTTTTCAATATCAGACACTACTAGTGAGCTTATTTAAAAGTTTATGTCCTAATCTTTATGATGCATAAAAAATCTTCCATTGATGTCACATATAGACCAAATTATAGAGCTTCAAATTAGCTCAATTTTGCCATTTTTTCAACTTTAAAGGCCGTTGCCATGGTAACCAGATGACCTAGAATTAATTTTTTTGTCAAATTTTTCTTTTTTCATGTGTGAAATTTCATGAAAATCGGAGACCATGCGTGCCGAAATTGTTTAAATGGTTACAGAGAATTGCTATTAAAAAAGTCCTAGTAAGCCCATTAAGTTTCGTTTCTGTATGACATAGGCTTTATAAATGCAAGGATGCAATATGTTGATCTGCATTTGTAAACAAAACAGAATACAATGTAAGTCTCATATATTTTTCTCTTACAGGTAGATATGATAATACAAAATGTACAGACTGTTTGCTGCAATGACGAGCAATTCGAATGTATGTGTCGTATGTCATTCAGGCTGAATTGTTTGAACAGTTTAAAGGTTCAAGCATTGGCATGCAACGCTTCTCTGCTTTGTGAGCATCCGGAAAATGTAAGTGCAAAACATTCCAATCATAACTGTAGATACATGTTACCATAATATTTATATATTTTTCATATTTGTTTAGCAGAATTCAGATTTTACTCTGAAAAACAAAACAGAACAACACCCCCCCCCCCCCACCATAGAAAAAAAGAAAAAATAGACGAAAAAGAAAAAAAAAAAAACAACTACGTAATACAAAACAAAAATAATGAAATTATAAATAAAAAGGTAAATATATGAATAAACATCCTTCGGTTGAACTTCAATCACAGACACTTCGATGACCCTATGTCATTTTTTTCAGGGGGTTCTTGCCCATTTGGGGTGGGGGTTCTAGCTATTTTGATGGGGTTATTCAAATGTATGAAAACCAAGGAAAATAAGGCAAATTCTAGGAGGGGGGTCCTAACCCCGCCTCTAGATCCAGACTGCTTGGCATCTCTGTCTGAAAGTTTAAACACTTGGGACTTTTTACCGTGAATTCGACTCTTGATTTAGTCATTCTAAAGTGAAAATTATCTACTATTGAATTTGAAGATGTTTAAAAACATTTGAACTAAAGACATGTTGTTTTTGTTTATTCGGTATGTCTGTTGTTCCTTTGTACAATCATGAATGCATTAAAAGTACCCATGATGATAACAATTAACGGTTGCAGAGGTAAAAAATTACAAGAATCTCGTAGTTCAATAATTTCTTAATGCATTTTGCTCTTTGATTCAAAGAATATTGCGAAGTTCGATATTTTAGTTGGCTGTCTCTCGTTTGTAATTTGTTTTGCAATTAGATGTATTCTGTCAAATTGCACAAAACCAGTCAACCAGACCAGCTAGTTCTATAACATATAAACTCGCTACGAGACGCGATGCGTCATCAGCATAAAAAAGAGTACTGGAGTCTTGTAAACAGACTACCAGACCAGCATATATGTTTAAATATTCATTATCCCAACTGTCATCCATTTGTATACACAAGAAATAAATCAAAGAAATGAGAATTAATACTTCATTAGGAATCTTCAATAGAATCCCAATGAATCACATGTAGTATTTATCAATAAGTCTTGATGTCTAAGTAATGTTCTAACAAAAAGCTTCTTTGAAGATATTTGAAATGTGTTCTTACGTCATGTATAACCTCTTTATCTGTCAGTGCTCTGATATATCTATAATCTCACAAAAAAATATGTATTTCAAATTATTTTATTTCCCAAGGTACAATGTAGGCGTGTCAAGGTCAACGAAAGGGCCATTGAAAAGTATTGTTTAAAGTCCACAAAGTCCATAAAACCTCCAGAACAATGGGGGAGTGATGAATGGAACAGAATCCTGAATTCTTCTTTTTCATCATTACTGGAGAACAAGCACCTGCTGCGTATTGTTCCCAAAGACCTATTTCTGGACAGGTGATTATATACTGCATCCATCATTTTGATAATGGGGATAGAGGACAGGGTGTCGGTACCCCCAAAAATTAAGTCAAGAACACCTTTTTCTTTATATCCGTACATACTGAAAATCAATATGAACGCATTTCACTTTTTTTGCCATGAACATCTTATTCATCCCAAGGTTAAAAGTTGTCTTTGTAGTGAGGTGACAGAAAGTGTGAACCATGATTTGATACAATCTTATCGAAGTTGTCTAATCTTATGAACGTTTTACAGTCTTAATCTTCTCCTATCAATAGATTGTGAAATACTAGTAACATTAAACGTAACTGCTGTTGTTCACATGGAACCTTCTCTACTTCAGTCTTCAAAGGTTCTCGTTTGATTTCGGGAGAGGACGTAAATAGGCTCCACCTGTTGTCCAATCCTTTTCAAATCGTTTGAATAAAATATTGTTTACACTAAATTAAACGCAACATAGAAAGCATGATTAAAGTACCCGCTTCGAACTTACTCTGGTAGCAATGTAGATGACAACGAATGTCGCTTTCTGTGCTAATTTTCTCAATGGAAGTCTTCCTCAACACAGTAGCATATATATGTATGATAGCCAGCTAATGGCCATAGTACAAGTGTGTTTACTGAAGTTGATATTTAATTTTTTTTTCTTCTTTGGCGGTTAATAACTTCATTTCACCAGTTCCATCTGACTATTTGTAAACTGATAGTTTGAATTTCTACTCGGCTATAGAATAAATACCAATGGGTGATTTAATAAGGGCCAACAGTTTGTTTGATTTCTACAGAACTTTACATCAAATCCGTCTTACTTCTGGTGTGATCGGAGACGGCAAGTTGGGTATACCTTTACCCCAAACTTAATAATGTTCAATTTACCATACCTTGAAACCACGAATAGAACAATTCACACATTGGAAAGGAACTTAATTACCAAATTAATCCATGAACCACAAAAAGCAATTCACGAACCATAACCGTCCACACTTCCTATATTTTATCTATAATCGGGGAATTAAATGGCGATCAACATGTACATGTACGTCTGCTTGCGCTACGTTTCTCCCCCCCCCCCTTTTTTTTTTTAACTGAACCCATTTCAATATACGTCACTGATGTTTGTATTGATATTGAAATATACTTATTGATATATACCATAGAAACAATGAAATTTCCAAGAAAGTACATTTATGTGACATGTTCCTTGTTCAGCCTTCAACGACGAAAATGTAGCAGTTTGCATGGTGCCATCAAAAACATGGCCCTGCATAAAGTTATGGAAATGTTAAGGGGTCCTAATTTCCGACAGTTACAAAGTTCATCTAAACAGAACGTGGTCAATCTAGTTAAAGAGTGCGGTGGAAGCTACACAGCTTTGGAAAAATATGTACCAGATAAAACACTGGTAAGTATGAAATCCAAATGTTATTATCATATTTGAAAAAAAAACCTTTTTTTAAAAAATAAATTTTAGAAAAAAACCCTTTTAAACCGCTACAGAGGGTATGACCGGATTGCGAAGCGGCAGTTTTGGTTGAGATATAAGGTATTTTCAAAAGAAGTTTGCATATGGCCAATTTTGATTTCTTTGAATGTAGGTAGGCACAGTTTCACATGAAAGGTATTTTCGTAAGGAATTCTCATGTGAAATATGTAAGTAAATACCGCTTATGGTTCAAAAGATAATGTAAAGTTTAAGGTTTCTGAAAAGTATAGTTAACCAAACTTCAAGGTCAAGGTCGCTAGGTCAAAATTCAAAGTTACATTAAAAGGTCTTCTCATAATTAAGGAATCTACAAACGAAATATGGAAGCTGAACCAATTGCGATTCAAATGGTATAGCCAAGGTTTATGTTTTTGAAAATTAGATCAAACTTCAAGGTCAAGGTCAATAAGCCAAAAGTCAAGGTCTCAAATGAAAGGTCTTATGGCACATGGAGTATAAAACCCTTACCCCTTAAGGTTCAAAAGATTTTGCCAAGGTTAATGTTTTTGAAAAGTATTTCAAACTTCAAGGTCAAGGTCACTGGATCGAAAGTCCATTTCTTTAATGAAAGATCTTATCATGGTCCATCATCATGTAAAGTAACATGACAATTCTCATCATAGTTTTTTCCCTATATAATTAGCCACTTTACGTAAAAATTACAAATTCTGATTTTTCAACCTCAAGGTCCTATTTGCTGCTGTGATTGATTCGTCTAATCATGTTCTATCAGCATTGAATATTTCAAGTTCTGCTCCCACCAGTTTTCTAAAAAAACGACTTGAACGCAAAACTTAATTAAACCCAAATGTTGACGAACTGACGGACGAACGGACTTTGCCATTTTATAGACCTGCTGGATATCTATAAACTAACAGTTTTTGTATACCGATTCATTGCACAATGAAAAACATATTGTTTTAAGGTTCTATTGAAACAAAATTGCCCAATTGCACCCTTTAATGATAACAATGTGTGCTAAGAGCGATAACTCTAAATCAAATCCGAGCATTCTAAATATTGACTAGTTTCAGAACTTTCTTTTATTACAAAAGGGCTTTATATAAAATTTGAGAAAGAATTTTTCATATTTGCACATGAAATACCGTCATTTTGCGTTCAACTAGATAAAATCCCTAGTATTCTTCGATGCTGTTTGACAGCTTCAAACAACCTTTCATGAAGTTAATGGAATTTCGAGTGGAATCGCCATTCCCCTCCTTCGTTTAGATAAGAAACGGCATTTTACACCTTTCAGAATTACATTCTCGATTCCTAAGAAACGCACAACATTTGTTGTTAATAAATATGCTGAAAATACTAGGACTTTTTTCCTCTACGCCCAAGTGCTACATTATATTTCTAGCTACTGGATACAGTTGGTACTACTGTAATAAAGACACCCAGACAATTACTGGAGATGAGGAAAACATTGAAGCAGATCAAACCTACACTAGCTGCCTATACAAAAGATGATATTGTCAAGTATACTTCAAGATACTCTATTATTAAGACACTTTGCCTCCTACATATGAATTCTTCTAAACTGTCTCTATAAAATGACTTATTTGTCAAAATAAACATGTATCAATCTGAGGGCAAAAAAAAAACCATAATGCATGTTCGTAAGTACATATATATCATATTTTCATCAAATGCAGCGTTATTCAAACATAATATTCAAAAGTTGTTTTCACTTTCATATAGATACTTTCGTAAGTGTATGTATGTATTTTAATTTATTATTTTGAAGGTATATCAGATTATTTATTGACAAGAAGAACCAATTACAGCAATTGTCTGATACTGCTCTAGAAAGCGCTTTACCAGAAATATCACACATTGATTTTAATCCGAGTCAGGTAAGGGAGCAACCATTGGATTTTTATTTTCGCAGGTCAAAGGTCAAGGTTGCAAACAGGACTTAATCAAAATTCTTGTAAGCACCTTAGCATGTTTTTTTTTTTTCAACAGAAATTCTTTATACTTAGTTTTCTGGATATTTATGACGTAAGGAAATTTATAGATAATTGGTGGATGTTATGTGCATCTTGATTTCGACCATCATATATACGGACAAAATGGTACTATAGGGTTATTATTGATTAACAGACCATGTTATCCCCCTCCCCCTTTATGAAAAAAGAACACATTGTTATGTCACAAATCAATAACAAGACTTTAGTGCATACATGTATTTTCCTCGATGTAACCTGGTTTTTTTTTCTAGCTCAGGAAGTTATATAAGAGGGTAAGCACTATGCAGAGGTTTTCTTCATTGAGTACATTGGTGACTGATGACGTAGTAGCTCTAGGGAACATGCTGGCTGTTCTACCCCGTCAACACTTGGAGGAGGTTCCTTACAGCGCTCTAGGAGCGGCCATAGCGGCCGATAGACTCAAAGATCTGAAATGGCCAAAATACATGGTTAATATTTGAAATAATTATATTTTTATAAAATTCAAATGAAAAAAAAAAGAAGAAAAGCAAAACAAAACAACAACAACAAATCTATTTAAACGCGAAAACGCTATTAGTTTTTCAAATAATTGTTGTTGTTTTTTTAATTTCTTTGCAGGCAAAAACTGTGTATTCTAAATTCAAGCAGTACCTCGGAAAAGAAGCAAATGTAAGAATGTTGAGGAGTGTGTATTCTGTCTATATTCCGGCTGTTTTGATGAAAACTAGTCCAAGGCGAAAATATGAAAAGCCTTCTTATTTTACATTTGTAAACCAGAACTCGTTGCTTTAAATTCTTCTCTGCTTTATTATTTTGAATAAAATTCCCTTATATGAAAAATCACAAGTGAAAGAGCGCGGTGCACATAAGCTATATACAAAAAAATGTATATGTACCATAAACTTTAATCCCATAAAGATTGCTATCCAGCTACGTTCAACATCTCTAGTAGAATAACTAATCAGACAAAGGAGATTTCATCTAACATCATTTCATACGATCATTATTACTTGTCTATTGATTTAATTTTTCTTATAGGGTGATTTGCTGGCAGTTGATCTTATTCAACTTGGAGATTTAGCTGTTTACCTTAAACCTCGTGATTGGCGAAAAATTTCATCCAATGAAATCCTTGGCTTTCTAAATGCTACAGAGACCATAGAAAGAGTACACAGACTGTTTGAGCATATAGGAAAAGCAGTTGAAAATACTCTAATTAATAAGGTACAGTGTGTTTAAGCTATGCTTATGACTTTATATCATAGAATAAGTTATATAAAATAGATAGAGGAATCCACCTACGTTAACGGGTGAACGAGGTTAGCTGTAGAAACGTAGATTAACTCTAAATGTAAAATAGCGTGTTTTCTACTTACGCTAAGGGGTGACGCTAAATACTTAAAAAAATGGTTTCTATTTTCGACCTGATATTTAGACCCGATTTGAGGTGCTCGACGCCAAATTCGTTACATATGTACATTCCTGTGAAATTTTCAAAGCTTGGATCTTAATTCAGATATGTATAATTGAAATGTCCATAATTTTGAAATGTAAAAGTAAAAAAAAAACTGCAACAGAAAAACCCAATCTGATATAGTTTGGCACTGCTAATGCTGCGAGTGCCATACTTTTAAATCTTTTATAGTTACCTGTACAAATTATATACTTAGTATGCTCCTTATTTAGTTAAAGACAGTTCCAGGAAGCGACGAAGTTTTACTTCACTATGAAGATTTTAGGAAAGCAGCTGGTAGAATGTCCACTAATGAAATATCAGACGTGGCGGCAAAACTGGAGCGCGGGGAAACTGTTGACGTCAGCCTTACCAAAACGCAGGTTCACCATATTATGTTAACCATATTTTTTTTTTCATAATTATTATGAGTCTTTCTTGTTTCTTTGCTGGCATTCATACAAAGTGTTTCAGAGGTAATTGGATTTTGATGTCCAAAAAAATTTGTTTTTGTTTCATCAGTGTAAAAGAACGTTGGCCAAGATGAAACAACATCTGGGACCTATGGACACTTGGACTACAGGGAATTTCGAAACTCTGAAATCCTCTAATTTGATAGGATGTATTTCTCCTAGAGATTTAGAGGCTGCTATCAATAGCAATCCTAATAGCCTGCAAATAATGTCTTTAGTGGGAGGAAGTCAAAGAACCAACGAGAAAATGGTCAGTATCACATACATAGCCCTAGAAAAAAAACCCTGTAAGTATCTCATAAATAGCCCTCGAAAGAAACCCGTAAGTGTCACATTCATAGCCCTAAAAACCGTGAGTATCACATACATAGCCCTAAAAAACCGTAAGTATCACATACATAGTCCTCGGAAAAAACTTAAGTATCACATACATATCCCTCGAAAAAAAAAGCCGTAAGTATCACATACAGAGCCCTCGAAAAAACTCGATAAAACCATTAGCATTTGTCTTGTTAGTAAGTTTATCGATTACTTAATAAATGAAATATCAAAATGAGACGTTCAGTTGAATCAAGGAAAGCTTGATTGCATGAAAAAATGTCTACTTGATTCGCCACAGAAAGAAAAGATGGCCCGGGCAGTAAAGAGCCAATTAGAGAATGCATCAGCGGAGGCTGTAGCAGCAATGAAGGACCAGATCATAGATAATCCTCAAGTTTTAGTTAGACTTAAGTGAGTGTTAACGGCTTATAGATTTCCTTATATTTTTAACGTGGATTTGATTTTCCCGCCTTAACGCAAAATTCTGATTCGGGTACGTCCAACGACCTTAATTTGGCTTCCAAAATACCCTCTGTAGGCCTCGGTTTAAGGTATTGTTTACCACGATATCTCCTCAAACCTTTCGACAAGACATGTCTAAGAAAGATTAAATTTTCTTTCATGCCGACTTTTTCTTAACCCTGTCCCTTGCTGTCTGACAACTTTTACGATGAGACTCCACGGAGAATCTAATTTTTATTTTGTATTGTTCAGGAAGGATATGTTGAGGAAATTGGAATGTGATGACATCATTTCTTCTCTCCAAGGAATAGATTTGTCGACTGTACCATGCATCCGTCTCAAAGACAAAATGGATTTCTACCTACAATGCAAGGTGCATTAATATTCTTCAAAAAATATGTTTAGAAGTTATTTCATTTCACATGAAACGCAAGTCCAAATCACTCTGTCAGGCATTCGTCTGTCCTTCTGTCTGCCTGTAAGTGACATTTTCACATATGACTACTTGCAGAATTACCAAGCATTATGATACACAAAACCCAATGTTACAGTCAAGGTTGTATCCTCAAGGTCTGGGGCAATATATAACAGACGACATACCAGTTCTTGAAGCGTTCTAAACATCTTGTCAAAACTACAGATCTAGAGTATGCCACTGAATTGGTTATTTCATTGATGATGGCATTCTACATTCACTATCAAAAACTGGTCTTCAATGCATTATGGCATTTATATTTATTTTTGGAATCACAGAATGTTACCTCCAGTATGGACATTGATGAGACCGTGTTAGAGGACGCTGGTAGCATCCTATGTTCTATGAATGCCACACATATCAACAGGATGACGTCAGAGGCCCTCAGTAACTACAGTCCAGATCTGGCCAAATGCCCATGTCAAAGTCTGGCCAGTAAAGATGCTAAAATAAAGGCACTGAAGGCAAAAAATGTAATGTAAGTGTCACCCCGGTACTCAGATAGCAGAGTTTTAATTATGTATATGAAGAAGTATGAGCATCCCCGTAGATTCTTATCCAAGAGTGAAGTTATTTACATTTTAGCTCAATCGTAACATGTATTTGTTTTTTTTTTTGGTTTTAGCCCCACATCACCAGATCAATACACAGAAGATGATATAGCCATACTGAGTGATGACTTTCTAGCCTTACCAGTATCGTACATAAAGGCCACACCAGATGTAGGTACATTAACACATATTTGGATACAGCATAGAATTGCTGTCGAATTTCATTAGTTGGTAGTTCTGTAGGTTCTATACTTTAAGCAACTGAGATTGTCGCAAAATCACTGATTCGCACTCAGCATGTTCATTGTCCTTTTATTCAGCCTTCATATGCTACTGTATCCAAGCTGTAACAAGGCAGCCGCACAATTTACTTACTGTTTACTTGCTGAGATCTGCAGATGGGATATGTATTTTTTTTTTCATTTGAAATTGTATCTCATTGTTTGTTTATGCACTTTAAATGCACTATCTGGACATGGTAGAAACAGAACTTGATCAGAATTTGCGCAAAGCATGTACTGTAAACGGGGAAATGATTGCGGTGGTTTTATTTTCGCTATGTTCGCGGTTTTCGAATTTTCCGCGAACATTAAACCCCCGCAATAATTTTGTATAGTAGACAAAACAAATAATAGAGGCAAAGATGTTCAAATGCATTTGATCCATGAAAGCTATTGTGCATGTACAGCTGAATCGTTCAATTCTCTAAACGTGGTTTTCTTCTACGTTGGTAAAATATTTTGTACAGTAAAGGGTATCGACAATTTAACTTACAATGCATCTATATTTTTATAAAAAGGAAGATGACGCACTTAAGATTTCTAGTGAAAACGCACCAAATTAATAAGTTTCAATCTACTTTTCCGTATTCTTTAATTATTGATATTCAACCGTTTCTGTGTAATTATCCCTAATTACTACGTGTTTGTCATTAATTACCACGTGAAACACTTAAAACTACAAACAACAATCAAATTACACGTGTGTTTGTGCAACGAAATCTTTATAGATGTATCAAAAGTTTTTTTTTTCTGCAACTTTCGGTACCGCGAAATTAAAACCACCGCAATTGGCTACATTCGGAAAACCGCGAACTTTTAACACCGCGAAATTAAACCCGTTTACAGTATTATCTTTGGTCTCAATTTCAGAAATCGAACTTGACCAGCTACCTTCTTTTATTCTGTAACAATATTTCAAAGTCACAGTTTTTTCCCCTTGAAACCTTAAATATCGATTTTTTCCAACAAAATTGTGTTGACCCTTTTTGTCCGCACGAATGATTTTCGGTAAATTATAGATAATAGTCTTGGTCTAGGTACATGTAGTTCAGGAATGAAAAATGCATTGTTGATTTTTGCTCAGTCTCTCTATCTCGGTGCATAAAAGAAATAGACTTGTCATAATCATGATGTGATATAAAGCTAGGAACATTAATCGCCACAAGCTGGACGTTGCAAGCTTTGAAAATTCCATAATGCAAATATTTCATCTGTTCATCTGTTGTACAAAAGGGAAGCTCTTAAAAGATTCCTTTATCATTATGTGGTCTATATAGGGAGCACTAGAACCGCTATTGTCGAGCCTTCTACAAAATTATGCAGAGAAGAAGAAAGAAATTGCAGAAAGAAAAAAGATAGGTTTCAGAAATGACAGAAATGCTAAGGACAACAAAGAACTTAAATCAAGAGTGAAGGCTTTTAAACAAAAAGCCATACAGATTATACTGGCTAGCAGGACTAGTAGGAGGAAGAGATCAACAGGTACTTATGATCTACATATCTTATGTCTATTTTGCATTTTGATTGAAATTCGCACAATATTGAACCTTTATAGTTGTCCCGTCTTAACAAAATGACGGGTAAATATACAGCAAGACTAAAATGTAATGGCCACATCGAAACACTAAAAAGAACAAGCCGAAGACCTACGATTAGGAAAACAAATAAATACCATGCAAGACAACATCACAAGGGAAAGATTTATTTGGAGGCTTCACGACTATCAAACCATAAGAACTACCAAAAAACCAATTTTTTGTTGAGTGTAAAGTGTTCTCATGAAATATTTCACCTTTTCTAGTACATTTCAGATAAAACATAGGAATTTTAAACACCTTCAAAGTCAATAGCATCATTTAAGGACAGGTAAATTTGCAGCATGGAAAAGACATGCACGTTTCGGGTACTTAAACTTAGTTAGTGATCCTCAACTAAACAATGTTATAAAAAATTGGCCAAAGAATGAAAGTTATTATGTAAATAAGTGTACCGAAAGACGTAGCTGCACGATGGATGGGATATTATGCCACAGGATCCATGTTTTAGAAATGTCAAGAAATTTTGAAGACAGAAATTTTCGAATGCGTTGAAACAAAGGAGGGGATCTCCAACAACACTAGGTTGCAGTACCCATAGCAAAACTCAAAACACCCAATGCAAAAACACAGAGCAGACACGCACAGAATGAGACGCAAAAGGACAAGTAACACCAACGCACAACATAGAAACATCGAACATAAAAGACCGCACATAAACTTACGAGAACAATGGGCAACCGGTGCCGACTTAGGACGGCCATCTGCCATGCAAGTAGCAGACGGTGTGGTTATCCGGATTACAAGCGAAGAAACGACCAACCGAACTTCATCGAACTTGGCTACATGTGCCCTCGAGGACTCCTGGTCCACCAGCAGTGACACTCACCAAGTGATACAAATGTTATACGTCTTCAAATTGAATAGCATCATTTAAGAACAGATGATTTTCAGCATGGACAAGACATGCACGTTTTGGGTACTCAACCCTCGTCAGTGATCCTCAGTCTAAACAATGTAATATGGCCAAAGAGTGTGAAAGTTATTATGTCCGAGGTTTACCGAAAGATGTAGTAGGATGGGTGGGATATGATACGGGAAAAGTAGGATGTAGTAGGATGGGTGGGATATAGTAGGATGAAGTAGAAAAGTAGGATGTAGTAGGATGGGTGGGATATGATACGGGAAAAGACGAAACAGACAAAAAAGAAAACGATCCAGAATATACCGCTCTCTCAACGATTTACTTACTATAGCACGCAATGGCGGAAGACATGAGCTGTTACATGCTCTATCGTCAATACCAGTTATGCACTTGAAATCTATCTTGGATGAAGCAGAGGTTGCATTCTTAAGAAACACTGACTGATTCAGACTTAATATCATTGTCTCATTCGCACAGTATAAACTTTATCCTATTGTGAAAAACACCTCACCTAAAAGACGATTCATAAAAATCCCGTTTATTAACAAAGGTTTTGATCTTCTAAACATCTCTAATATTTTTCAGGATCATCGCGTACAAAGTACCATGATTTCTCAATATTTTGAAAATTAAGAGCCACCTCTTATTTGTTATAAGTACAAGAAACCTATTCGAAACTTTGTTTTTAACTATAATAAAGTTACAACGGATCCTGACATACTTGAATCATGTCCTGCTTCTTGAGAATGTGCAACTTCTAAATATCTCTACAAACCAGCTGGTCATGTTGTTACAGGTGACTTTTCAGTTATCCAAGACAGACAGCTCCGTGGTCTTCTTAAAAAAGGACCTAAGTATAGAATCCCATCCAAGATAGATTTTGTCAAATGCCGTGAAGTGCTTACGGAAGCCTTAGATAATTATACGAAAAGATGGTGTAAATCAGAAGGAGTCGAACCGCATGCTCTGAATGACTGGAAAAACCTCATTTTAGATATAACGGATATTCGAATAGATAACTTCCATAAAAACCCTCATCTTTTTCAAAATCCATGTTCCAAATCAGAAAGATATTTCAAATCCAAACTAAGTAAATTACATGAAAAATATGTCTTTGCACCAGCTGATAAAGCAGCCAACAACACCATTATCATTTGAAAACGTTACTACATATCAACTTTGATTTCGGAACTTTCGTCTACTAATACATATATCAAAAGCAATGAAAGTGCATCTAACGTTTTAAGCAAGCATAACAGTGAACTGTCTTCATTCAATATCTCTATTTCTAAATTGGATCTCCCAACACTATATTGCATACCGAAACTGCACAATTCTCCTTACAAATTTCGATTTATTGCTAATTCTAGTAACTGCTCCACTACAATTTTGTCTAGAAATCTGACGTCAGCACTTACTTCTATTAAAGAACACATAACTAGATATTGTGAAACGGTTCTAAACAGGAACGATGTAAATTTATTTTGGTCTATTAAGAATTCAGGGGATGTGATTGAAAAAATGAAATCTGGAAATTTCCAAGCCAATACGATTTCTTCATACGACTTCTCTAATATGTACACCACACTTCCTCATGACAAAATTAATGATCGATTATCTAATCTCATTAAATGGTGTTTTGATCGAGAGCGAAAAACTTACATCTGAATCGAAGGGTTTCTTTTCCTCGACAGACTACAAATCATACAAATCATGGACATGTAGTGACCTGTGTAATGCCTTGTCCTTCCTCTTGGACAATATTTATGTTTGATTTGGTGAGGATCTATACAAGGAATTCCTATGGGTACTAACTGTGCGCCTCTTGTTGCAGATTTATTTTTATACACTTATGAAAAAGAATTTATCCAAAATCTTCAAAAGCAAAGAAAATTTGATGAGCTGAAATGTTTCAATAATACTTCTAGGTATCTGGATGATATTCTAACCATTGACAATCCTACTTTTGAATTATATAAGAATGACATTTATCCACAAGAATTAACCCTTAACAAGGCAATCCTTTCAAATACAGAAACACCCTTTTTGGACCTAAATATCAAAATTGTAAACGGTAAGATTCATACAAGTGTACATGTATATGACAAAAGGGATGATTTTGGATTCAACATAGTAAATTTCCCATGGCTTGACGGTGATGTTCCAAGATTACCGTCATACGGCATTTATATATCACAGCTCATCCGGTACGCTAGAGCATGTACTGATAGTTTGGATTTTCACAGTAGAAATTTACAAATCACCAAAAAACATTTAGGTCAAGGTTTCCGCTTTCATAAACTAGTTAAGACTTTGGAAATTTTACAAAAATTACAGTCAACTTCTTTTAAAATTCGGATCTATACATGCAACATTACATTACTATGGGTATTACACAACCTGTCTTTTATGGTGATATGATAAACAAAATAAAAAGGATCAAAGGTAGGCAGCATAACCATCGAAAATGCGTCAGAATCATCAAACGCCTTTTATACCGTGAATATGATCCTAATGTCACCAGACGGACACTAGGCTTGGTACTTGACCAATCTACAGTCTTGTACAAGCGCATCCTTGAGACTTGCACTCTGACTGACTGTGACGACAGGACTCCATGACGGGCCCTGTCCAAACCTCTTTACAGAAGACAGGGCCCCGACCACCTGTCCTCTCTGAATGTCAGTCGGATTCCTCGGGTAATTACATACATGAGCTCGCTACAGCCAGCAGAGCACGGACTGTATTACGCATGCCCTCTTTTTATATCCATTTACATATTCATCTGTGTCTCTGGGGCCTCTGCGTTTCGCGGTCTTGTTTGTGTGATGTCATCTTACAGTGAGGAGGTTGTTTTACACCACAATTGTACGTTCTTCGAGACCTCTGGGTAATTGGAGAAGTGAGAGGGTTGTGCGCACGTAATCCAGGATAACCACACCATTTGCTACTTGCTTGACAGATGGCCGTCCAAAGTCGGCACCGGTTACCCATTGGTCTCGTCGGTTTATGTGTAGTCTTTTGTGTTTGATGTTTACATGTCGTGTGTCTCTTTTCTGTATCGTGCTGTACTCGTCTTTTGTGTTTTTGCATCGGGTGTTTTGGTGTTTTACTGTTGATGCTGCAACGGGGTCTTGTTGGAGATCTCCTCCCTTCTTTTCAGGACACTAGTTTTAGTTTCGAGAAATTTTAAAGACAACAAATTTTCGATTGCGTTGAAGAAACAATTAACCGAAGTTATTCATGTGTTATGAAATGATATTAAATTGATATATCTGTTTTGATTACATGTTGATGTCATTATATTATCACACTATAACTGCATAATGATAAAAGCAATGTTGGATGGTTGTTATATATTCCTATACAATGATCGGTTTGATGTTATTAATTTATATCACAATGATTACTTGATGGTTAGTTTGTTATAACGACTTTTTTTTTATCAATGTCATGTTGTTTTTCTTTTATCAAGAATTACGAACAAGACATGTAAACTTAAAAAAAAATCAAATTCATATGACGATGTATATACCTCAGAGCAAAATGAGTACATAGTGCAGACTATGACTGTCTTAATTTTCCTACATTGAATAAAAGACATTGGTTGCAAATCTTTACCATCAAATGAATTGAGAAATCTTAATTTTTTTCTACGTATAGAGGGTCTGAAATGCTATGAGATGGAAAGTCTGCAATCGGCATTGACAGAGCTTACAAGTGAACAGATATCTGCAATAGATGCCTCAGAATTCTCTAACTGTGCCTCCCTTCTGGGATCAGATCTCGGGTTCTCTTCCACTCAAATCGCTGCTCTGTCTGCTAAAGCCAAAGAGGTACTGTTTCTTTACTTATGGAATTATTCTTTATTGCCTTTCGTTTGTTTCGAAGTTAACTAAATATAATTTCTCCAAAATATCTAAGAAAAGAAAACAGAAGGAAGAGCTGAAACCAAAAGTTGAAAAGAATCGTCATTAATCGTGCAATGCAAAAGCGGGGGACAATAACAATGAACAATTTTAAACACGATAGACTTGTGAAGTACAATGATGAAATCAGATCTAACCCACTTTTCCTTATATTTATTACTTATAATATATCTTGCAGGCTTGGGGAACAACAAGTTCATGGACTGAGGATAACGTATACAGTGCTGGTAGGATTCTACAGGGACTTTCTACCAGTGAACTTGAGAGTCTTACTTTAGACTCTAGTCAAATCTTCAATATGGGGGCGTACACAGAGTGGGATGACGCTCAGGTAAAATACTTCGTTTTAAACAAATCGTTTCTTTGTCGCCCTATTTAGGGTATATAGCAATATTATTTGGTATTGTATTATTGATTAGATAATTCTCATGCAGCAATTTAATCAGGAATTTTGATGGAACACAAAACGTGTTTAAAGAATATTTGAAGTTGTATCTATATATAATGAAGTAAAAAATACTCATTTTTCAATCAAAACATATCAATAGCCTTTCTTTTTTGTAAAAACAAGTGAAGTTTAAAACGTTTGAGCTTTTTGTATTAAAAGAAATGCCTTATCAAGGGGATTACATTCCTTTATCATTAGCTAGCTATTCCTAAGTGATGTATTGGGTTTAGTTTTTTTAAAGTGCTTTATATGTACATGTACTAATCTTGTAAATATTGTATACCCTTAATGAAACGAAATTCCCTTAAAATGTATCCTTTGTTTAACCATTAATTTGTAGAAGGAGACATTATTTGCTAAATATCTGAATGTCTCTGGATATAATGGACCAGCTAACGTTAATGGGTCAGACCTTATTTCTCTTGGTCATATTCTGTGTGGAATGCAGGCCTCAGAGGTGGCATTGATCTCTCCATTACAATATGGGTGAGTATCCATGTTTTTCAGTTATAATCCTATTACACTGTGCTCGATTAAATCGATTCAGATGACAAAGTTCCCTTTCATCTATGACCATACACTATATTGGAATTGCTCATTGGATAATACCAATAATTTTTTTACTTTCTAAGGGATGCTGCCGAGTCTATAGGTGATTTAACAACATGTAGTGGTGAGAAGTTGGAGGCGTTTGCTTCTCTTGCCAAGGACTTCTTTGGTACAGATATCACAACATGGGATGACACCACAGTTAGTGCAATGGGAATTGTTATAGGTAAATATAGTAATTATTTGTATATGCTGGCAAAACTTTCAGTTCATCTTTGTTATAAATCATACGCTGTAAACTGTATATATCCAAGATACTAGACCTCTATCTATGTCAGTATCATTTGTTTTGGCTTGTGACCTTGCTCTTTGACTTATGATTTGACATATTGTTTGGATAAAAGCTTTAAAAGGGACAAACCTGTGGATGGGGAAATTATGTTTCACTAACACAGTGTTCATCTACAAGTGTTTCTGTCTACAGGTGGACTTGAACCAGTGGACATTGTCAAGTTAACAGAGATACATATCAGTGCGATAGAAGCCGGTGATATCATTTACATACCTATTAAACAATTTTCAGTGAGTAGAGTGAATCCATTATTGTCATTCACGTAGCAGGCTCCAAGCAAAAATTCAAAGAAGTTTAAAATATTAAAGATTTTTATTGTATGCTTACAATTGTAACCATTACACTTTTATGGTAATTATATCTTTGTATAGCTCAATGTATACATATAGATATCGAAGAATTTAAAATTACTTGATTTAATCCAAAATATGCCATATAACTTATAGGAGATACCTTTAACGTCCAAATGAGTTGATTTCGGGATACATGCGTTATCTCGCAAATAACAAAGGGGAAAAATGTGTGAACTTTGGTATCGGACTCTATATTCTATTTCAGTCACTTACCGAGAATCAACTGGAATACTTCAGCACTGCTCAGGCCCAGGCAATCAGTATAGACCAGTTTAATTCATTAAACGAGGCCCAGAAGAATGTGATTGAAGAGAGAGCTGAGATGAAGTTTGGTATAACGGACACCGTTAAGTCTGGTACGTGCATACGGGCATCTCTTTTGATTTATACACTTTTATTTGTTGTGGTTGAAAACTTTGTGACAAAATTTTTGTGTACTGTTTCCTATATTGACTTTGAAAGTCGTGTTTCTGTATTCAAATATTACGTTTGCAATCATTGTTTTCTTGTTTTATTACAGGTTCAACAAAGATGACCATGATATCATGGATAGTGATGTTCTGTCTAGCAATGATACTTTAATAGAACTTTATAATTATACCTCGTGTATTGTGATTCTTTTATAAAGAATAAACTATATTATTTCCATTCTACTCTAACTTTCAAACATGCACATCAATTACAAGCATGCATATCAATGACATAATTATATAAATGAATCATATCTAGAAAAAGTTATCCCTAAGTGTCGCTATGCTTCGCAAGTGACACAAAAATTGAAAAAAATAAGGGTATCTCCAAGAAGGTATACACAGGAACATCCCTATGCGAAAACAAAGAATAGACAAGCACAACAGACGTAAAAGGGACAAGGAACGGCAACGACATCAAAACAATTAACACATCCTCTATTCTGTCAGCAAAATTACCTTAGGGAGCAACCAGATTCCGGATCATAAAATTAGCTCATCTGCAGTTCCTCTTCAAACTCAAGAATTGGCATTATTCCGCGAAATAGCGACAGAATCTAAATATTTCGTTATATTTAGCAATGGCATGCATGAACTAACATGCCTAAAAATACATATGAAGGATCATTGTTATATCTCTATGTCTTAAATTTAATCTTAATAAACGCATGCAGCCACGTCAAATTCTTCCTCTTAAAAAACAATTTTTTTAGCAATTTTGGCAATCTTTGGTCAAGAACGCCAAAATGACGTCATTTGATGACCTCATTGCACCTCCTTAGGTGCTTTGTTGGTTGATTAATAATTCTTTTTGTTAAAAGCCGCAAACATTTTTAAAGTATCCATATGACCAATACAAAGTTCTTCTCATTATCATTGGTTTAAGGGGAAATTTCTGAGCCGATTTTTTGAGGCCTTACCCCTTTATAACAAAAAATTCCGGCTCTTGAAATTGCTGAAAAAAGAATTCCGGCTGGCAAAAGTCCTCTCCCCCCCCCCCCCCCCCCACTTAAAAATCAAATAGTTGCTCCCTTATGATAGAGTCCATAGTGACCTTGAACTTCGACCCCTGACCTTGAAAATCATTAGGGTTCATCATCTCCCCACGGGAAACAATTGTGGAATGGGTGATGTTTCTATGACGACTGTTTCGTCTTCTATGCTGGTCACAAGGACTTCAAGCTTAAGTCTATAGTGACCTTGACCTTGAAAATCAAATGAACTCACCCTCTCCTCAAGGGGAACATTTGTGGAAAGTTTTATGTTTTTTTTATGATGATTACTCTTTCTTCTATGCTGCTCAAAAAAAATTTTAGGCGAAGGCCACAGGACCATGGTTCTTGCTTTTGAAAATCAATAGGGCTCATCCTCTTCCCATGGGAAACATTTGTGGAAGGTTTGATGTTTCTATGATGATTTCTTTGTCTTCTACGCAATTCATAAGAATCCGGATACACCCACCCACGCACAAAACACACGGACGAACGACAGCGATGCTATATCCTCTCCGCAACCGAGTTGCGAGGGGATAAAAATGCCAAGCGGTTTATTGTCGCAATTTGGAAGAAACAATTGTTCGTTGGATATGAAAACAAAATGTTGCTCGATGTAAGATAATACCTGTACCGAACATCAAAGTTTAAAATAAGACAAACAGAGGTAAGGCTTTTCTAAATTATGTCATTTTTTCTACAACAATACATACATAGGAGAAAATTGTGTTTTCTAACAAAAAGGTAGAGCTCTGTGTCTCATAAGTTATCTATCTCCGCCGGCAGCCGTGTATACCTAAAAAGAAATGATACATTTATAAATGTAAAATAATAATACTGAATGGAAAATTACCTACATATACATGTAATTGATACAAGGATTATGCACAAGCTATCCATTAACGGCACCTTTTGCAGAAAAAGACCTTCCTAAGTCGATGTTTGTTGGTCATGAATTGACGTTAATGCCAATGATATTTGTGTTTGGTTTTATGTCTGTTGTGTTTGGACCTTAGGCTATAGTAATTAAATATTTTGTTTTACGTCCAGAAGTACGCCAGGCACGAAAACAGACAAACACGTGATCATGACAAATGAATTATTAGAAGTTAGATTGAAAAACATAGGAGAAAAATCTCTCTTGGATATTTTTGACTTCATCTTTAGAAAATCACTTTATCTCCTGATATTAGTATTGATATATGCATTGTATTGTGTTCAAGATCATTTACTTGATTTGAAATGGGACTTTTTCTGATTGAAAAAGTACATTTTTTGTGTTTTGATGTTCGTTGCATCCTTGTATTCCTTGCAAGGTAGCCATGGTGGCCTTGCTGGAGATCTCTTCTACAATATGAAAAAACTTAAACCGGTTTTACTCACCCAAAGCTCATAGCTTACACATTCCTTTACTGAAATTTGTCCATCATCTTGAGGAAAAAAAAAACAAATATAAAGAATGGTTCAAAAATGGTGAATCAAAGTACAATAACATACCATCAAAACTTTATAATCATTAAGCCCGATCATGGATTTGGGATTTGTTTTGATATCATCCTGCATGTTCGGGGCGCTTGTATTTGTGTTTCCATATATTAAATTCATTAGAATTAGCAGAAATAAAAATACAGAAAGCTTGGTGACACTACCGCGAAACGAGAGAAAAGAGAACACAGAGCAATAAAACTAAAACTAGGGATTTCAATGAACACACGAGCCGATTTTGGATCTGCTACAGTCATACATGTAGCAATATTACGGAGGACCGTAGGTGACAGTTATATATTATATTTTATCTGGCGACCGCCAGATAAATTATGTGGCGGCAGCCAGATAAATCATAATTCATATCTGTCATTTACGGTCTTGCGTACATAGGTTAGGAGGTAATTTGAAGTTTCTACATGAATAAGAAGTGGGCGGAGCGTCAGCGAAGCCCCTTCTTATTCATGTAAAAACTTCGAATTACCTTCTACGTAACCAACTATTGCAACTACCCCGGTAGCGTAGTGGTAAGCGCGCCGGCTAGCATGCTACAAATGTTGTCATCTAATGTAGTGTAGTATTCAGGACTATATATCTTCCAAATTATCTAGACACACTGAGGTCTCTTCATCATAAGTTTTTGTCAGAATTAAACAAAAGCCTTCCTCTTGTCAATCTGATAAAAATAATCTGTTTCGGGTTCCGTTTACTACAGTTTCCTATCATTGCAAAGTTATTAAAGTAATCTTACTGTCATCGTCTGCATCAGCTATCTTTGACAAATATTCATCCATGCTGACCTTTCCGTCCTTATTTGTATCATGCATATCAAATATCTTTGTCATATACCCCTCCATATCAGCGTCATGTTCTTGTAACACGGCACCAAGATCATCTGAACTAATCGTGTCATCTCCTGGAAAACAAGGGAACATTTTCGCTAGAATATTTTTTTATGTTTTCTTTAATAAAATCGTGAATTGATGTCTCAGCAAACATAGTTCGTTTTCAAAATCTTCCATGTATGATTATACATCTTGGGATATCGAGCAGACAATTTGCATTATCACAACCTCAACTATAACCAACTATGTCTTGTTTCCAATTCCCAAACTTCCACTAGCGATCGGTTACCTAAAAACAAAAGAAGGGAGCTCGACCGGGGAGTTTGACCAAATCCTTGGCAAAGATTTGTGTCTGTTGTGTAACATACATGTCAAATAATATGAAATGTACAAATAAATACTGTTTAAAACACAGGTATTTATCGCGCTTCCCGGTTGTCTGATAGTACAATGAATATTCAAAGGGATCTGTCGATGTCTATCACAAAACCGACACGTCACCGTTATAGTCTTCTAAAATAGACTAATCAATGTCTAAACCCATTTTCTTCGGTACATTACGATAGAATAATTTATACTGGATCTGCTTACCAAATTTGAAATCAATTTCCCTCCTACAAGCCGAGATGTCCCCTCTACCGCTTCTCTTACGAGCGTCGCAATTCTAGGTTGGACAAAAGGGTGTGTGTTACAATAGACATCGAATTAGCTCCCTTTAGCTATTCATTGTACTATCAAGCAACCGGGAAGCGCGATAAATTCCCTGTGGTTTTGCGACATTCCAAGGGAGCTTTTGTAGATTATTATAAGTTATACGGTGTTTTACAGGCGGATTCTATACAATTACTGCACAATGATGAGGTCGATATGATGATTTATCGAGTGATAAAACCAATATCGACCGAGGCCGAAGGTTGATATTGTTTTATCACTCCATAAAGCATCATATCGACCGAATCATCTGTGCTATAACTGTTTTATTATTTAAGAAATGACTGTAATAATTTTTCTGTCTATCGATGTATAGACAAAAACCGATGCACAAACTATATAATCCGCGAAGAAGCGGATTATATAGTTTGTGCATCGGTTTTTGTCTATACATCGATAGACAGAAAAAATATTACAGTCATTTCTTATAATTTAATCAAATCACTATTTAATCATCTAGTTTATTTTGCAATTGAAGTCATTTTAGCGTGGTTGATTTTCAAGTTCAAAACTGGCGACGTGATATTTGAACAGGCCTAACGTAGCGGCGCTCGCCGTTAGTGACGTCATAATAGGTGACATTTTCTATACAGCTATAGATAAGATTTCGCGCCGTACGTTTGTATAGGCGTTATACAGACATTACGGGAATAGTTAAATTATATACATGAAGATTAGAACTGTTTATTTTTCTTGCGCTGCACGCTTTCACAAAATTTCAGCTTTACATGTAAAACATCTGTATTATAGTAAAAATGTTTTATTCTTCGATCTTGTGTAATTTTTTTTTTTTCGTTTAAAAAATTGCCATATATCACACTCATTCATGTCAGCAATACTCGTTTTGCTTCAGTCTATCATTTTCTCCTAATACACAAAACGTCAAGCGTTAATACGACGATTAATCGCATTGCACGTGACCGCGTCTTGGCCAATGGGAAAGCTTATGGACAGTTATGTAAATAAGAGTATATGATAAAGAAACATGTTGGGTCGATGAATAAAGTTATATTGAACGAGGTGAAGTCGAGCCCCATACAGCTTTAAATATTTTTGTTATTCCCCCTGTAAAACACTGTATAACGAATTTATCCCGCCGATGGCTTTAGGATTTTGTATGTAATGTCAACAGATTCTCAGTGATGTCAACAACGTAAAGCGTCTGAGTAGAGGCAGGCTATTTTAAATAATATCCTTTTGTTGTCCTTATACAACATAATTTCTGCATGGTTCTTCTCAACCAATCAGATTACTAACAAATTTCCAGAGGTGGTATTACATCACCTTCATGTTTCATATAGATCTGCCTCTCACACCTGGTAGAAAGATAAAAATTAAGTAAAATAACTAATACTTAAAACTAAAACTTGATACAAGTCATCCTCGGTTCCCCAGACTATTTGCGTTTTTGCTGAATACTATTATAATATTAGCTCGTACTATTTCGGGGATTTAAGCTCTTCTTCGTGAAGTTAAAAAAAACTGACGGAAATGGCTGCGCGCAGACTCCAGAGAGGACAGTATGTGAATCGTACACAAGAGGGATTTTTTTTTGGTCGGTTACCCGAATACTTGTACCGAAAACATCTAATTAACAATTCGATTTTTGTCTCAGGGCATCAAGAAGTATCTTACCTAATTGAACATGTACTATTTATCATCACTATCCAAAAGACGTTTGTAAGCAATCACAAATGAGTTAAAGAAGAGTTATGAGGCAGCCAATCGGCAACATTTGAATATAAATGGAAATCCTCCAAATAGTACGAGCTGACCCAGGGTATTCAGCCAAAGCGTAAATAGCCCGGGGAACCGATGATGGATACAGGTCAGCCATATAGATTTGATGGAATTCTGCACAGAAGTCGACAAATATGTCAGTCAATCAGGTCCATTGGCAGCCATCTCATTCAGTTGACGACGATACCGATAAGGTGTCTTGAATTCTGTGTAGCAGTTACAAAGTCGAAAATGTGTTAAGGAGCAACGATTTTTTTACAATAGAGCTGGCGTAAAAAAAAAAGGTAACCACTGTCGATTTAAAGAGATAAGGGTTCCAATTCGAAGGGTTTGAAAAAAGAAGAGACTGCTCTGAATAATAATAAAAAGAAAAACTTCGGAGTCGGCCAATTTTTCCATCCCCCTAAAACAGTTTGCTGGCTCCCTTAAATCATAGGCTGTTATGTTCCTTGACAAATGTGTTCGAATAGAGAGAAATGGTGGAGGGCCAGTATAAGGTTTCTTCAGTTGCGGAGGACAATTCAGAATTGTATTATCCAAAATCCATTGTCGGCGGTGCTGAAATGCGGACGGATAAAATGGTCTATGAATATAATTTGATTTATCGATTAGGTGATTAAAGTCATATTTGACCTTTCTCGTTAACTTACCATCTTTATCGAAATATTTCTTTTCGAGTTCCTCATTTAGAATGTTTCCATCGTTAGTCATATCTGAGCAAATTTGTTTTGCCTGTTTGACGAATTCCACCAAGTTGACTATTGACCTTTTCCTGTAGAAAGAAAAGAATTTTACAGATTTATGTTCATACTATCAATTCATTATTTACTTCGAGAAATTGAATAATCCATCTAAAATTCAAATGTAAATGCAAAGAAACTTACACCGGATTGCTCTCCGTACTTCCAAATACCAACACTGCAAATATATGGTAAGAAAAGTTGGTGGGCAGAAAAATCTTGGAAATAATTTAGGAACACAGAAGGGATTTGCAAATGCTTGAAATTTAAGTTTACGAAACAACATAAAGCAAATATAATAAGTGCAGAAAAGCGGATTGTATTTGAAGACCGAGGACCCCGGAGGATTTTTTTAAATATAATTTAAGTTTTATCAAAATCCTTACGAACGTTTCTTATGAGATATTCTTGAATATGATAAATAACTGATAGGTACTTCTTTAATGTTATGAGAAATATGTTATAAAATATGACTTTAAAATTAACAATATAAAATCAAAAGTTTTGAAGTCCAAACACAGATAGATTTAGTCGGTTTAATGTTAAAGGCCGGGTGGGGACTATAAAAGAAGACAGGTTTATAGTTGTCATTGTTCACGGGAATTTGTAATAGATGTTAGACATATAAGTTACATAATAAATGTATAGTCTTCATTCGGACATGGTAAATAATTCCGATGTGATACATTGTAAAAGTAGATTAAAGAGCATAAGAATTAAATTGTGTAACATTTACCTAATGTCCGAAATACATATCAAGATTTTCTTCACAAAAAATCCAGATTTCCTCTAACATTAACTCGCGGGGAAAAAAAAAGAGAAAACGAACAAGAAAGTAGAACTTAAAATCAATACAAAATAAAATCAGAAGAAGAATATAAATCAGAACAAAACAAAAAATAACAAAACAAAAAACGTAAAAACTAAAAACAAACAAACAAAACAATCAAAACAAAACAAAAAATACTAATAAAAATAACTCAAAAAATGAGTAACAGAGAAAAAACAAACCAAAAGCACAAACCAAAACAAAACCATAAAAATAGGAAAATAATATAAAAGATATTTACAAGCCAAAAAGAGGAAAGAACAAAACAACAATGAAGAATACTACAAGCGAGCAAACAAAAATCTAAGATCACAAAAGTAGTTTTACTGTAAAAGGGTGGATTTTTTGGATGGGTTGTTATGTTCAGAACAATATACCAGATGTTCTTCTCAAATACATAAATTAATTAAAACAATATAGAGCTGAATTCAAGCGATGATTAAAAATTACATGTATACATATATTTCATATTGCTTATACATAAGCTATAGGAAATCATGTACTTTTCTTCTTTTTTTTTAAGCATGATAAAGTTTTACTCACAGGCAAAAATAAGCGTGACCGAAACCTTGGACATCATCTTTCTTCTGTGTCATACAAATTTGATATTACGGATATTTTGAAATTACTCGGATTATACGGTTTGCTAGAAAAGGAAAAGTGCTTAGAAAGTTGAAGTGTACTCTTAGTAATCGGGTATACCGAAATAGAGAAAACAATGATGATATCACCACCCGTAACGCCCAGAGCGAGCCATGTGGAAGCATACATGTAATATTATATTCAAGCATTAAGCCAATGAAAGGCCGGAGCAAAGATTTGTGTGGCTTTTGTTGTTTTCGTTATTTTGTACCAAAGATTTGACGGGTTTTTTTTTCTTTTGTGTTTTGCTTTTTATTATGTAAAAGTATCAATTTACGTATTAACAAAGTATTAAAGCACCTTATTTAGGTGATTAAATGCTTTCTGCAGAAAGAATGGCGTGTTCATTCATGCCGACCTTTTTTTTTTAATTGACAAGGTTGTTACTTATGTTCTGGTAAATGTTTGCAAATGTAGTAACCTTGTCATATAGCCATTTTAAAAACTGAAAATTAGAAGAAAAAAAATCACATCTATATACAAAAATAAAAAATATCACATATATGCTTAATTTTCCCGAAAAAGATTGATTAACTGGGCTGATTGCCTGTAAAATCGTGCGAGGTCTCTTGTGACCGGAAAACCCATTATTTATTGAAAATGCCCAACAGAAATACAGGACATTAGTATTCAAATCAGTGATAAACGTTATCACAGCATCACCAAAGTCCTTAAAGTCAACGTCAGGTCACGGAATCTTGATGCATAATAATAAGGCTCTACCTATGTGACTCTAAAGTAAGTGACTCATTTAATCTTTCTCTAAAAAGAAAACAACTTTGGTGCTCAATATGATACGCTTCACTTTCGAATATGCAATAACTCTTAAATTTATGAAGGGTAAAATAAAATTGTGCCAGAGGAAAGTCCCAGACACACAAATAATTCAAAAAAGATAAAATTAGACTATACTGCATTTTCTTGCAATTTTATCACAAACCTAAAATTATCCAATATTTTCAATTTCGGCTAATTTGAAAGTATCGTGATATATCTGAGATAGAAATGTTAAAAAATAAAGACAAAACAAGTACTAATACATGATGTCGAAATTAATTATATTTTGGGGACGACCATTTAATCCGGGGGGGGGGGGGGGCTGGCAGTTTTTGGAAATAAATATTCTGACCCAGAAAATGTTGAAAATAAATTATCTGACCCTCTGTGTTGCAGAAATAAATATTCTTGCCCACATATGTGTTCAAAATCCATTTTTTGGCTCGCTTCGCTCGCCATTCACTGAAAGAAATTTGACAATTCCACAAAGTTTTATTTCAAGTGCCATTTACACAGTATTACAATTGCAAGTATCAGTATAAAACAAAACTGCATATTTGATAAGCTTCAAGTCTTAAAGGAATGCCTATAGTAAATTGCACATCAACACCTACTTTTGTACCCGAAATGACAAAACTTTTTTCGGCATACCGATCTCCCAATCAGCTGTAAGAATATGCAGGTGATACATATACATTCATATGTATATTAAACTTATTGAAGTGCAAAGAAAGTCTTTGCACATTGTAAATAATTGATGGCATATTTAGTTGACATAACCAGGGTGTGTGCATATTCTTGTTCTTTTTTGTCTGTTTGCTTGTTTGTTTGTTTGTTTGTTTCAAGTGGGGGGGGGGGGGGGGGGGGGGGGGGTTGCACCCAACCCACTGATACATACCAGACTATTAGATGTGTTTTCTACAAAAATTTAAAAGGAATTGTTTAATCTTTATATTTCATGTTAAAGTACTTTAATGATTCAAGACGTTGCAATATTTACCATTCTTTTGTTGACTAAAATCTGTCAATAATCAATTGAAACATGTTTCTGTAAGATTTCACATTGTGACATAATATGAAATTGCAACCTTGTTTTATATGCTTGTTTGTTTGTTTGTTTCCTATTGAAAATCGATGAATTTCCGCTGAGAAGTGTCATTGCTTTTAAAGATGGTTGCTGAAATGCGTGTGAAACTTAAAAAAAACAAGCTAACACAAAACAACAAAAGCAAAATTACTATCATCATAAAGACGATTCTGTTAGGGATGCATTGAAAGGTTATGCAAGATCATTTAATACTGTATAATGCAGAAATCTACTCTTCAATTTAGTACTTACTAATATTATGATGAACAAGTTGTTTTCGTGAGAGTTTTTTTTTTTTTTTTTGCTTGTTTCTTTCTTTGTTTGGGTTTTATTTTGTCTTCGAAACTATCACAAAAATTCTTCTGTATAGGAATGTAAAGACATGCCCTTTTCTGGAATTATCAAATGAAATAAGCTAAAGCTGTCTATTCAAATTCCCATTCATTATGGCATCTACGAAGCCAAAATTGTTTGATGGTAATAAGGATCATTATATCTCACTTGTGTTGCTTTTCTGAATATCAAACTTCAAAAAGATTTATCTACTGATTCTACTCTCTTGACGAAAACTATGTGTCGTGGCTGGTGGATGGTTCGCTCGCCTAGTAGCGCAGATGTGACGGCTGTAACGTATAATTGATATTTCTTTCTTATAAAAAAAAATGTATATACTTTCACCTATATAGAGTTGAAGTATGATCTTTACTCTTTAAATTAACAACAAAAAAGTATACCTTACGTACCAAAAATGAAAAATACACATGATGTGCATCACCATTGTTCACGTGCATGCGTGCATGACTACCTGCTAGGACCCCCATGGTCAGAATCGTTTCGAATTTGATATTTTCAATGATTTTACATATGTATTACTTTCTGAAATGTCTATGTCGATCCTCAAAGATTATAATGATATCAAATTCATGTTTATAACGCCTGCCATTGTCAATATTTCATGGTAAACACGTTGTAGCTTTGACGGCATTTTCCTTGACCTGCGGTAATAAACACATGGTACATTGTAGCTCTGACGGCATTTTCATTGACCTAAGGTTACAAATTTGATTGGCTTATACAGCCATGTGACCTTAAGTATTAATTCTACCTCTAAGTAGGTTATATACAGGGTATGTTATAAAACGGTTGAAATCATCATTGAGGAAGTTCTTCGGTCTTATCTAAGCATATGCGATACCTCTAGATTGCGATTGAATGGCTGTCAACATCACCAAAAACAAGACACCTTATCCTGATATGTACATGTACATCAATATGTTCATTGAGAGAATCACCGAACTTGACAAGTATTCATGGAACTGTTGCAACGGTTGTTGCATGCAATCAGGAGACGATTACTCTTCCCGGGCACCTGGACTGTTTGTTCAGTGGTTCGCAACTTCTTCAATGGCATTTCTATTGATTTTACTTTTCATTATCGACTTTTTTTTAAAAAGACTGAATAAGTGATTCGTACTTCGATTTTGATCTAAAGGCCAACGATTTGTATTTATCTTCGATTTACTGATTAACTATATTTGATAAATTCAAAAGAATTAGAACATCTGTATTATGCAACTTTGAAAAAATCTTTTATTTTTCATACAACGTTTCCACATTCAGAATTTTTCCACAAATTAAAAATGCTATCACAGGCAAATATTGCAATCGCATAATCAAGACCTGTAAAAGTGGGAATTTCTGGGGGGGGGGGGGGGGGGGTAAGTTTCACGCTTTAGCGATTGCAATATCATTGCGGAAATACCCCCTTGTGACAATTATAACTAGTATTAAAGACTAAAGGGAATACTCCCAATTTCGCAATAATCACCCCCGACGTACGGTCACAATGGTCATTTTGCGACAATTTCCCTCCAGCAAAAATAACCACGTTTACAGTGCATTGTTGTTGAAAACAGGTAACTTAAGTTAAGTAAGAGAAAAATCTACTCTAGTTATACCATAACATAGCAAATTTCCCCTGGCTTGACAATAATGTTCCTAGATTAATGTCATATTGTATTTACATTTCACAGCTCATCTGGTACGCTAGAGCATTTCATAGTACTTTTCATAGTAGAAATTTATAAATTACCGAGAAACTTTTAGGTCAACGTCCTCGCTTTCATTTTAACCAGTCAAAACTTTCTGGAAATTTAAAAGATATTGCAATGAAATAAATTTCATCAGCATATTCTGAAATTCGGACACATACAAGCAACAGTGTAGTTTAACATTGGTATTTCACAACCTTCATTTTATGGAGACATAATAACCAAAAAAGAAGGATCCAAGGTAGACAAAATTACAATGGAAATTGCGTTAGATCATCAAACGCCTTTTATACCATGGGTATGATCTTCTATACCGTGGGTATGATCCTGTTGTCACCTGAAAGGCACTTGGTTTTGTACTTGATCAACAAATAGCCTTGTACCAGTGCATTCTTAAGAATTGCATTCTAACTGACTGTGAAGGACCCCCATGACGGGTCCTATTCTGGGTATTATCCTGCTGTCACCAGAAGAACATTTGGTTTTGTACTTGACCAACCAATAGCCTTGTACCAGTGCATTCTTAAGAATTGCACTCTTACTGATTGTAATGACAGGACCCCCATGACGGGCCCTATTCAAACCTATTTAGACGAGACAGGGCACGATCACCTGTCCTCTCTGAATGTCGATCGGACTCCTCTGGTTATAACATGTATAAGCTCACTACAGCCGGCAAAGCACGGACTGTGTATCGTACGCCATCTTTTTCTACATCCATTGACATATCCGTCTGTGTGTTGCTTGGGCCCCTGCGCTATGATGTCTTGTTTGAATTTTCAAGAGTGAAAGTGAGGTGGTTAATTTACACCACTATTTTTGCGTTCTTCGAGACCTTTGGGTAACCGGAAAAGTATGTGGGTTGTGCGCATGTAATCGTGATGACCACAACATTTGCCACAGATGTGTCAGATTACCATCCTAAATCTGGCTTATTTTGCTCCTAGAAGTTCCAATTGTAGTTCAGGAGACAAAGATCCAGGGGAACATGGCATAATTGTGCGAGTTTCCATAAACAAGCAATGACAAACCCCCGAATGGAGGCAGGGCCAGGTGTACTGGAATATTGAGGGTCCTCTGACTGCATGTAACACCTGCAGCGAATGCCAGCCGGGAACGTGTCAAATCCGGTAATGTGCAAATAGGTAAAAGACGGTCACTTGGAGGAAGATAGGCCAATGTCGCAATGGGCGATAAGTTCATTCGATCATATGTAGAATACAAAAGAGGAAAAATAGTCAATTTTGCCTTATCTTATCGCCTAAACGATCGATCCTTTAAAAAATGCACCCCTTCCTTTTTGGTTTAGTGCCCCTTCCCCCGGAGATACAGAACAGCAACTCGCCAATATATACATCATGAATTTACACCTGCAGTATATGTTGCGTTCTGTATATCCGGGGGGATAATGTTGAAAAAAGCGTTTCCATTTTCGATTTATTTCTATGAGAAATAGGCAAGTGTTGACCATAATATTATGCAAAACGATAAAAACTTCAAATTCTGATGGGATGCCGTAAAGGTATAACCTTTAAGAAAAAAATCGTCTGTGAATCGTCTACCTTTTAGGGCAGGTCATACGTCTTATCTTATCAGCTCCTTCAACTTTGATACTACAAATTTCTAGGGCTGTGCAATTTGATTGTCATATCGGTGCACCGCGATATTTTCGTTTCCAATACGTACCGCGGTACGTTTTTCGAAATACCGGTTCGAGTTCAATATTTTACTTTACAGAGTAGTCGTTGCATAGAAAGTGTCCTGGTCAAAAACGACAAACAAAAGTACTTTTCAACAATCGAATTCATCCTTATTTCAATAAAATATATGTTCTTATGGCGTTTCATTGAGCAACCAGAGATTGACGTTCTCGGTCAGAGGAAATATGAGCTGACGATAGGACGATCTCTCATTTATATTCTAAATTGTTTCGTTTCATAATTAACTTCAAAACAACATGATTCTTCTTAATTGACTGAACTCAGCTAGTTTCCCATCTTTGGACATTTTTTGTTACTTCCGACCGTCCAGTGGGTTTTTTTTCCGCCCCTTCCAAATGCCAAATTTCCTATATTTTCCCTCCAAAATAACTCTTAAATTCCCAAAGAGAAAATATTTTTAAAAAAGCACATGAAAACCTGGAAGTCAGCACAAAATGTCTACGTGCATTTCATTCCTTGTTCAGCTCAAGCAAATAAATAAATTAGCAGTGTTAATAAAGGATACTTTATAATTATAGGGTTAGACTTTGGTGAGAATTTGTATTAAGAAAAATAACAATTTCAGAAATTTTCCCAAATGGGTCAGACACAGGCACCTTTCCCGAATAAAAAAAATAAAAAAAAAAACCCTGGTTACGTTTCACATCATTATTACATGTATGTTTCACATTGGCTTGTATTGATAATTGATGAAGCCTGGCAGTTTTCTTTTTTCAAGTTTCAACTGTTTGTATTTGTGAAAGGAACACGACTACGACTTTATTTCTCTATTTTCTGTGATCCCAAACTTTGACTAAAGACAAAATCAGCAATAATACTGATGATAAAAAGATAGACTGTGTTTTCTTTTAGTGTTTTTCTGTAAAAATAATGCTATTTATAAAAGGATTAAATATTGCAATAAATCGCAATATGAAATCTTGTATCGCAATATATCGCAATAAGTTTTTTGGGCCGCAATACCCAGCCCTACAAATTTCCCTTTTCCTGATTAAAAACATTTCTCCTCACCGATACCTCCAGAGCAAATGAGTTAACGTAGCTCGCGGGGAAGCTTTCATCACAATCAAATGTGTACGCAGGTTTCACCCTCGAATTTTTTTATGTGCACATCTACGCTATGACGTCATAAACCTTACTTGATCGTAACGTCACGTTACGTTGCGCGACATATATCGTTAGGGCGCAAATAATGGCTTTTTTTAAATACTTATATTTTCTAGTAAGCGTAGCGAGCGATAAACTTTACATTGTGTCTAAATACAGTCAATGTATTTAGACACGCTTGCAATGAGAACCGGAAACTTTGAGGGATGTTTGGTTATATTTTGACTATTTCTAGGGAATGATATAGTGAATGCAATTTTATAATTCCAAATTTCTATAGGATCTAGTGAAGGCTTTACTTTTGATCAGTCTTTCTCTCGCTCTCCTTCTTGTTTGTTTATCAGTGTGCACAATCGGGGAAAGCGGGGGTGGGGGGGGGGGTTGTCCGACAGAAAAGGAGGAGGGGCTGCCTTATAATAAATATTTATAATTTATAAATAAAATTAATCTTCTCAATACTTTTTAAATTATATGCAAAGCGGTGGTTTACTTTAAGAATTTAGGAATACATAGTGTCTGAAAATTCGATTATGACGTAAGACAAAGATTTGTATATATATCAGAAAGCAGAGCGAACCGGAATTGTTTTGTAAGGGGACGACCAATTTGATCCTGAGGGGGGAGGGGGGGCTGGCAAATTTTTTTCGGGTCAGATTATTTATTTTCAACGCAGGGCCGGCCGGAATATTTATTTTCCATTAACTAAAGATCAGAATGTTTAATTTTAACCTGTAACAATCCTGACAAGCAAAAAAAAAACAAAAAAAAAAAAAAAGGTCATACTTAGAAGTCAAGGTCAGTGTTAAAAAATTTGCCAAAGAGACTACATATGTGCAAGTTGTTTGTTTGTTTGGATTTTCATTTTATTTATTTATTTATTCATTTTTTTTTTTTTTTTTTTTTCTGGTTATCGAAAAAAAAGATACCATACTGCCTTCTTGAGGAATTCCTGAACTCAGAGAAATGGAAATTTCATTTTAATAATATATATAACGACAATCGAGGCGGCTGAACGTAATGATAGAAAACGAGCATGAAATGAAAATCACAATGTATATCTTATATGGACCGCTGTCGCAACCTAAAATGTAATAACAACCTAAAATGTAATAAACTGGATTTATTACATTTTAGGTTATTACATTATAGGTTAACCATTCGAACCTAAAATGTAATAACCTAAAATGTAATAAGTATTCAAGACAACTATAGACATTAAACGTCAGATCTGTTTGTCTATCCGTGGGTAACTCTGTGTTCATAAGGCTATGTCACTCTCTATTTCTCTTTTTGGAAAATATTTGTTTAAATATCTTGATATTCCTTGTATTTGTCGGTGATGCTCAGAATTGATTTTTAACTTGTATTTCTTCGACTTTCAATCATATTTATACATATTAAGGTCTTTGTCAGGTTAATGAAGTGAAAGGCAAATGTAATCTTAGTCTAAAAAATTTATTACATTTTAGGTTATTACATTTTTGGTTGTCCATCCAAACCTAAAATGTAATAATATTTTAACCTAAAATGTAATAAATTCTGAAGATTTACATGAAATCTTACGTTTAATGGATTATTTACATTTATATGTACAGAACATTTACATTTATATGTTCAGAGTTAATAACGGATAGACAAACAAACTGACGTTTAATGGAACATTTATTACATTTAATCCTACGTTTACATGGAATCTTACGTTAAATGGAACATTTATTACATTTTAGGTAGTTATTACATTTTAGGTTTGGACGGTCAACCTAAAATGTAATATCCTACAATGTAAAAAATTCTGAAGACTAGGTTTTGATTTGCATTTTACTTCATTAATCTGACAGAGACATTAAAAGATGTAAATATGATTGAAAGTCGAAGAAATACAGGTTTAAAATCAATTCTGAGCATCACCGACAAATATAAAGAATATCAAGATATTTAAACAAATATTTTCCAAAAAGAGAAATAGAGAGTGACATAGCCTTATATGTACACAGAGTTACCTACGGATAGACAAACAGATCTGACGTTTAATGTCTATTGTTGTCTTGAAAATTTATTACATTTTAGGTTGTTATTACATTTAAGGTTTGGATGGTTAACCTTAAATGTAATAACCTAAAATGTAATAAATCCAGTTTATTACATTTTAGGTTGTTATTACATTTTAGGTTGCGACAGACCGCCCCTCCCCAACCTTTTTCCGATATTATAAAGTATATGTACATATAAACAAAAGGCAATTTTTTGTATACCCCGCCAAAAGATATCGGATTAAATAGTAATGAGCATGTCTGTCCGTCTGTTCCGTATGATGTTTTCAAATATTTGAAGAAAAAAATGTCATGTACGGAGAATTTTATTTTTTCATTAAGATATAAGATCTAATTCGAATACAGCCCATGTAATTGTTGATTAATTATCTTTAAAAAAAAAAAGGTTTCTGGATGTTTTAAAGAAGACCGTTACAGAGAATCAAATATTCCGCATACTCCTTGACGTCATGTTGACATATGCGATCTGAACACGCTGTGACTTTGACGTTGCGAGTAAAATTGACGCCGAAGCCACGCAAAACAAATTTTCAATCTTAAATTGCAAAAAATCTGCCGAGAAGACCTATCCATGTTTTTATATATTTGAATTCAGCTCATTCTCTTCTTTTACGTGTAAGAAGGGCTTTAAGGACCTCCACAACTTAATGGAGAAAATGATAATGAAGCAAGCCGTGTTTTGCCTTTTGAAAGAGTGCGGATTTTTGAATAATAAGTTGCAAAATGGCGATAAAAATTGCAAATTTCCCCTTAGAGACACAATAATCCGTAGAAATACAATACTCAACATGGCAACAATATTTTTGATCTCCTTTTTCACCCTCCTTGGTCAATTTTCTAGATTAAAATTATTTTAGTTCAGAAAATGCATATTTTCGAATTAGAACGTTATTGCCGTCTTTGAGGCTTAAAATCTCGAAAAACTTCGTGAAATAGTAACATGAAAATTATATCAAAGATTGATCAAATCTTAAATTTCATGTAGACAAATTTTCAGGCTATGTCTTCTCGCAAAGTTTTTCGTTCCGTAACGCCGCAATGTACCTTAAAGAAGATTCTGACGATAATCTCAACAGCACTCACAATAGAGCACCAAATTGAGCATCGACGGACCCCCAGCAAGCTAGAGGTAGGACCAGGTGCCCGGGAGGAGTAAGCATCCCCTGTTGGCCAGCCGCACCCGCCGTCGATGTTCACGCACGAAAATGAAAAGAATATAAAATACATGCACTGTCTGAGGCAACGTCTATATAGAAAGTGCTATGGCGACAATGTCAGGGGAAAATATTCAAAACACTCACTGTCAAACCCCTCGCGGGGAACTTTTTTACGAGCTCCACACGGCAAAGGGCATAAGTGTGACACAAATGAGTTAAAGAAGATTCTGACGATAATCTCAACAGCACTCACAATAGAGCACCAAATTGAGCATCGACGGACCCCCAGCAAGCGAGAGGTGGGACCAGGTGCCCGGGAGGAGTAAGCATCCCCTGTTGGCCAGCCGCACCCGCCGTCGATGTTCACGCACGAAAATGAAAAGAATATAAAATACATGCACTGTCTGAGGCAACGTCTATATAGAAAGTGCTATGGCGACAATGTCAGGGAAAAATATTCAAAACACTCACTGTCAAACCCCTCGCGGGGAACTTTTTTACGAGCTCCACACGGCAAAGGGCATAAGTGTGACACAAATGAGTTAAAGAAGATTCTGACGATAATCTCAACAGCACTCACAATAGAGCACCAAATTGAGCATCGACGGACCCCAGCAAGCTAGAGGTGGGACCAGGTGCCCGGGAGGAGCACAATCTGCAACGACTGGTTTTTGACTGTGGGTTATCATGCAATGCAGAACATTCTGGGGTTGTTTCTATAATTTCGTGAAATTCAGTTTATTTGCCTTACCTACCGTGGGCAACTGATCAAGAAACTTCTAAACCAAGGGTACATTTTTGAACGACTGACTGTCACTGCATTTTTTTAACGATACAATGAAAATATAAAACACTATATAACATCTCGTTGTCAATGTTGAGAAATAGGGTAGAACCAAATACACCGATTTTGACACATTCATTCTGGACCACTATAGTGAAGAGTGTTTTTAGCATGCAGGAGTTGCTTACCCTCTCCCGGATACTATAACTCGTCTAATGGAGATTCATTTTCTGCTTCTTTGCAAATTAAAATTTAGTTGTGTTTGGTTTTGTATTCTTCATTAGTTTTGTTATTCGCACTTATTTGATGTATTTTAATGGTATTTGACTTGTTCACAGATATTTTTAAGCTCAGATAAAAAAAGGTTGCGACATCATTTCAAAAGCGTAATCTTTAACACATCTTACTGTACTTTCAGTGTAAGCTATAATTCAAACATACAATTCAATTTACTCCAAGCGTGTCGAACATTATACATAAACTTTCTTGTGGAATATAATGAAAGTCAAACACAAAAGCTGAAATCAGATTCCAAAAATCACAATCGATAGGCTGACCAATTTTCGAAAAAAAAAAATGGATTGAGAACAGAACTTTCTCACGCGAAAAGAAAAATTGGACAAACAGACGCAGATGAGTACACATTTCCATAAACACAAAAATGACAACTTTATCTAAGACTTCAGTGCAAGAGGAATGTTGTTAACACGCACCATGCTACGAGCATGTAAAACAAGGGAGGGGATCTCCAACAACACCAAGCTGCTGCAGCCACAACAAAACCCCAAAACACCCAAAGCAAAAACACAGAGCAGACAAGTACAGGAAGAGACGCAAACGGGACAAGGAACGTCAAAAGCACAACACAGAAACATCAAACACAAAGGACTACACATAAACAAATGGGTAATCGGTGCCGACTTCGGACGACCATCTGCCATGGAAATAGCAGAAGGTATGGTTATCCTGGATTACGTGCACACAACCCTTCTACTTTACCGATTACCCAGAGGTCTCGAAGAACGTGATGTAAAGTTTAAACATACTCAGATATCACATGAATCATATTACGAATATAATGCAAGGTTAACTGGGCCAACTACACCGATAAGACGTATGAAACATAGAATATATTCTCACTACATACACTACATATAATAAAAATGTGAGTTCACACTTGTCTAGTACAATAAAATTGGTACTAAAGAAAATATATTTCAATATTGAAAATTTCAACCACTAGGTTGGTATCGCTGCTGGTGGACTGTAAGTCTCCGAGGATATCGCTCACCTAGTTTTAGTGTTTACGCACTGCATTGAAATATATTCGAAATATCCTGTCATCAAATTAGACCTTAAATTTCTAAAACGAAGAGGTATCTCCCTCATTGCAATGCTCTGTCCTTAGCTGAGGTTTCGGCAAAATTTTTTTCGGTCATGTTTAGAATAAAGCTCCTTGCGCTTACTCTTCAACGATTTTTGGGCTTTTTTTTCCACCTAAATACGCTTCTGAATAAACCCTACGCAAAATTTGGAGCCGCTCATGATGGCAAGAGGAAATTTAAAGTCTATATTGTAGATGGCGCAAGGAAAATTCACTTTGGCTTTATTAAAACTGTTTGACATGAAGAACTACTGACGAGGATTCAAAATCCGAAACACATGTCAAGTACAATAAAATTGGTTCTATTGAACATATATTTCAATAGTGACAATGAGATCAGGTGCCCGGGAGAAGTAAGCATCTTCTATTTTCTGAGCAAACTATATAATATGCGCTTTCCAACAGCGTAATCTTAAGTCTCTTAAAGCCATTTGTCTAGAAAAAATGGTCACAATTCTTATAATTTGTGAATGATATTTTGAAAGAAACATTTTAAGAGCTTTGTGAAAAGAAGGGAGGAGATCTCCAACAAGACCCCGTTGCAGCATCAACAGAAAAACACCAAAACACCCGATGCAAAAACACAAAAGACGAGTACAGCACGAGACGCAAAAGAGACACACGACATGTAAACATCAAACACAAAAGACTACACATAAACCGACGAGACCAATGGGTAACCGATGCCGACTTTGGACGGCCATCTGTCACGCAAGTAGCAAATGGTGTGGTTATCCTGGATTACGTGCGCACAACCCTCTCACTTCTCCAATTACCCAGAGGTCTCGAAGAACGTACAATTGTGGTGTAAAACAACCTCCTTATTGTAAGATGACATCACACAAACAAGACCGCGAAACGCAGAGGCCCCATAGACACAGATGAATATGTAAATGGATATAAAAAAAGGGCATGTGTAATACAGTCCGTGCTCTGCCGGCTGTAGCGAGCTCATGTATGTAATCACCCGAGGAGTCCGACTGACATTCAGAGAGGACAGGTGGTCGGGGCCCTGTCTTCCCTGTTTGTGAAACAAACCCCTGTTTGTGAAACAAACCCCTGTTTGTGAAACAAACCCCTGTCTTCCCTGTTTGTGAAACAAACAACTTATGATTGAACATCATACTGCTATAAATGAAATAATTCTTGAACTACTACTTAAAAGTACATTGTACTTCCTCCTTATGGCAACAGATGCTTATTATGATTTTATGTAAAGAAGATAACAAGCTATGTCTCTTTGTGTTTGATCAGTCCCTCTGTTTATGTATTGCATCCTTTTGATATTGGGAAACCTACAAGTCAGCTTGGAAAAAACAGCAATTCTGAATAGGGGAATCTGTCTATCCCATATGCTAGATAATAAAATCTAACACAACCGTAATGGAGGGGTGGTGAATTCTTAACTCGAGTGTACAAAATTTTGTAAGGCTTGTCGAGTCATGGAAAAGAACAATTTCCTAAACTACGGTTGAGAATTCGCAATCACTCCATCGCGATGGAATTTGACTGTTTCTATCTGGCACCGGTGATCTAGCACTTTCGATTGAACATTGCTTCATCGAAGACAACCTTACTTACATTATTTCACGTGCACTTACATTTAGCATGACTTTAAGTCCTTCTGTTGCGTAGATATGAGGGATTTGAAAGAGTTAAAGAAAATCCTGGCGATAATCTCATCAGCAATCACAATAGAGCACCTACTCGAGCATCGACGGGCCCCTAGCAAGCTAGAGATGGGACCAGGTGCCCAGGAGGAGTAAGCATCCCTGATGGCTAGCCGCACCCGCCGTCGATGTTCACGCACGAAAGTGAAAACAATATATAAAATATATGCACTGTATGAGGTTATGTCTATAGAGAAAGTGCTATGGCTACAATGTCAGGGAAAATATTCAAAACACTTACTGTCAAAGTTTCAATGTGCGAGAAAAATAGTCAAGCGCAACAATTGAGTTCCTGATAGAAATATATCAGTCTCGGGTTTGATAGATCAAAGTGGTTTTAGAGGAGAATGGATTCTATCACGTCTGTTACTTATTTCTGCCAATGGCGTATAGAAGTATAACGGTCATATGGTGTTATACTTTGACACTTTGTCCACAAATTTATACACCTACTTTAAGAAGGAAGAATGACAGGACCAAACCCTATTACTAATAAAATACCCCTTCCCCTTATTTTTTTACAAAAAAAAAAAAAAAACAATGAAAATTACACTCAATGAGTTTTTATCCATGTGGTTCCGGATAGGATTTTGGAAGAGGGGTAGCCATTTTGACACTTTTTTGTCCTAATACTAGGTTTCAACACAGTCGCGATCGCCATGATTGCTCCGATGGATATGAATCGTAGGGAACGTGAGAGACAGTGGGGTTGAATCGTGAGGGTCGCGAGAGGATGTGGTGGAATCGTGATGACCGTAGGAAATCGCAGAGATCGTGGCAAAAGTTTTGATTCTCAAAACAATTGTTATGTTTGTGCCGATTGCTCCTTACATCGTGAGAGAGCGTATTGGAGCGTAGTAAACGTGATGACACGTAGTAGAGCTTGAAAACCCTTGACAAAGCGAAACGGATCGTAATGTCCAATCGTCACGCACGCTCTTTGACGATTTGTTTAAAAGATCCAATCACGCTGCGACACGTTTTACTGCGATCATCCGAATTATCCCGCACGTTCATCGGCGTTTCGATAAGTTCCGCTACGGTTTCTACGATGCAGTCCACGATGTACGAGATGCGTTGCAATTTCAATATTCCTATGATGACATTTATTATAGGACAATCTATTGTTGTTGGATTACAAGAGTTTTTAACATCCTTAATCATTTCTAGCATCTGAAGAGAACTCTAAAAGAAGTATTGATAATCATTGCGGTATTGAATTACCTTACTTCGAACCAGTTAAATAAATACTTGAATTGCTCAACATAAAATGTGACCTTAAATAACAAAAAAGAAAGACAAAATAAGGTTGTTCAGTGCCACGTCTAGTGTTTTACGAGATATATACATTTAGCTTATTCTTGTTTCGGAAATTGCAATTGTTATGGAAACTCGTAGTCTATTTCATATCAAATCGTGTTAAATCCCAGCAAGTTTAATCACAGCGTAGCCCTGCGTCCTGTTTCCAAGAAAACTTGACAAGAGTAGGGTACCGTGATAAAGCGTACCAAAACGTAATACATGTAACTCATCCTGTTAATCGTACGGGAACCTAACGAAACTTGAGAGAACGGGATGATAATCGTCACTGATCTTATTTCAAATCGCAACCAATCGCTACAGCGCGTAACAAAGCATACTGAAAGTGCACAATAGCGTCGAAGAGCGTGTGATCACCAATTTTATTTATAGAATATTGGAGCTCCACGATATTGCTCAATCGTGAACATCGTAGGGGATCGTGGCTAAACCTAGCATAACCTGGATCAACCCTAAACGGATCTGGATTCCGAACACAATTTAGGAAGGGGACTTTGAGTACATCATGTTTACTACGTTTCATCCATCTAACAGTTTTGGAGATTAAGTTCACGACGACGGACGACGGATGGATTGTTATGACAATAGCTCACTTGCGCCTTGTTCATTTGAGCTAAACAGCGCAAATGAGTATAAGCTTTCTTTAAGTTTCCTGAAAATCTGTATAACGTTTGAAGAGATGTGAAAATTGAAAGACAGACGGATGCCGGAAGAAGCACAATGACAATTGGAACCTTCAATTACTGTAATACAAGCTAAAATAATCTAAGTTTTCCAACACTTCGGATTAAGAAACACTGATTAGGATTTACTCACCGAAACAGGTGTCTGGTACATTAAAATGGTTTGAAATTTTCTTTAAGAGGGAAAAGAGTTCGAACACTTCCGTCTTATCATATATCTTTTCATTTCCTTAGAAAAAAAACCCTTGATTATAGTAGAAAGATTGAAATTTCTAATTGTATATGGTACGGATAAATTATAGGTAATAATAACTTTTAAAAATCAAGACTTGTGCTTTTATTTCTTTACGGTTGTTGTAAGGTGCCATCCATATTCGTGTTATGTTAGTATGGAACAAAAGTAAAAAATATAAAAAGAACTTACATATCCCGTGACTAGTAAAAACTTCTTTTAGAAGCAATCTATGCCACTTTTAATTTTTTGAAGGGATAATGATAGCATCACTGATGAGAATTTAATATTCGAAACACGTGTCTGATGTAGAAAAATTGGGATGAAATTTTCTTCATGAAGGTATAGAGTTGGAACACAGTTATTATTTGGATAACAAAACATCTTTTTTTAAAAGCTTTATTTAGTTCATTCAGCAAACACAGTGACCGTTTTGACCATCTCCTTGATAGCCGTTTTCACAATAGCATTCGGCATCTGTATTACATTCCATGTTATAATGGTAACATAAGCAACTTCCACCTTCACATTTAGCTTCACCATCCCCAAGGCAGAGGCAGTCGGAGTCAGATGAACATAGGTCTGAATCACTTCTGTTGGTGCAGCAACCGGATGCGAGACAATGTGCGTAGGCGTAGTATTTATGTAAGATTAGGTGAGAATCTCTACAAGCAGGTTGTAGGGATCCCTATAGGTACAAATTGTGCGCCTCTTGTTGGAGATTTATTTGCATACACGTATAAAAAAGAATAAATCAAAAATCTTCAAAAGAGAAAAAAAAACCACGATGATGTGAAATGTTTCAATGGTACTTCTAGGTACCTGGATGATATTCTTACTATCGACAATCCTGTTTTTGAAAAGTATAAAAATGTTTTTATCCACAAGAATTGACTCTAAACACAGAAACGCCATTTTTGGACCTACATGTCAAAATGGTAAAGGAGAGATTCATTCAAGTGTGTACGACAAAAGAGATGACTTTGGAATCAACATACATGTAGTAAGTTTTTCCTGGCTTGACGGTGATGTTCCCAGATTACTGTCATATGGTATCTACATTTCGCAGCTCCTGCGGTTTGCTTGAGCATGTATTGATGTTTTGGATTTTCACAGTAGAAATTACAAATTACCAAGAAACTTTTAGATCAAGTTTTTGTGCTTTCACAAACTAGTAAAGACTTTCTGAAAATTTTACAAAAATTATTGTTAACTTCTTTTGAAATTCGGACCCATACAAGCAACAGGGTATGTTACTTTGGGTATTTCGCAACCTGCATTTTATGGTGACATGATTAAGAAAATAACAAGGATCAAAGGTCGACAGAATTTCTATCGAAATTGTGTTAGAGTCATCAAACGCCTTGGATATAATCCTTCTGTCACCAGACGGACACTTGGCCTGGTACTGGACCAATCTACAGCTTTTTACCGACGCATTCTTCAGAATTGCACTCTTATTGACTGTGACGACAGGACTCCATGACGGGCCCTGTCCAAACTTCTTTAGAGAAGACAGGGCCCCGAACACCTGTCCTCTCTGAATGTTTGTCGTACTCCTCGGATGATCACATGCATGAGCTGTATTTTGTATGTCTTCTGTTTTTCATATCAATTTACATGTCCATCTATATGTGTTTCTTGAGCCCCTGCATCATGCTGTGTTCATCTTACAGCGAGAGATTATTTTACACCACAATTGTGCGTTCTTCGAGGCCTCTGGGTAATCTGAAAAGTGGGAGGGTTGTAAGCACGTAATCCAGGATAACCACACCGTCTGCTACTGACGTGACAGATGGCCGTTCTAAGTCGGCACCGATTGCCCATTGGTCTCGTAGGTTTATGTGTAGTCATTTGTGTTTGATGTTTCTCTGTGATTTGGCGTTTCTTTACCATTTGCCTCTCTTTCTGTGCGTGTCTGATTTGTGTTTTTACAGTGGATGGTTTGGGGTTTTGTTGTTGGTGATGCAGCTAGGTGTTGTTGAAGATCCCCTCCTTTTTTAGAATAAGCGAAATAAAAAATACTTCGATCAAAATCATGGCAACTTATGGCAACCTTCTCAGTTAAGGTATTGTCATAGGACACATTAAAATCAAATATAAAATATGCAGTAATGGCGACTTTATTTTGAGCGACTGTCACTCCGAAAAAATCTTATACAATACTCAGTATCATATCGTTGCCCATAATGACAAAATAATTTTGAGGTTTTAGGAACGATACATTCATTGATTTTGCCTTTTTCTGCTAGACTGAAGCGACAGCCAGCAGGAGATGCGGACTCTCCTCGGACACCTGGTTTCGTCTCCGTTTATGATTCACTTTTCATTCTAAGTAGAATATTTTGGTTGATTTCTTTGACTTTGTAATTTTCATGATTCTTCATGATTTTGTTTACACATTGATTATGACGCATTCTTCAGAATTGCACTCTTATTGACTGTGACGACAGGACTCCATGACGGGCCCTGTCCAAACTTCTTTAGAGAAGACAGGGCCCCGAACACCTGTCCTCTCTGAATGTTTGTCGTACTCCTCGGATGATCACATGCATGAGCTGTATTTTGTATGTCTTCTGTTTTTCATATCAATTTACATGTCCATCTATATGTGTTTCTTGAGCCCCTGCATCATGCTGTGTTCATCTTACAGCGAGAGATTATTTTACACCACAATTGTGCGTTCTTCGAGGCCTCTGGGTAATCTGAAAAGTGGGAGGGTTGTAAGCACGTAATCCAGGATAACCACACCGTCTGCTACTGACGTGACAGATGGCCGTTCTAAGTCGGCACCGATTGCCCATTGGTCTCGTAGGTTTATTTGTAGTCATTTGTGTTTGATGTTTCTCTGTGATTTGGCGTTTCTTTACCATTTGCCTCTCTTTCTGTGCGTGTCTGATTTGTGTTTTTACAGTGGATGGTTTGGGGTTTTGTTGTTGGTGATGCAGCTAGGTGTTGTTGAAGATCCCCTCCTTTTTTAGAATAAGCGAAATAAAAAATACTTCGATCAAAATCATGGCAACTTATGGCAACCTTCTCAGTTAAGGTATTGTCATAGGACACATTAAAATTAAAATTAAAATATGCAGTAATGACGACTTTATTTTGAGCGACTGTCACTCCGAAAAAATCTTATACAATACTCAGTATCATATCGTTGCCCATAATGACAAAATAATTTTGAGGTTTTAGGAACGATACATTCAATGATTTTGCCTTTTTCTGCTAGACTGAAGCGACAGCCAGCAGGAGATGCGGACTCTCCTCGGACACCTGGTTTCGTCTCCGTTTATGATTCACTTTTCATTCTAAGTAGAATATTTTGGTTGATTTCTTTGACTTTGTAATTTTCATGATTCTTCATGATTTTGTTTACACAATGATTATGAATTTTGGTGTGTAGTGTTTTGACGTTTCGTTCATTGGATTTAATCTTTCTTCATTATCAAGGTGTGTAGAAAATTCCTTCCGTAAATTGATATGGAGTTGATCTGAATAGAAATGAAGTATTCAGTAAAATTGAAAGATATTTCGCTCATCTGATCATTCAAAATACTCGAATTTATCTCAAAGAGAGGACTTTGATTTCATGACTAGCTGTTTATATGCGCATCTGAGAGGACTTTGATTTCATGACTAGCTGTTTATATGCGCATCTGAGAGGACTTTGATTTCATGACTAGCTGTTTATATGCGCATCTGAGAGGACTTTGATTTCATGACTAGCTGTTTATATGCGCATCTGAGAGGACTTTGATTTCATGACTAGCTGTTTATATGCGCATCTGAGAGGACTTTGATTTCATGACTAGCTGTTTATATGCGCATCTGAGAGGACTTTGATTTCATGACTAGCTGTTTATATGCGCATCTAGAATTGTTTCCACATCAGTGGTTCGCGCTTTGTCTGGGGTTTTGGTTTATATTCTAGGAGATAACATTTCAGACAAAAAATTAATATTTTTTGCAAATTCAAGAAGGTTCTACCTACTCCGACCCTTCTATAGATCCATTTATAGCTGATGCTGTAAGAAAGGAGAAAGACCGATGCTCATATGAAATGACATAATTTCAACTAAAAATAAAATAATCAGAAATCATTTTATTGGTTCTGTTGACAGTGACAATTTTCATGTTCACAAAATGGTTTTTCCCCGCTTCCACAATGTTGGTTGCAGTCGGAATCCACGTTACAATCAATGTCATGATGGTGACATGTACAAGGTCCGTCATCGCATTCAGGTATTCCATTTCCACTACAGGTACAGTTCGATGTACAGGGGTTTATTCTGAAAATAACATGAAAGTGCGGTTCCTTTGAATTTTTCGTGTTTTGATAATTCAACAAATTTAGTCTCCTTATGAGATTGTAATATGACTAGAAATGAAGTACTGAGTAATGTTGTCTTGTCATTTTCGTTCAACTTTTAATATTTCTCTTATTTTCTTTTTTATGATTTGTTCTTATTCTGTTTTTATCTTCTTTATTTTAGTCTCCATGGCGTTTAAGCATTGTAAAGGGACCAACCACATGGATAATGTGCATATTGAGATATGAAAAAATGTTTTCTACGTCGCAATGAGCTTGCGATCATAAAACATTAGTCTCGTTGGTTTATGTGTAGTGTATTGACGTAGTGTTTGGTGTCCCTTAACTAGGGCTGTAAAATGGGACAACATTTACTATCGGTTATTGGACACAGTCGGAGGATTCCTTTCGCGATAATCGAAGTATTTCAATTTTTCAAATTTTAACCTTTTCAGCCTTAATTCAGAAGAACAGTGCCTTTGTTTCTGTACGACTTTCGACACTAATTTTAAATAAATTTTGCATATCTCTATTTGCCTGGTTACTTTTCGTACATGTATGTCAAGTCTCCCATTCGTAAAGATAGAACATTTTGCAAACAAGTTAATTAAGTCCGATTAATCGATTCTCATAAAAATAATCGATAGTCGGCGACATGGATACCTTGGCGACGATAGTGCCGATGTGGCGACTATCGTTACAGCACTACCCTTAACCCTGCCTTGTCTCTTTTTGTGTTTGTCTACTCTGTGTTTTCTCATACTGTGTAATTCGATGTTTTACTATGGGTACTGCATTAATGTGTTATTGGGGATCATCTCTTTCTTGCTGCTGCCCTATCAAACTCATTTGTTTGTGTAGTTCGGGGGGGGGGGGGGCATGAACATGATCGCACGAGGCTTACGACTCTTCAGTTTTATTTTCTCTAAAAATGCATACTCACGGATGATGTCCTTCTACCAGCATCATTACAAAAACTATGAAAGAAAACGATAATGATTAAGGCTTTTAAGTACAACGAAGATATAAAATTGCGTGTCAGATAAGGAGGATAAATTATTAATACTTTGCCTGAAAGAATCTTTGTTTTGGCACTTTATCAATTTGACATCGTAAACATTATTTGACTATTTCGGAAACTTGTCATTTCATCCAAAAATATTATCGAAATTATTAACACCATCCCTAGAATGCTATTTTGAACATAGATTTTATTTGGGTATGCTACTGAATCGATCTAACATGAAATTTGGAGGCGCGCACTCTCTGTAAAGTCAATGCTGAAAAGTAAATTCTAATAATAAAACCAGAGGGCGCTACTGATTTATGCGGTTTATGAAATATTATGGGTTTTTTTTTTAATTGTATTTGTGCTCAATAAATCTTGATTTGATTTCAAATAGACCTTGTCATGTATAGAAAAAGATCTTGTAATGCATGCTTATGCCTACAAACTTGTTATGTAAATCTTTTAAGGGTTGATATGTATTTTTTAGAAAAAAAGCCTGATATGTTCTTGTATTTTAGAAAGCTTGATATGAATTAAATAAATCTTGATGTGCTTTAAAATGTCTTGTTGTGTATTCAATAACTTTAACTATGGATTTAATTACGAATTGGCGCAATTTTGTAAATACAGTGAAACCTGTCAAACCCCTATAACCCGGCTATTCCGATAGATTTTTGATCAAAAAGAATTTCCTATCTTTTCTTATACTAAATAACATATGTAAACCGAACAATGCCTATTCCGAATACCGATGTAAAAGTTCGGTCCCAGTGGTATATTTACACTGTATAAACCGATATCTTAAAACAACACCTACCTGTATCTACCAATGTTTAATTAATTAAAATTATCACCCCAAGTTGATCAATTAAGACATAGACAGTTGAATGGACTCCATTTCTCATATTAGTAAACTGTCCAAGCCATGGACGGTGTCTTAATTGTTTGTTTTGTAATAATTTGAATTTGTTTGTATGTAAACAAATTATATGAAAAATAATGCTAAAACAGCCGACATTAATCTTTTTCAAGGAGTATATATTTCCAAATTTAATTCATTGTCTCAGAGAAGTTATTTTTTAATGGAAATTTGTGGTTCAAATAATTCATGATTAACAATTTCACAGTTTTATTATGAACATTTCCATATGAATATATAGATAACTGAATGAAATTCTTTGCATGCTTTAAAATTCTATTAAACCTGTGAAATCCGATAACCTGTCTACACCGATATTTTTTTTTTCTTGGTCCGAGTTGATATAGGTTTAGACAGGTTTCACTGTAGATTTATTGAACACATAACAAGATTTTTAAAATTCAAATCAAGATTTTTAGATTTACATTTACAAGTTTTTGAACATACTAAACAAATTTGTAGATATACATGAAGATATTTTCATATACATGACAAGATTTTTTTTTAATCACATCAAGATTTGTTGAACAGATAATACGATTTTTAGATAACTTTTTTGAAATATACATCAACATTTTTACATGCACATTAAGATTTAGAATTTTGAAATGTCTAAAACATCAAAGTCTCAATCGGATATATGTAAAAGAAAATGTTTTATAAAAAAAAGTGTGCGAAACAAAATTATTTGGATACATATTTTTATGAAATTTCTTAGAGAAAAAACTTACATGTACTGACACACATTAAGGCTGCAATTGTCCGTACGTCCATCCTTTCTACTTTAGGCTTGGTAAAATGCTACAATATACAGAGAGAATAGGTTCTTTATTTGTTTTAAATGTAATGATCTTTTTCACAATCTAAACATCCCTTATTTTTGATTTAGATATTGTTATATTCTTTTAGAGATGACTGATGAAAAAAAAATTAGGCAAAATCAAGTTCAGAAATCTTCTCTGAAAATTAGATATTTTTATTTTACATGAATATACTTACAAATCCAAACTTGGTACTTGAACAGTTGTTCTCTGGAATTATTTGTCTTAATTACTATTTTAACAATCCTAATATAGGAATGAAAAGACATTCCCTTTTCTAGAATAAGCAAATGGAGTAAGCTAAAGCTGTCTACTAGAATTTGAAAGCATTATTATTGACGAAGCCATAAATGTTTGATGGTTTGTCTTTATCTTACAGATGTTGCTTTAATAGTTACATAAATATCAAACTTCAAACAGATCTGTTATACTGATTATACTTACTTGAAGAACTCAAGAAAACGATGTGTCGTAGCATGTCGAAGGTCCGTTCGCCTATTAATACGAGGGCTAATTGATATATTGTGAGCCTAGGTTTTATAGGATGAAGAAGGTATTCTGCTGATAGATTATCTTAAAAAAGGACAAACAATCAATGGCACATTCACGTCTTATACAGTTACGGCAAAATATTAAACTTACGCGCCGCGGAAAGCTCAATAGTTAAAGATTTGTTGTTCCATCAGGACAATACTCCTATCCACAAGTCTGTCATTGCCATGGCTGCCATTCATGATTGTGGCTTTAATTTGATTGATCATCTGCCTTATTCACCTGATCTTGCTCCATAAGACTTTCAACTATTCCAAAACTGAAAGCAGCTATTTCTGGCACCGATGATGACGCCATACTTGAAGTGGATGGCGTTCTTACCAGTCAAGATAAGGAGTTCTTTAAAAGTGGTATTGAGGCCCTTAAACATCGTTGGCAAAAGTGTAAAGATGCTGATGAGGATTATGTAGAAAATAGTGCAAAATGTCTGATAAAGTTCAAATGCACCAATATGAGGCTTACAACATATGAATCAGTCCTCGTAGTTCATCAGCATCAACGATGGTGGACATCATCCTGCTATTGCATTGATGTGTGCAAAACATTTGGTCATGGAAAAAATTCATTGAATTCAAGGATTTGTAAACACCAATGCAATCGCAAAATATGAATATCAATCCTTACATATATACCGTAGCTTTGAAATAAAAGCACTTAACACTTAGAATCCAATTCTATAGTAAGATATATTGATAACGTGCTCCCGATTTTAGAATAAGCCATAATAAGTTTTCAGATTTAGCATAAGTCTGACTTAGAGGTGAAAAGAGACTATTAAACGCAATAATTCCGCTTCATATTTAGATCTATTATATCTTTTACGCCAATCGATGGTCACCTGAAAACTTCATGACGATCTCAACTTCCTTCCTCCTCCGATCATTATGCTGTATTCATATTGCAGATGATAAGTTTTTGAAGATCAAGCTTAAACTACAATGTCTTCTCTCTGAGTCTAACTTAACCAAGCCGAAGGATATATTTGTGAGCGACTGACTTAGCCATATTGCAAACATTTTTGGACGATTCTGTGAAAATATATATAACATTTTTTCTGTTTATAAATGATGCTATTGAATTTGAAGACGTTTAACATTATTGTCTTCAAAAAAGGTAAAACCATCCAAAAACACAGACTTTTTGTTATACACAAAGTCGGCACAGTCCGTACGGCGACTTCGCATAGCATACAAAGCAGGTCGCCAAAACCGCAACGCTACGTTGACAGTCCTGATAAAGAGGATCGCAGTACCCACATCAAAGCACCAAAACAACTGGTCCGAAAACACAGAAAAGAAAAGCACAGCAAGAGACGTAAAAGAGACATACGACATAGAAACATAAAACACAAAACACAACACATACACCAACGAGACCAATGGGCAATCGGTGCCGACTTAGGATGGCCTTTGATCACGTAGGTTTGTTAAAACAAGAGGCCCAAGATAGTCATGGTCGCTCACCTGAAAACTACGTTAACTAACCATTTCAAATAATAAGAGGTTTATCAAAGAAAAAAAACTTGACTCCGGTGTGGAACCAAAAACAACAACACTTCTTAAGGCATATCTTTAGATCATCCTGATTCAGTTTGTCGATATGTGCTTCTGTTCTGAAGAAGTTTGTCAAAGGGTGGCACCACCTGTTGACGGCTCCGGACGAAATACTTACTTCAATATGACAAATATACAGTAAAAGAGTGTGAAAAATCATACATTTATTGAATTGTTTTACGAAATAGTGCAAAATTGTGCATTTCTGACTAAGTACGAAAAGACGTCAAAAAACATGTCAAAAATTGACTTCAGAGTGGAACCAAAAATAACAACACTTCTTAAGACAACTCTCTAGATCATCCTGATGCTTTCGGTTTGTCGATACTTGCTTCGGTTTGTCGATACTTGCTTCAAGTTTGTCAAAGGAGGATTAGCCCGTGACCTACTTTTAGCTGTGGTGGCGCCACCTAATGACGGATCCGGACGAACAACAACATGCATCGGTAGGGGACCATGAGTACCTCATACCTACCACTTTCATGAAAATCTGAGAAGTGGTTCTGGAAGAGAAGCCGAAAATGTAATAAAATCGCCCCCTCCCCTTTTCTTTTAAAATAAGAAAAAATTCATAAAAAAATATGATTTTAGCATAAAAAAACATATCAAAGGATTTATTAACTTAAGTATGACAAATTTTCAGTAAATGAGTTTGTAAAATCATACATTTATTGAGTTATTTAAAGAAATAGTGCAAAAATGTGCATTTCTGATTAACCCGTGACATGCTTTTGCCTGTGGTGGCGCCACCTATTGACTTATCTGAACGAAAAACAACAACACTTGTAGGGGACCATTAGTTCTTCATACCTACCAAGTTTCATAAAAATCCCTTCAGCTGTTCTGGAGAAGAAGACGAAAATGTCGAAAAGTTGACGACGGACAGACGCCGAATGGCACGCTCTGACAATAGTTCACTTGAGCTTCGTTCAGGTGAGCTATAAAAATCTTACAGCATTGTGAAGAAATTTATGGTAGCAACATTATACGACAAAAGATAAAATGATTCTTGAATAGTTAAAGGTACATGCAATTTGTCTCATGCAACAGGTTTTTTTTATGTGTTGATGTAAAGAAGATAGCTTGCGATGTGAGCGATGTGTCTTTGTGTTCTGCAAAACCCTCTTTCTCAAACTAAATTTGCATACTTTCAAAGCACGGAATGTTTTCCGTGCGCCCTTATATGCTTTTGATATTCATTTACATATTAATATCTTTGTTAAATGGGTCCATGTGTTTAGTTGTCTTCTTTTGTGTCGTCAGCTAACAATGAGGAGGCTATTGTTCACAACAATTGTTCTTCGCCTTCGAGGCCGCTGGATAACCGGACATATATGGGTTGTTCGCACATACAGTGGCGGATTCAAGGGGAATTTATTAGGCGTACCCCCCCCCCTAAAATTTGCAAATCATAGGTCAAATGATAATTTTCAATCTAAAAAGAGTTGAAGAAGATCCTGAGATCTTCAAGGAGTAAATATTAGTACATATTAAGTCCCTGTTAGTTAATATAATTGTAAAATGAAAATTTCTATTCTTTAATCAATTTCATTCACGCAAATGGGTCCTAAAAGGCTGAAATTCAAGAGCTTCAGGCCCGGATCCTCTTACCCTGTTCTACCCTGGACCCGCTGGGGACCTAGGCGGTCCCCAGACCCCTCACCAGTTTTACCCCCCCCCCTTAACTAAAAAGCTGGATGCCAGCATTTGTTACTAACGTGGCAAATAAAAACACTGTTAGTGACACCGGTTGCCCATTGGTCAGTTGGTTTATTCTATGCCTAGCTAGCTTCCACTCAATGGTTTCGGAATTGCATATGTTTCAGTTTTTTTTTTTCTTCTTTTGCTATGGATGCAGCAACTGAGTCCTTTTGAAGATTCTCTTCTTTATTCGACATTGAGAAACCCAGCCAGGAGAAAATAAAACAAGTAGTCGAAACAAAATTACTTTAAATTTCATATTTTTCTAGCAAAATCTTGATTGACAAATTCCCAGTTTAACCAAAAAAAAATAAGATTTCATGATGATCATGTTTTAACGGATTTGGGCTTCAATCATACTTTCACGAGGAAACAAAACTTTAAAGGGTATAATAAAATATGATAGCTCTATTTGGTACGTATATACCCTCTGGCAATTCTTCCTTTCAGAATCTTTTACGTGCACGCGTACTCCAAAAAGTGTAAATGATGTATTTAAATACATATGTCACTGCTTTATTTATCATCTTTGCAAATTACCCTTAACATAAGGATACAAGTGCCAAGTAGCAATTGGTGTAGTTATCCTGGATTACGTGCGCACAACCCTCTCACTTTTCCGATAACTAAGAGGTCTCGAGTAGTAGAATTTCCAGAAAATCTTAACTAGTCCATGGAAGCGGAAACCTTGACCTTAAGATATCTTGGCAATTTGTTGTTTTACTCTAATAACAAGTATATTGCAGTAAAATGTACCCTCGTTTATACAATGTTTTATAGCTTTGATAATAGAAATGTGTGGCCTTACAATCACCTAAACAATTGCAAATATGTAAAATGCATAATACATGAGATACTACGCAAAACAACACAAAAATAGTACAGTGGAAAAATTTGAAAACTTATCGAAATAATAGATAGGGAAATAATAGATAGGGGAGAAGATCGTAAAAAAAGATGACGTTACAACGCCAACAACGGAAAACATGTACATATTTTCTGATATCTCAAATCAATATGACTTTTTCCTGAATTTGTTATACTTTTGGCAAGTATGAATACCGGTATAATGAATAAAACCCATCAGAGGGTTACTTTTATCTAGAAATTACCACTTACAAGCGACTGTGAACACCAGATTCGAGTCTATCTTGAAAGACCCTGGTGTCACACCAGCAGATAAAGCCTCAAGTAACTACACATTTACTTGCAAAAAGTACTATTTCGACAGCCTTGTTAGAGAAATCGGTTTGAATTCGACACCTGGAAATTCTACTTACACCCCAATTAACCTTTCTGTCTCACAAATCAGCTCTCGCTTCCTTTGGCTTTGACAAAAACAATTTAGATTTACCATACTTATACTGTATACCTAAAATGCATAAAAAAATCCGTACAAACAACGTTTCATCGCTGATTCGTCTAAATGTTCAACCAAATCTTTATCGATCTTTCTCACCAAAGTTTTAACTGATATCGAATCTGGACTTCAAAAATATTGTTCGACAGTATATCGAAGCGGTGTTAACCAGAGAAATCGAAGGAACTTTTGGAACATCTGAAATCCACTCACTTCAGTAGAGTCCATTCGATCAATGTCTTTGATGTTTCGGCACTGTACACAACAATCCCATATTCCAAATTGAAAGAAGGACTCGCAAAAATTATAAGTAATGCATTTACAAGCTAGAAGGAAATCGCAAATATAAACTTATTGTCGTTAACTATGACAAAACCTACCTTTTAAAAGAAAAGTCCGATTCTAAAAATAAATACACTGAAACAGATAGTATTCAGATTTCAAACTTCCTGATCGACAACATTTTTGTGGTGTTTGGAGGAAAGGTTGCCCGGCGTCGGAATTCCAATGGGAACAAATTGTGTCCAAGTCCTTGTCGACATTTTTCTTAACTCGTACGAAACTGAATTAATTCAATCTTTAGTCTATGAAGGGAAAAGATACTTAGCTTCTAACTTTAACTTCACTTACAGATATATAGACGATGTGGTGTCCATCAATAATCCAAAATTCGCGGATTACCTTAGCAGATTCTATCCTTCGGAGCTTGAGGTCAAAGAAACTACAGAAACAAATAATTCAGCATCCTATTTGGGCATAATGTTGTCCTACGACACCGATGGTCACATGAACACCTCACTTTATGACAAACGTGACGACTTCAATTCAATTTCAGCATCTCAAACTTTCCTTTTTTGAGTAGTAACATCCCTTCATCGCCTGCTTATGGCGTGTTCATATCTCAGTTGATACGCTATGCCAGAGCAAGTATCAAATATACAGATTTTGTTCTTTTCAGATAAGCTTCTTGGTCAGGGGTACGTTTGTGGCTAACATGATACGGGGAACTCGTCATACATCATGTCCCACTGTCCAGAATGGTGGATGATAGTCTGTCGTATACTATCTTAACCACCCAACCACTGGATGTACTTGTATCTTCGGAAATGGAAGTAACCGAATGTGACAATTCCGCCGAATTGAAGCGACGGGTGCTGCATGCAAGCAGGAGATGCTGACTCTCCTGGGCACCTGGTCTCACTCCCATATTGGGAGTTCGCTTCTTTTCATGTGGTGGAGGTTTTTGTTTGTTTGCTTCGGGCTCTGTTTTATCCTGATTTTGCATGCCTTCGGTTCGAGATTTCTGAATTATCGATTTTGTGCTGTATATTGGAATATGGTCATTAATTGTCATCCGTATTTGTCATCCTTAATGTTTTATCGCAATACACATTTGAATTTTGATAGTCTAAGCATTTCAAGAGATATACCCAATGTTAATGTAGTTGAAATGTAGGTCAAACTCAATGTTCGAGGTCACAAACTTAACAAGGACCATGGATAAAAAGAGCCATTTTTTCTCACAACCAGACAAAGCAAAGACCACACAAATGTTTTAACCCTTGGTAAAGTTTTTCGCACTCCCTGCTAATCCTTCCAAGCTAAATATAGCAGTAAGTGTTCAAACCATTGTTAACAGCAAGCCATAATCAATTCTTTTTATCAGTAGATAATAATATTTTACTGATTAATTTCAACTCTAATCTATATCATCAAAATGTCACATTTCTAAAATTGTACCTTGAAATTGAATAGCACATGCATGAACGAGGGCTGATTTATACGTTGTGAGCCTCGTATTGATTCTTTTATTCTCTGACTATATAAGGCCATGTATCCAATGACTGGCCTCATTTCGTCAATTTAAATGGACGAGGTAACACTCTAAAGTAAACAAGACAAGTTACTCTTGCAAAGTGGACAAAATCAGTGAAAAGGCAATGATCCAATATATGCATAAAGAACGTTTAACACCTAAGGATATCAATAATGATATGGCAACAACGCAAGGGAAAGATGCCCATTCATATGCTACAGTGAAAAGGTGGGTGGCAGAATTTAAGCGCAGCAGACAGAGCCTTGAGGATGACCCCCGTCCTGGAAGGCCTGTCACTGTTGCAACTCCAGAGATGATCAAAGACTGACAGACGAGTTACAGAAAGATATATAGCCAGTACAGGTGGCATTTCACAGGATTCTGACTGAAGATCTTGATATGAGAAAGCTTTCGGCCCGTTGGGTACCAAGACTTCTGACAGTTGATCAGAGGCACGCCAGGCACACTTTATCGCAAGCTAATATTAACCTTTTTGAGGGAGATCCTATAACTTTCAAAAATTTGCCACTATGGATGAAACATGGGTCCATTATTTTACCCCTTAGGCTAAACAAAAGTGGAAACAGTGGAAGCACCCTGGCTCACCTCAGCAAAAGATGGCAAAGACTGTTTCTTCAGCTGGGAATGTTATGTCTCGTTTTTTTGGATGCAGAAGGTATTCTGCTTATTGATTATCTCCAAAAAGAATAAACAATCAATGGTACATACTATTCTTCACTTCTGACAGTTACAGGAAAAATTAAACTTAAGCACTGCGGAAAACTCACTAGAGGTGTGTTGTTCCATGTTGAGGATAATGCTCCTGATCACAAGTCTGTCACTGCCATGGCTGCCATTCATGATTGTGGCTTTAATTTGATTGAGCATCTGCCTTATTCACCTGATCTTGCTCCATCAGACTTTCAACTATTCCAAAACTGATAGCAGCTATTTCTGGCACCCACTTTCAGTCCAATGATGACGTCATACTTGCAGTGGATGGCTTTCTAAACAGTCAAGATTAGGGGTTCTTTAAAAGTGGTATAGAAGCCCTGATAAAATTCAAATCCTTCAAAACGAGGCTCACAACATATATTGCATCAATCAGCCCTCTTACTCCATTCATTAAGACAAAATTATCCTCTCTCATCCTGCTCAAGTGATGTTCCCAATGGTGTATTGACAGACATATATACTATAACACTAACAAAGCCATTAAGGGCAGGATTATAAAGTCTCTGTCATACAAGTCTTTATTATGACCCTATAGCATGTGTATGAAATCTCTTCATTGAAAGCATCAAACTTTATCAATTCAGATAAAGTTATGTAGACCGAGTTTTGATGTAGATATTTACATGTACTCAAAACTACAATAAAGTTTGAACTTGAAATTCATCCTTGAAAAATCAAAGTTTTTATGACTTTTTCTCTCAGGATCCTTTATTTGCATATGAAATATGAATCTAGTCCTTGAAAACCACTTAATAATTCATAAGAAACAAAGCTCTACCTTGAAAACTTGTACCGGAACCAAAATATTAATATTTTATCAAGATCTTTTACTTATAGCCTTGAAAGCTCAAAACTGATATGCATGCTCCTCTCATAATTCTGTATTATTTAATATGAAATATCAAAGCTCTACCCTGAAAACAGCTCAGGTTATTGCACCATGCCCTACATGTATTCAAATTCAAACACACTCATGCAATACAGCATTTCAATCACTTTATTATTTATTTTGCAGTTATTTGACACTATCATATTGCACTATTTGTTCCTTCAGATGAGATGCCATATTAAGCACCAAATTGTCAATACTGATCAGTACACATACAGTGTAGCTCCCTCAGCTTGGGCACCACATCATACCATGGGAGTCTGGTAGGTCTTTATAAGGCACATCCCAAATCCAGGGGGTGTCTGTAATACAAATAACCATTTCACGTTTAAAATACAAACTTACAATTACTTTATATTGGCAACACAGTAAATAATAACCTTTTTATAATGGCTACACAAAAACTGAATACACTGAATGAACATGTAAGTACATGTATATGTACATCATTCATTAAAATCTAACATCCATAGCATACATGTTTTTGTAAATTGCATATGCACATTTCTTATAAGATTCAATAGAATTGGAAATTACCTTTGGATTCATAGGTCCTCAGTGGAAAATCATACGGCAATGCTAAGGTCTTGTTATCTTCTAGTTTGTCAATATCACTGGTGCATTGAAAGGAAGTCATCTCGTCATCCTGTATCAATCAAACACAACGTCTTCATAAATAGATATTGACGATTCACTATGGGTAAAAAGTTGTTTCGTAATAAAATCGACTTTCTAGGCATCGTTCTATGGTTTTATAGAATGTGAATTTAGCTTCATTATTATATGTTCAGAATTAAAACTTTTAAGTTAATATACATGTAAATAACATAACATGAAATTCTATTACAAGTAATTTTAAATGAAGAGCAGAGAAAGAACCCAAGTGCTGCCATGTTTCACAAGCATCACAAAAACCATCTTTAGAGCTCTCAGACTTCATGCTGCAACCCTGACCTTTCAGATATGACCTTGGTTAAATGTCAATTAGCGCAGGGTGAAAATTCTGTGAAATACTGAAATATGGTCCAAAAGACACATACATTGCTGTTGAAATTTTTGCAGAACTAAGCATTGTGACTTCCCAGATGTGATCTTGGTTCAATTTCATGACACTCTCTAAGAACAAGGTCAAAATTCTGTGAAATATAATTCAAGTATTTGTTGGGTTAAAAATTTTTTAAATAATATGAATATAAACATGATAAAACCTAGGCAATACAAAGCGTAGCATCCCCTCACACAGCATGTAAATTAATGTGCTCACTCAGGCTGTATACAAGGATCTTAACTGTTTCCAATCTCTTACCTTTACCTATGACTGTGAATCAATAGGGCTATTCCTTCCGTCATGAGCAAGAAGTGTATGAAGTTTGGAAAAGATCCAAACAAAATTGTGCCCTCTAGGCTGTATACAAGGATCTTAACTATTTCAACAATGACTTTAACTATTTCCAATCTGTGACCTTGACCTATGACCTTGAAAATCAATAGGATTCTTCCTCTTGCCATAAGGAATAAGTGAATGAAGTTTCTTCAAGATCCTATCAAAACTGTATCCTCTAGGCTGTGTACAAGGATTTTAGCCATTTCCAATCAGTGACCTATGACCTTGAAAATCAATAGGGTTCTTCCTCTTGCCATAAGGAATAGGTGTATGAATGTTTGGCCAAGATCCGATCAAAACTTGTGTCCTCTAGGCTGTATACAAAAGTGTGACATACACACTTACATACAAACAATGGAGTAACTATATCCCCTGATGGGGATAATAAGAGAAAATTGACCTGAAAGAGGTTTTGATATATATGATATATTATGTACTTAAAGTGACCTTGACCTTGCAGACATACTGTATGGATGACTTTATCTATCTTTAAGTCCCTCAAAAACAACTCTATGAAATATGATTAAAATTCATGTTAAAGGTTGATTTACAGACAGACAAGGTGGCTCCTATAAATTATTTATATTGCAATCCTCCCCCCCCCCCCCATTTTCAAAAGAACAATAGTAAACATGTATACAAATTGAATCTTTGAGGAATACAGAGTTATTTCCCATATGAGATGATATATGACATAAAGTCATTGTGTGGTCATGAAAATGGTATGGTAAAATCAATTTTATACTGTGATTTCAAAAAGTTTAAGGACCATTTCCATAAAATGGGTAGGTTCACTATCTCCCAAAATTGGCCCTAAATTTTTGCGAAAAATAATTTTATGAAAATTATGATTCAGCATCTCTTATATTTATCTCAAATGCCTGCCGTAATTGAAAGTAAATTATTTTTCATTATCAAAACATGACGTGCATTAGTTATGACGTCACATTTTGACGTCATTTGCTCTGCATGACAGAAAATGAAGGAAAATCCCCATATTTTTTGCATTAATCTTTACAACATAAATTTTATGTAGATCAAAAGATAAATTGCAAATTTAACTTTTTATATGATAATTACTTGAGGTGAGGTCTGGCGCCCTACTTATTTTCATAAATTTTGACCAGAATTATGCCAATATCTTGCGATTTTTCAGCATTTTACAACTTTAAGGTTCACACCCTTTCCAAAACACCCCCAAAACACTATTAAACATCACAGGTTAAGTTTAATTGATTTTATTGGTAGAGAACAATGTAATGTATAGTATTTTAATGAAAAAAGTACATGTATATGTCAACGAGCTTCCAATGGATTTATGACCTTCCAAAGAAGTACATGTCCATTTTTTCTTGAATTTTCCCCAAATTTGCATCATATCATCAATAGACCCCTGTTATTTTAAACCTGATGCATGAGTGTATATGGTCATTCTTTAAATAACGAAAGAAGGTCTAAAACAAATAAAAAATAGAAAATATATCAATGCTGGTACGTCAAATTCTATGAAATAGTAAATATTATACCATTTTAGGCTCTATTCTTGACGTTTAGAGTCCAACCAGTAAATGACGGGTTTAAGTACTTTGTTAACATGCCAATGAGCGGGAAAATTGCTATCATAATCTAAGTTAACATATTTTTCGAAAATAAAAATAAATGTAGCAATCAAAATTTTAAGTTTGATACAAAATTATGACCTCACCCCCTCCAGATTTTGTTACAAAATGCAGGCAAGAGATCCCCTCGGTGCTCTATTTGGATTTATATCTCCTGAACCGTTCATCTAAATTACTCCATTTTTCATCTATATATCAATTGGAAATAGAACTGATCAAAAAGTGAATTTTGTAACCTATTTTATTATATCTAACCATTATATCAGTAATATTAACGCCTGCAACGGTTTTAAGCAAATGACGTCACGTGATGTATTTGGCCATTTGAACGTCAAATCAAGTTGATAAAGAAAAAGAACGGTCCCGAATGGAATGGGGCGATGAAATCTTATGAATAGAATTATAAATGAAAAGAATGTATTCTGACAAATGAATACGCAAAGAACATTACTAATACTTGTATGTAAGTTCAATCAAACATTATATATATTATATATCCATTGGTTTTGGATGGGGAGCAAAGCCAGGAAGGGCTCAAATCGGCCTTGTGACAGAATATCTTTTTGAAATGATTTTTTTTTAATTCATATATTTATGAAACATAGTGTAATCAAAGATTACGAAGCTCACCTCGCGGCAGCAAAGTTCAATTAAAACATATCTCTAAGTACATGTATAATAAGAAAATCACTCAAGTGAAAAAAAGTAGGTCAAGGTCATTTTAATGAAAGCTTGATCAAAGATACATCCAATATGCAAGTTTGGTACATGTAGCACTTGTACTTTGCTCAATATTGGCCTTTAAATGCAAAATCACTCAAGCAGAAAAAGTAGGTCAAGGTCATTTTATGAAAGTTTGATCAAAGATACATCCAATATGCAAGTTTGGTACATGTAGCACTTATACTTTGCTCAATATTGGCCTTTAAAGGCAAAATCACTCAAGCGGAAAAAGTAGGTCAAGGTCATTTTATGAAAGAATGATCAAAGATACATCCAATATGCAAGTTTGGTACATGTAGCACCTATACTTTGCTCAATATTGGCCTTTAAAGGCAAAATCACTCAAGTGGAAAAAGTAGGTCAAGGTCATTTTTTGAAAGTTTGATCAAAGATACATCCAATATGCAAGTTTGGTACATGTAGCACTTATACTTTGCTCAATATTGGCCTTTAAAGGCAAAATCACTCGAGTGGAAAAAGTAGGTCAAGGTCATTTTATGAAAGTTTGATCAAAGATACATCCAATATGCAAGTTTGGTACATGTAGCACTTATACTTTGCTCAATATTTGCCTTTAAAGGCAAAATCACTCGAGTGGAAAAAGTAGGTCAAGGTCATTTTATGAAAGTTTGATCAAAGATACATCCAATATGCAAGTTTGGTACATGTAGCACTTATACTTTGCTCAATATTGGCCTTATAAGGCAAAATCACTCAAGCGGAAAAAGTAGGTCAGATGCTGCATCCGATGCGTGGGTTCACCTCAGCATCTCAAGATGAATCACTTGTGCAAGTTTGGTTACTGTAGCATCAGTACTTTGTCAGATACTGAACTACCCCAAAAACTTTAACCAGACATTGACAAAGTCATTCAACCGGAAAATGTAGGTCAGATGCTGCATCCGATGCATGGGTTCAACTCAGCATCCCAAGATGAATCACTTGTGCAAGTTTGGTCACTGTAGCATCAGTACTTTGTCAGATACTGAGTTGCCCAAAAACTTTAACCGGACGCGGACAGGGACGGGGATGCGGACGCCGGGGTTATAGCATAAGCTCATCTCAACTTCGTCGAGGTGAGCTAAAAATCATATCTATTTCCGCATGACATCTGTTTTCTTCTACAAAAGGGTAAACAATAGCACGAACAACGTCGTTTTGAACCAGGACATCGCCTTATAATTGCTCGGCGTTTTGAAACCTATTTGTCATATACATGTATAAGAATCTGGGTTTCAAAACAGAAAACATTTAAAAGGATTTTTTTTAACCAAACCCCCCCCCCCCCCCCCAAAAAAAAAAAATCCATATAGACAATGTAAAATGCAATTAACTGACTTATATCAGTAAAACAATGCTGCAACTGAGTTCTATCTTCGATTAATATTATAAACATTCCATACCCCCCTTTTTTACTGATCTACTTGCACATATTTCATTATAGTCGTTAGATGTCAAATTCTTTCCTGACTGCAAAATAATTTTAGTGTACAATGTAAGATGATAAAAACAGTTTTCTTTGCATTTACAGATTTATGGAGATCATATAATGTAAGTCGGCATACGTCTTTTTTTCATCAAACATGCTGGGCTATTCAGCATTATGGCATCCAACGTGGGTCAAGGTCATTCTCAAGGTCAGTGTGACTTGTTCAGGATCAAATATCCTTTAGGTAATTTTAAAATATGTATGTACTTTCCATTCCTATATCTAACGTATAGCGGTAATAATAATTCACTGCCGGGGAGAAGGTTTAGGCAATAATTATGAAATCATTGATTTATATCAGGTCCATGAATATTCGCATTGTAAGAAAAGGAGAAAAACAAATAATGTAAAAAAAAAAAAAAACTTTTTCAAAAGGAGGATTCACTTTGAGAAGATTTAACTTATAGTACTACATGTATGTCATTTGTCAAGAACATTCTTCTGTTCGATAGATTCAAAATAAAATTATTACGGTTATAATAAATGGCGAATCTTACACATAGCGGAGAGAAATTGCAACGTAACTGCAACACCCCCTTGCCCTTATCGTGATGCTTGCTGTTCTAAATATCACTACTCCTAGATATTTAGACATTTTGCGACAAATCCCGTATGTAAACTAAGGAGTAAATGTACAATTTTTTTAGATGTAGCTCATTCAAACCCCACGTGTAAAAAAAAGCATCACACACATTTCACTTAGATTTGGCTTGATTTAACCCTGCTTATAGATCAAACGGTTGTTTATAAATAAAACAAGCATAAAATTATTCTTTCGTGATTTTCTCGTAGAGATGACGGCGAGCGGCAGAATGCGCTGTCAGCCTTTTCACTGAATGAACATACATGTACCCATCAAAGAATTGTTTTACATCAATTTTTGATAAAGATTCAAAGGAAAATGATAGAAGTCCCAATTTAATCAAAATGCAGCAGTTTTATTTAGCACAATCCCTAAAATACTAGTTCATGTTTCAGGACGTAGGTGAGTCAGCGTCAAATAATAAGAGTGCCAATGCAATTTTGGCGCGTTTTTCGTGACGTCATAGATAACGTGACGTCGATTTTGGCGACGAGAGAGACTCTGAAGTGATTTGTTGTTCAGATGGTGTATCCTTGAACCTTAAGCCGATTTTGAAACCATATCTTTTGGTGCATTGCACGTAAATTAAAATATTTATTTGGTATTTCAATCAACCAAACATTTAACTTCCTTGGTATGAAATACATGTACAATCGAAATCTAAAACATTTCAAAATTAGGGCCGATTTTCTATGTTACCGAACCTGCTCCTTTGATGACGTCACAATTAGTCTACAGGAGAAACTGCTCCAAACTGGAATTCAACTCTGGTTTTCAAAAATACTGAAATAAGTTATACCATCTCTAAGAAATAACATTGATCTGACTATACTTACAAAAAGGTGAGGCAGGAAGAGTACACCTAATTCGTAAGATCTTATCATAAGTTGTGTCCCTTTCTTTTCCAGTGCACCCCAAGCTGCTTTGGATAGGTTTGAGCTACATAATATACATGTGATATTAGGAAACAGATTTACATGTACATGTACATGTATACGATTTCCTTTTAATGCTGAATAAAATTCACGTACTCATGTACTCTATTCTTTTTGGTTGTAATTTTTTACCATAAAATTATACATGTATTTATGCTTTTTCATAAGAATAAAATGTATATATTTGCAAACCAGATGGCTTACTTAAATTCATTTATTAAATAATTTTCACATCCAATTCTAATAGAAACGTATGCAATAATTTCTGTGTCAGTTTTTGTTTACATCTTACAAATTACAATGTCAACGTCACCTTGTAACAAGGAACCAAGCTGTTTTGTCCCATGTCGGAGCCAATCTACAGTACGTCTTTATATGGGGCATGGCACGACTTCTCTGTCTACCTGATGACTTCCACTGACTATAATAAATAAAATAAACATGAATTTATAATAAAACAAGTGCACGAAACACAATGTGGCATAGAATTTTCCTGGGTATTGTATGTACATGTACACTGTATTTCAATACAATGACCATAAAATGTGGAAGTGTAACAATGAGACCTTCAAAAGTAAATGCTTTAAATTGTCTCCACTTTTTGGAGAAGTGAGGGCACATTACCATGAAGCCCCTGTCAGCGTCTTTGTCAGTACATGTATGTATGGTATGTCAAAGGTCAAGGTCATGAGACAAAAAAAAATGGAACCTTAAGAAAGTTTTTCTCAAAAAGATCAACATGCGAAATATGAAAGCCCACCTTTTTACTGTTTAAAAGTAATGGCCAAAGTGAAACTTTTTTAGAACAAAAATATAGAAACAGAGAGGCTGTATGACCTCGTACCTCAAACTAAAAGGGCATGACAACAAAGTGGTCAAGTACAAATGTAGTCATCAAACATGACATCAGAATGGTCAGATCAAAAGTATTCATTACTACCACAGTCATTTTTCTTCACTGTTGCTTCAGTTTTAGTATTTTAATGGGCTGCAATATATTTTGATAATAAAATATTCTTGATGAAAGTTTATATTCCAAAGGATAACATTTAGACAATATGGCCAGGATGAAGTATCACACTAATGATTTGAGTACAATGGATCATGGTCAGAATCATTTTGGCCAAATGATTGACACAGAGAGGTAGGAATCCTACATGTGGAAGTCAATATATACATGTACATGTTCTTTCAAGCTAATGAAAGACAATGTTGAATTTCCTTATCTATTTACATGTACTTACTGGAAGAAACTGGTAAGATAAGGCTGTTTAACTGCCACTTTGATGCTGTAAGGTATTGACCCTCCTGCTGGGTAGCCTTCTAAGCTTGTCCTTACATTGTCTTTTGTTGGAAAAATCTAAACAAGACAAAAATTTTTTTTTTTCTAACAATCATTAGGATTCATTCTCTTCTTTTAGAAATCATTTATTAAATATTGTACATTGCTCCATACAGTTTTAACTTCTTTTCAAAGAAAAAATAAATCTTACTAATTTGAGATCAATTTTGGACAGTGGTACAATACTGGTCCCTTTACTGGTAGCCAAAGACTGTAGGAATTCTGTGCACAACCATGTGTCCTTACTAGGTCCGAGGGAACCTATACTGGAGAACTGGCCAATCACTGGCCACCTGCCAACCATTTCTTTTGACGGCCCATTTTCGTAGAGTATTTTCCTTAACCTCATATGGCCAAATAGATGTTTTCTATCCCCAGTGTGACGTCCAGGGGAGGAACCTATGATGAACACCCTATAAGTGTTACATACACCAATGTCAATATATGGAATAGATGATTATCATGTAATCAAGTAAATCAGACATAATAAAATCTGTGAATGTATCTACTGTGATACATGTATCACGTTAGTAGGCTTACAAGTGGTTTTTGACCACAAAAATAGGGATTTTTATGGGCCCAATCTCATGAAAAACAGGGCATTATAGGGCAAATCTAATTTAATATAGGGAATTATAGGGTCTTCGTCAATACATGTACTACATGTAAATCGTATTCAAAACTGAAAGTATGTTTTGCATTCCTTAATGTCTAAGGCACAGTAACTTTTATGTTTGTATTAAGAGAAATTTTCTAGGATGTACAGCAGTATTTCATGCCTATTATTAAATTTAGAGGATATATTGAACATTAGCAAGATTTTGCTACCAATGAAATCTTAAATTACAGGGACAATACTGTTTTTTCATTTGCGGTGTCTTAAGTTCGCAAATAAGAGTTGGTTGACTAGTTCCCAGCGTTTTATGTTCGCAAGTTTGTTTGTATCAGAAAAAAAACTTTCATTAAAAAAGTCAATCTCCTAAACTTCCAACTTCATAATCTGTCAAAAAACCCTTATTGCTCATAAGGTAATTGATTGTTTACTTCTTCAGTTACTTAATTAACACAAGCGTTCCGTCAGGTATAACGTCGTCCAAACAAACTAATTATGTGCAATGAGTGAAACACTTTCATATAAATCCAATTGTACCGTCTTGTAAAGTTTGCTTTAGAAAAACATTTTAAATACAGGATATACAATTATTCATTTGAAAAGTCTACATGTATATTAATGCATACATACGCACAGTACAAATACAAAAAATATTTGCAACGTTTTAAGTTCGAGAATCGGGTGACGTCGTGAATATCGTGATAATAAAACGCCCGCGAAAAAAGGACGGTTTACAGTATAGGGAAAAGGGTCTTTTTAGCCAAAATATAGGGATAATAGGGCACATCCAAAAATATAGGTACAGTTTACTCTCGTTTACTCAAACTCGGATAACTCGAATTTCTGCCTAACTCGAACCTTTTTTAAAAGTCCCGTTTTTATTCCATTGGTTTCTATGCATTTTTACTCCTGATAGCTCAAATTCCGAAAACTCGAACTTTTCGATAAGTCGAACTAATTTTTAGGTCCCATAACTCATTTTACAATGAAAATTCACCTCGGTAAGTCGAACCACAAAAAAATCTTAATTCCTTAACAAAAATCAAGTGATTATAAGGAAATAGGTGCAGAGTTAATTTATACTTTCTTTCTATAGAGTTGCATTACGTACATTAAACGTAGCTTGGTTGTTAAAAGAACGTATGTGAACGGTGATAGAGAAAGGGACATCAGTCTTATTAAAAATCAAGTGTTGGTCATGTACTCAGTAAGTCGAACTCCTTCTTATGGTCCCTTTAAGTTCGACTTATCGAGAGAAGACTGTACATGTATTTCATAGGAAATATAGGGCTGCTTGAATGCCTGCGACAGAAAACATGACAGTGCATCAAGAGATCAAGATGAAACATGAAATCTCATACAATAAAATATTTTAATGTGATGTCTGGTGTCTTTAAAAGTATATCATCTAGGTTGAGTGCAATCACAACCACTACTTGGAAACTGGACCATTTAGATAAAATTCTCTAAAGAAGGTAGCATAAAATCATTATATACTCTATGTATATATAAGAATCCAATTATAATCGATTATCAATCGAAAGGCTTTCCAATTAATTGATTTTGATTATTTCATCCGATTCCCAACACTAGGAAGACTACACAAATTGAAGACTTATAATGCTAAATCAAGTACCTCTTATAGACAATAATGGAAACCAGTCGAGAGTGCTATTTCATAATTATGCTTATACATGTATGTTAATTTACCCTTTTCTCTTAAGATTTGGCTGCATTAAAATAAGTAATTTGGAGAAAGTTCCTTAAATTACCTGGCACTAGACATATCATGTTGTTTTAAATGGTCTATCCATTCTTTGAGTTGGTAAGCTTTGTAAGAGGAAACATACTCTAAAAGATCCCTTTTAAATCGGGTAGGGGAATCCCCTTTTTTCTCTGAAGGTTCTGTCAGTTTGGGAAACTTCTGAGAAATCCACATTCTACAAGTAAATAATTTGTTTGAATGTATGAAAACTCTTTGGCATTGAAAATTATAACATGAACATTGTATGCACACAGATATGTCTACTTAAATCTTCAAAAAATGACACAAAAATAATCATTTTCAGTGAAACAGTCGAAAATGTTCATAGATCATTTTCACATAACTGTAAGACTTGCATTTTAGACACGCGAAGACTGGACAACACAACTTTTCTATGACATCATAATGTCATCTGTAACGATGTCACAATAAAACTTTATGTCAAATGTTGTGATGTCAGGTCTTGGACTGTTAAAATGCCAGCCTACTGCGGCAAAGTGAAAATCGTCTATTCATGTACACATAAAATATCTAATAAAGACATGTCACACTATTTTCGACAAGTTGGTCATGTCCTACCTTTGACCAAAAAAAAAATGTACTTCAAAAGTATTTTCTTTCAGATTACTGAAAATGTGTATATTTTCGCTGGGGGGAAATTTTCCCGAAATAACCAGCAGCAGGACCTGTTGGGGTAATTTTGGCAAAATCGAGAATATTCCCTTCATTCTTTTTACTCATAATTTTCACGGGGGGGTTATTTTCGCGATTATAATACAATCCTGAAAAGCATGAAAATTGGCCCTTCCGAAAGCGGGGAAAATTGAGAAATTCCATGACGTCACAATACAATTTCAATGTTTGACCGAGGTTCAAAGCTTGTTTGTCCGAGGTAAAAGCATTGTGACATCATGACATTTTGAATTTATTCCCGCAATCGGAAGGGTCAATTACCCTCACTTAGAAATTTCCACGTTTACAGTATACATTTACGAATATAGAATCTGTACAGGAGTAAATAGAGTTGTGTTTAGTAAACAGATTGATGTACATGTACTACATTAAAATCAATTTTTTTCATTTCCTGCAAATCATATTACATGTATTTGTTCATGTACTAACCCCTGTGTTTTCTGGTACCAATCTCTCTCTACCAAGTTTGATGTGTGTATTACAATTCTCATGCCATCATCATAGAGCAGGAACATCATTTTCCTGGAGAAGAAATATTATATTCAATACACAGCAATTGCTGAGTTTTGTTTTAATTTACATTGAGAAAGATCACAAAGACATATTGATGTACATTTGGAATTCATAAAAAAAATACATGTATATACATTTTACATAAATTGATATAGATGAAAGCAAGTCTTAATCCTATATATTGAATATCGAAAACTGTGTGCCGTATCAACTGAAGACTTACGTGTGATGTGTACCCCAAGGACTGTCCAACTTTGCCTAAAGAATTAAACCACAGAATATACTAAATGATTTAAGTTGTTATTTGAAGATAATGCAAAAATAAAGATTCAATGGAGTATCAATGAGCTACATCCAATCATAGATTCAAAATTAATGTCAGTCTGCATCAAAATCTGAATTTCAAACTTCAAATCAGGATAAAGTTTATATCATCATACTGAGACAGTGAAAGTTCATGTATAATTTTGAAATAAAACTTAAAAGTTATGGAACAAAACAGAAAAATTAAAGAAAATATTACATGATGATAAGTATACCTGACAAAATTTGATATTTGTGTGTTTTACAGCTTCAGCCTCTAATCCTGCCTTATTACTGCCTTGAAATCCATGGACGCACAGTAAAGGCTTACTCCTGACAACAAAAATATTATTCTCACTTTATACATGTTTCTCTGTTAACTAGTTAGAACTATTGTAATACATGTATTATTCCTTATTTTCGAAAAACAGAGTTACTTATCATTTCTGACGGTATCTGACGTAGACTAATTGTGATGTCATCAAATTCTATGGAAACGATCCTAAAACTCTGTGAAATGATGGTATAAAATTGGCTTTATCATACCATTTTCATGACGTCATAATAGTTTTATGTCAGTTACCGCTCAAATGGCAGATAACTCTGTTTTCCGCAAGGACTCAATATACATTTGTATCAATTTTTTCAATGCATAAAATCACCCATTTATTTGGGGTGAAACAATATGCCAAAAGTGAATCACGATATATTGCGATATTCATTTGATGTATTGCGATATATTGTTTCTTTTCATATTAAATTTTTTTTATATAAAATCAGATTACTCTTTGTATGTTTTTCCATACTGTTCATATTTTCTTATTGGAGTTCAATTTGAATTTCAACTTGAACTTCAATTTCACATTGTACGTCAATGTCATTTGCTTGAAAGAAACACACAGAAGTCATTGAATCATTTTGCTTGCTTTGTCATAATTATTCATTGCAACTGCGAGCGATGTGGAATATGGTTCGCTTATTTTCAATTAAACTGACTAAAATCTACTGTAAGTACATTGTAATTTAATAATTTCTTCATATAATTAATAAGGGTTCGATATACATGTATTGCAATACACATTTAGTATCATGATACGATGTAAACTTATCAAATATCGCAATATATGTATATCGATATATCAATATATTGTACATCCCTACCGTTTATGTATCGGATACAATTTTTTTCCCAAATACATTTGTACAAATTTATGTCCACAGTTGGTCTTCCCAGACATCTACTGGTACATAATCAAAGTAATTTTGATTTTTCTTGAAAAAGCTTTCTGACCAAACAGAAAGTTATCAAATTTAAAACTTTTATTCTTGATCAATTTTAAAGTGCAGTCAATCACAGAATGGTTTTCATATAATATTTTATTTTGGTTTTTATACATGTATGTTAATTTCTCTAAGACCAAGATCTATCCTTAAAATCATGGTTTAAATATCTTCTTTGAAATTACAGTTTCATCACACTGAGACAAACATTGCTCACCTGAAAGGTTCTGGATACTGCTGAATCAACCATGGAATTTCAAACATGTAGTTAAACTGAAATAATGAAGATAAATATTATAAGACACCGTCAATAACTAAATTGTCATCTTGTTTCTATTCAAGTTCCTGCCACTTTGAAAAATAGAGAATACAATTTTCAAATTACTAAGATTTAACAGTAACAGGGTGATATTTTTGAATGCAGTCCATGTGACTGTCAAGATCTTTTAAAAAAAATGTAATTTATTTTAATGGAAATGATTTTTAAAGTATCGAATTTATTGACTTTGTATGGATATATACATGTAGTTTCATTTTCTTCATCATCAGTATCATAAGAAAAAATAGCTTGGGGTATCTTAAACAAGAGTACCACAAATTGTACACTGAGTTTCTTGACTATTCTAGAACCATGACCTCAAGTTTTCACTAGCTGTCAATGAGCAGGTCTTCCTTTTACCATAGTTGTAAGTTTGAATATCCTAAAGGTATAGATTCAGTCTACATCCTACCCTACGAAAGATTTTACTGGCTCTGTTGGTTCTATTGGCTGTGACCTTGAAATCTGACCTTCAAAACCAATAGGGTTCTTCCCCTTGTCATTGCGATCCTTGTCGAAAATATGAAGCTTCGAAGGACTATGGCTTTGTTCTATTTCTTGACCACAAGGGCATGGGGACGTCCCAGATGGATGTGCATGTCATTTCATATTACATGTAGTATGAAAACATTATCGGGTACTATCACAAACATATACAATTGACCCTTCCGAACGATGGAAAAAAATTGAGAAATTCCATGACGTCACAATGTAATTTCGATGTTCGACCGAGGTTCGAAGCTTGTTTGTCCGAGGTAAAAGCATTGTGACATCATGAATTTTTGCATTTTTTTCCCGCAATCGGAAGGGTCAATTGTAATACATGTACATACCTGACAGGAAGCTTTGAGATTCCCCATACTTGAAGACAGAATATCTGAAGCAGAAAGATTTTTTAATAACTTTTCTGAATTTAAAATACAACAGACGTAGTTGTAAATTACCTGAATATCAACATTGTCACTGCTGTATAGTACATCATATACACATACATGTACATGTAATAAATGACTGCACAAGGGTTATCTTCATATACATGTACATGTTTATCAAAACAATTTAACACAAAAATAAAACCTATAAACTTAAGATAAAAGATTATTTTCCGGAGAGTTTTTTTATCCATGAAAGTGCAAGATTTTTTTAATACCTCATTTCACTCTGGTAGTTACAAAACTTAAAAATCTTTATTTCAGACTTGAGGGGCCAACTTGACTTGTTAGAGATGAATCTGCAAATTCTTGCAAACAATGAGTAATTGCATACTGTACTTTTTATATCCATAGTGTAGAAGTTATTGAACTTTTGTGGAATGCCATGTACTCTTGTAAGGAAGAAGCTGATTGGTTGAGCATTTTCAAAGACTTCTATTGGACTAGCATGTGATGAGACAGATCTTTGTTTCTTCAATGGCGAAGATGAAGTAGATGACTCTCCAGAGCCATTGTCTGAAAAATGAAACTCATAAATCTTCATCATCATCATCATCATCATCATCATCATCATCTACGAGTAAAAGGAAAAATATTGGTAAAATAGGTTTATGATTTCTTCAATACAATGATACCATATTTTTCTCATATAAATCCAATGATGAATTTTCATTTAGTGATTTTGTATATTTTCTCATATAATGCATCACAGATGTTCAACATAAGAGTATACTATTGCTATTAGACCTGGGTGGCTATATTCAGCAAAGTGGGCTGGGTTTTTCCTATAACATTTGGAACTGTATGGACATTCAGGTTTCCCTGTTTGAGGCTCGTCTAGCTTTCTCTTAACTCCCTTCTTTGTTTGACTGCTTTCACTTTCTGTAAAATAAATTGTGTAGATAAATGGAAAATGAAAATCACCTTGGTAGCAATTAATATAAGGCACATGTATACATATTTTAAAAGTGTATGTATGATATATGATTCAACAGCTAATTTGCATTTCAAAATCATGTCTTCATGTCTGAAGGTACGATTTGTATTAGTAAACAACAATATCCATGGACAAGAATAACCCATTGTCAATTATTCCTTAATTTATGAAATTATATGTATATATCCTATTTCATAATTTTATCGATCTAGGGTATAATGATAATTTGAATCTTATAAATTAAAAACAAATAATTCAGTGATTTAATTTGACCATTAACGTTTAATAATAAATGGATAATTTGGAGAACAGACAGAGAATTAATGTCACACATTTATGGCACGTACTGAGAGGAAAACATAAAATTATTAAAGCATTTAAATTGATTAGAATGCACATATATTAATTTTTTGATAACAATTTACTGATTAACATTGTGTCCATACAAATATACCAATAATTTTCTTTGTGGCAGCTTTTGCATCATTCATCTTCTCTTCTTTTTCATCGTCTTTGTCATCATCTGAATCAGACATGTCATGTATCTTGCCGTGTCGCTGAGATTCTGATTTTTTCAGAGGGACGTCCCTTTCCATAATTCTAATGGAATCTGTTACCTTTTATCTGAGAAAGAATTTCAAAGTATGAATGAATTGGGACATAACTAAATTTATACTTTATTTGTAAATCATAACATTGAGATCTTTATTGAACATACAGCCGGAACGCCAATCCCTACTTTGACGGTTGGAAGCATTGTTTCTAAAAGGGGCGGATAACTCTTGACACACAAAGTAGCGGAATAAGAACAAATTGGGCTAAACGACCTGAATTGTTTATCTCAAATTTTAAATATTATTATAAAACAAATTATACTCAGGTATAATTCACTACATATAACTGAAATTCCTCTGAAAAGGATTTTTGATATGTTTCAGCCCTGCTAAAGATCCAACGAAAATTGTGCATACACCGTTGGTTTTAAAAGCAGCTGACACAAATGCTCCCCTTTGAACTTCTGGTCAAAGTTCAATGATAATCTTTTCAACAGAATCCCAATTATGATACCTATATAGAATTTTAGTCAGTAAGTTCTCTATAAATAGGAATAAAAACGCTATAACGAGGACCAGATTTTAATTAAAATTCATCATTGCGGACTCAGAATACACCAAATTCAAGTGGCAATGGAATTTGTAACATTTGTTTGATGGTTTGATACCTTGTAGATGATTTTGTGCCAATGTCATGTTTCATTTTGGCAAATCTAACCACTTCGCAGCACCGACTTGGGTACATGTGTACCCGTGTACTCTCTGTTTACAAACGATTTTCCATACGTTGACATGGAAGATGGACGCCCGAACAGCATATCGAAGTTTGAAAGGTGACACAAACCCCTTAAGACAAAGATCGGCATACTATTTTTGGTTTTGGTGACTTCGGTGATACATGAAGTTTACATTCAGATTGTTCCCAATCATTCCCAGCCGGGATTTTAAAAGAAAATAAGCAATAAAATGCAGGTAAACAGATCGTTGGCGAAAAACTGCCCTTGACAACGCCCGATTTATTTCAAAATGCCACAAAATTTACCTGATTAAGTGTTATGACTAGAAACGGTATCTCTATTGCCATCAAAATCACCTGTGCCATTCTTGTTTACACATGCAGCACAGTCAGTATGACGCGTTTTTGATGACGTGGTACAATGTCGTCATATTCAAAACATTTGTCACGTGACTTCGTTTTTAAACTTCAAAGACAAGTGCCGACTGGTGTTCCGGCTGATACATTAAATGTCTCTCCTAAAGCCGTATAGGGATGTAACGATACGCTAGATTACAATACGATTAATGTATCAATATGATACAAGGCTCATGATACAATATGTATCACGATACACTTTTCTATCCAATTCAACACTCACATATTCCTTGAATCCAAAGAAAAACTACATACTTGCATCAATTTAGTCTTAACGGCATAAAGAGGGTTCTCACAAGTTACATGGTGATGGGAATACATACTTTTGGCTTTATACAATTGCATTATAAGTAAATGATACAGAAAAATTTTGACTCTATTTGTTACACTGTGCTTGATTTTGTTAAAAATACTGTATCGTTGAGTATTGTTTGAATGGAAGATGTATCGTGATACGTATCGTCAAGTTACTGTATCGCGATACGAGTACAAACGATATATCGTTACAACACTATAAAACCGGCTTTCGCACTACGCCAAATAGACATAATCTTGTATCTTCTACAGGTCGAAGAAGTTCGATTATCCTCATCTGAACAAGGATCAAGACTCAAATTTTTAATGTAATTAAAACCCTTCAACTAAAACTTTATTCGCATCCACAACTTTTGCATCTACCTTGCATGGAAATCAAAAACAAGAAGTGTCGCTGTTACACGATCGCCGTCTCAGCTTTTCAATGAAACTGGTCTTAAAACTCGTATTTCGCTTCCGGATCGACATTTCCCCGACCATATTGATAAAATTGAAACTCAGCACCACACACCTCCACATGCGCGGATCCAGAGGGGGGACCGGGGGTCTGGACCCCCCCCCCCCCCCCCCCGAGATTTTCGGAGGTGGGATCCTGCTTTGGCACATTTCTAATTGAAATGGATCTAAAAATGCATGAAAGGGCTTTGAAACCTAAAATTTCGGCTCGCTTCGCTCGCCATTTACAAACACAAAACAATTTTTTTCTGCAAAATTCCTGACAGGAAATTATTTTCAATTGTTCGTACTCAGTAATTTTATATAATTGTCTTGGGTCTCAGGAACTCATATTTTCAACAGTCCCTTACTTCATAGGATGTAACCTCCTTCATCTTTTTCAAGGTTTTGTCAGTTTTAGATGCCTGATTATTTGGGCAAATGACACATCTCTTATCTATTCATTCTCATGAAATCAAGGACTTATAAACAGAAGGATTGGAATCTCGTCTTTTCCCGTTAACATCTCGCGTGCCCTTTTGATATGCAAATTAGGCAACGAGATGTTAGGGTTGTGATATTCAAAACCATGAATGCCCTAAATATGTTGATTATGACAACATAAAAACGACTTGAATAAGTAGAATAGATTATCCTGATCATTTTGGTACCAATATTTTGATATTACGTCTTGAAATAGTCGAGAAAATGGTAAATTAAATCGGGCCTACTTATATAGGTCACGTCGTACTCGTAGTCGTAATGGCGAGGTCGAACTTGCGTCGAGATCCCAGAGATCGTCTGAGGCAGTTATATCATGGTCAATTATCGACATCTATACATCAAAAATAATTCTATTCAGATACAAAAAAGTCCAACTTTATTTCAAAACAACTTTTCATAGATACTTTATAAAATAAAACAGAAAAAAAAGGTTTTTAGATGGCTTGTTTACCTTCTTCGTTACAGGCCGTGGTAAACAGGTGATCGTAAACACCCCCATTTTCGAAGTCTTGTATTCTTATTAATATTCGGTATCATGAAGTGAAAATGGTACTAATGCACGCATGAGAATTTATTAATTATTTTGATAACAATATTCCTTGTGTTTATTGTGTCTTGTTTGAGAAAACGGGTCAGAGCGTTGACCTGCCTACGTCTTTTGGGAAAATGGCCGCGCGTACCGACGAGTGAAAACACCCATTTTCGAAGCCCCGTAAAACAATGAAATTGTCGAATTAATTAAATAAAATTAGTCTTAATGCACACCTTAGGTTTTAGTCTTTATTTTGATAACAATATTTCATATGTAAATTTTGTCTAGTTTGAGAAAATGGGTCAGAGCGTTGGGCTATATACCTCTTTCAGAAAATGGCCGCGCGTACCGACGTGTGAAAACACCCATCTTCGAAGCCGTGTAAAACAATAAAATTGTCGAATTAATTACATAAAATTGGTCCTAATGCACACTTTAGGTTTTAGTCTTTATTTTGATAACAATATTTCATATGTAAATCTTGTCTGGTTTGAGAAAATGGGTCAGAGCGTTGGGCTATCTACCTCTTTCAGAAAATGGCCGCGCGTACCGACGAGTGAAAACACCCATTTTCGAAGCCCTGTAAAACAATAAAATTGTCGAATTAATTAAATAAAATTAGTCCTAATGCACACATTAGGTTGAAGTCTTTATTTTGATAACAATATTTCATATGTAAATTTTGTCTAGTTTGAGAAAATGGGTCAGAGCGTTGGGCTGTTTACCTCTTTCAGAAAATGTCCGGTCATACCGGAGGGTGAAAACCTCTATTTTTGAACCTCCAGTATACGATGAAATCGTCGAATGAATTAATCAAAATTGGTTCTAATGCACGCACTAGGTTTTCATTTTCGATTTGCCACCAATATTTTATGTGTAAGTCTAGTAATGACTGAGAAAATGGGACAGAGCATATGCCTATTTAACTCTCGTTGACGATATCTGGGTCATAACGGCGAATGTCAAGGCTCCGCTTTGAAGCTAGATATTATAACAATATTATCAATATATTTTGATAAAATTGGTATTTATTGAAACTGCAAGGTTTCTTCTACATGTACGTATCAATATTTTATATGTTTATTGTGTGATGCTTGAGAAAATCATGTTATTTGATCACCCTTCTCGGATAGGACTGGACAATGTTTTGATCTCGTACACGCGAGTTTTCGTTACTATTCTCAAGGCGGTGTAGAGAGTTGCGAATCCTTCTGTTTATAAGTCCTTGATGAAATATAGACAAAATGTGAATCATTCAAAAAATTGCGGCTCGCTCCGCTCGCCGATATAAGGAGTAAAATATTCAATGTTGTAAATAATCATCTCGATCGAATCAAGACAAATTCATATTTCATACCTAAAAAAAAAAAGAAATCAGGCTCGCTATGTTCGCCAATTCTTCATAAAAATAAACGTGAAAGGAAAGCTAACAATACCCCCCCCCCCCCCCAGTATTGCCCCTCCTCATCATGTGCATCGATATATATATATACCTACATGATAGGTAGACTTCCTAAAATTTGGACCCCCTCTGACCAAAAATGCTGGATCCGCGCATGCTCCGGATAAGGAAAATGTTTTCTGACTTCAAGAAACTCGGGCTTTTAAAAAAGAGAGAAATATTCAATCTCGATTTTGGGATGGGAGGGGGAGAATATTTTTCTTTTTCCGACAGTTGAAGGTCTACTAAGGGGAAGAGACCGGGATTGTTAGAATGGTTTCGCTTCTTATGTAATTTCTTACAGCATCACAGTGCAGCTAGTATAAAAAAGGGGTTGGGATTTTTCCAACAAATACTTATTTTTCCCGTTTTAACTTTTTTTTTCCACTGAAATCATAGGGTTTTCCCGGAAAAAATCTAGATCCAACCATAGATCTACATGTTTAATGTTTCACGGTCATCTAATGTCCTCATCCGGAATGTCGCATTAAATAAATATTTTATTTTACTAGGGCACTTTGACCAAGTGTCGTATTTTTTCAAAAAGTATATCTATAGATCAGGACCAAAAAGTATCGTCGAACAAATAATATCAGAAAATATATTTTCGCAAACGGGTGGTCGATAAATGTTGGAATAGTCTCCGAGGTCCAGAAAATGTGGTGTCTGCGTGTAATGTATAGTTTTAAACAATCCCTGGAAAATATTTTCAAAAATTCTTGACTGTTATTGGGGGGCAGCGGTACCTCTCCCCCTCCCCTCCCCTCCCTCTCGCCCCCCCCCCCCCCTTTCACCCTGTCCATCCCCTCTGAAAAATTATGGACTTGAAAGCTCTATAGTTCTACGGACCATAGGGGCTATGCCTGGCAGGATCTCCAGGAGAAGTAGGACAACTACTGAATATTCAGTGACGAAAGTCACGATACATTGCTGCCAAGAAGGAGATACTTTGAACAGTCAGAAGGTAGAAACTTCGCAACTTTCTCTGAGCTCATCGGAGGAAAGAGAGGTCCGCCTTGCCGTCTTCTTTCTTAATCATTGAAGCAATTTAAACTAATTTTAAATAATATTTAAATCACAAATGATTAGAAAAAGATGGTGTATAATAATTTTAGTTGAAATATGGTTGACGTTTGGTAAGAATTATCCCATGCTTCTCCATCCTCTCTATTTAGACTTTAAAAGAAAGATCATAATCAGAATTGCATCAAGTCTTCAAGGAACAATTTTAATTTAATTTTTCATATTCGTCATAAAGGAGTTTTCTTAGGGGCTGTATAATGTTACCTTCGGTCCATTTTACAACGGTCATGCTGTGTACCCTCTTGATGTAGCTGTCCTCGAGAGCATGCAAAGACTTTACTAGCCTGTATATCCTATGGAAATAATCACCACACTGAAATATTTTCTTTTGATTTTCCGTTAGATGGTAACAGAAATTTCCACAGTTGTCGCACATTCTGTAGATCATTTTTGTAAGTATATGTAACCAAACAAATGTCAGCATATTCATACTCTCTGTGAGTGCAACAATGTTATGTAATACTTTGTTATGCATTAAATTTGTTCGATGCTTAACAAACCATCAAAGATGTATGTGCAGGCATAAAATATTATACCCTATTATTTTCATACAAATATTATGAGTGACCTTGACCTAAAAAAAGCTTCTTTCCACAGAGTATTAAGTTGTAGAGGTTCAATAGACGATTTTCATATTACCGCTTTTGACTTGTATTTTACACATCCTAAGACCCGACATGATATTTGACGTAACTTTTAACTTTGGCGTCGTATCTGAATTATGAGGTCACAATTAGAAATAACATCGAAAGTAGTGATGCCGGGTCTTGGAGCATCTTAAATGCAAGTCTAACGGTAATATGAAGAAGGTCTATTGGCTTGAAAATGTTGAACATTCAGAAATTAAAAGCATCTTCTTTGTAATTTCAGTCCTATCTTTTTGGTGACCTTGATCTTTCCAAGATGACCTTGGGTGATTATTCTCTTTAATTTCACATCATAAATAGTGTATAAGATGAAATATGATCAAATTCTTATTAATGATCAATGAATTATATTAAGTACTTTTTATTATTTCAAATCCTATTCAATGAATTACCTTGACCTTTTAGTAGTGACCTTGACATCTCACATTTAGGATATTGACTTAAGAGATTTTTAGAAATACCCACACTCTTTATCACAAATAGATGTAGCTTTAAAGAAATTGCACAAACAAAAGTTTCAATCTTTCTATTCTATACATGTATCATTAAACTACATGTAGTATATTTTTACACATGTATTTATATCATAAATTCTAACAATCTAATCAGATTTCCTGAAAATAAATTGTTCATGTATTTGTGTGTAAAGTACAATGCTTATATACAATATTTAACAATTCTGGGAGGTATGTATATTTTAAATACAAAATGTTTTGAATTTCATTTTATTTTTTGTACAGATGTCATATTTAAAAAAAAAAACATATACAAACTTCACTGAAATCAAACAAGAAAATGCCTGATTGTAAAGTTTATAATTCAGATAATATAATACTGTTCACATTTCATAAAAAATACTTAAGACATTTAAAAAAGAAGACATGTTTGGTCTTTGTTCTCATTTTTTGTATCTGACAGTACTTTCAAAACCTCTAACAATTTTATTTCTTAATAAAATTCTCTTTGCAGGATCACAATCTCTATCTTTCAGAATCAAACACATATGACGAACCAAATTTCTGGTATTTGGTTTCTTGGACATGTACATTAATTTATGACTTCTTTATAAATCTTATGATACACATGAATATAACGAACTTCAATTCATTAAATGAGTTCATTATCTTCATAATTTGTCATTTCATACTCGTAGACATTCTCATAATAAAACCTCTGTTGGGACAATAATTTTTTCTTTGTTTTAGGAATGGATTCACTTCATCTTTGTTAAACATAAGTGGGTTCTATTGTTTGATTATTTTTAACCAAATTGCATGTGCATATATTTCTACCACATATTTAGTTCCTACTACTCTGTAAAATTGGAGACAAGATCAAACTTATTGCTCTGTATAATTTGGGACAAGATCAAAGATACAATCAGACATTTTTCTACTTTTCTTTCGTAATGTTATAAATTCCAAAAACAAACATTAAGGTTAAAACCATCAGATATTATTGGTAATGAGGCACATTTATAAGAGAACAAAACAATGCTCAATATTTTACATAACAGTTGTCATGGTTACTGAATAAATCATCTAGTCAAATCTTTACAAAAACTTCAACGACAAACATTTTATCTTTGCGCACACTACTACATACACATATACAGATATATGTACAAGTTGTATAATAATAGAAGCTATATGCCCTATTCTCATGAGAGATCAACAAAAATGCATAGTTCACTATAAATATATCATAGTTCACTATAAAAATGCATAGTTTACTATAAATATATCAATTCAAAAAATATTTGCACCTACATAACATGTTACAAAATAATTCAGAAAAATAAAATTGCTAATTCAACCGTAACTTTAGCACATGAAACATACTATCATGTACATGTACATGAATGTTTTATGGCTTGTAAATTGCAATGTCAATGTTTTACACAATTTGTGTAATAGTTTTTCAATTTGTATTCGATGTATGGCATGTAACTTGTATCAAAAACTGTCAACAGTTGATCAATTAATCTGTTAAATATAAAAATTATCTGCTATAGGTGTTCAAATTTTAACGTAAAACCTCATAAAGATAAAGAAACTATCACGAGTACCATTTCATTACAAAAAATACTATTTTTGCAAGAACCCTGTTGGTACATGTAAATGAAAACATTGAAAACTAATACATGTACATGTATAATACAAATAAATTACTGCTCAATGTCATTGTGTACAGCTATTTCACAAAAATGCTACCTCAAAGCATTATACATTGTAAAAGCAATAATATTTGTTATAAAATACATACACATGTCAACATGTTTATTGTATACTACTACTCGGTACAAAATTTACAACAAAAATGTACATTTATAATTTACTTCATGAAATAATTGTATTTTAAACCTGTAGGAAACTGAAGTTCTACTGGTTGATTTTTCTCATATAGGACTTGCACTCGTATAGTTATACTGATCTACATGTATGAAGTAGAAAACGTCTCAGACCCTTACAGCGAAGGGCTCAAACAAGATATCAGCTCCAAAACTAGACTACAGACCAAACTACATGTAAATGTAAACATATTAAGTACCTACATGTATTTTCTCTTGTAGCTTCAAAGGAGTCAAGAGAGCTAGTGAACATGTATAGATACATGTATGACCACACATCTTTTTTCTAAAACCAAAGGGGCAAGAAATATCAGGTACAAAACTAGACCATAGACCAAGTATAGCACAAATCTAACTTTAATAGTCTCATACCCTAATAGTGTCAATGAAATTGAGAATCTTTTAAGGGAGGATGGATGGACTGATCTACAGGCACCAGGGTATCACATAAGTTTGAATGGTCTTTGACCAGTAAATAGGTAGAAAACATTTATGGCAAATCAATGAATTTAAGAATTACATATACATGTAGATATTCTGCAATGAGATCTTTGTAAAAAAATAAACTGATGTGCATAAAAAAAATTGTGAAGGTAAAATTACTGTGATTTAAAAAAAAAACTTCAAAAACACATATTGCAAGCTCCATCATTCCTGGAGAAAGCACATAAATGTAGCAATAGATCTAAATATTTCCATATTTAATACATTGGAAATTCTTTGAGTAAGCACCTAGTATAACACATCATTTGTACATGTGTATTAATGATAATAAAGAATAAATTATTAATACATGTTACTGAATGACAAAGAAAGAAAATGCTATTCAGATTTTCAAAGTCCTTTTATGTTATACATTAATGAAACTTTCATGCAATATAGATATAAAATAATACAATTTTGAATTTTGAAAATTCTTTCCTAAACTTGATACTTATACTGGATCCTATCAAAGTCTGAAGTATTTCTAAATCTTTCTTGCATACCAATAGTATTGCTAATATTTGGGTCAAAATGTGTCTTTTACCCACAAAAATCAATAGCAAACAGAAAAGTTTTCAAAAACATTGCCTAAGACATTTGAAAAACGCAATTTCCAAAAATCAAACCTGCAGATTTTTCTATGTATCTTTTAAAAAAATAAAAAACAAAACAAAATCTGGTTTCTATGTATAAGCACTAAAATACATGTACATGTATAAGGAAAGCACATTTCCTGAAAAGTTACTATTTATATAAATATGTACATGTATTTAATTTGAATATGATTGTTCTAATGATATGACATGTTTCCTCTATTTACACCTCTGTCAGCAATAACATCGCTGCTGTTCCTTGGATCCGGAGGATTTCTGTATGACCCTCTGGAAATTTGCTGCGAGGAATTCCTCAAGATGTTTTCCTCCGAAGAATTTCGTTGATTGCTGTGAAGAGGATTTTCTGCTTGATGCCTCCGGTGATCCCTGGGATCTTGATTATAGCTTCTTAAATCTCCGACACTATGTGCATAATGTTGATGTGATCCAGGATGCTGTAAGTCTGATTCAGAGAAATGTTTGCTCTGAGTGGGTGTAACCCTGGCAGATTGAGGTCGAGGTAAAGGGCTTTCTGAAACAGATCTTGGCTGTGGATACATTCGATGCTGATGAGGTTGGGCGGGATAATTGTGGGATGTTGGGCTCTTGCTGTGAGGTTTCGTCACAGGGGGAGGCCTGCGTGGGGGTTCATTACACTCTTTTGAATTATCGAGTTGATTACGGGGAGAGAGTAGTGGATCGTTGATATAAGTGGTAGTTGTCGATGCCGAGATGCTTTCCATTGGTTGGCTAGGAGGAGGTGACCTGTATTGTTGGTAGTTGGGTACTGCATTAGAATGCACGGTCTGTGACACACCAGGGTGAGGAGGTGGAGGAGGAGGGGGAGGCCTACTATGCTGGCTATGGGAGCTGTCTGATGGACTGTACTTTACACTGGCAGGGTTATGATGATAGGGAGGTTGAGGTTGACCCTTGTACTGTGGAGAATTACGCCTCCTATTTTGATTTTGTACTTGAGGTTGCTGGCGTTGGTGCATAGGAGACGATCGAGATGAATGTCTCTGTAGAGGAGGTGAGAACGTTGAATTTTGAGGTGGTGAGGTAGCACCTCTGTATGTTATATTTTCATACGTAGGGTGAGGTGTTACTTGTGGGGTACTCCTCTCTGATCCAACATCTCCAAGCTTTCGCCAAACAACCTGTAAAATTTGTTAGAGAATACATGTACCTTGAATAAAATCTGAGTTGATACTTACCATTTCTGTTGAATGGTTATAATGTACATGTATTACTGTAAGTCAATTATGTTATATATCCTTCTGAATGACCAAGGGAATTATGTTCTATCTACAATGTATATTTCAAGCTGTAAACTTATGATCAACTGATAAAAAGTAAATAAATTGCAAGTTCATTGATATGGCTACTAATCATAATGAATACCATATGGTAATTCACCAATTCTCTGATTCTAAAATGATTTTTATGTCCAACCCGCCTCTAAATTTCCTCATTATCATCAAATTTATGCTCAGATATCCCAGGGTGCATTTTGAAAATACTATTACTGTATATATATTCGAAAAATTTGTGAACTTTTCAGTTGAAAATCTTTTATCATATTAGTACCAATTACTTTCAATCTCACTGAAATGTATGACTTGAGACTCCATATAGTCTGAAGTATTGACAAGCTGGTATTTGATTATAGATGTTTTACTGTGTTAGTACAAAGAATAGTAGTTTACACAGTATTATCTACTCATAAATGGCTTTAAACTGTATTATCTACTTATGAATGGCTTAACTTCAAATACATGTATATAAAACCACTTGACATAACTCACATTGCACATTTCTCTGACTATTGCTTTTTCCTTGTCATCTAGATTTTCACCTCCATTCTCAGCTTTTGCCTTCTCTAGTTGTTCGTGAACCTCTAAAACCTAAAATTGGCAGTTTTTGAATCATTTTAGTTGAGAAACATTTATTTAAGTGATGTGTAAACAAAAGGCACAGGTGACAAAGCATTTTTAATGTAAAGCACAGAATTTATTATAATGCAGAAAAGAAACACCTTGCATTTCCATAAGTTAAAGTATGGTACATGTAATATTGTATCGATATTGATTATGTTAATTTTTTTCTTACCAGTTAGTAATCAAAATCTAGTGAATCCTATCACAATAAAACTAAACCAGTATGGTACATGTAAGGCCAAAAAAAATTAATTTTTAGTTTCTTAGGCACTTTAAAAAGTCTTTTTTTCAAATTATGATGAGGCAGGAAGGTTTTTTTTTTACCTCCATGCAAGTACTGATGTATGCCTTATATTTATCGGGAAATTCCCAATTGACAAGATCGAAACGGCCAGCGACGATGCTCTCATAAACTGATAAAGTTGGTGCAAGGTACATCCTTCACTATATCCACCGATGATGGACCAAGGGAGGATTTGAGTGGCGCCGCCCACGATTTGCACCGAGACGACATTCATGTTTCACTCGCTTTTACGCTTTAATGTCCTGGTCAGTTGAATGCTTTACGCAAATGTAAAACACAGGAAAAAAATGGAACCGAAAATTCCAGAAAAGGGCCAAAATATTCCAGAAGCTGCCTGTATTTTTGTGATGCGGCGGTGCCTGAGAAACCAATAATTAAATTTTTTGGCCTAACTAAAAAATATTAAGATTTAAAAGTAAAAATCTCTTTGGAGATATTATTACCTACTAGTATATGTTGCTTACCTTCATTGCATGAACAACTGCCTCTGGTTTAGATGGACTATCAATGCTTGTGCTTGTCAAGTTGAGGGATGGTGGTACAGGTGGACTAAGGTTTGCAGATACACTATGAGAAGATGATGTGGTGCTTAGGTTGTGTTCTCCATTGTTCCCTACTGGAGTTCCTCGTAATTCAAAAGAACGGTTCTGAAAATAGAAAAGCAAATACATGTAGGTAACATCATAAATGCTTATCTCACAGTGCATCCCTCGCTTATTTACATGTACTGGTAAATTTGTACTACATGTAGATGTACATGTACCAAAGAAAAAACAACAAACAGACAACGATAAATTGTGATGAAGAGAAAGGAATTTCTATACTTATGACAGTATGTACATGTCACAAAAAGTTAAACTCTGAAACAGAGAAAATACAAATATAAGTCAAACATGGAACAATTAGTTCCTTTTACCTGTGTTGGCCGTGCTTTCTCTTGTACATGTTGATGGGCTGGAGTCTCACCTTGTGATACATTTCCTGTTGATTCATCTGCATAGAAAAATACAAATAATTATATGAGAAAAACATACATATTACATGTATCATGAATATGGAATATATAAAATTATTATTCTTCGAATATGTCATCTAGGTTAACTAAAGACAACAATAGTCCATTTGACTTAGGTGTTGTGACCATTCTAAACCTAGATTTTATACACATAAAGGCCAGACAACACATAATTTGGCAATTTTTTTCAATATGACTTCACATTTGATCGCATATTATGTCTTGATGCGTTGTCATGTTTTCTGAATGATGTCACAATGAAAATATTGAGAAATTTTGTGACTTCCAGTGTCTTACTATCTGACTGGATTACAGGCAAATAAGCATTAGAGTTTTTATTTTTCAAGTACATGTAAAGTTATTTCAACGTTAACTGAGAAACTCTCTAGTTAACAATCTGAGAGCTCCTCACTCAGTTTTCACTGAAAATGTATAAAATATTTTAAACAGATGTTGACTGACTTAATTTCAGCTAAGGTACACAGGAACAGTTGAAAAGTTCTGTTAATTATTAAAATGACTCATAGAAACCTGTCATATTTCTGTCTGAGACATTAGGTGACATGGCTTCTAAATCAAGGGTTGTAGGTAAATGCGAGTATTCTTCATTTCCCGCAGTTGTACTATTGCTACTCCCATCTCCCTCATCTCTGGTTTGCATAAATCGTATCCTCTCTTGGTCCAAATATAAGCATAACTCTTTCAGTTCCATATTATCATTTATCAGTTCATCTTGCTTCTTTTCCAGAGCTGCAAGCTTCTCTTGATATGCCGAGACCTCACTGCGCATTACTGATGCTGTGTAGCGACCAAATCTTTGCCATTCTCGAGCCAATTTCCGGCCTCTCTGTCTATCATCATCAAGAAAACAACATAAATCTCGTAGCTCCTGATTATCATCTTGTAGTTTCTGATTGATATCTTTCAGTCCTTTTATTTCGAGGTGATACATCTGGATTCTACGATTAACGTCTTTGATGATACTGCTATGTTCTGCCATAATGGACCGATTTTCAGACTCCAGCTGTCTGATCATGGCAACTAGCTCATCAGGATTCTTGTGTCGTAGATCATTGTCAGTGTATTTGCTTAAAGCAACTGCAGACTGACCAGGGGACATAACTCTGAAGGGTCCAGGTACTGGGCTGGCAGACACAGGGACTGGGGTCCCCCGCTCACTTGAACTTGATACATGGGACGGAACAGACGAAGTACTCATCTTATGAACAACATATGGCTATCTCATGTACGCTTTAATTAAGAAATCAGTGTAAATGTTAACAAAAAATGTTCGACACAAAATAAGGAAGAAAACAAAAGTGTACAACTTCTAGATCTGGCGACGGATTAAAAAATCCGAAATAGAAAGTTCGTTAGAAATCCGAACTTTTTTTTGTACAACAACTCACTGTATTAAAATTTGACAAAGTTTATCAAATGAATAAATAATCTAAAGAACAAAATCAAAATTATTGGGGAAGAACTGAAATAAAGACACGAATAAATGATCACTTTAAAGAATAAAGAAACAATAAAAATAAAATAAATATTGACAATGTAATATTATGAATGAATAAATAAATAGATTTACAAAGATATCTTATGATGATTATTATTGAGTAATTAATTCATAAACAATGTTCATAATTCCTTTGATAAATTAATAGATAAAGAAACAACAATTAATTAAGAAATTTTAAATTGGCATTTATTAATTTGACAAGTTTTAAATCTTTGAATATTCAAAAGAAAATGATAGGGTAAAGTTACACCTCCAATGATTCAGAATTTTTGGCTTTAAAAATTATGTTGAGATTTTTTCCCCGTTATCATATCTAAACAAAAGAAAATATTTTTAAAAAAGAAGAAAATCAGTTCATTGTATCATAACTGTTTCCAACGTCCTGACTTATCCTGACCTTGTGTCTGACTCTCAAAAAGCATTCCAGGATTTGTAAAGATGTCCCAGGATTTCTTTGGATATCCTGATGCTGAAATTCTGTCCAGGATAAGTTTCTACAAGGGTCATGCTCTTCAAAGCAAAGTATGTAATATGATACCTGAAGTTCTTTTTTATGACTGACCTTGACCTTTAATGAATGGCCTTTGTGCCTGTAAAGTCTATCTTCACATTAATGACATTAACCTGAGAGTTTCAAAACAAAATGAACTAGAGGAAGTTAAATCATCTCAAAAAGCCCAGATCCTGTATTACAGGATATAAAATTTGATTCAATTCTTTAATATGAAGAGTGACCTAAAATATTCAGAAATGACTCATCTTTATCCAAAAGCCTGTAAAATGTTTGAAGTATAAGTGACCTTGACCTTTAGAATTGACCTAAGTGATCAAAAAGCCCACATCCTGCAATTCATTTTGGTGCAGTATGATCAAATTTTGATGAAAGCTGTAGGAGACAAAAGTATATATATACATTTGATATTTTATGTCCTTATTAATAAGTGACCTTGAACTTTCACAAATCATGTTCAATGACCTCTGTCCAAAAGCCCACAACCTCTTAAAGATTTCGGTGAAGTATGATCGAATCCTACTGAAAGATGTAGGAGATAGGATTACTTCATGTTAGCCTGTTTAACAATGCAGACATCCTGACACTTGCCCTATGCAACACCCTCCAGATTCACACAGTGATATTCTACCTCTAAATCTCATAAATGTGTCCTTTATTGTGGTGTGAAGATTTCTTTAAATTATTTCAATTTGACCTTGACCATTGAACATCAGAAAGGTACAGCTTGATGATCCTATTCTGAACATTGTCCACCACTGTATTCATGTTTTACATTCATTGTCCAATGTAAACTCGTTCTGCCATCTTAAGTTATGATACATGCAAGTTGCAGAAGTGTTCTTCTTTCCTCTAAGACATATTTTCTTATATAGAAGAAGACATGCATATAAATACAGTGTATATGGCTGTTTACCTCTAATTTGCTACATTGTGAATTTATACACTGAACTAGGAAAATTTAGGGGGATGGAGATACTCAACCAGTTGAATTTAAGGGTAATTTTCTTGGAAAGGTTCTTCACTCAAGTATGACGAAAAGCAGAGAATGGTCCCAGAAAGCGTCTTTATATTTTCAGATGACACAATAATAACAACAAGTCTTGCTGTAATGTATGAGACATTCATTCATGGACGGAGGCTTATGATACATTCATCTTGCATGTAAAATATCGTAAAAAATAATCAAACATCACTTTCATTCTTGTGCCGACACAACACACAAATAACAAGAATGTACAGATCACCAATTCAGAAAATGTAAAAGCATGAAAAAGAAAATAAATCAAAAACAATAAAGAGTTTCTCCTGAAATACAAGAGAAAATAATGGCCACGGTATACATGTACATAGTACTGTCAATTCAGTATCACCAAGCATGGGATATTTATGTATATTCCAATATAAGAGTGCTCAATCTTTATACTATACATCTATTGCAAAGCAAGTGTGACAACCTTCAATCATGTGTTCACTATATCTATTTGAGTATACAAATCGTATTGTTTGATTTTAAATGCAGCTTTTTAGATTTGTATCGTGCACAGAAGCCTGCACATAAATTTTATGCAATACATGTGTACAAATCTTTTTGTCTAACTTTTTCCTTATCTGACCCCCCCTTCCAAAAAATCATTTTAGACTAATTCTGTAAGCATTTTTCACAAGGTATTTAAGTATTGTGCCAACAGACATGTACATGTTAAGTATCAACCTTGAAAATAAATTGAGGATGAAAATCAAAGGAATGTTTAGTACATGTACACGTATGTCTTAATATACATTTATTTTCCACACATTTCTTTTCATTAGAAAATCAAGTTCATCAGTAATATTTTGTCTAGAATTTTGTAGAATTTTTCTGAGAATAAAATTTGATTTGAAGAGAAATATAGAATACGTTGTTCTTAATAACACTTGCTTTATTAATTAGACAAAAAGCAACTGGAATGTACATGTATATCATAAAAAATTCTGTTTAGTATATGTGTAAAACCTGATATGTGTTTCTTTATCACAAACAAATCCTAAGGTCATGTCATGATAAATGATCAATAAATATTAATGTACACTAACAGGACTGCTGTTACCAAATATGAAAGTTAGAGTGAAAATTTCAACTTTACGTGTCACATGATGACCATATTGTTCATTGTTGATCTAAATATAGGTACACTTCATGGACAATTTTTTCACATCATTATTACAGCATGTGACAAATATCAATTAAGCACTCTCTGAGCACATATTGCATTTCTGTTCTAGAAAATCTCTACTAGGTTAAGTACATGCACCTGTATTACCATATATAGATATAAGTATTTTCACTTTAGAAATTAACAAGTTCTGATAATTTTAACATACATGTATGAATGCATCATACTCACGAGACATTCATGGGTTTAAATGCATTTTGTCAACATAAGTGATGAAGAGAATTGAGATCTTGATTATGAGAGTACAAGCTGTAGGATGTTAGGTAAGAATATTAATACTAAGCAGGCTGTAAATGTGTAAGGACAATTAAGTTTACATCATAACCCGTAGAAAGTAGAAGCATCGTCACTCCATGTTACAATAAAAAAATTTGCAATGTGTCTATAATACACTCTAAAGAATTTAAACTAAGCAATTGTCTGTTTCAGTATAGAAGCTATGGAGGAAATACTATAAAATGCAATTACGTAACTTCAAATCAACTAACTTACATGTATCTAAAATATCTCCTAGTCCAATAAATAGAAATTTCTTTTTGATTTTTGCAAATGTAAGTAAATTTCTATTGCACTTTAAGAAAAACATCAATCTCCATTGTAGAGTACAAGTTTGTAGAAATTTCTCAAAATTTGGGGCATTTCTTGAAAAGCAAAATAGTACATGTTTGTCATCATATTTCATAAACAGAGTAAAAGTCAGCAAAATTTGTTGTGCATCAGTTATGTCATGAGCCATCAACTCTGAGGAAAGGCATTGGGATTTCAGCGTGATTCATGAAAAAACAATACAAATTGATGCCATACAAATTTACACAGCTCTACCACACAAAGATTATGTTATTTGTTTCCTAACATTTCAGCTTTAAGTCTATCAGCTATAGCTTTTCTCATTGCTAATTTTTTCTCCTCCTCAGGACTAAGCTTTGCACCACCATCACCATCACCTTTTCCGAGGGCTGCTTTTGCTACTCGTGCCGAGGAGGGTCGTTTTGGTTGATTCTTTTCGGCATTGAGGAGTGTCTTTTCCCTCTCTTTCTTCTTCATTTCTAAAAGTTTGTCTCTTTGTTCCTTCAGAAACTGTTGCCTTTTCTTTAGTTCTTCTGGATTTAACTTTGCCATCTCAGCCTGAAAACCATACATTGAATCATTATATATGTACAAATCTTCTCTTCATGAAGTCAATTTCTCTTTGCTGCACCATTACTTTTACAAGTTTAATGCTGAAACGTTGGGCACACTTCTCAAAAGTAGAAGACCAATGAAATCACATCATGAAAGCATTTGCAAGCAATTACAGTTGTCGTCACGGTATCATATCATAGCAACTTTTCAGCCTCTAGATTAGCCGCAGAAACGGCCAACGACACTTGGATATTTGGTTGGTAGGGGTGCAACATGGCCGTTTCTGCGGCTACCTCTAGATGCAACTGGATATTTTTAATGAAACGGGATTTATTAATGAATTGCGGAATTCCCTGCTTGTTATTGTAATCACAGTAACGTATAACCTAAGCTATTTAAAAAATGTATTGTGAAAGTTGTGAAGGTAATAACGCCCCTGAGATAACCTTCACGTAGAGAAGATGGCATATACGAAGTCATCATTACTCTTCCATTTTTCAATTTGGACTTACAAAAATCTTATACAGTTTGTGCAGTTTGATTTTCACTCATGTCTTTTATCATCCCTGAGCAGCAATTATACCTTGGTTAGTCAACAATAGAATGGGGATATTTAGATGTGGTGCTGAAAGCAAGTAAACTTAGGAAAATAAAAAAAAATCATTTAAGATTTTTTTCATATTGATATTTCTTTAAGTCTTGGAACTGACATTATATTTGACAATATCTATTGATCACAATATTACAACTTACAGCTCTGGCATTAACAGCGGCAGAGTGTGCGTCAGATTTCATCGTCTCGTCATTGGCCTGCTTCATCCAATTAGCTGCAGCCTCTGCACTGGAGATTTTAGGTTGGTTTTTATTAATAGAGGGTAAATTCTGAGCTGCAATGGCTGCTGTCACTGAAGCTTGGGCAGGAGCTGATGTTGGGGCAGGGGCAGGAGCTGGGGCTGGGGCAGGGGCTTGTACAGGTGCAGGTAACACAGGGGCAGGGGGTGGCGGTACTACCACAAGGCTCGGCTGTAATAATATTAAAACATTATTAAGTATTTTTGTTGTAACTGAGATTCTTTTTCTTCTATTGAATGTTCACTAATACAATGTAGTTGTGAAATTTACTTTTTTGAAACTGTTGAAAGATTCAAACTAAAATTTGGTATTGCATTACCTTCCAATACAAAAAATTTAACTCTGTTTTTCAAAGTTTGTTTAATATGTATGTAAATACATTAACTCTGTTTTTCAAAGTTTGTTTAATATGTATGTAAATACATTAACTCTGCTTTTCAAAGTCTGTTTAATAAAAATGTGTTTTATGCTAATGTTAACTTTAACAAATCTTTTGAACTACCATAAAATCAATGCAATTTGTCACATTCTATCAATATTTTTGAAATAAATGTGAATAAACCCTTTATCCTGTGAATTATCTTTGTCCAAAAATACATGTACATGTATATTTTTACACAATACTGGTATGACATGCACCAGGAATATTCAATCATGTCTTAACTGATATTCAACTTTCCACATAATTCTAAAATCAAGCACTCTATTTTAATGGGGATTCTAAAAATAAAAGTGTGTACTTACCGCAGACTTGAGATCAGTTTGAGACACTGGTTTGGTTTGTGGTTTAGCCATGTCGACAGCTTTAGATCCAGTTGAAACGCTCTCCATAGATAATTTTCGTAATTCCTGAAAATTTATGGAAATATGGATTTAAAACCCATTCATTATTTATTTTCTTTCTATCTAAAAAACACATAAAAATGTTAATTTGATCAATGATTTCATATTGTCTTTTATCTATCGTTGACAAGAACACAAAACTGAAGAAACTTCATTTTGACATAAATCTCTGTTTTCAAATACATCTTGGGTCATGAATAAATGATGAAAGAACGAATACATGTAACTTTAGTTACCATAGTTTTGGACATGCAAATCATTCCAATAATAGACATGAATGTGTATCTTTTCAAATATTAAATCTACAATGCCCTGAACATTGACTCCAAGATCATTCTTTAACTTGCTATGCTAAAAAAGAATTTGATATACAAAATATAATATGGGCAAATCTTTAAAAGTTTTTGCATAGACATTCAACAAAGTAGTGTTGTACATTGGAAGACTTTTAGGAATCAATGAACAGGAAATAATCACAAAGGGTAAACCGACTGATTATGGATTTAAATCATAGAACAATATTCCATGAAAAATTCGACATAAAAGATAGAAAATTTGTACTTTTCTGCATAGAATTTAGAAAATTTGGCTGAATACAAAATACTAAATGAAATGGAAAAGATTGTTGATCAAAGGATCAATGATACCCCCGCCCGGCATATTTTACATATAAGCAATGTATAAAAAGTTTGAAGGGGCACAACTCAACACAAAATTGAGCAACATGACCCTTTATTTGAACTTGACATGTATTTCTAAATGTAAAGGTATATGTAATAAATGAATATATTTCCTGTGACAGTTTTCATTTAAATGTCATTTTTTTGCAAGTTTCAAGTTTCAAGGGCATAACTCTGCACAAAATTGGGCGACAAGACCCATCTTTGAACCTGACCTGTGTTTTTTGGTATAATAGCTACATTCAAAAAATGAATTGAGTATCTTTATCTGCCATTTTATGGCGGGTGTGTAATGATTTATTATTAAATCATTATTTCAAATTACGGTACATGTATCTGCCTGTTTACAGGTAAAAAATCAAGTACGGTACACGTTACATTGAAAAAGAGGAAAATACATGTATATACCGTAACACAAAACATCTTCCTTTCAGCAACAATTGATTGTAAGAAATTGAAATTGATCATCAGAATCTGAAGACTTATAGCGATCGACAACTGATTGTCCGCAACAGTTGGTTCATCACTAACAGAAAGGCCATTGTCATGTTAGTCATACATAAAAGTAGTCAAAAATAGTTTGTTATGACTTAGACAAAAGGCACTTGTGAGTACCTTTAAATTATGAGAAACTACCTGATCTAATTTTTCTGTCTCTGACTTCTTGGTATTTTCTAAGTAAGCCTGTTCTACTTTAGCGAAGTCAGCCATTGACTGCTGTTCTTGTACCACTTGTTTACTGGCTTTCTGTCTGGCTTGCTCCTCTTCATACTCTCTCTTTGATTGTCTGAAATAAACATTTTTATATATATACATGTATATATTAGTGTTAGTGATAAAGAAAACTGAATTGTGAACAGGCAAATAATTACTTTGTAAAGAGTCCATATTTTTCAAAATTCTGTATCTGAAATTTCAAAATTTTATTTTTCAGGAATGATATTACATATACATGTACTGCCCATTTCCTATCTTTCCTTTTGTTGACCATTGTATTTTACTCTTTTTACATGTATATCCATAAGACCCAAATTTAGACAATAACGATCATGCTGAATTCTCCTCTATTCATAGTGTTTAGGTACCGGTAGTAGAAAATCATCTGCTGAGATGTAGGTCTTGAAACAGTGTCTGAACCAGTACTTACGGAATTCAATAATTGAAACAGGTACCTTACACATTACATCAGACTGGTTAGGTCAAGCAAATTATATTAGCTATAATGAGACAGACATTTCCATTTTTTTATGTATGGATATACATGTAGTCTTAGAATGTAAGAATTCAAACTCTGATGTTATGTAGACAGCCAAAGGTCATCAAAATGCAGAAGGTTATGATACAATGTACATTACATGTATATTACTTTTTACTATTTTTTAATACATCTCTTGATGTTAACCATCTATTTTTGTATTTTTGATCTATTACTAATTCAAGCTTAAAATTCACTCTTTAAAGGAGAAAAAAATTCCTGCATTCAATCACAAGACTGACTTTTGGCATCACTTACGCTAGCACAGCTTGGAGTATTTCATCCTCACTCTGTGGACCATACAGGTTTTCCTGGGAGGGTGGGGGAGGGTCATCCTTAGCTTCCCTCAGACTGTGGGGTAAAACACCTTGTTTCTGCATCAACATAGCTAAGGCTTGCTCCTGAAGCTCTATGTTCTTCTTTATCATAATTCTCTTGAAGATCGAGTAATCATCCATGGCTAAAACTTGCTCAAATATTGCCTATAAAAGTAAACAATTGCAAATAATAAGTCAAATCCATGCCTGGAAAGGCAATCCGTCTTCTTTGATTTTAAGGTCTATGTTCCTTCAGTGACAGTATCTGACGTAAAAGCATTGTAACGGCTTTAATTACTCTCAAAACGTAATATCTTATGATGTCACAAACATTTAGTGTCAGAACCATGCACAAATGGGAAGTATATGCAACTCTATACATTGTATTTCGAAAAGACTGAATGTTTTTCATATTTTCACTACATGTAGTTAAGAAAGCAATTTTGATAATCATGAAACTGTCGTTAGGAAGTCAAATAGATCAGGTATGATGTAAATATTTTGGGAGATTTTCTTTTACCTGAAAAACTTCCTTGAGATCAGCCTTGGCATTCATGTCTGTAAGGGCTCTGATAATATCCTCTTCCTTCAGTCCTGTGTCTTTTTTGAAAGCCTCCAATAACTGGGTGACCTGAATAAAACATGCAAAAATTTTGATTTCTGTGATACCTGCAATTCACAATACATTTTAAATTACTGTATATTATTTTTCAACTTTTTCTCAAAATTAAGAAAATACATAGCCTCTACAATGTGGAAAATGATATTCAAAATCACTATTAATCAAAAGATCAGACCAGTAGGTCAAATTCCAAAGTCAAGGTTACAACGTCTAAAATGTACTGCTGGGTACATGTAGTACTTGTAATAGAAAGGTTGATCTTGTCACAAGGAATATGTATGTGCAATGTGAAAATCCTATCACTCACCAAATCCATTCAATAGTTATAACCAAAGTTTAAGTTTTTGTGGACAAACTGATAGACAAAAAGATAAAGACAAATGGTAAGGCCAAAAGCTATTTACAGTACACTCCTAAATCTCCATTTACAACTAAGAAGGTTATGAGATAGAGAAATTCCTTGCCAGCATATTATTACAGTAACATATATGGTAAATGCTTTATAAACAAATAATAAAGTGTCAATATTGACAATATACCAAGTCCTTGTAAGCACCGTGGATCTTTTTGTATTCTTCTGCATTTTCTTCTTCAGGATCAAAAACTAAAATGAAATGAAAAATGAATAACATGTATTATTGTTATCTAAAGATTACATTAGTAAATTCAAATTAAAAGAATTTGCAACTAATACATGTAGTTCTACAGTATTATGCCTAAAGCCAGTAAAGGTGATGTGCAATTCTTCAAACATGTCCAGGTAAAGCGTCAAAAGATCTTATAACCTTTACTGATACATGAGTTCGGAAGACCCGATTCGTGGCCAGATACCTGCATGATGCATTTAAAATAAGAATATTCTTATCTAGTACAACTCATTGCGCCAAAATATAGTTGATGATTAGGCAACAGTTGTGAATTTTATGTCCAGAAAAACTCTTGGGGACATCTTTTTCTCAACCTGCATCACTCACAGGACATAAACAATGACATTCTTGCCCTCCTTTTCAAATGAGACCCCCTCCCCTCACTTTGCAATTACAAGTAATAAAACTTAAAACCAGAAATCTCTATTTATGAGATTACCCGGTACATTGTTGGGTACATGTAGTGAAATCTGTATCACAGCAATAATCCTGGTGGAACACTTCTAGGAGGTGCTAATGGAGAAAAAAACAATTAAGCTTAGAAATACATGTACTCTATGTTTAACAAATATTATAACCTGTTCAAAGTAAATAGAAGCATGTATACATATTGCAAATATTTCTATAGACCTCACATTCTCAATTATACATATAGTTACACCAATCAAAACTGTATACATGTATTTGAATCATATATCAATGTATGCTGACCTTAAATAATAGTCATGTCTTGTGCCTTTACCTTCATCAGCCATCATACCCAAATCTATACTTTTGGTTATTGTATCCATAATTAATCATTTACTTATTGGTCATGACATTAGGAAGAACCATATTGATTTTCAATGTCATAGGTCAAAGGTCAGGGTTACAGATTGAAAAATGTTTAAAATCCTTCTATACAGTCTAGAAGACTGAGTTTTTATTGGAACTTGACTAAACTTCATACACAAATTGCCATTGATTTTCAAGGTCATGGGTCAAAGGTCAAGGACACAGATTGGAATTGGTCAGAATCATTGAATATACATTTACACTAGTTTAAAATCCTAAAATGTTTAAAATCCTTAATTGTATATTGTCTAGAGGACCAACTTTTTGCTGGATATTGATCAAACTTCACACACACTAATTGCTTATGACAAGAGGAAGAACTCTTTGATTTTCAAGGTCATAGGTCAAAGGTCAAGGTCATATATTGGAATTGGTCATAATCCTGGAATATACTTTAGAGGTGTCATTTATCAATAGATCTTGGTCAAACTTAACATAAGCCAATACCAGTGACATTAAGAGGTACCCTTCTGATTATCATTTTAGGTCAAAGGTCCAAATCATAGATGCATGTAATATAAAGATATGGAGGGGGTGCACTTACATGGAACTTCATAAATGTTGGCACATTTTTACATATTTACAACATTATACGAATTTCTAGTTCATACATGTAAGTGAAAGCTCTGGAAGAAGATACATGTACATGTATATTGGTTTTAGAGTAGGTATTGGTTCAATACTACAGCCGGCTTGTATGCAAGTACATTGATGTTCATGCTGTGCTACAAATTGTACGCATAGCGCTGCTTTGTTTTTTTCAAATCAATTTACTCATATACACAGGGATTTTTTTTGCCCTTTTTGGGGCCGTTATTCGGCCCCATTCCCAATGAAAAATAGTATCTTTTTTCCCAATTGTGGATCTAAAATTTCCTGATCACATATAGATGGAATAATCACCAAAATTAGTGAAATTTACTGGTTCATAATTAAGTAGTAAATTTACAAATTATTTGCCATATTGTTGTAAGCATAAGAAATTAAATCATATATCTAAATGAAAATTATTTGATTCAACATTCAATTCTGAACTTTAATAATTGTATAAACTGTCATTTTACTTTTATGTTAGTACTTCCCAAAATATTCCCAAACGTTGTTAATTTTCCTTATTGCACGGGTCCTTACTCCTGACCCCATTCCCAAATTACTGAAAAAATCACTGATACATGTATATTAACTGCCCCCCCCCCCCCTTACACACACACACGCACTTGTATAGTACATGCCCTTCCCAATTCCCATATCCCCCTATATCCCAATGAAGAATAAGAAGGGGAGAGTGGGGGGTCAGATGCCTATCCAATCAAGATCAAAATCATAGATATAAGTAAAGCGTAGAGGGAGCACATTTACATGGAACTTTATCTTTTTCAATGTTGGCACATTTTTACATATTAATTGTCATATATATATATTATATGAATTTCTGGTTCATAAGTGATATCTCTCGAAGAAGAGATATTGGTTTTAGAGGTAAGTATGGTTGAATACTAGTGCTTGTATGTGAGTACATTGATGTACAGGTTGCTCATGCTGTACTATGCTTTGCATTGCTTTAGTTTTTATATTTCCCACTTTTTCAAATCGACTTATCAATTTACTCATATAATTAAACTCCTCCAAACAGGCACTTGTATAGTGCCCTTCCCCATTCCCATAACCCCCCAATGTCCCAATGGAGTATAAGAAGGGGGGTCAGGTGCACCCCTCCCCCCCCCCTTTTTTTTTACTTCATTTCCTCCAAAAGGGCGAAGGCAATGGATGCAGTAAAATCAAGTTAAAATATGATTGAACTTGAAATTACAAACTCATTAATGCTACCATCGTATAAATGACGAATTTGTCTTGAGAAACTATATTGATTTACGGTGCCTGAATCGATCGGACCGTACATGTCTTGTCTTTCCATGCGTGACAACAGTAAACAAATTGAGAAATGAACGTCCAAACAAACATTATTCGACATAATTCCACCCATTGTCGTATGAAGATAAAAGAATATCTTACTCAAACATTGCTCCTCCATAAAAGTAATCACGGGAACCTGAAAGAAAGGATTTCCCAAGAAGCAAAGAAGTTCGTCGTAAATGTAGTCCCTGCGTTGCGCCATCTTGGCTGTCTGGGAGTGCTGGTACGAAATGGCTAGAAACCTTCCGAAAGAATATACAGGTGCGTCGACTCGGACACGACGATGCGTTCATGTATGCGTACAGTATAAACTAAGTCAGGGACGTATATCACAGGCGATTGTTTCCCTCGCATGAAACAATCGCCAGTGACGTTTATAGAATATAAGTCCCTGACTAAATGGAATTGACGAGCTGTCTGGAGATAACGATAAAGAAAAAAATGAAATTACAAGTACACAGTGGCGGATTCAGGGGGTGCGGACGCCTATGACCTTGTTGCAAGTTGGGGTGCGGAGGCACTGACCCAAAATTTTCAAAAAAAAAAGCGGCATATTTTGGCCCATTTTCAGTAATAGTCGGTAAAATTCGCCCCTTTACCCCTCGACAAAGGGGGCGCTGGATCCTCCACTGGTACAGGTTCTCGGACCCCCCCCCCCCCCCCCTATTCCCAGTGGCGGATCCAGCTTTTGAGTTGGAAGGCGGACATAAAAACATTGGTGAGGGGTTTGAGGACCGCTTAGGTCTCCAGCTGGTCCAGGACAGTGCCCTGGTAGGGGGACCATTTGCCCCCCCCCCCCCTCGAAGCCAAGGACTTACCGAGTGAACTGTTTATGCATGCTTTCCGAAGCTAGCGAACTTCAGCCTTTTCGGACCCATTTTCAAGACTGAAATTGATTTGATGCATTTGACAATTATATTAACTAACAGGTAGTTAATATTTTTAAAATAAAATTTACTCTTTTTTAGAAAACGGTCGTTTTACCTATGATTTGCAATTTGGAGGGGGGGGGGGGGGGGCGTACGCCTTGAATCCGCCACTGCTTCCAAAAAAAAAAATCTTCTAATTACATGTTTTTAAGGGGGTCCAGAACAGTATCCGAAAGAACCCCATCGGAAAGCTCTGGATCAATTATGACATCACTATAGAAACGGCGACATTGGCGCGTTTTTCGCAAGAACGTCAGGATTAGGTAACGTAGAAATAAGGGGGAGGGGGTAACAAAATCACTATAACTTAAGGTATTCAGCCCGTAATACATTTTCAATGAGAATTATCAAAGATACAGATTTTCTATTTCATCGTATAGAATACTTTATACACTAATTTTGCTCATATAAATGATGCCACTTGTCAACCAATGACACATGCAATTACCTCCGAACATTCCCGATAATAAAATCATCGGTATTTGTCGGAAATGTGGGAATAGTGTAAAAATCTTAACCGGAAGTAACTCTATTAGGGTGCGGGAACCTTAAAAACTGACGGTCAAATTTCAATAGGGATTTATAATCGTTGGTTCACTTGACATATGCATGAAGAAGATAATATCAAGTTTTTACGGAAAATAAATGATAGGGTTTCAGATAAATGGACTTTATGATTAAAAATCAGCAACTCAAAGACGTTTTATAAATAGACATAAATATATCTCTTTTCGACAATTTCTTTTAAAAGTCTCATTGATCATGTATAATTCTATACATATCCGATTGCCCACATTGGTCCCTGTAAAGTGCGAAACGAAACAAAAACGAAACGAAACGAAACAAAACAAATCGAAACGAAACGAAACAAATCGAAACGAAACGAAACAAATCGAAACGAAACGAAACAAATCGAAACGAAACGAAACAAATCGAAACGAAACGAAACAGATCGAAACGAAACGAAACAAAACGAAACGAAACAGATCGAAACGAAACGAAACAGATCGAAACGAAACGAAACAAAACATAAAACTTAAAGAAAATGAGAAAAAGAGGAAAAATCGCCGAAAACGAATATTTCAAGACAAGATCAGCATGTAATATTGCCTTAATCCAAGAGTTCTACATTTGTAACTAGTGCCGAGAGGGTTTCTTGAAAGAGTCAAAGTTGACAATTAAAAAAAGTAAATGTCAAATGCCATTCATGTATTTAAGAGGAATAAAAGGGAGGGGATAGAAAATCACGCTATGACACCGTAATGAGATCATAAAACGGGGTGGGGGCACATTTCAGGAAAAAAATCTTATCCTTTTTCAAACGAAATGTGCCCCCCCCCCAAGTTTTTAATTGTTCTCATTTTTTTTTAAATTTTCAAATACACATAACGGAACAGTACCGTTTCCTCTGCGCTAGACTCCTCCCTGCTAAATAATATTTTTCACGTCTGTGACGAGGTTATTCATCCCAATCACTCTCCTTTAAAATGCAATTGTGCTATATATACCGTATATATTATGTTTTGATCGTCAACTTTGATTCTTTAAAAAACCCTCCAGCCACAAGAACTAATGGTTGAAGGCAATAATGAGGAGGTGGACAGGGACAAAGGGAGGGGAGAGAAAGGGGGCGGGAGGAGAGGAAAGGGGGCGAGAGGAGGGACAGATGATTGGGAGGGTAACAGTAACCCAAAAAAATTAGGAAATTACTTTTAATATAAATAATCTTGCTCTTGTGCGTTCATGTACATAATCTCAATTTTAAAAATGACCACGAAATTCATCTATATATACCTTAAAAATTTTCCCCGATCGCTTCGGTCGCCGCAATTTTCAATGCATTTTTCAAATACTTCAGGCTCGCTTCGCTCACCTTAGTTTTTCATCTAAACAGGTCTATTTCTTTTTTCAAGGTTTAAAAAAGGAAATAACCCAAATAACTTCACTATTGCACCAATTTACATTTGTCTTGACCGCCAAAGACTCCCTCCCCCCACAGGGAGGCGGCAGGAGGAGAGTGGTACCCCCTAACCCTTCAATAAGATCTTGTCTTGAAATATTCGTTTTCGGCGATTTTTCCTCTCTTTCTCATTTTCTATAAGTTTTAGGGGTATATATGTACGTTCGTAGCTTCAAAACTAACGGTAAAAAATAGATGAAACTTTGCATGTAGAAAAAGTATGTTTCAATTATAAACATTTATAGTTTTTAGGAAAATTAAATGATAGGTTTAAATTTAAGTCTGGCTATCCTGGACCTCCTTAAATTACAATTTTAGCTTTATTGCAGTTTTTTTCTTCAAAATTTGTAAACATGATTCTTGGTCCGATGTCTCAGGAATATGTCTAAAAACGGTTCGCATCCGTTCCGATGGGAATTCTCACGATTTGGTCTTGCCTTCTCGACTTTGAGACTGCTATGTACTTCTTTGATGTCTTTATAACGGTTTAAAATATTGTTACACCGGTTGCAGCTTCATCAACATACATTCGGAACAACTTTGCGTTCATCTTTACTGGGTTTGGCAAACGAGGAAAAATGGCTTATCCAACGACGTGAAAGTCTGTAAAAACATGGCAACAAGAGCAGCTACTTGTAAGGACTTTTGTTTGTTTGTCTAATTTTGAGAAAGGAGTAAAATGAATTAGACATTTGCAAAGCAATGTAAGACTTTTCAAAAGATATTGAAAGGGACCTCAGCTCACTGAGCCAGTTGCAGAACGAAACTCGGACTCCGTCTCAGACTGTCTCAGTGCAGAGAGAGCTTCATCAATATCTGCATGTTTTTGATGTAGTAATTTAATTTTATTCACCAGCTTTTAAACACGAAACAATATACAAAATTTCAAATAATTCTATAGACTGCAAATACTGAATTTTATGATAGAAAGTCGATCCCCGCTTCCATGGGGAAAGGTTAGATCACTAAATCTTCCTATTTGTTTTTTGAAATATTTGCATCAGTTTTTCACAGGCGAAAAGGATCAGAAAGTTCTATGATTCAAATAATGTGAATTTTGTCGAATAAGTTCCAAGATTTTCAATAAAAACAGGTGGAGGTTGCGATAATATATACCCTTCCTTCTTTCAATCATGGCCTAAGTTTTACGTTCACGAATCACTGGTAAACAAGAATCAATCATCAGATTTTTATAAAAATTAGAAGAAATATGTATTGAGGATTCCTCTGCTTTCTGTGCAAATTTCATGAAGAAATAGATTATTTTAGAGCAAAAAACATTGAAAAAAGAGGCGATAATATGTGCCCAACCAGTAGTGTATGAAAAAAAGAGTTGCGGCCATGTGAAGGATGATCAAATATCATGATTTGATAATAAAATTTTGACAAATGTAGAGGATGATTTATTTGGATGGGATTGTTTGAGTAATGATTTTGATTAGTCTGAGAATTGGTTATTTTCCGGGAAATTCACAGCCCATATTTTCATTTCAGTTCAATTCTTTATTAGCAAGGACCATATCCATGGCAATAGCCATGTATGAACAACAATATACATATTAAACATTAATTGTGCAGACAAGAACAATACAAAATAAGTAATAATTATTCATAAATTGGTCAGATGCCAATACAAAAAATACAGGTGGCACTCTTTATTTAGCAATAAAGCCATTTTATTTATAGATATCTTGTTATTGAGAATTATGGAAATTTTGCTCAATATCATTAATTTTACATATTCCTGACAGTCTGCCAGAGTTCTTGAAATTGTCGGAGAAACCACAGGACATTTTCATTAATTTGGGATTTTCCCCTATATGACATAATTAAATTTTCCCAAAAAACCAATTAAATTTTCCCAAAAAAACAATTAAATTTTCCCAAAAAACCACAGGACATTGACCAAAACTACAGGAAATCGCCGGCCATCCGGCAGTTTTCAAGAACTCTGGTCTGCTAATAATATGTTTAATCTCAGTATTAAATTCAAATCATTCCGTACCGTATAATAGCTATGGTCTAAGCATTTTAAATTGCACCCCTAACCCCTTTATTAATTATTCTAATATGACTTGATAAGCCACTTCTAATATGACTTGATAAGCCACGCCTACCCATTTTCTGAAAACAGATAAACCGGCAGGAACTGGTTTTTACCAAGAATCAATTTTGTCGTAAGGTCCAAGTTTGGTCATCATTAGAATAGAAATAAAAAATGACAAGCCGGGCTCTATTGTCTCATAATGCCCTCGCGTCCTCAGCCAATCACATTTATCACCTCGCCGCTGGCGCGGCTCGGTAATAAATGTGATTGGCTGAGGACGCTCGGGCATTATGAGACAATAGAGCCCGGCTTGTCATATTTTATTTCTTAAATAACATTGATTTTAGCAAATTAAGCAATGCTTGACTCTATCAGGGTAAAATTGAAAGTTCCATCTAGTCAGGAATATTATATCATATTTATGGTGCTGAATAAGATTTCCGACATTCATGAACAAACATATGAAAATTTCAAATAAAAAGATTTGGTTGAAGGTTGCATTGGAAGTGGTTGATTCTCAAATTCTGAAAATATGCATTCAAGAGTGAATAAGCTGCAGTGAAGGAGACACAGCAAAATACATATCCTTTGTTGCAGCTGTAACCAAGCTCTCCTTGGATGTGATAATTGTAATTCTATTGTACAAACTTTAAAACGTTTGAAAACACTTTTTCATTTGCATCATTAATCTTAAATTATCTTTGCAGTCTCTTCAAAAATACGAAACTTGAAAGATTACAGATTTAGGATTGTGAACAATCTAACTCCTCAGCCTACTGGGACAGAGATAGAAAACACATTGAAATATTTCTCTTCTACATTACTCAGGTAAAATTGTTATGATATATATGTGCCTGCATAGCTTATTTATAAAGAAATCAAGTTGATACAAATGTATTGTATTGTACTGTTTTGTGTATACAAGCTGTGTTGTATTTGTTCACGAGGCATGATAAAGAATATTCTTTGAGAAATGCATAATTTATTCTATAAAAGAAATCTTAGATACAAAATGGGTGTATTGTATCAGAGTGTATTGTATTGTATGTACAGGCCGTGTTGTATGTCTTTACAAGACATGATAAATGCCAAGGAATGGGCACCAAGTTTTCAAACTGTCAGTCTGTACATCTCTATTACTGTCTGTCAGTTTATCCGACTATTTCCTGTATCTGCCTAACAACACTAAATGTTCTGACGCAATATTGAGTAAACAGCTTTGATATTTTGTACACTTTAATGATAAAGAAGGATGAGTTGAGAATAGCTATAATGAATTTATTAAGATGTTTTAACCAATTGAGTCAAAGGTCAAGGTAAAAAAGAAAAAGTACATGTGTAAATTTTGAAGTCACAAAAATATCTAATTTTTAGTATACAGTAAAGGTGATGAGAGAACATTTGCTTGTATGTTTTTGAACCCACAAAATAAAACCCACCAAACCTATCAAAATCAAAATCTGAACCCACAAAGTCAGATATGCTGACTGGTAGATAAATCTTGATAGAGAACATGTACATGTGTATCACCATGTTGGTTCTTATGTCATGCATAATTCATACTTACAGTTGAAATTTACAGCATTACATACCTTAGAGTTGTGTTCTTTGTTACATCATGATTAAACAAAATTATAAATCTGAGGTTTGTTTGAGTGACATTTGTTTTGATATCAGTCATTCTGAATTACTTTAGAAGCAAATGTGGCAAAACCTGATGTATTCATCAAATCTGACATCTCGCCATATTTATTTTTAATCAAACATACATATTTTTTAATTAATATTTTATTCCACTTTCAGTGTACTAAAAGACGTACCCAACATCCCAGCTGAGAGTTATGGACCAAGACAAAGGGACAGTGTACGTCTGTCCGTGTTTCCAAATCTTAACTACACTGGTCTTTATCATGCAGTCCTAAATCTGATAGATTTAGTACCAGCTGTGCAAATAAAACAACTAGGTAAGCTATTTATATGATTATGGATCCTTAATCAATACGGAATCTAAGTGGATGGGATTTCAGCTTGTTTTAAGGATTTATAATGATACACAATGTTCAATATTTATATATTTCATTTAAAAGAGAGTCTTATCTCATATAATTTTCCTCTCCTCCTTATGCATCCACTTAACAATTCTATTTCTATTACATACATGTGCTTTAAGATAGATGATATGATGTTCATAAGTTATTAAAAAAATTCAACTGTGTAATAAAAAAATCTTTAGAATCACATTATATCGTTTCTTAACATTAATTCACTTGAATTATTTCAGCTACAGGGTATATGAATTTGATATAATTCAGATGGGTCACTAAAAGTTTTATTTGGATCGAGTCCTACCTGTTGAAACATGAACTTGTTTTGGAATATTTTATGTTTAGATGGAATCGAGAAACTTTCAAAGAGATCAGTATTTGTTATTTCAGAATCTTTGATTAATTCCTTTCTCCTCTAGAAATAGGTGAGAATGTACTCAAAGTCTTGGGCTGCCTTGTGCCATTCCTGGAGCATGACTTACTGGATTCTCTCCCTTATACCGTGGCGTCCACGCTGGCCATCTTTCCCCATACTCTACACAAAGATACCATAGATCTACTGTGTAGTAATATGTTACCAATGACCTTAGGTTAGTATACTAATTTTACAAGTCAGAGGACATGTAATAATATGACATCATTACTTTCTACAAGAGATTTTGGAAGTGCTATAGTTTATTTTACAGAGGAATAGAGAAAATAACTTGACATGTGTATTCTGGAAGTTGTAAGATTAATCACACCTTTTGCATTGCTTCTGCAGTTTAAAGGTCATATTACATATAGTACTGAAATATATTTCTTGTGTACTGTCAGAATTTATAAAATATTACGATGTTGCTATTAATTCAAGAAATTATGATTATAATTCAACCTGTTTCAAGATATGTGTAATTATAATGAAGATGGTATGATATGATTGGAGAATGTATTATTTAAGTTCAAAAGAATGGTTTTAACATACAATCACAAACCCCTTGTAGGATTTGATGGATGCTCTGAGGCTACGTATGCCAGTGAATCGGCAGCTGCCATTATAACCATGGTACTACAGCATACAGATAATGGATGTAAGTCATGGAGTTGATTGTCTGAAAACCTCGTTTCTGCTGTTACACATATTCTAAGTACATTAATATATCATATTGTGCATGTATTAAATTAGTTAGTGGGTATGTGATGAACTGAAGAAGGAAAAAAAAAACTGTTGAGGCATTTGATGATATCTGCAGTGGCGAAAAGGAGTTGCATCCATTTTAAAAAGTAGTACAAATGGAACATATTCTTGTAAATAGGGTATAAAAGATCTATTTGCATGAGTTTTATCTTACGTATAACCATTTTGTAATTAAATGTACATGTACATTAAGAAAAAAAAAACACATCATTTTTCCTAAATTACATTTTCTCCTTTGATGATTGATTTTTTAGAAATCCAAATCACCAGATATTGCTGTCAATCTGGCAATAACACTGTGTCTAACTGCTTTTGCATCTTTGATATTATTCTAAAGTTAAACAAACAGTTTGATGAAATAATTTTTTTTTATCTTTTCAGCTTTCCACTCACAGATTCTGGAATGTTTTATGAGTATAAAGAAGGACCTTGTCAAGGTACATGTATACTATTTTAATTTTAGAAGAACATACATGTATACATGTAGTCATGTACATGTACAACTTCCTAGTGGTATAGAATTTTTCATGTATGGACTTGTCAAATACTTGTACTGCACATGTGTGTGCAGATTTCATTTAAAAAAAACTTTAGATTATACAGATTTTGAACAATTCAGTTAAAACTGCCTTGATAAATTTGAGTTTTTAAAATGGATTGTACAAAGACAGCAACTTTCCAACATTATTTTATGCTTTCATTATCAGACTCTTTTTCTCTTTTGGATGAATATATTTATGGTTACAAGCATTCACATGTATTTGCGTGGATTTGTAGGACATTTTAAGCATCGTTGCATACGGACCGTATAATGCTAGGTCATCTGCTGCTAATCTACTGTTCTACTACTGGCCACAACTTAATCCTGCATTACAAGATAGGAGAGCTATACATTACAAGTACACAGGTAAAGTAACACGTGTTTGAGGTGATGAGGCAAAGAATATTATTATCTGGATTTACCATATTTGAACTTAATGAAGTACATGTATGCAAGTGAAGTCATTTGGAAACTAAGTGTGTGTTGGTGGGCAAGATCTCTCAGATACATGTATCTAGATGGGAAAGTTTACATGATGATCATAAATTAGCTTTAAAATTCTCATTTTTTAGCTAAGAATGTAATTTCTGTTTTGTGCAAGAGAAAAGCAATTCATTATAACCTTTTGTCTGTATATGTAAGGTCTTCTGTCTTGGTAGTTAAAGTGACCCTCAAGGCAGAATTCTTGATTGCTAAAGTTACTACATGTATGTTAAACTTAATAACATATTTATTTGCATAGCTTGGCCCCCAGTTCTTTGCCAAAGAAAAAATTGTGTCAATGCTGGAAACTGTCAGGCTGTCAAGGTGAGATGTGTTACAGCCTATATTGTTTTTTGTTATTTGGAAATATAATGTACAAATACATGTTAACATGGACATGTCATGAGTTGAATTTTGATGTTCCACTTGAAAATTTAGGTTTCTTCTTGTTCTAAGCCTACTGTCAAAATATCTTAATACAGTGGAATCCGCTTATTTGGGTTGACCATTTGTCAAGTCAATTCCAGTCGATTAGCCGAATATTCGAATAAGCAACTCGGCAATTTCCGTGACTTCTCGGGTCGTCAAATTCACGTACCAAATCGATGTACACGGTTAGGTAGCGAATTTCAAGGGCTGAATTTCAGTAAGAGTTATCTTTCTTTTCACGTGTTTTAAAACATGTATACGTCTCGATGCCGCATTCGATCATAAAAAATTTCATGAAAAAAAAAGAAAAAATGAAGTAAAAGTCTGCTACATTAAAATAATAATAATAAAATTGTAGGAAAGACGTTTGTTATTCATGCACCGCCCTTTATGTACTCTATAAGCGTGTATAACCTGAGGCAGGTACTGGCCGTCAAGTCTATTATTAGAGATTTAAAGTTTTCTCGTATGCAGACGCTCGACAGTCGACACCTACAGAATATGGGGCGGTATACGAATACAAATACGATATCTAATTTGTCATAATTATTAGCTTTATGAAGAACATGGGCACGGGCATTAATTTCACCTCCCGATCACGAGATCAGGTTTCGCGCTTTCGATCGTCCTTTTGCCAACAAGTTTGAAAGCGGCGAAAGAAAATTGAAAGAGGATAAATGTGGAAATTGTATACAATTGCTGTGCCAGATGCTCTCGCGATTACTACGAAAGGAGACATACCGGTAGTCTACCGGAAAATAACGAATGTGTAACGGACTTCACCGTATGTGCGACAAAGAAACAATGGATAAAATGAAAATACAACATATAAGAACCGGACAAAACGGAAAATTAACGAAAATATTTTTTTATCCGTTACTTGGCCGTTCGTCATATCCGGCGAAATGTGAAAATATAGCAATGTAGAATTCGCCTTAAAAATTCTCATTATACCTACCCCCGGAGTACAAATGAGTTGAAATGAACATGTTTTATATAGGGCACGGATCATATACAAATATATATACATTTGAAAGAATTTATCACAATTTGGAAATAAGGGGCAGATATCGTTTTACACGTCGACGAAGATTCTACAATCCTAAATAATTGTTCAATATGTGACAACACAAATGGAAGAGGGGGGTTAATCATATATATTACAAAGCATTTCCTTGCATAAGAAATAAGCTTTTCATTTGCAAAATGACTATTTTTAAAAAATGTTGAAGTATATAGAGTAGTACGTTTCGACATTAAAACCAAACTGAAAATTTTTGTAAAATATTTTTAATACAATGCATATCTTTGGTACACCCTGAACATAATTTCAGACCATTTATCAATACATATTTGTCAATTTTCAGGTTGTCCCTGACTACGATAACCCCACCTCACCTCTAGATCTGTGCTTGAAAGGGATAATTCGCCGTTGAAATATGAAAATTTGAATTTGTACGACACCGCAACAATTAATTCCAGTTGCGCCATCTACAATAAGATTCGTTTTAAAAATATTGAGTTCCTATACAGTGGGGGTTTGGATTTTTCCTTGAAATTTGATCTATATTACTATTCTACCAAAAAAGGAAAGTTTATTTTTATTTACGTATTCCACTGTTCAAAGCTTGGCAGAGCTTGCTGCTTTGAAGTAGAAATAGTTATGATGAATCGAGGTTCCGCAGATAAAACGTAAAAAAAATATGAAAGTCACATCTCTATGTCAATGAAATTATTTCTAAAGTGACTCGGACCTCAAAATCAGGGTCACAAAAAATGTTGGCACAGATAGAAATGTCTTGCAACAAAAAAAAAACAAAAACAAAAACAAAAAAAAAAACAAAAAAAAAAAAAAAAAAAAAAAAAGAAAAAAGAAAAGAAAAAAAAAACATTAACCGTTATTGGCGTTAAACATAATGTCAAGACCTATGGTGATTATATATATCTGGTTACTTTTGTTTTGTTTTGTTATTTTTTTTTTTTTTTGATTGAACGAAGATCGGAGAGATATTTTCATAGCGCTCCTTTTGGCGGAGTGGGGTACAATTTCAGTTTTCTCGAGCATGCGACGGAAAGGTCCGAAAATGTACGATGTACGACACTGCGGTAAAACCAGGGTATACTGCACCTTTTGAAAATTTATATACGTATATGATTTGATACGACCCCTCAATCTGTACAGTGTAGACAGTCAGCGCTCTGCATACGGAAAATCTTTAAATGTCTATTCGCCGAACAATGGGATTTAAATCCCTGGTCAGTTTAACGTTATTGATTTTCTGTCCAGGTGAACTAAAGTAAAGGACATCAACGGACGTCATTTTGACAATTTAAACCTTTGTGAAGAGTTATTGATTTTCTGTACAGGTGTATACAAGTAGCAGAACCAAAGTAAAGGACATCAACGGACGTCATTTTGACAACATGAAAGTTACATCAACTCACGGAACTTTTTTTTTTTTGAGAGCGGAATATTTCTGTTTCTTTGTTGAACATCCAGTAGAGAAAATTCTCCCGTATAAAAGGAGGGGAGGGCCCTTTCTCTGTTTCCCTCTTTTACGTTTCAAATTAAGACCGTCATTCCCCTTTAGTTTATTAGTGAAATTCTACTGGCCCGGCAAAGTGTCTACTAGCCTCGGGCATCGGGCCAGTGGGTTGAAGACTGCGCAACCTCGTTTCAGAACTTTACTGAATTTCAAGGCATGTACAACTAAGCTTACTTCAATTATTAAGACCGAATAACGCGTGGTTCTTATTGATTGCGAAAGAATAAAAAAATAAAATAAATGTATATCAGAGTTCGTGTCCGTTTGCGTCTGTATCCTATAAACACATTCCGGCACATCAAGTCCTCTTCCCCGCCCTGGAGGGTGGGACGTGTGGCAAAGTCATTCAGTTGACACGCTGCACGTTAAATCGCGTCTTTCGTTCTCAAGTCCTCATATGTAAAAAAAAAAAAAAGTACGTTCTGGAGCCGCGTAGTGACCTACCTGTTCACGCTTCATTTCGACTTTTGTAACTTCGATTTTTTTTTCACAAAGGCCTGAAACAATGTCACATGCATGACGGATATCTTGATTTTTCTTTTTCTGTAATTTTCATCGCAATGACATTCACTTGCTCTTTGATAACTCGCACGTATTTCGTCGAAATTAACACGCTTATAATTTGCCGACAGAGCTAACATGTCCAATGTTGGTGTGACATACGCAAATATTCTTTTCTCTTCGTCCTTCCTTGATACACTCAGCTGTTTGATCAATTAGTCCAGGTAAATTGTCTAATTGACACGTGCTGCTAATTAAGATCGCACATCGCCAGCGGCAATTAAGTTAAAGGAAGCCAATTACGGGTAATTAACGCCGGGGAAACAACTTTACCTGACTTCGTATGGTCAGAAACGGCAAATTTGTGAAATCTATCTTGGAAATTTTGAAGTTTAAGAAATCTTTCGAGTCAAATAAACGGGATATTGGTTTTAGTCCAGTCGATTACGGCAAAATTTTAACATAGAATAGATAGGAAATGGTTTGGTGCAGAGATAGTCAAGTCAATAAAACGAATGACCCGATTATGCGATAGTCAAATAAGTGGAGTCCACTGTAATAGCATTTGTAAAGAATTATTTGATAAATACATGTACATGAAATACAAAAACTAAGAATCACACCATACGCATGATGAAAATGTACATTGTATAAATGGACTGAAAGCATTAAGGTCAGGGTGGCGACTTTTCATAGAAATGAGGTAGAAGAAAGATGGATATGTCCACATGTAGAGGAACATCTCCTCGAACTATTCAGATCAAAAAATCAAAATTTTTGGCTATAAATGTCCATTTTCGGCCTATTTTAACATTTTCTTCGTTTTAGAGAATACCACATCATAACTTTACATACCTCTGCAATGCATGAAATTTCAAAAAGTCATATATACCCTTATTTTTCTGGATTCTTATGACTTGTGTATGAATTAAAGCCTTTTTTGAGAAATTCTGATAAAATAAACAGTTCTAAGGAGTGTATTTTCTTATAAATACGATTTTGCTAGTTGCCATGGCAACAACTCCTTATTAAAATTAATAGCTAGAAGGTCGCCAGTTGCACAATTTTTTTTCTATGTATAGAGCTATGATATTGCTTTATCCTAAAGCAGTCAAACCAATATGTATCCGAATTAGTTTTTGAGCAAAACGACTGTTTCTATAAATAGCACAATTATTTATGCAAAAAATTAACATTTTGACCCAAAAACATAGAGATTTACTTGAAGTTTGAGTTTCTAATTCTCTTATTTTTAAAGAGCATAATGAATAGTATATATTCTTATGTTTGAATCTTAAGAAGCAGAACTCATGCGAAAATGACAATTTTTTTCCTATTTTCGGCGATTTTTCATTAAAAAATTTGCATTTTTCCCCAAAATACCCATTCAGCAATATAAATTTTAAGGAGTAATATTTTTTCCTGAAATAATGTAACAAACTGAGCTTATACCATTTATCGTCCAAGTTGGTTTCAAATATTATGTGATATGAAAATAGAGTTATCTCCCTGTAGTCGCAACCCTAACCTTAAATTTCCCATACTTCAGATACTTGTAAAATTTTTATGTACAAATTTTGAGTGGACGTGTTTACCACATATACATGTATTATCTATTTAGATGTGTTTGAACCCTGCACTGGCTATTCACTCTGGTGACAAACCTCCTCCTCTGTACATCTGTAGTGACTGTGCCGAGGTTCTGAAGAAAGACCACAGCGAGTATATGATGGACATCCTGCTCCCAATGTCACATGTTTCCACCCTCTGTGAGAATAAGGTAATAAATATACATGTTAACACCTTTATATAGGTCAGTAAACTACAGTTACCTCCCTCCCCTACTTTGCACATCTGTAGTGACTGTGCCGGGAATATGAACCACCCTGGTCTGATCCTTGCGTGGACTTGTACATACATGTAATTTTTCAAGTTAGAACTTTCTATTTCGTATGTAACAAAAGGAGTGATGTAAAATCCAAAGTCTCATAAGGATATTGGGGAGGGAGGCAATTTATTGTGTCGCCTGCGAAGCACAGCGACACTTAGGGATCACTTTGTCCGTTGTCCGTCTGTCAGTCCGTCCGTCTGTCTGTCTGTCACACTTTGGGTGTCACAGCCCATAACTTTTGATTGGTAAGTGATAGGGTTTTGATATTTCACATGTGTATTCCTTGTGACAAGACCTTCTTACACATACCATAATTTTTGACCTAGTGACCTTGACCTACATATTTGACCTACTTTTCAAAAAAATTAAGAATGGATATATCTTTTGATTGGTAAGTGTTAGGACTTTGATATTTCACATGTGCAATCCTTGTGGCAAGACCTTTCTACACATACCATAATTTTGACCTTGTGACCTTGACCTAGATATTTGACCTACTTTTGAAAAAAAGATCAGATTCGCTATATCTTTTGATTGGTAAGTGATAGGGCTTTGATATTTCACATGTGTATTCCTTGTGACAAGACCTTCCTACACATACCATAATTTTTGACCTATTGACCTTGACCTACATATTTGACCTACTTTTCCAAAAAATTAAGAATGGATATATCTTTTGATTGGTAAGTGATAGGGCTTTGGTATTTCACATGTGTATTCCTTGTGACAAGACCTTTCTACACAGACCTTAATATTTGACCTTTTGACCTTGATCTAGATATTTGACCTACTTTTCAAGAAAAATAATATTGGCTATATCTTTTGATTGGTAGGTGATAGGGCTTTAATATTTCACATGAATTTTTCTTGTAACAATGCCATTCTACACATACCATAATTTTTTACCTTTTGACCTTTACCTTGCTATTTGACCTTCTTTTTTAAGGTTGTATATATCTTTTAACTGGTAGGTGATAGGTCTTAAATATTTCTTATGATGACACCTTTTTGTTACCAATTTTTACGTAGTGACCTTGACCTAGATGATTGACACTCATTTCTGAAAATTTGAGAATGACCATGATAAAATGAGATAAGATGAAATGATAATTTGTAATTAAGAGGTCTGATATTTCAAATGAATTTCATTTGACAAGACTTTTCTACTGATACCAATAATTTTGTTCCACTTTCTAGAATAATAATCAAACCGCTTCGCAGGCGACACAAGCATTCCTTGGATTGCTATTTTTTTATTTTACTGTTCAGTTAGTTTATTTTATTATACTGTGTAGTTAGCTTGTTTTATTCATGTTCTTATTGTGTGTTATAACTTTTGTGGTAAATATATCAACATCTTTATCAATACATAGTCAATTATTCTCTCCACAAGTTTCAATATATTGAAAAAATAACAAACACCGAACTAAAACTCAACTGGTTGAGTTTTAGTTAGGCGTTTGTTATTTTTTCAACATCTTTCTATAGTGTAAAACTTCTTAAAAATTTGTAAATATATTTAAATCTTCAATAAACAGTCAATTAGTCTCTCCACAAGTTTCAATATATTGTTATTTTCTCCACAAGTTTCAATATATTGAAAAAATAACAAGAGTTTTAATTCGGCATTTGTTATTTTTTCAGTTTATATCTTCATATGGAGTAAAACTTTAAAAAAAAATTATACATGTCATATGCAAATGTTACGACATGAAAATTGCAAATTCAATGCCTCATGTCAAATGTCATTTGTGAAATATACATGTACATACCTGTCAACTTTGAATTTTTCAAAAGAGGGAGATTGCGCGTGAACCATTTTCAATACATTTTTGTGTCGCCTGCGAAGCATAGCGACACTTAGGGATCACTTTGTCCGTTGTCCGTCTGTCCGTCTGTCCGTCCGTCCGTCTGTCAGTCTGTCTGTCTGTCACACTTTGGGTGTCACAGCCCATAACTTTTGATTGGTAGGTGATAGGGCTTTGATATTTCACATGTGTATTCCTTGTGACAAGACCTTGCTACACATACCATAATTTTTTACCTAGTGACCTTGACCTACATATTTGACCTACTTTTCAAAAAAATTAAGAATGGATATATCTTTTGATTGGTAAATGATAGGGCTTTGATATTTCACATGTGCAATCCTTGTGGCAAGACCTTTCTACACATACCATTATTTTTTACCTTGGGACCTTGACCTAGATATTTGACCTACTTTTGAAAAAAAGATAAGATTCGCTATATCTTTTGATTGGTAAGTGATAGGGCTTTGATATTTCACATATGTATTCCTTGTGACAAGACCTTCCTACACATACAAAAATTTTTGACCTAGTGACCTTGATCTACATATTTGACCTACTTTTCAAAAAAAATTAAGAATGGATATATCTTTTAATTGGTAAGTGTTAGGACTTTGATATTTCACATGTGCAATCCTTGTGGCAAGACCTTTCTACACATTCCATAATTTGTGACCTTGACCTAGATATTTGACCTACTTTTGAAAAAAGATAAGATTCGCTATATCTTTTGATTGGTAAGTGATAGGGCTTCGATATTTCATATGTGTATTCCTTCTGAAAAGACCTTTCTACACAGACCATTAAATTTGACCTTTTGACCTTGAACTAGATATTTGACCTACTTTTCAAGAAAAGTGATATTGGCTATATCTTTTGATTGGTAGGTGATAGGGCTTTGATATTTCACATATATTTTCCTTGTAACCATGCCATTCTACACATACCATTATTTTTTTACCTTTTGACCTTGACCTACATATTTGACCTACTTTTCAAAAAAATTAAGAATGGATATATCTTTTGATTGGTTAGTGATAGGGCTTTGGTATTTCACATGTGTATTCCTTGTGACAAGACCTTTCTACACAGACCATAAAATTTGACCTTTTGACCTTGATCTAGATATTTGACCTAGACCTACTTTTCAAGAATTTTGATCCTTTTTCTAGAATAATAATCAAACCGCTTTGCAGGCGACACAAGCATTCCTTGGATTGCTATTTTTTCATAAATTGCATCATGTCGTGCGAACCACCTTTCAAAAAAGGTCATTGAATGTAACCATACCAAGTCTACGAAAATGTATAAACAATGACAAATATTTCCATAATACATGATTGTATTTTTTATTACTTTTTGTTCTGCATTTGTTCATTGTGCATGAGTACGGCACCTTTTGATGTGGCAAGTAGGTCTTTTTCTGGTGAGAAGACAATACAATTATTAGTTTGATTTATCTTTTTATTCATGACAGGATATACAATGTCATGTACATGTATTATGTTCAGGCCCAACATAACTTGCCATAATCCATTTATACAACTGACACCAATCTCTATTATTTCTTTTTCTTTGAAACGTTTCCAGTGCAGTGTGACCTGAACCTTCCATAAGTTATTGAAATATCAAGAATGTCAGAAAGAAATTTTAATCAGTGCTATACAGTATTTAGTCAATAAAGTACGTAATCAGTTAAACTGTTTCGGTCTCCCCCGCGGGAGAAATGCGAATGAGGGAGATAAGGTTCAAACACGGGAGTCCATTGCGAAGTGACAGGTACATGTATGAATATATAAGAATGCTGAAAAAAATATTTATCCTTTTTAGAATTGCCGCTATGAAGAAAACATTGCCATCTGTACTTGCTTCTCTATTGAGTGTGCCAGTTATAATGGCAATCGACCAATCAGATACTGCCAAGCATGCCATGAACAGCGACATAACTCTGCCGCTGGACAGAAACATATCTATCACCTCAGTATACCAGAGATATGGGAGTGCAGTCTGGAGATGCAGAGATACCTGATGGATGCCATTGTAAGGTAAGGCACATGTTAGGTTTTACTGGAAGGATTTTATGGATATGCTATGAATAATGACTCAGAAAATTTTGGATTTTTTTTTCTGATTAGATGATAATCAAAATATCAAGGGGAGACACATGATAATCATGAGTTCTACCGATCATGTTATTGGTTGCCCCATGTAAATAACCACTTTCAAAATACTTTACATGGAGCAGCTTATTGAAGGAGGCCCAGCCTATAGAGTCCAAGCGTATGGTAGAGATAGGCGAGGAGCACAAGCAGTTCAGTGATGAGGAGGACATGTTCCTCCTAGAGGAGGCAGGGAGAGGAAGCTCCTCAGTAGATATAATAATAATTCCTACACATTTTACTTACAGCTTATTGAAGGAGGCCCAGCCTATAGAGTCCAAGCATATTGTAGAGATGGGTGAGAAGCACCAGCAGTTCAATGAGGAGGAGCATTATTCCTCCTGGAGGAGGCAGGGACAGGAAGCTCCTCAGTAGATATGATAATAATTCCTACACATTTTACTTACAGCTTATTGAAGAATGCCCAGGCTGTAGAGTCCAATCATATGGTAGAGATGGGTGAGGAGCACCAGCAGTTCAGTGATGAAGAACATTATTCCTCTTAGAGGAGGCAGGGGAGAGGAAGCTCCTCAGTTGATATGATAATAATTCCTACACATTTTGCTTACAGCTTGCTGAAGGAGAGTCCAGTGTAAGGAGGAGATTGGTGAGGAGCACCAGCAGTTCAGTGATGAGGAGGACATGTTCTCCTAGAGGAGGCAGGGGAGAGGAAGCTCCTCAGTATATATGATGATCATTCCTACACATTTTGCTTACAGCTTGTTGAAGGAGGCCCAGCCTATAGAGTCCAAGCGTATGGTAGAGATGGGAGAGGAGCACCAACAGTTCAGTGATGAGGAGGACATGTTCCTCTTAGAGGAGGCTGGAGAGAGGAAACTCCTCAGTAGATATGGTATATGGATGCTGGTAGAGCTCTGTCAGACCAGGGACGATGTACCTATTGTAAGAATATTATTTCATATACAGTGCTCCCCCGATATAACACCAACATCTGTCCAGAGAAAAAATTGGCGTTAAAGTGAGGGTGGCGTTACATCGAGGGAGTAAATAAAAGGATGATAGACAGCTATACACTTTAAAAAATCTTATTTTCACATTTCAAGAATGTGCTGGGTCAAAGAAAAATGCATGTACATGCAGAGTGTTCAAAATGATTTATTTGAGGCGGCGATTGAGAAATTTTAGAGCAAATAAACGATTAGAGGAAATTCAAACCGGTGACTTTATCATCTGAGTTGGTAAAATTTCGCAGGGTGCCGCCCCTTATAGAAGTCAGTGTTAAACAGTAACATGAAATACATGATACAGGTTTATTCGTATTTTAGAACATGTAGGCACTGATGAGCACATTCCTTGCATTGGCATTAGTAGCGCCGAGATACGTGCTCAACGTATCTTTTACTTTTTCGTCTATAGTCTGTTCAATGACGCTTGAATTTTATGCTGAGCTAAATGCCGATTTCTTTTTTAAATATTTGCATCCTCACTGGACTCGCCATAAGTATTAATTTAAGTTCAAATTACACTATCTAGGCAAACGTACATATTGATTGTTTATCAAAACATTACTGTAAACAAAAATAAACCCAAGCGCGATAATTAACTTGTTTGTTTAGTATTAAATGGCATTGTAATCGGGGGTTTTATGTACCAAATAGGACAATTTGTACGCCGAATTCAGTGGCAGATGGCGGTATGCAGGGGTTGGCGTTACAACGGGGGTTTATAATAATCTGTACATTAAGAAAAAGTGACGGTAGCCGGGGTTGGTGATTTAACGAGTGGCGATAAATCGGGGGAGCATTGTACATGTACATGTATGTAACATGCATCTGACTTATTGTATTGATGGATGGAATTTAGTCTACTGAGGTCATTTTCCATATTCTGCTTGAAGAAACAGACTGTGAGACAACAGACATGTTCATGATTATGTTAATGACAGAAAAACCTTTGTTGATTTTGAATGCTGAATATTGTGAAATTATATCTGTTTGATTTTGTATTATGGAATTGGTATTACATTTAGTACGTATAAATAATTGCTGTCCAAATAACGGATTGCATTTATTCGAAGAACATTTCAAAGACAAAAAATCTGATACCTGAAATCTAACCATGTGGAAGAAAAGATCTTCATCTATGATTTCAATATTACAGGAGATACTAGGAAGACTACTTGGTATGCTGTTCCAGTGGTTTGATGCTACAGCTTATCTACCGGATGGTATGTATGAAAAAACCTGTAAGCTTGATGTGATTGGGTCTGCCATTAAAGTACATAAATGAATACATCGTAGAAACATCGGGCTTTTCATATGCCAGAATATCTGTACATGTAAGAGTCACCAAATTAATGTAGAAGTTTTGTACATGTTTACATGTATATTGTTTTTAAACGTTTTTGGCTGAATTATCTTTGGAAATAACTATTGAAGTGTATGCCCAAAACTTTTGTATTGAGAAAATTCAGTATGTTCTGTTACATAAAGAAAAAAAAATCAGTCTGATTCTAATCTGATGGTTATTCATGTACAATGTATGATACTTACATGTATTTGAATATCTAAAATACATGTATCTAAAATCTTCTTTTTTTTCTCAGATAATGTTGGAAATGCTCTTGAGAGGTTGAAAGGAGAGGTTTGTATCAGATAAATTATGCTTTCAATCTGTCTGAAAGTGGGCTTATTATCCATATGATAAAAAAAAACATATAAAAGTTTTGTCAAGTATTCGAATGTTAATAGAAAATCATTACAGTCCGAACTTTCAACTGCAATCCAAAGAAAAGAAAGTCATTATCATGAAAATTCATGCTTCCTGTATGGTGGATCTTTTACAGTACATTTATGATTGGTTAGAGGAAGTGAATAAAAGCCATTTTGAGGTGATTGTATCATGTCTCCTCCCACATCCTGTGGAATATGCCAGGGTCGGTGGATTCTGGTGAGTATATTTTAAAAGGGAGTATTTTAATTGTTCCAGAGAGCAACATGTGTCTGTCTGTATATTTGTCTGTGTGTATGTGATGTTTCACTATGAAGAAATACAAGTGCATTGTATGATTTGCTGATTGCACAATACAGTGAAGCATTTACATGTGCTCGTAATTCTATCCAATTCTTGCAGATGCAAGTATTACATGTTTTATTTAGGTATTACATGTAAGTAATAAAAAATTGTGTTCTTTTCATGCAGGGATACATTATGTTCCAGAACCATACAGATAAAGGAAGGCTTGAACTGTTTCTTTTGTCTGGTCCCATATGATATCATTTCTTTTGAGGTAGTGTACATGTAAATTTATTTTAAACAAATTGGAAAATTTTAAAATGTCTATAAAATTTTATGCTGAGTCTCAAAGATACCATAAACAAACACTTAACTAAAATAAGGTATTATGTGTTTAAAACATGACAGATAGACCATAGAACAGGAAATTATGAAAGGTACATGTAGCTACATGTCTCAAACTACATGTACTTTCACTGACATTTTAAGGTGATGTTTTTCACTTGTTTAAACAACTCTGTCCAAAATGCTATTACTTTCTGTTGTAAAATCACACAGAAACATACATGTATAACTGTTACTAGCAAGATCATTATATGACTTATCCACCAAAACAAAGCACATGAACCTATTTTGGATAATTTGCAGGTACAAAGTAATTGAAAGTTCAACCATATATATGTATCTTAATACTGTTTTGAATTTATTGATCTCCATAGATCTGGGACTATGTAATGCCGTACTGGTTAGAAGCAATCCGAAGTGAGGTGCCGACAGATGAACTTGTAGAACTCAAGGTTTTACTGAAGTAAGAAGACTCATCTTGACTTCTTCTTTACTTTTCTTTGTTGTCTATTGCTTTGATCATCTACTGATTGATAAATTGCTCAAATATTATGTTTATACTGAAGCAAAGTTAATACTATCTACATTTGATATTGATACATTTAAAAAAAAAAATACATTTATGATACAAACTCATGTACAGATGAGTCTGTCTAATGTACACTAGTAGTCTACTGTCCTGTTCACTAAATCCAGAGCACCCTGTTTTCTCTAAAATATGATATTGTCATTTTCCAAAAAGATATCAATTTTAAAGTACTCCTTTAGTTGTAACAGAAAAAAACATTGTTTTGGCTGTACATTAAATTGTATGTCAGTTACCTGTAAGTTAGAAATAGGAAGGAAAATAGGAAGGAAAATAAAAAGTCTATGGGGATTTCTTATGGTAAAATTACTGAAAATGCGTGACGTCAGACGCATTGACGTCACTTTTTACTATTGTTGACACGGAGAACAATATGGCTGTGCCTTGAAATTAACATTTTTCATTTTGCGGATTGAAGGCAGCTATTAGGGTAAGTTGAAGTTAATTTCGTGAGTTACGACTAAAGGAAGTCAATTCTTGGAAACAATAATTAATAGGAAAATTCTTCAGACGACAAAATCGCCAGAATAAGGTGCCCTGGATTTAGTGAACAGGACAGTAGCTTTATTCATGGCAGAAACTTCTAGTTATTACAGGGTTACAGGTTGACATTTTGATTAAAAGAGTTATATTTAACAATTTATTGTCTCTTTTGACAGTAAATCTTTTGATGTTGAGTTATGTCCCCTGCCATTTGGTACAGAACCAGAGAAGATGTATCACTTTATATCTGAGAGATTTAATGACAACAGTGCTTATGTCCAAGAGCAAGCTCTACAATGGCTACAGGTTAGTACTTTGAGATATCTGAGAGATTTAATGACAACAGTGCTTATGTCCAAGAACAAGCTCTACAATGGCTACAGGTTAGTACTTTGAGATACATGTATCTGAGAGATTTAATGACAACAGTGCTTATGTACAAGAGCAAGCTCTACAATGGCTACAGGTTAGTACTTTGAGATATCTGAGAGATTAAGACAACAGTTCTTGTGTACAAGAACAAGCTCTACAATGGCTACAGGTTAGTACTTTGAGATATCTGAGAGATTTAATGACAACAGTGCTTATGTCCAAGAACAAGCTCTACAATGGCTACAGGTTAGTACTTTGAGATACATGTATCTGAGAGATTTAATGACAACAGTGCTTATGTACAAGAGCAAGCTCTACAATGGCTACAGGTTAGTACTTTGAGATATCTGAGAGATTAAGACAACAGTTCTTATGTACAAGAACAAGCTCTACAATGGCTACAGGTTAGTACTTTGAGATATCTGAGAGATTAAGACAACAGTTCTTATGTACAAGAACAAGCTCTACAATGGCTACAGGTTAGTACTTTGAGATATCTGAGAGATTTAATGACAACAGTGCTTATGTTCAAGAGCAAGCTCTACAATGGTTACAGGTTAGTACTTTGAGATATCTGAGAGATTTAATGACAACAGTGCTTATGTTCAAGAGCAAGCTCTACAATGGTTACAGGTAAGTACTTTGAGATATCTGAGAGATTTAATAACAACAGTTCTTATGTACAAGAACAAGCTCTACAATGGCTACAGGTTAGTACTTTGAGATATCTGAGAGATTTAATGACAACAGTTCTTATGTCCAAGAGCAAGCTCTACAATGGTTACAGGTTAGTACTTTGAGATATCTGAGAGATTTAATAACAACAGTGCTTATGTTCAAGAGCAAGCTCTACAATGGTTACAGGTTAGTACTTTGAGATATCTGAGAGATTTATTGACAACAGTGCTTATGTCCAAGAGCAAGCTCTACAATGGCTACAGGTTAGTACTTTGAGATATCTGAGAGGTTTAATAACAACAGTGCTTATGTTCAAGAGCAAGCTCTACAATGGTTACAGGTTAGTACTTTGAGATATCTGAGAGATTTAATAACAACAGTGCTTATGTTCAAGAGCAAGCTCTACAATGGTTACAGGTTAGTACTTTGAGATATCTGAGAGATTTAATAACAACAGTTCTTATGTACAAGAACAAGCTCTACAATGGTTACAGGTTAGTACTTTGAGATATCTGAGAGATTTATTGACAACAGTGCTTATGTCCAAGAGCAAGCTCTACAATGGCTACAGGTTAGTACTTTGAGATATCTGAGAGATTTAATAACAACAGTGCTTATGTTCAAGAGCAAGCTCTACAATGGTTACAGGTTAGTACTTTGAGATATCTGAGAGATTTAATAACAACAGTGCTTATGTTCAAGAGCAAGCTCTACAATGGTTACAGGTTAGTACTTTGAGATATCTGAGAGATTTAATAACAACAGTTCTTATGTACAAGAACAAGCTCTACAATGGCTACAGGTTAGTACTTTGAGATATCTGAGAGATTTAATGACAACAGTTCTTATGTCCAAGAGCAAGCTCTACAATGGCTACAGGTTAGTACTTTGAGATATCTGAGAGATTTAATGACAACAGTTCTTATGTCCAAGAGCAAGCTCTACAATGGTTACAGGTTAGTACTTTGAGATATCTGAGAGATTTAATAACAACAGTGCTTATGTTCAAGAGCAAACTCTACAATGGTTACAGGTTAGTACTTTGAGATATCTGAGAGATTTAATGACAACAGTTCTTATGTCCAAGAGCAAGCTCTACAATGGCTACAGGTTAGTACTTTGAGATATCTGAGAGATTTAATAACAACAGTGCTTATGTTCAAGAGCAAGCTCTACAATGGTTACAGGTTAGTACTTTGAGATATCTGAGAGATTTAATGACAACAGTGCTTACATGTATGTACAAGAGCAAGCTCTACAATGGCTACAGGTTAGTACTTTGAGATATCTGAGAGATTTAATGACAACAGTGCTTATGTCCTCTACAATGGCTACAGGTTAGTACTTTGAGATATCTGAGAGATTTAAGGACAACAGTGCTTATGTCCAAGAGCAAGCTCTACAATGTCTACAGGTTAGTACTTTGAGATATCTGAGAGATTTAATGACAACAGTGCTTATGTCCAAGAACAAGCTCTACAATGGCTACAGGTTAGTACTTTGAGATACATGTATCTGAGAGATTTAATGACAACAGTGCTTATGTACAAGAGCAAGCTCTACAATAGAGAGGTTTAGTTACAAGTTTTAGCGCGACGTGTACGTATGACGTCATCACTTCCTGCGATCTTTGTTCAAATGACGTCACAACGTGACGTATAGCTACACGTTATGGACATGTAAACGACGCTCTACACGTAACGACAGAACGGGTAACTTCCTTGAAAAATTCCAGACTTATCATTGATCGAACTTCCAGTTTTCCGTGTTATAAAGCACGTTTAGGATTCTAACTTTCCTTGCGTCGAGGTTTTACGAATCTCGATGTATTTTTCTCGCAGACTAAACTGATTTAAAAGAAGCAAGCTACACGTACACCTTACTACATAGCTATACCTATACCTTCTCCGATTCGTACGTGTAACTAAACGACGTCTTCGGATTGTGACGTCAAACTGTGATGTGTACGTGTACGTCATACGTACACGTTGAAAGAACTTGTAACTAAACCTCTCTAATGGCTACAGGTTAGTACTTTGAGATATCTGAGAGATTTAATGACAACAGTGCTTATGTCCAAGAGCAAGCTCTACAATGTCTACAGGTTAGTACTTTGAGATATCTGAGAGATTTAATGACAACAGTGCTTATGTCCAAGAGCAAGCTCTACAATGGCTACAGGTTAGTACTTTGAGATACATGTATCTGAGAGATTTAATGACAACAGTGCTTATGTACAAGAGCAAGCTCTACAATGGCTACAGGTTAGTACTTTGAGATATCTGAGAGATTAAGACAACAGTTCTTATGTACAAGAACAAGCTCTACAATGGCTACAGGTTAGTACTTTGAGATATCTGAGAGATTTAATGACAACAGTGCTTATGTCCAAGAGCAAGCTCTACAATGGCTACAGGTTAGTACTTTGAGATATCTGAGAGATTAAGACAACAGTTCTTATGTACAAGAACAAGCTCTACAATGGCTACAGGTTAGTACTTTGAGATATCTGAGAGATTTAATGACAACAGTGCTTATGTTCAAGAGCAAGCTCTACAATGGTTACAGGTTAGTACTTTGAGATATCTGAGAGATTTAATGACAACAGTGCTTATGTTCAAGAGCAAGCTCTACAATGGTTACAGGTAAGTACTTTGAGATATCTGAGAGATTTAATAACAACAGTTCTTATGTACAAGAACAAGCTCTACAATGGCTACAGGTTAGTACTTTGAGATATCTGAGAGATTTAATGACAACAGTTCTTATGTCCAAGAGCAAGCTCTACAATGGTTACAGGTTAGTACTTTGAGATATCTGAGAGATTTAATAACAACAGTGCTTATGTTCAAGAGCAAGCTCTACAATGGTTACAGGTTAGTACTTTGAGATATCTGAGAGATTTATTGACAACAGTGCTTATGTCCAAGAGCAAGCTCTACAATGGCTACAGGTTAGTACTTTGAGATATCTGAGAGATTTAATAACAACAGTGCTTATGTTCAAGAGCAAGCTCTACAATGGTTACAGGTTAGTACTTTGAGATATCTGAGAGATTTAATAACAACAGTGCTTATGTTCAAGAGCAAGCTCTACAATGGCTACAGGTTAGTACTTTGAGATATCTGAGAGATTTAATAACAACAGTTCTTATGTACAAGAATAAGCTCTACAATGGCTACAGGTTAGTACTTTGAGATATCTGAGAGATTTAATGACAACAGTTCTTATGTCCAAGAGCAAGCTCTACAATGGCTACAGGTTAGTACTTTGAGATATCTGAGAGATTTAATGACAACAGTTCTTATGTCCAAGAGCAAGCTCTACAATGGTTACAGGTTAGTACTTTGAGATATCTGAGAGATTTAATAACAACAGTGCTTATGTTCAAGAGCAAACTCTACAATGGTTACAGGTTAGTACTTTGAGATATCTGAGAGATTTAATGACAACAGTTCTTATGTCCAAGAGCAAGCTCTACAATGGCTACAGGTTAGTACTTTGAGATATCTGAGAGATTTAATAACAACAGTGCTTATGTTCAAGAGCAAGCTCTACAATGGTTACAGGTTAGTACTTTGAGATATCTGAGAGATTTAATGACAACAGTGCTTACATGTATGTACAAGAGCAAGCTCTACAATGGCTACAGGTTAGTACTTTGAGATATCTGAGAGATTTAATGACAACAGTGCTTATGTCCTCTACAATGGCTACAGGTTAGTACTTTGAGATATCTGAGAGATTTAAGGACAACAGTGCTTATGTCCAAGAGCAAGCTCTACAATGTCTACAGGTTAGTACTTTGAGATATCTGAGAGATTTAATGACAACAGTGCTTATGTCCAAGAACAAGCTCTACAATGGCTACAGGTTAGTACTTTGAGATACATGTATCTGAGAGATTTAATGACAACAGTGCTTATGTACAAGAGCAAGCTCTACAATAGAGAGGTTTAGTTACAAGTTTTAGCGCGACGTGTACGTATGACGTCATCACTTCCTGCGATCTTTGTTCAAATGACGTCACGACGTGACGTATAGCTACACGTTATGGACATGTAAACGACGCTCTACACGTAACGACAGAACGGGTAACTTCTTTGAAAAATTCCAGACTTATCATTGATCGAACTTCCAGTTTTCCGTGTTATAAAGCACGTTTAGGATTCTAACTTTCCTTGCGTCGAGGTTTTACGAATCTCGATGTATTTTTCTCGCAGACTAAACTGATTTAAAAGAAGCAAGCTACACGTACACCTTACTACATAGCTATACCTATACCTTCTCCGATTCGTACGTGTAACTAAACGACGTCTTCGGATTGTGACGTCAAACTGTGACGTGTACGTGTACGTCATACGTACACGTTGAAAGAACTTGTAACTAAACCTCTCTAATGGCTACAGGTTAGTACTTTGAGATATCTGAGAGATTTAATGACAACAGTGCTTATGTCCAAGAGCAAGCTCTACAATGTCTACAGGTTAGTACTTTGAGATATCTGAGAGATTTAATGACAACAGTGCTTATGTCCAAGAGCAAGCTCTACAATGTCTACAGGTTAGTACTTTGAGATATCTGAGAGATTTAATGACAACAGTGCTTATGTCCAAGAGCAAGCTCTACAATGTCTACAGGTTAGTACTTTGAGATACATGTATCTGAGAGATTTAATGACAACAGTGCTTATGTACAAGAGCAAGCTCTACAATGGCTACAGGTTAGTACTTTGAGATATCTGAGAGATTTAATGACAACAGTGCTTATGTCCAAGAACAAGCTCTATAATGGCTACAGGTTAGTACTTTGAGATATCTGAGAGATTTAATGACAACAGTGCTTATGTCCAAGAACAAGCTCTATAATGGCTACATGTTAGTACTTTGAGATATCTGAGAGATTTAATGACAACAGTGCTTATGTCCAAGAGCAAGCTTGTTAGTACTTTGAGATATCTGAGAGATTAAATGACAACAGTGCTTATGTCCAAGAACAAGCTCTATAATGGCTACAGGTTAGTACTTTGAGATATCTGAGAGATTAAATGACAACAGTGCTTATGTCCAAGAACAAGCTCTACAACGGCTACAGGCTAGTACTTTGAGATATCTGAGAGATTTAATGACAACAGTGCTTACATGTATGTCCAAGAGCAAGCTCTACAATGGCTACAGGTTAGTACTTTGAGATATCTGAGAGATTTATTGACAACAGTGCTTATGTCCAAGAGCAAGCTCTACAATGGCTACAGGTTAGTACTTGATAAACATAGGATGTTTCGACGTTTACAGTACATGAATGTACATGTATACTGTATGCAACTTCCATTTGAAAGCCTATGTTTCCAGTTCAGAGGTTTGAAATTAAAGTTATTCAAGAATAAGATAACATACATGTATGTTACAACAAGTATACTGGTGTCAAAGTAGTAACCGAATGATTTTGAAGGTTTATTCACGATAACTTCGTTGTTTTGTTAAATTGAGACATGAAACTTGGAACAGATACAAATGTAATGGTTGGCATATGTCTCAAATATTTACTGAAAATTATCTAAAAATTCGGACTTTCATAATCTTTTATGTCGATCTTTTAACCACAAGATTTCCTCAATTTCGAAATTTTATTAAAGCAGTAACCGAACAATCGAGAATTCTGATGTGTTTTATTGATTGATTTTCAATTCTATGTTGAAAAATCTGAAGTAAAGACTGAATTGTAGAAAACTGAGGAAAATTCCCATAAATATAATTCTTACTGGAAGGTTTAGGAGGCTACCCTTTCCCAACTGTAATATCTCATCTGAAACTATCATTGCTTAATAAATGACCAAAACTATTCATCAAGTCACCCTATTATAAAAATGTTGAAACTAATGTCGATTTCTAGTGAAACTTTTATCAGATTCAATTTTATCCAATTTTGTTAATTCAAATACCCCCTACACCGAAATTGTTCGGTTACTGCTTCGGTTCGGTTACTGCTTTGAACACCAGTATTCCTTCTAGTATTTATGATTATTAATGATTACAGTTTTTGTTTTCCACTTTCATGTGCATGTACATATACTGTACATGTATGTGATTGAAAATTCCTAAACCATTGAATGTACAAGTACACAGATATTGATACATGGCATCACTTGTATGAACATAAACATTGTACATGTACATGTATGTGTACATACATGTACATGTATATCTTCCTATTGAAAATGTTACTGAAAACTAAATAAAAAATTTCAACATACTTGCATTACCTTCTCCATGTTTGTATTTTAAAGATCCCCAATGTACATGTATATGTAGCTATACATGTGTATATTTTTCATGGTGCATTGTATTTTTCAGATATTGTCAACATTAGATATTTTCTTCCCTATTCATCTACTACTGGGAATTTTCATCAATGGAGTGAAGCATATGGCCGAGCTTTTAGAGCAGAAAGACTCGCTAGCTGAGAAGTCTGGAGACGCCCCCGCCCCTCAGCCTGTGTTTACCTCTAGCTCCCCTGTAGAGGAGTGTCCCCCTCCCCTCAGCCCCTCCAAGGAACACGTGGTGGTGGAGGCATATGAGATATATGACAGGGAATCTGAGCTGGTCCTCCCATGCTATGTTATGATGATAGACCTTGTATTAAAACAGGTAATGATTTTGTTGCTTGAGCACCTTTCTGGATGTTAAAAAAAATTAATAAACATCTGTTATTTGCTAACCAGCATCTTGAATCAATTAGTATGCTCTTTTTCTTAAAAAAAAATTGCCAATGGTGTGAGTATTTATTGACATAGTAAAAGTAATATAAATATATGATTACAATTCTCTTCTAAAAATATACTCTTAATTATGAATATATGAAATGAGCTACATGTACATGTGTATTGCATACTCAATAAATCTTAACAAATTGAAGAATTGGGAGATTTTCAAAGGTTTTCACAAATTACTGGATAATGTCCTGTGAAATTAGCAAAAAAGAAAAGAAGAGAATAAGGTACATGTATTTGGTCACCAAATGCACTTGAACAGTACAATTTTTTTTCATGTTTCACAATTAAAAGTGAAAATAATCATTTTCCATTATTTACATGTAGTTGGAGCTGCAAAACTTCCCCAAATACTTAGGCCTGTACAATGAGACAAGCAAGCAGATAATGGATCTCCTACGATCAATGATTAGCACGGACTGGGACGGAACACATACGTGTGGTGACGATCAGCAGGCAAATGCGTGTAACTACTGTCAGAACACGGCTCTCTGGCATCAGCTGACGTGCCAAGTCATGCAGTATTTCTGTCCTCGTAATCAAGTCAGAATTCCGATCAAAGAAATCCCACGTGTGGATGATAGTAAGAGATTATCCGCTACTTCTGCATCAAGAAAGAGTAAGTTGTGCAAACTTGCTTCTATACATGTACATGTACACATACATGTATACATGTATGTGTATTCTGAGCTAATCCTCAAATTCTTGGAAGTTAAGAAAAATAATTAGATGCACCATGTAAATGTACAGTAATGATAAAACATCTATCAAATGTTTGTGTATATTATATCATGTGTACATACATCAAAGAATAGACCATTGTCATACATTTATTACCGCTAGATTTGTATTATTGACACACCGGGAACCAACTTTGAACTTTGATTTTTTTTCTTCATGTGACATCATAAATCTGCTACGACGCCACAGTAAAGTTATGTCAAATATTGTGATGTCGAGTCTAAATTGGCATGTGTAAAATGCAAATATACTGTAGTAATATAAAAAGGATCTATTGAATTTCTTGATTTGAAGTGTTTCAGGTCAAAATACATTGTGAATGTACATGTATGTATGTGCATGCAGAATTAGTCTACAAAATCACTTTAGAAGTTGAGTTTATTTATACACATATTTTTCAGATTCAGTGACTTCCAATGAGGATGTGGACAGTAAACCTGTATCTAAGGGGGAGGAGCATACATTTGACATGACAACCATGCCCCTCCATCTACAGCTTTACCACGCCTTCTTACATGTAGGTCATTTATCATAATAAGCTTTGTACATGTATAAACAAGTACACTAACATGTAATTCTAATCCATGCACAATTAAATTCTGAATAAATTGAGGTACACATAAAATGCAGGATTAATGAATTATTGGTACTTGTGTGTATGGGCCATATTACATATTGCAATAAATTGTAGATTCAATTTCATTTCCTTTCTCTGTGTTTCTAATACATGAATGTCTGTTTAATTAAGATATGAACAAATCATATGCTTTTCATTAACTCAACTTGCAAATTTAGAATCAAAAGCAAATTAAATACATACAGACCCATGGATAGATTTGTAAGATATGTACATGTATTTGTAGAAGATATTTTACATGTACCCTTTACCTGTAGGAGATAGAGAAGACGACAGACACTGACGCCTCGTATTCTCTCCTGATGTCTATGAAGTACCTTATACTGAATGGAGAATGTCTTAACTATACAGTAAACCAGTATCCTGACTATGTTAAGTTCTCACTCAGTAAACACCTCATACCAAGGTAGGTTGGAAATTTTATGCATGTAGATTTACATGTACATGTACATGTATATCAATGACTGGGGCCAAATTACATGTTATTAGTCCCCTACTGGCTTTATTATCAATTACATGGTGTGTACTTTTACCAAATAGAGTATATATGTATATGGTGTCATTGAATTTCATACGAGATGAAAGCAAACTACATATAATTGAAGGTGTTTGTGCGTGTGTAATTCTCGTAAACCATGAGTAAATTCAGTGAACTTTGAAGAGATTCTGGAAAAATTTGCTCATATCCAATCCGAATTTAATGATGGGATTCTGCATGATATGTATTCATTTTATGGAATATGAAATGTTTATTAATTGCAGCAGGCTTTACCATAGCAGGATAATTATACAAACAAAATGTTTCAATTTATACACCTTACAGTCTGTGGAAGTTGTTACAAGCTAAGCATTCCCAGCTGGCATCTGTAGGTGTACCTATCTTATTACACAGTCTCACACTGCCTACAGGACCTGATATACTGTGGAAGATACTAGAGGAGGACTTCACCAGTGAAGACTGGAAGGTTAGATTTGCTGCAGGTAAGGAACTTTAGAAAATGTTTTTAATTATTATTTCCCCTCAAAGTATTTTCTACTAGTCAAATCTGTCTGTCTGTCTGTATGTTTGTCTGTCCATAAATCATGTTGGAACAATTGCAGGATTGCCAAATGGCAGACACCCCACCTGCTGGTAGATTTGATAATATTCAACATTAAACTTCATAGTCAATGGCCCATCAAACAATGCTTTGAAAGGCCAGATAATTATGATATTATCATGTATTAGTCCGCCAACACATGGGATCCTGAACATTTGGCGATCCATCAGAGTTGCTCCATATCCCTGGATCTATTGTACATGTACATTGGAACGTTTCAGGAATCAATAATCAGAAAATAATCAGAAAGGGTAAATTTATTGATTATCGATTCTAATTAGAAAACAATTTTCCATGAAAAATTCAACACAAGGGATAGAATGTTTGTACTTTTCTGCATAGAATTTAGACAATTTTGCTGAAACAAATATGAATCATTCAATTTCAAATTATCTGGCTATTTACAGGTAAATCAACAATTCTAACACGACTTGAAATTTTCTCCCTATATGTACTATAGAACTCGCCTGATATAAAATCTGTAACAAACATCCAGTCCGCTAAGCTCCGTCCATTGGCTTCTGCAGAACAATATTAGAATAGAAATAACAACTAGCTAGCTGTGATTTGTTGTCCAGTTATGATGCATGCTAAAAAAGTTTCTGTCTTCTGTCTACTGTGCCTACTTCAAAAGTACCTATAGTATTACATGTATTTTAAGTTGTTTGTGTGGAAACGAAAATTTTTTTGATTACAGTTGAGAGAGTAACAGTCTTTGCCCGTTTGTTGGAAACAGACACCATACAACATAACCAAGTTATTCAAACTGCTCTGGCGCATGCATTCTGCCTTTTGATTGGCTCATTAGAGGATATCAACATGGCAGTGGCACAGAGAACTATACAGTACCTGGAGACTATCAAGACAGCATCCATTAAGGTATAGGATGTTAGAGTAGGGATAGGGAGATACATGTATAATCATAGAAGGAATATGGGAGGAATGTAGTGTATTTAGGACTCATTCATTTCTATTTTACTTACATTAAGGTCAAAAGGTTTTTATGTTAAATGTATTATCATATTATTTTATAGGAAAACATGTACTTAAAAGATAGATTTCTAACATAAATTCTTATGATTGTAGTGTTTATGCCAGTGTTTGGAGTTCCAGTTTGACCATGTTATCAGTGACAGAGTCAGCATCCTACATTACTTACAACTACTGAGTAACGTACTTCCACAGTATCAGATTTTGTCTTGGGATTTCTTCCTGTCCAGATTTGACGCCCTGTCCCTAGAAGCTCAGTTGGACATGGGGCACAATGGTGACATAAACTACCCCACTGGCAGTAAGTAATGCATTATCCAAGGAATAGATGAATGTAAATGAAGATACTTTTTTCAGCCATTCTGTGACATTAATGAAAATTTTTCAGGAATCATGACTAAATTCTTGGACAAAAATTGAAATTCTGGGACACATTTTTCTGGATTTCATGTATAAACAAAATGTTATATTGTCATGTACCCAATTTAGTTCCTTCCTCCTTGCATTGTACATGATAAGGACTTGTTGTTTTATTTTCTGTGTGGGTCCAATAAGTTTGTCTTAATTATGACACATAACGTTCATCTCCCGAAGAGTGGAATTGATATCCTACAGCATTAAAAATTGAAAGATTTAGGTTAGCATTAATTAAAGCACTTCTCAGTCCTATGTAATGTACTCAAGTTAGCTTACGTTTCTAAAGCGGTTGTCTGTTGAGACCCGTCTTTTAATTTCTCAGCGGTACGTGGCATCTTCGCGAGCCATTGCTACTCAGAGCTTATTAAATCCATTGGCTGGAAGAGAGGCACGTTGCTGAGTCGTCAACAGGTACAACTGTTTTACAGATTCTTTGAAAAATATTTACAATGCGTGAATAAAGTCTGGACGTAAGCATATTCTGTCGCACACTTTTATCTTAAAATTACGTCATGTTTTTTTTTTTTAAATGCTAGATGCCCTGTGATTACTGAAATATCTAATACGATAATGTTATTTCCTTTAAATGAAGTGATACTTATAAAGGAGCTGTTAAGATAAGGCGTAAAATCAGCCCTGAAAAGTGGAATTTTGAAAATTGAAATTTCAAGAACCTTTTTTGGTAAAATGTATACCTATACGGCATCCCATCAGAATATGAAGTTATTTCTTATCTGTTTTGCATAATATTGCTAATTTTTGGGTCAAAACTTATCTTTTTCTCATAGAAATCAATAGAAAACGGAAAAGTTTTATTGAACATTGTTCCCCCCGGATATACAGAAAGTCACTTTTACTGGAGATGTGTATCCATGATACAAATTTTTTGGCAAAGTGGGGTTCTGTATCTCCGGGGGGAACACTACCTTAGAGAAGAAAAACTAAAAATGGAAAGGGGGGTGCATTTTTTAAGAATCGATCTTTTTGACCATTAGATATAGCACATTTGACTATTTTTCCTCTTTAATGCATCAAACATTGTGTACTCAATATGATTGAATGAAAGATACAAGAATTAGGAACGAAATAAGCAAGAGTGATGTTCATTTCTCCGTCAATGTGTATTTCGCGCTAAAAGGCTTAGATTGTAGCCATTGAATGAAAAATAAAGACCGTATTTTAAGTTCCGGATTTCATTATTTACCGATTAAAGGAGGTAGAACGTTAGAAATCTATTTCTGATACACTATGTAGACATATTTGATGTCTTTTAGCTTATATTTATCCATTTTAGATAAAATATTCAAAAATGTATACGTTTTTTTGTCGATATTATCGGATTTTCTATCCGAGCACCCCTACCTCTTTCGACCTTAATTTTACAACCTTAAGAGTTCCTTAACATAATGTAAAACATGTAAAATGTCTGCAAATACATTATATTTCAATAATGATCCATGTTTTTCTGTATATGATTCGCCATGCGCAAGAAATAAGTCACGAGATTCAGGGCTAAATACGGCCCTTATCTTAACAGCTCCTTCAAACAGTGGTCATACATGAGGCAGGATAGATATTTTATCTGAAAAAAAGTATTATCGGCGTAAAATAATAGCGTGGGGTGATGTCTGAAAAACAACCTATCAGCCTAAGATAATCATATGAAATATAAACATGTAAGCTAATTAACAGTAATATAAAAACATATTTGCACACTTATAATCTCGGGTATACCGTAACTTGGTGTACGTTAGATCTGTCGATCAGCCGACAATTAGGCTACTCTCTTTGAACAATAGAAGAAAAAATTACTTTGCACTGAAATACAGGACATTTCGGGACAAATTTTAATTATACGGGAATTTTCATGTCCCAGCGGGACAGATTTTTCAGGTGTGATTTTCCAGGAAATTTTTGTCCCCCAGGACATCTGGCATGTATGAACTGTTTGATGGGTCAATACATTTGAAAAGTGCTTTATGTATAAGGCTTTGATGATTTGTTTTTGTGGTTACATGTTACAATTACATATCTTTTTAGAGAAAATGAATGTACATGTATTAAGCAAACTTCTTGTAAACATATTTTAGTGATTTTACATGTAAGATTTTTTATTGATGTCATCAGCTTCAAGAGATTGAATATCTTATACATGTAATTGGTACATTGACTTGTACGTGTAAAGCAGGAAATGTATGTGTATATTGTGACAAACGGAGAAACAACTCTTTTGTAGATACAGGTAGCTGAAATATCCTTACAGAATTCTAAAAAAGTATATACATGTTTACACTATTCATTTATGTATCATTGTTTCAGACCTGAATTCGAGTGACAAGGAAAGTGAGCATTTTTTGAGAAAGTTGAACCGTGCCAGATTTGCTTTGGCTCGTACTGACAGCATTCGCTCACTGAGTATCAAACCTCCATATAGAAGAGCTGTTTCTGTGCCAGTACATCTAGTTACCAAAACTGTCCCAGCCAAAGGTAATGAGACAAAAATCAATACTTTTGTGGCTCCCTATTTACAAAGCACATACATATGTACATGTATTTTTGTTTCAAAAACTTAGATTTAAAAAATCAATGTATCTGCCAAAGGTCAAAAGCTCTGTGAGTTTTTCTTTCAAATGTTGACTTGAAACTCAGATGTACACACATATCCTTAGTAGTAGAAAAGAATTTAAGATTTAGGATCATTTCATCGTAACCCACGACCTATTGCCCTACGATTAACGTAGTATAACGAAGAAGATACCGTGGGTTTCCAGCTGTTGGATCATTTTGGCTTTCATTTTTCTTGACAAATCCAGATTTGCTTTTTTTCTATGGGAAGTAAATTTGGTTTTATTATTGCTAAAGGTTCAATGTTATACCTATTTTGTTCTCTTGCTATACATTACCTTCTTATTCAGTACAGTCACACTCGTTTTTAGCTCTACTGGTCTCAGACCAGTCGAGCTTATGCGATCACCCTTCGTCCGGCGTCCGTCCGTCTGTCCGTCTGTCCGTCTGTCCGTCTGTCTGTCTGTCCGTCTGTCCGTAAACAATTCTTGTCCGGACAAGTCCTCTGAAACTGTTAGAGATAGAAACTTAATTCTTTTTGTATTTTACTTGGTCCATGGTCTAGTTGTGCACCTGACATTCAGTTTCAGTCCCTGACTCCCAGGGTCTTAGAAAATGGGCGTGGTCATTAAATTCTATGTAATTTTGTCCGGATAGCTCTTCTATCACTATAAATGATAGAGACATAATTCTTTTTGCAATATGATGGGTCTGTAGTCTAGTTGTGCACCTGATATTTTGTTTGAGCCAATGACCCCCAGGGTCTTAGAAAAGGGTGTGGCCACTTTCTTTTATATTATTCCATATAATCTTATGCTTACAGCGCTGACACTATAAATAATGGAGACTAAATTCTTTATGCAATATGATGGGTCTGTAATCTCGTTGTCCACCTCATATTTTGTTTGAGTCTCTGACCCCAAGGGTCTTAGAAAATGGGTGTGGTTGTTTTCTCTCTATTAAACTACATGTGATCTCATGATAGCTAATTTCCCAGAATTTATGGATAATAGTTAATTGATTTATTCCAAAATATTATCGGTTTGCAGTTTAGATGTCATTACAGTATTTTACTTCAGTCCCTGTTCCCTAGGATTCTGGAAAATGGGTATATGGCTATTTTCTCTTACCCTATCTACATGCATTTAGAGTACATAAGTGACAGAAACTATAAATAAACAAAGATATTGCAATTTTACAATATTATCATAGATTAGTCTGTAATTTAGTTTTTCTCATATTTTATTCGGGACCTGACCCAGGATTTTATCTTCAATTCTATAGAAACGCTAGGAGATAGTTTCGGAATTTCCTCTGATCAATCAATCAACATGAAAATCTTTTCTATAGTGTTTATACAGTGCAAGAAAGATATCAAATAGTCAAAATGCATGTATTTCTCACTTATTTTTTATTTGTTTAACATGTTTAAGGTGTAAGATTTTTGGGGAGAGTAGTGAGAATTTTTGTTGCAAGAGTAGAATGTCCGAAGTGATCACAGACTTGAGCTGTGCTTTCTGTTAAATGGGAACACCAGAATCACAAAGATTGATCATTTTATCAAATATAATAGCAATAATGCATCCTTCACATTGCCAAATGAAAGGAATATTGTGCTTGTGTAAGTTTTTTTTGGAGGGGGGGTGAGGGGGGGAGGTAACTAGAATGTCCAAAGTGATCACAGACTTGAGCTGTGCTTTCTGTTAAATGGGAACACCAGAATCACAAAGATTGATCATTTTATCAAATAAAATAGCAATAATGCATCATTCACATTGCCAAATGAAAGGAATATTGTGCTTGTGTAAGCTTTTTTTTTGGGGGGGGGGGGGGGGGGAGGGGGAGGTAACTAGAATGTCCTAAGTGATCACAGACTTGAGCTGTGCTTTCTGTTAAATGGGAACACCAGAATCACAAAGATTGATCATTTTATCAAATAGAATAGCAATAATGCATCCTTCACATTGCCAAATGAAAGGAATATTGTGCTTGTGTAAGCTTTTTTTTTTTTTGGGGGGGGGGGGGGGGAGAGGGGGGAGGTAACTCTTACATCTTTCTTTCTTCTTATAAATTCCTCCACTGCTTGGAGTACCACCCCAATGGGATGTAAAACTGTGTGGTTTGATAAAATTTTTCATAATGTTTACATTAAAGCAAGTAACACATGTTTTAATAGAAGATAATATAACAAGAGATGCCTTATTGCCATATCTACTATGTGTTAATCAAATTTTAAAAAAAATTAAAATAAAATACTAAAAAAAATCATTTGTAAAAGCCGACTCATACAAAAATATTTCAACCTAGGAAAACTTCTACCAAAATTTTCCTTTATTGCCATTTGACAATATTATCATAGATGAGTCTGAAATTTAGTTTTTCTCATATTTTATTTGGGGCCTGACCCAGGATTTTATCTTCAATTCTATAGAAACGCTAGGGGATAGTTTCGGAATTTCCTCTGATCAATCAATCAACTTCAAAATCTTTTCTATTATGTTTATACAGTGCAAGAAAGATAACAAACAATAAAAATGCATGTATTTCTTACTTACTTTTTAATTGTTTAAGGTGTAAGATTTTTAGAGAGAGTAGTGAGACTTTTTGTTGCAAGAGTAGAATAATGTCCTAAGTGATCACGGACTTGAGCTGTGCTTTCTGATAAATGGAAACACCAGAATCACAAAGATTGATCATTTTATCAAATAAAATAGCAATAATGCATCCTTCACATTGCCAAATGAAAGGTGCTTGTGTAAGTTATAGAAGTTGAATTTGTAACAGGAGAGGGAGAGATGTGACTGTACCGGGAATCGAACCCGAGATCTTCTGCTATCAAGGCAGACGCTCTTACCAACTGAGCTATCTGGGCACAATGCCCGTTTCTGCCACACTCCTCTCTACCAATTTTTCAGGTTTCCATGCACTTGAAACCTCACACAAAACTCCACTTCACCTTGAGTCATTTAGTTTGGTGCCAATTCTGTAACAGGAGAGGAAAAGATGTGACCGATCCGTGAATTGAACCCGAGACCTTCTGCTATCTGGGCAGACGCTCTTACCAACTGAGCTATCTGGGTACGATACCTGTTCCTGCCATAAATTAATGGTTATAAACTAATGTTTCAGGCCTTTTTGTCAATTGGACCTCGAGTCATTTTGTCCTTTTAAAATTTGACCAATCAAAAACATCATTTCAACCTCATGCAGATTTTGAAATATTTTTCTGAACTGGGATATATGGTAGAAATGTTTTCTATAGAGGATAAAATATTTCATACCAGTATGTAAAAATATTTTGTATTATATTTTAATAATTAGCTTCTGTCTACATTAATACCACATTCGCCCTAAAAGTTCATGTTCTTCATTCAATATTCTTTTATAATTTACATTGTTTTACATTTACTAAATAAATAGCCTAGCTAAAAACCTTTTTAGGTTTTAGAACAAAATGGCCGATTCTTTTAAAATTTCACTCGGTAGGCCACATGTCCTATTATATTTAATTTCAATCTGAAACTGCCTGATTACTTGATCTAAGTATTTTCACGGGTCAGTATAAGAAAGAAGGAAATATCTCTTATAATAGAGTATCCTATGCAATACTATTTCAGCTCAAATGAGAGGTTATTTATGCCTTTAGTCTTAATTTTATAAAAGGGCATATAGTGGTAGGTCTGTCTGTTCATCTGTTTGTCTATCCATCCGACTGTCAGTATATCATTCCATTCAACTAAATTCTGATGAAAGGGTATAAGATAATAGAGCTGTCATATATTGCATGTCTATGAACCTTAAGAAGGCTCATCTTTTGGAGCCAAATTTTTAACCTTTGACCCCATCACTGACCTTTGACCCACATTTTCTGAAAAATAAAAACATCTGTTATTTTAGTTTTGATACATATGGTATGTTATACATGTTGTATATACACGTTTTTAGTAATTCTCTCACATTCTAGAGAAATCTAAGGCACGGTCCATTTGATATTCTTGGGGGGGGGGGGGACTCCGTTTTTTTCAAAAAAAAAAAAATTTTGCTCTGAATTTTGATGAAAAAAATTAATTAGGAATTGATGGATATGCATTGGCATGTGGTTGTTGGTTCTAATAAAAAAAAAATTTGATACACATTTATCCCGCCTCTGGCAAATTTCTTGCAATCTGATTGGTCGAGAAGAACCAAATATTATGTTGTATTATTTTACTAACAGAATATTATTTTGATATCCTGCTTCTACTAAGATGCTTTATGCTTTTGACGTCACCAAAATGCTTTAGAATATGTTGACTTAACATACACAAACCAAAAGCGATTCAGCGGGATAAATTCGTTATAGAGTGTTTTACAGGGGGGATACAGAAATATATTGGGTCGATGAAAAAAGTGGTATTAGGCAAGGTGAAGTCCAGCATTCATTCTCTTAAGTGTATATGAACAAATCAACCAGGAGAGCTTCAGTCTCATCAGAGACTTCTGGTTTGACAAAGTCACATGTCAATATATCACTGTATTTCAATAGATGAGCTACAATTTATAATAAGTTCATGTTTACTCTGGATGTTTTTTAGCATGTTATATCTGCCTATAATCACAGTATTAGAAGTGTAATGCGAAACAATTTTACTTGTACATCATATGATTAAAACTTCAAAGTTAAGATTATGGGTAATATAATTTACTTTTCTGGACCTTAACAAGATATCACACGCGTTTCAGTAGCCTCCCTTCTACCAGAATTTTTAAGAAATCTCCACGCTGAAGATTTCCGATTTTCGTAACTTAAAATGTCTTGATGTTCTGGCTTTGTTATAATCGCTCAATCGACAAGCCGATCCAATAGCTCAGAGGTAGAGCTTTTGCTCACCATACGGGAAGACCGCGGTTCGAGCCTGAGCGCTGTGGTAATAAATAAATTGTTATTCGTATGTAAATACGAACTTTTTTTTTTTTTTTGCAAAGTAAAGGTAATCCTAGAGTGACCAACAATAGTCAAATTTTTGCTGAAATTGAACTAACAAATGTATTTGAAAATTTTGTTAATACTTTTTTACCTACATACATATGTCGTATCTATTCAGAAATAAGTCGGGTGTCAGTAAAGTGTTTGAATGTAGAGAAACTTATAATATAGTTACCCATATGGTACATGTAATATCATTACACATGTTCACATACTGTCGTGTTATCACACAAAATCTGTATTCGGCTCTATTTATTTACATATTGACATCTTTGTGAGTGAAGGAACAATGCTGTGATATTTCAAAAAGATGATTATATAAATTCGGATGCTTTTGTCTTTGGTCACATAGTAAAGAAAGATAACTCGAATTGTACTTTTAATTTTTTACATGATAATTTACACATTCAGTCAGATTTTGCAACATATGACGTGGTCATTGAATGATTTCTTTCTATAAGAATTTGCACAATATGTTGAGGGAATCATATGTGAAGTTTCATTTGAAAATCTTGGGCTGAAAAAATAATATAGCCAAAAAATGAGCATTTCCATTACAGTCAATGGATGGCTAAAAAGTCTGATCAATTTCAAAATCTCATAATTTTGGATGGTGACCTCCTAATATTGTCCCTTACATTTGAATTTAATTAGGAAATCAGAATTATGCTTTTTTTTCTGAAAATAAGTGTTTTATAACACGAAACGTGTGATATCTCCTTAAGTTTATAAACAATAAATCTAGTTGATTCAGAAAATTTTTTTGCTACCATCAAGGAAATTGAGAAGAGTGTACTGATTTCTGCATATCTGGTTCAATCTTATATGTGTATATCGTGACAAGCGGAGAAACACGATTTTAATTGATTATGTCATTAGCCTAATATTATTTGCATTCAAGCAGTGCTTAGATTTCTTATGTTTGCTTTTACTATTGAATTATAAAGTGACAAAATCCAAGTTGCCATGATAACATTTTCATTGCAGCAATGATAAAGAGGCAAAAATTTTAATGTAGGAGTAATGACTTTTAAAATGTCTTTAAAATTCTCTATAGCAACATTTCAATAATTTGGAGATTGGCCTCAACATAGTATTGGCTCAGTTATCAAGACTGTAAAAGATAACAGCAATGTCTATGTGAAAGTCTGTTCTTGATCCTTTTCATCAATTTTGAAAAATATTTCAAAATTTTGATTTTCTTTTTCACCTGTATGTCAAATGTTCTTATTTGCATATTGCTTAACTTCATTAATTCTCAGAATTATACTTAATTTCTGATAATTCTGTATCCACCTAACATGAAGTTTAATAACATTTTAATATGATTATCTCACTATACATGTATATACATGATACTTGTATAATGGTCATAATTACCGATATATGTGCTTCTGATGCGTTTTTCTATAGTCTTTATACATGTATATTTAGTTGCTTTTATAGTGGTACTGCTTAGAATTCCTTTCTGGGTAATAAGTTATTAACAAATACCACACCACATGTTTTTATAGCAGCTTCTATACCCCAAAAATGGAAGGTGTTGATGTATAAGGTCCTACGTAAGTGGCTCAATCACTTATGCTTCAAGCTTTTTCATTGGCTATTTTATCGAATCACAATATTCTCCCAATTTTTAATTGAAATCTACCCATTTTCACCCTAGCGTTTTCATATCCAAAATAAAAAAAAAATTGCTTATCTCCCCTTGATTTGTAATCCAAGCTTGTTCATTGGCTAGTTTTTATGAAGTTATTATTCAACCCTGCCTACATGTATATCCAAGCTTTTTGATTTGTTGAGTTTGAAATTAATGATACATGTATCTAAACCATAATACAATACCCTTACCCTCACAATACCATTTTGTCACTATGAATTAAGCCACAACACTTTTTTATTCCACCTAAATTGTATCTACTGATATGTAAGTACATGTTTTTCAATGGTATATTGTGTTTGTCTGTCAGTCTGTCTCATCAAGGATTCTATGAAAATTAGCTTCTTTCAATAAAAATGAGATGCAGATAAAGAAGTAAGTGTAAGTCCAGTTTATATTTTAAAAGGAGTTGCAGCTGATGTTTAATTTCAAATAATTTACAAATTGATTAAGATATGGAATTTGGCTTTCATTTTTAGCTCACCTCGACGAAGTTGAGTGAGCTTATGCTATAACCTCATGCGTCCGCGTCCGCGTCCGCGTCCGCGTCCTCGTCCGCGTCCGTGTCCGCGTCCGCGTCCGGTTAAGAAGTTTGGGGTAGCTCAGTATCTGACAAAGTACTAATGCTACAGTAACCAAACTTGCACAAGTGATTCATCTTTGGATGCTGAGGTGAACCCATGCATCGGATGCAGCATCTGACCTACATTTTCCGCTTGAGTGACTTGGTTAAGAAGTTTTGGGTAGTTCAGTATCTGACAAAGTACTAATGCTACAGTAACCAAACTGGCACAAGTGATTCATCTTTGGATGCTGAGGTGAACCCATGCATCGTATGCAGCATCTGACCTACATTTTCCGCTTGAGTGACTTGGTTAAGAAGTTTGGGGTAGCTCAGTATCTGACAAAGTACTGATGCTACAGTAACCAAACTTGCACAAGTGATTCATCTTTGGATGCTGAGGTGAACCCATGCATCGGATGCAGCATCTGACCTACATTTTCCGCTTGAGTGACTTGGTTAAGAAGTTTGGGGTAGCTCAGTATCTGACAAAGTACTGATGCTACAGTAACCAAACTTGCACAAGTGATTCATCTTTGGATGCTGAGGTGAACCCATGCATCGGATGCAGCATCTGACCTACATTTTCCGCTTGAGTGATTTGGATAAGAAGTTTGGGGTAGCTCAGTATCTGACAAAGTACTAATGCTACAGTAACCAAACTTGCACAAGTGATTCATCTTTGGATGCCGAGATGGACCCATGCATCGGATGCAGCATCTGACCTACTTTTTCCACTTAAATGATTTCGCTTTTAAAAGCCAATATTGAGCAAAGTATAAGTGCTACATGTACCAAACTTGCATATTGGATGTATCTTTGATCAAACTTTCATAAAATGACCTTGACCTACTTTTTCCGCTTGAGTGATTTTGCCTTTGAAAGCCAATATTGAGCAAAGTATAAGTGCTACATGTACCAAACTTGCATATTGGATGTATCTTTGATCAAACTTTCATAAAATGACCTTGACCTACTTTTTCCGCTTGAGTGATTTTGCTCTATAAAGCCAATATTGAGCAAAGTATAACTGCTACATGTACCAAACTTGCATATTGGATGTATCTTTGATCAAACTTTCATAAAATGACCTTGACCTACTTTTCTACTTTTTCCGCTTGAGTGATTTTGCCTTTAAAAGCCAATATTGAGCAAAGTATAAGTGATACATGTACCAAACTTGCATATTGGATGTATCTTTGATCAATCTTTCATAAAATGACCTTGACCTACTTTTTCCGCTTGAGTGATTTTGCTCTATAAAGCCAATATTGAGCAAAGTATAACTGCTACATGTACCAAACTTGCATATTGGATGTATCTTTGATCAAACTTTCATAAAATGACCTTGACCTACTTTTCTACTTTTTCCGCTTGAGTGATTTTGCCTTTAAAAGCCAATATTGAGCAAAGTATAAGTGATACATGTACCAAACTTGCATATTGGATGTATCTTTGATCAATCTTTCATAAAATGACCTTGACCTACTTTTTCCGCTTGAGTGATTTTGCTCTATAAAGCCAATATTGAGCAAAGTATAACTGCTACATGTACCAAACTTGCATATTGGATGTATCTTTGATCAAACTTTCATAAAATGACCTTGACCTACTTTTTCTGCTTGAGTGGTTTTGCCTTTAAAAGCCAATATACATGTACTAAGAAATATGTTTGAATTGAATTTTGCTGTCACGAGGTGAGCTTCGTAATCTGTGATTACCTATGTTTGAACTTGAGAAATAATTCCTTTGCTTGAAGGCATTATATGTAGAATGAACTACTTTTAGTTTGTTTTGACCGTGAAAATTGTATTATTCCGATGTCGGCTGAAGTTGGACGGAGTTGGGCCCGCAAATCTTTTTTACGGAGTTGAAAGGCGATAGATGAAAATATTAAAAAAAAAGGAATACTTCATAATATCAACAAAAGTATACTGGTTTTGCTCAGTAATTCTTATTACACATCTAATATCTTAAGGGTTAACTTTGCTTCATCATAGTGCATTAATGTCTGACACAAACACATTTTTAAAGCCTTGATTAGCTTATATACTCATCACATGCAAAATAAACCCTCCTAAAGTGAAAAATCATAACCAATTATTAACCCATTCATTGCTTTCATAACAATTCCCCCTAACTATTACTTTTTCAGTCCTTTTGATATGACACATGTATAACCCTTATATTCTTATCCTTTCAATTTACTGCACACCTAGTAACTATCAAAATTTGTAACATGCAGTACTTGTAGTCTTTTTTTTTCTTTATTATTTATGATAAATTCATAGATCATAATAATATCCTTAGTATATCTATCACGTATCCTAACAAATTATCTATATTTGCTGCATGGGACTTGAAAAACGTATAATATTCACTTTCTTTGCATAATTTTATCGTCATTGTATTTGTAGTGGAACAAGTGAAGGAGAAATCATACATCAGACAGCAGTCTGCACCACATTTCAGCTTAGCTCGGAGAATGACGTCTAAAATGAACCTTGGTAGCACCTTCAGTAATATATTCCCAGGTACCAAATATTTTGTAATAGAATTATTTGTTTTTATTTTGCAAATTCTTTTTTCTGCTTTTTTAGAGAGCATTTCTCAACTTGTTCTTCTATACAAGTCTGATTCTACTTTTCGTGGACAGTATTTCCGATTCTTCATCTAAACTTTGGGTTTTCTTCATTTGGGATAAATTTGTCTGTACTACATTGGTTACATCAACACTATTTGAGTGGAAGGAACCGCTGCACAATCTGTTTTTATATAATAAATTTGTTAAGACCAGAGAAAAAAATAAGGTATGACAGATTCCTGGAATGTACATTTTTACCTTTTCTATGACAGGTGGATCTGTTAAGGAGTTTACAGACGATGAGAGTAACTTTACGGCTTTACTACAGAGAGCCATGGATATGGAGGGTGTTGACAAAGACACAGTATACAAACTGGTGGCTCTCCTTATGAAGGTACTTATAAAGTTAACCGTGACATACTTCATCCTTGTACTGCATTGTGCCTCTGTAATGCACACATTCTCGTTTCAAATTAATTTTGTTAAAAGTCCTTTTCTTTATCTGTAATATGTTTTATTGTGTCACCTGCATAGGTGTCTGTTGTACCTCTGTCTGTCACACTTAACAAAAGATCATTATTTTAAAAAAGTGTCACTTTGTTTTGCAGTAAACACATTCATTCCTTGGAATGCTGCCGTTCTAGGTAGAATTTATATATTGTGAAAATTATTTTACAGTTTATGGTAACATCTACAGACGGTGAAGAGGACAAACGTGATACAAAAACTCAGGTAAGGTGACCACTTCAAACACTGTGTTTGCAAAGATCGTAATCACAATTCTTGTTGCTAAGGTGAGGTGACCACATCAAACACTGTGTTTGCAAAGATCGTAATCACAATTTTTGTTGCTAAGGTGAGGTGACCACATCAAACACTGTGTTTGCAAAGATCGTAATCACAATTTTTGTTGCTAAGGTGAGGTGACCACATCAAACACTGTGTTTGCTAAGATTGTAATCACAATTCTTGTTGCTAAGGTGAGGTGACCACATCAAACACTGTGTTTGCTAAGATTGTAATCACAATTCTTAATGCTGAGGTAAGTTGACGACATCAAACACTGTGTTTGCTAAGATTGTAATCACAATTCTTTTTGCTAAGGTGAGGTGACCACATCAAACACTGTGTTTGCTAAGATTGTAATCACAATTCTTGTTGCTGAGGTAAGTTGACCACATCAAACACTGTGTTTGCTAAGATTGTAATCACAATTCTTGTTGCTGAGGTAAGTTGACCACATCAAACACTGTATTTGCTAAGATTGTAATCACAATTCTTGTTGCTAAGGTAAGTTGACCACTTCAAACACTGTATTTGCTAAGATTGTAATCACAATTCTTGTTGCTAAGGTAAGGTTACCACTTCAAACACTGTGTTTGCTAAGAATGTAAGATCACAATTCTTGTTGCTAAGTTAAGGTGACCTCTTCAAACGCTGTGTTTGCTGAGATTGTAATCACAATTCTTGTTTCTAAAGCTGAATTAATTTATGCCAATTTACAATGCTGTAAGTCAAAATTAGACAATGTGGTTATTTCTGATATCTTCAACAGAATGTGGTTTTACGACACCTGAACGTGTTGCTAGGATACAACCAAACAGAGAAGTCTTTCAGTGTACCACCACACAAACTCAGGTAAGTTAAGGAAACAGAAAAATTTTATTGATCTGATATAAATATCTTTACTCCTTTATAGTGATGTAACGATTATCGCCGACAATCGATTGTCGGTCGCTGAATGGCCAGCGATGTTACTAATCGATGTTGAAAATCAAACTCGATTGTCGCCGACATCGCCGATTTCCGAATTTTCCGTATTTTTCTGTCCGTTTCGGTATTTTGGTTTTAGAAATTCCGCAATGCGAAAGTCATTGACGGATGCAAGTGCAGGTTACATGACCCTCCGGAGGACAAAAATAATAATAGCACCTTCAAAAACTTATTATCCTCCCTAGATTACTTAGATAATTGAATTGATATTGTGGTTCAAACACCAAATTTCCTAATTTCCTCATGGTTTAATCATGGCATATTGTCATATGAAAATCAATTTGTCTCATCAGTGATGTCCATAACCTTGTACAGGCGATGTTAAGGTGTAAAATAAAATGTTTAAGATGATATACACAAAATAGAACACTCAAATTTAATTATTTGGTCCTAATTTCAATTAATTATGGATTGAAAATTGAAAAGATAGGAATATTTCAAATTTTTCGATTATAATCGATCAATAATCGATTATGCCCTTCCGATTATTTCCGATTATCGATTATGATTTAGTTTCCGATTGCCCAACACTACTCCTTTAACTTGGCCTGCATCTATTTTTCGTTTGTTTTTTAGCTCACCTGAGCCATAGGCTCAAAGTGAGCTATTGTCATAGCGTGGCGTCCGTCGTCGTCCGTCGTCGTCCGTCGTAAACTTTTCAACATTTTCAACTTCTTCTCCAGAACCACTGAAAAGATTTTCATGAAACTTGGTAGGAATGAAGTACTCATGGTCCCCTACAAGTGTTGTTGTTTTTCGTCCGGATCCATCAACAGGTGGCGCCACCAGAGGCAAAAGTAGGTCACAGGGGGTACCCTCCTTTGACAAACTTCTTCTTCAGAACGGAGGCACGTATCGACAAACCGAAAGCATCAGGATGAACTAGAGAGATGTCTTAAGAAGTGTTGTTATTTTTGGTTCCACTCAGAAGTCAAATTTTTGACGCGTTTTTGACGTCTTTTCGGACTTCGTCAGAAATGCACATTTTTGCACTATTTCTTTAAATAACTCAATAAGTGTATGATTTTACACATTCATTTACTGCATATTTATCATATTTAAGTTACTAAATGCTTTGATAAGTATTTTATTCTAAAATTTAGATTTTTTGATTTTTTATTAATTTTTTTCTTATGTGAAAAGGAAGGGGGGGGGGGGGTGATTTTCATACATATTCAACTTCTTCTCCAGAACCACTGAAAAGATTTTCATGAAACTTGGTAGGAATGAAGTACTCATGGTCCCCTACAAGTGATGTTGTTTTTCGTCCAGATCCATCAACAGGTGGCGCCACCAGAGGCAAAAGTAGGTCACAGGGGGTACCCTCCTTTGACAAACTTCTTCTTCAGAACGAAAGCACGTATCGACAAACTGAAAGCATCAGAATGATCTAGAGAGATGTCTTAAGAAGTGTTGTTGTTTTTGGTTCCACTCGGAAGTCAAATTTTTGACGCGTTTTTGACGTCTTTTCGGACTCTGTCGGAAATGCACATTTTTGCACTATTTCTTTAAATAACTCAATATGTGTATGGTTTTACACATTCATTTACTACAAATTCATCACATTTAAGTTACTTAATGCTTTGATATGTATTTCATACTGAAATTTTAATTTTTTGATTTTTTATGAATTATTTTCTTATGTGAAAAGGAAAGGGGGGGGGGTGATTTTCATACATATTCAACTTCTTCTCCAGAACTGCTGAACAGATTTTTATGAGTATTTTTTCATTCATGAATAGATATGTTTACTGTGAACATGGACCCAAGGCTTGTAAGTTCAAGTTCTGGTACCCTGGTAACTTTAGTTTCGTATAAGTTGGTACATGTTCATGTATGCAAGAGTTGTCTTTCTTTAATATAGATTTATGTTTTTGAGGTTTAAATTTTTGGATTATCGATTCATTTGAATGTTATATATTTTGAATTATTAAATAGGTATGGAAAAGGAAACTAAATTATTTTAAAAAGATGAATAAGTATTTTCAAATTTATCTTGTGAAGACTTAGATATACAACTATGAAATTACAATATTGAGAGCAGCTCAAAATATTAATGTAAGAACAGATCAATGTTATCAATAACACAGTGAAAGGATGGGGAGGGGGTCTGTTATTTTGCTTTAGCTTCTGTATAACTATCTCTCTCGGGTTACTTAGATTACTCAAGAAGAAGGGGGGATGATTTTCATACATATTCAACTTCTTCTCCAGAACCACTGAACAGATTTTCGTTAAACTTGGTAGGAAAGAAGAAATCATGGTCCCCTACAAGTATTGTTGTTTTTAGCTCACCTGAGCGAAGCTCAAGTGAGCTATTGTCATAGCGCGTCGTCCGTCAATCGTCCGTCCGTCCGACGTAAACTTTTAACATTTTCGATATCTTTTCGGCAACCGCTGCACAGAATTTCACGAAATTTCACAGGAAGCAAGTACTCAATGCCCTCTATCAAATTTGTGTTTTTCAAGCCGATCGGAAATCCAAGATGGCCGCCACAGGCTCTGATTGGCTGACACATTTTTGACTTCTCTTCTGAAACTGCGTCACAGAATTTCATGAAACTTCACAGGAAGCAAGTACTCAATGCCCTCTACCAAGTTTGTGTTTTTTGAGCCGATCGGAAATCCAAGATGGCCGCCACAGGCTCTGATTGGCTGACACATTTTTGACTTCTCCTCCGAAACTGCTGCACAGAATTTCATGAAACTTCACAGGAAGCAAGTACTCAATGCCCTCTACCAAGTTTGTGTTTTTGGAGCCGATTGGAAATCCAAGATGGCCGCCACAGGCTCTGATTGGCTGACACATTCTCGACTTCTCCTCTGAAACCGCTGCACAGAATTTCATGAAACTTCACGGGAAGCAACTACTCAATGCCCTCTACCAAATTGTGTTTTTTAAGCCAATTGGAAATCCAAGATGGCTGCCACAGGCTCTGATTGGCTGACACATTTTCAACTTCTCTTCTATAACCACTGCACAGAATATCATGAAACTTCACAGGAAGCAAGTACTCAATGCCCTCTACTAAGTTTGTGTTTTTCGAGCCAATCGGAAATCCAAGATGGCTGCCACAGACTCTGATTGACTGACACATTTTCGACTTCTCCTCTCAAACGGCTGCATAGAATTTCACAAACCTTCACAGGAAGCAAGTACTGATTGCTCTCTACCAAGTTTGTGTTTTTCGAGCTGATCAGAAATCCAAGATGGCCGCCCCAGGCTCTGATTGGCTGACAAATTTTCGACTTCTCCTCTGAAACCGCTGCGCAGAATTTCATGAAACTTCACAGGATGCAAGTACTCATACCCTCTATCAAGTTTGCGTTTTTGGAGCCTATCGGAAATTCAAGATGGCCGCCACAGGCTCTGATTGGCTGACACATTTTCAACTTCTCCTCTAAAACTGCTTCACAGAATTTCTTGAAACTTCACAGGACGCAAGTACTAATTGCCCTCTACTTAGTTTGTGTTTTTCGAGCCGATTGGAAATCCAAGATGTCCTCTATAGGCTCTATTTGAATGACACATTTTTGACTTATCCTCTTAAACTACTGCACAGAATGTCACTGAACTTTACAGGAAGTAACTTGTACACCTTGTCCTTCTCAAAGCTTCACTAAAAGCGATTTCCTTCAGGTCTTGACTTTGATTGAAAACATACATACAGTCTCCTCAGGTGAGCGATGTGGCCCCCTTGGGCCTCTTGTTATAGTATACATGTACTGTTGTATTTACATGTAAATCTAGTATCTTTCCTTTACAGATTGTCAGCTGTTTTCAATGCTTTCCTGAGTGGTGTACCATTTGTGAGTTGCAGTTTTATTTATTAGAATTTGATGATTAAAAGAAAAAATCACTTATTCACAAGGATTCTGTAATAAGTGAAAAGAAAGTCATGTATACATGTATGTACATGTGTTTTTATACTCAATGAAAAATTTCAGTGGAGCATACAGACACTGTTGTGTCTATCAGATCTGTCTTTTTCCTCACAAGGATTCTGTAATAAGTAAAAAAAAAATGTCATGTACATGTAGAGCAAGTGACCATATTTCGCCGCATTTTTCGTATATTTTCTGGTAATTTTCAATACTTGGTGGCCGATTCAATAATTGGTTTTGCGAAAATTTAATTTAACTCCATTCTCGATCGAAATACTAGAAAAATGATTTATTTTACTCATTTCATTGTTTCCTAATATAACGTCAAAATATTTCGTTTCCATGTTTTCGGGGGTGACCATATTTCGCCGTTTTTGCTGATAAGTATCTATTTTGCACACAAAACGGACAAAATTGTGACTCTCTTTTCAGGAAATCTTTCATCGCCACTACTTCTACGAGATGATGCCAAATAAAATGTTTTCTTCGTCTGGTTTTTTGTAAAATTTTGGATGTTTACGTCTAAAATTTAGTGATATAATTAATTTTTCCTCATTTCGAGGTATTTTTCGTCACATTTGAGTGCAGGAGATGTCACATTATATCAAAACATGACTTCTATGGTCATATTTGATAGGAAATACGAAAATAAGCTTGACAAACAATTCCAATAACCAACGAGAAGCAATTAACCATGAAACGGCGAAATATGGTCACCGGCGAAATATGGTTCCTTGCTCTATGTGTTTTTATACTCAATGAAAAATTTCAGTGGAGCATACAGACGCTGTTTTGTAGATCAGTCTGTCTTTCTGTCTGTCCATTTATGCTTACCGGTATATCTCCTAAATCCTGCATCCATCAGTTTTACTGATTTTATCTTTTTACTATTTAGTCATTTGGCTTGAAATACATTGGATAGTTGACTTCGAAGAAAATGATGAAAATTCATGCAGTCCTTATATAGTAACCTTTTAGAAAGGAACTTGTTCCAAATTCTTTTGTTATTATGCAGTGAAATAATTTTTAATGGAAAATAAACCTTATTTAGATTGCAAATACATGCACTCTCTTTTATACATATAGGTGTTGGATCGTAACTTTGAGTTGGGAAATCAGATTCTGCCTATCACCCTCCTCCTGCTGCAGTATGGCCCCTCTCCCCAGAGATATGCCACCGACTACCAACCACCAAACTATACACTGTGGTACCTAGAACCTCACACCAGAATATCCTGGCTTACTACATTACTGGTCATATTATACAAGGTAAGTGTTTGTGTATGGCCCCTCTCCCCAGAGATATGCCACTGACTACCAACCACCAAACTATACACTGTGGTACCTAGAACCTCACACCAGAATATCCTGGCTTACTACATTACTGGTCATATTATACAAGGTAAGTGTTTGTGTATGGCCCCTCTCCCCAGAGATATGCCACCGACTACCAACCACCAAACTATACACTGTGGTACATAGAACCTCACACCAGAATATCCTGGCTTACAACATTATTGGTCATTTTATACAAGGTAATTTTTTGTGTATTGTCCTCTCCCGAGAGATACGCCACCGACTACCAACCACCAAACTAGACACTGTGGTACATGTACTTAGAACCTCACACCAGAATATCCTGGCTTACTACATAACTGGTCATATTATACAAGGTTAGTGTTTGTGTATTGTCCTCTCCCAAGAGATACACCACCGACTACCAACCACCAAACTATACACTGTGGTACTTAGAACCTCACTCCAGAATATAAAAATATCCTGGCTTAATACATTACTGGTCATTTTATACAAGGTAAGTGTTTGTGTATCGTCCTCTCCCAAGAGATACACCACTGACTACCAACCACCAAACTATATACTGTGGTACTTAGAACCTCACACCAGAATATCCTGGCTTACTAACTTACTGGTCATTTTATACAAGGTAAGTGTTTGTGTATCGTCCTCTCCCAAGAGATACACCACTGACTACCAACCACCAAACTATATAATGTGGTACTTAGAACCTCACACCAGAATATCCTGGCTTACTACATTACTGGTCATTTTATACAAGGTGAATGTTTGTACTGACAAACATACATGTATATGCTATCTCTCTCCAATCCTCCCCTGCAAAGTCGTACTAGAATATCATTTCTGCCTTATAGCTTATCTGAGCAATGCTCAATTAAGCTATTGACATAGTGCACTGACCGTTGTCTGTCCATCTGTCTGTCGTCAACCATTTTACATTTTCAACTTCCTATCTGCAACCACTGCATAGAATTTCTCAAAACCTTACAGGAAGCAACTATTCAAAGTCCTCTACCAAATTTTTGAGCCGATCAGTCAACAAATGTGGCTATGGAGGGCTTGACTTCTCTTCTGCAACCACTGCACAGAATTTTTAAGAACTGTACAGGAAGCAAGTAATTAAGGTCCTCAATTAAGTTTGTGTTTTTTCGAGCTGATCCTGGTCAACAAACATTGCTGCCAAGGGCTCTGAATTGCTGACACATTTTGAACTTTTCCTCCACAAGTAGAGCACAGAATCATAAGAAACTGTACAAGTACTAGTACCACAGGTCCTCTACCAAAATAAATATGGCCACCGAGAGCTATAATTGGCTAAGGCATTTTTGATTTCTCTGCAACTGCTGCAAAGAATTTCACAAAACCATACAGGGGGCAAGTACTCAAGGGCCTCTAAAATTTGCCACTACCAGTCCTTTGTCCATAACGATGTATATATTTGATTTTCCACTTCACTGCACAGAATTTCACTTAAGTCTTAGTAACACTCAGGATAGTACTTGTATATTTCTTTGAAACTGAGATTTATCACACAACACTGATATTAATAACATTAACAATATTATTATGAAAAATTCAAGGCATAGAAAATTTAGAAAAAAAAACATTTTAAAAGAATGTTTTGAAGACAATGTGGGCTTTACAAACTTTAATACGCTTTCTTTGTATTACAGTACCAGTTTTACACGTCCCCTGTATCTGCTATAATACAGACACTTATCAGAGTGGTGATCAATACTATAGATGCCCAACACCACCGATGTAAGAAGGCACGTGATGAGAGCTTTGTACCTCCTAGTCCATCTGTACTGAGAGGAAAAGGTTTGACTATCTTGATATGCATGTACAATGTACATATATATGCTTATAAAATTAAAAATACACACCAGCTGCCAAATTGTTATCTAATTGTTCTTAATTCATTTGCAATTTTCAGATCTGATATTTGCTTTAAGGTGGAAAAGAGCACAGGAATATCTATTTCCATCTTACTAGAGGGATATACTTGTATATGATATTTAATTTGAAAGATTACTGGATATTTTATTAATGCGGAATGATAAAAAAAATTGTAAAATGCATTTTATAATTGCTAATCTCTCTGCTTTTTACAGACTCAACAAAGATGAATAATCTTGAGAACATACAGGAAACGGACACACCACCACAAAGTCCTAAAACAAAGGAACAGACTGTAGAACTGAACATGAAGCCCCTGTCAAAGGACAGCTCTGTAAAGTACATGCCCGTGTCGGAGGATTCCGAGAGTACTCCCCCTATTAAAGAACAGACAATAGAGGAGGTCATAGAGACCCCGAATCGACCCCAGCCGAGAAAACAACCCAGGAGGATCATAGAGTACAGTGAACCTGATATGGAGCTCCAGACAGGACAGGGCGATAGTAAATGGGTATGTGTGAAACAGCAGGAGATAATGCTAGAACCTGCATTTTTAGCTCACCTCGACGAAGTTGAGATGAACTTATGCTATAACCCCGGCGTATGCGTCCCCGTTCCCGTCACCCGTCCGCGTCCGGTTAAAGTTGTTGGGGTAACTCAGTATCTAACAAAGTACTGATGCTACAGTAACCAAACTTGCACAAGTGATTCATCTTGGGATGCTGAGGTGAACCCATGCATTGGATGCAGCATCTGACCTACATTTTCCAGTTGAATGACTTTGTCAATGTCTGGTTAAAGTTTTTGGGGTAGTTCAGTATCTGACAAAGTACTGATGCTACAGTAACCAAACTTGCACAAGTCATTCATCTTGGGATGCTGAGATGAACCCATGCATCGGATGCAGCATCTGACCTACATTTTCCGGTTGAATGACTTTATCAATGTCTGTTTAAAGTTTTTGGGGTAGTTCAGTATCTGACAAAGTACTGATGCGACAGTAACCAAACTTGCACAGTGATTCATCTTGCGATGCTGAGGTGAACCCATGCATCGGATGCAGCATCTGACCTACATTTTCCGGTTGAATGACTTTGTCAATGTCTGGTTAAAGTTTTTGGGGTAGTTCAGTATCTGACAAAGTACTGATGCTACAGTAACCAAACTTGCACAAGTGATTCATCTTGGGATGCTGAGGTGAACCCATGCATTGGATGCAGCATCTGACCTACTTTTTAACACTTTCAAAAATAATTAATGCTTTCAGTTCTTCAGATTCCATAATTTTGAAAAATCATATGTCATCCAAGACATATTTTATGAGCAAGTGATGTACAATTTTTGTTAGTCACAAAAAATACAAAATGTGTTACTTTCCATGTTCATTTACAGAAGTCATCCAGACCTGGCAGAGTTGAGGCTGTCAGTCCTCGATCAAAGTCCCCTGTATCACCACAGGGTCTGAGATCCCTCTCCCCAGCTACTATAGATACATCCCCTGCCTCTGAGAAGGCCCCTGTGGTCAGTCCCACTGTGGATTCTGTCATAGCTAAACAGCTTCATGAATTCTCTCACAAAGATAAAGATGCCAAGGCAAGTACAAGCCCTGTAGGAGATAGTAGAGGCAATATTGGCCTGAAAGCTGTGGCATCGGGCAGATTGTCCCAGATGAGCAGCAGTTTTACTGATGCTTCAAGCTCCAGAGACGGAGCCACCACGACAACAGAGAGTCACGATGGCCAGTCAGAGATAGAGAGTGCAGCAGAGGACAGTGAAAAAACGCAGACTACGTCAGACGCAGAATCAGAAAAACATGGCGGGGCCACAGACTCTGGTGATGCAGATACGCAGGAAGATGGTAATGTTATTGTTAACACTGAAAAATGACAATTGAATAGATTTAATTCTTTAGGTACTTAGTAGCCTAAAGTAGCTTGCAGGGATAAATTTGTTTAACATCTGCATGTCTGTCTGTCTTTCGCCTTTGAAGTCAACGTCGCACATGCCTGAATGTTATGTGATAATTTCCATGTATAAATGGAGGATAATTTTGGTACATTTTGATTCCGCAGAAACAAGTAAGCTTCTACAGTCTGGTAGAGGTCAGGGATCTAAGCCTAATTTCCGACAGCGCAAAGCTCGTAAAACTGGATTAATGACAGTGGAACTACAGAAGCTTTATCCTGAGCTAAATGAACCAGTGTCGGAGGACACTCAAGCTAAACCTTCTGGGTATGTGTGCAAGTTCATCAACAGAGTCTTTGTTTTAGAACATAAGTATTGGGGAATAGGTCATGCATTTAACTTAAACATTAAATGGTTTAAACTTTTTACTTTTTCGTACATGTATCTAATGAAAACAGTACATGACAAGAATATGTACTGTACCTATTATCATATCATATGTGCATGGAAATATGTCAGATCTGTAAGTGCACAAAAGTAAAAAAATAAAAACCTTATTCCTTTCCTTCTTTTGAAATATCACAGTTCTTTATTCATTAAAACCTTTCATACTGTTTCACAATACACTGTTGGATCCAATATTCACATTGATAATGTTTAAATTCAAAATGTTTCAGGAGAAGAGCTAGAAAAAGTGAGTTACTCACTAAAGGTAAGGCAGCCAAGAAGATCCCTGTCAGTAGATACGGGGAGAATGTCATGGTGGAACGCTGCTCTAAATGTAACGCCATACTGGAACAATACGACGAGGACACCATTGGTTACTGTATCATCGTCTTGGCAACATTTATACACCGAGAACCCTCCCTAGCAACACCCTTGTTGTTAGAGACTCTACAGTGTGTAACACAGTAAGTAGGTAATCAGAAATCAAATCAGTGTTTTTGTTTCAATATTTGAACTGGCATTTTTTGGAGTATTATCATTGAAATATTATAGTTGAAAACAAATACTGTAAGGTTTCATTTTTTCCATGCAATTTTCCCTTAAAATGCCAAAATGCTGTCCATGGAATTTGCCCTGATAATAAATTGATTATGTGCCATTGTAATGCAAGCCATCCTAAATAAAAGCAATAGAAATTACATTAAAGTACATACATTTATTTAAAGCCATGTCTAATTTAAGATATTTCTTTAACTTTCAGAATAGCTTCAAGTAATCCATATGTGTGGCAGACAGATAGGTAAATGGATTTCTTTACTTATATTATACTAAAATATCAGTAAGAAATTACAATATATTTTACTGATATAAATGTTAAGCACATTCATGTGCTGAGGAATCTTTATCAGTAATCCTCCATAATATTAATCTTGTATATACATGTACATGTAGTTACATGATGTTACCAGGTAACAATGTCAGCATTGTACAACAGTTTCTAAGATGTGTTCTACCCTCCCCTAAGCAGATATAAAATCAACTTTTTTATTACTATAGCTTTATCAGTAATCCGCCTTTACAATTTTGTATACAGCTATATGATGGTACCAGGTAACAGTGTCAGCATTGCACGACAGTTCCTGAGATGTGTCCTTCATCAGCTGGCTCCTAATGGAATTTTCCCCATGTTGTTCCAAAGTAACTTTGAAGGTAAGTTGTTGAAAGGTCAATTTTAAAAAAGTAAGTACATGTATTAATTTTTAGAATGACTGCCATACACTCTGATGAAAATGGAAAGTGTTGAAAAAATGTACACAGGCATTTCCCATATGGAGTGGCAAATGGAAATTGCACTGGAATTAGGGGTTACCATGCGTGTGTTTTACAAAAACTGACAGGGTATCGGCGAATCCCCTGTCAGAAATTGAGTTTTACCGCGAGGTGTCAGCCGAGCGGTAAAACAAATATTTCTGACAGAGGATTCGCCGATACCCTGTCAGTTTTTGTAAAACATCAGTATGGTAACCCTATTCTAATGCATTGGTCAGTAATGAGCTAGAAAACGTCTGCTTTTCATGACGTCGCCATAGGAACGCATGACGTCATAGCAAAAACTGCAGTGAAACGTGAATCCCCTTGCAGTTTTTTCATCGCTCAACCAATCAGAATGCGCGTTACAAACGGAGTGCATTAGAATTACATGTATATAATTCTGTGTAACAAAAAGTTCAAGGAAATTTGTTGAATGATTTTCAGCCTTTTGTCTTAATTGAGTATGTGTGTCTATTTGAATTATTATCATTATCTGACTTTTAATGAACATATTTATATTTCAACACCTCAGCTAGTACAGGATACTGTCAATGATTTCATGAATTCTTCTTTCTACAAGAAAATTGAATGTTGAAACATTGTCTAGAAAATTGAATCTTTTCTCATTGGCTTGCAAATGGTTTATCATCTTTGTTCTATTTTCATGTTTTTGTACAGATATTCACTTCTTTAAGACTATGGCAGCAGCCTTGGTAGATTTCCCAGAACTAACTTGTCATGCTCCTATACAGTTTTTGTTGGAGGTAGGAACTCACAAAACTAGCTATGTACTTACAGTTCAATGTACTTAATTACACATGAATGATGTATGTGTTTATCGGAAACAATTTTATATTGATCTTAAGCTCAAGTTATTTTCATTTTTGTATGTACATATGCTATATTTTAATTAGAAAATATAAATACATTGTATTGCTGTTGTTAATAATATTTATACTTGCCGTCCAATTTATCAATTTTTTTTTCATTGTGTCAGGGTCTGAATAACAGAAAGAACCTTCCTTCAGAGAACATAATGGTATTGTTAGACAACCTATCTAACTATATGAACTGTATCTCCCTGGAGACGTCAGCTCCTATGTGGACCAGTATACTGTGGAATTTTGAGCTGTTTTTACGGAAGCTGCCATTGGTCCTGCCCAACCCATGTGACACCGGGTCGTTATTGAAGATAATGACCTCTATTCTGAAAGTGTCTGGCATAAGTAATGCTAGGGTTAGTATCATTTTCAATTTTACGAGAGAGATATCTCCAGATATTATATAAGATAATATATGTATGTCTTTGAAAACCTCATTTACACATACATGTATTCTCAGTATTATCTGTAAAGCATAATGTAAAGCAAACTGTTATTTCAAAAACACAGTGATAACAAGTTTTAATTAATTGGTGACGTCATCCGGTAGATATAAGATGGACTGAAAGTAATATTTGAATGATTTATATACATGTACATGTAGATGATTTTGAAACTTCATGTTGTGAAATGATTATTAACTTTTACATCGGTAAATGCAATGGTTTAGCTCGATAAAAGTAAATAAATGTATGATATCCTTTAATCATAAGTTTTGTAAGCAGATCACAGTGTCAAGCAGAATTAATTCTAGAATGTTAATTTATTTACAGTCCATCCTAGAGCCATTCTCTAAGCTGCTAAGCTTTACCATACAGAACTGTCCATTCAAACTACAACAAGTTCTGGACATGTGCTCACTGTGTAACAGAGTATTCACAAAGGTCCGTCTGTTTTCAAAGTCATTTACATAAAGAAGACTCAGTTAGTGGTTTTTGCTTTGTGAAAAGAAAAAGTTACATACATGTAACATATATCACAGGATTATTTAAAAAAAAAAATATTCCTGAAATAAAATGGAATCATTCATAATGATTTACATGTATTTCATCAACTTGATACATGTACATGTATGTACACGTGATTTATATATAAAGAGGATTATTTTACATGTATTTGCAGGAGAGAGACAAGTTATATTTGACCAGAACTGTCATCTTTGAGCTGGTACAAGCCATTAAGTTCAAACAAAGCCTCCCAGATGCCAACTTTCTTCTCTTACTCCAGGTACATAGAGATTGATATAAATTTTATTCATAGTTTGGTTCTCTACATTTTTATTGTACAAGAATGAGAGATATATTCTTTTTTATGAATGGAGTATAAAACACATGGAGCTTTTGAATTCTGTATACTAGATCAAAAGATTTTAAGTATACTCAAGTATCTGAATTTTTATGATTGTTCTGTGCAAGAAATAGAAGTAGAGATATCTATTTATGTATACATTGTGCATTGCCCCCTCAGATTTACTTTTATATCACTCCTATCTGCTTGTTTCCCTTCCAGTTTGTAGTGCTGGATGCCGGTGGCACCATTGGATCCACCAACATCGTGAGTGATATGATCCTCCTTTATAACAACCAAACACACATGTTGATGAGCACGTGTGCTGCTGAGTGTATGAGGGACCATCTACACGAGTGTCTGGAATTCGTGGCTGATTTACACACACTCACTAAAATCAAGGTAAGTATTCTCCAATCTACATGTATATGTATGAGAAATATGTATCTTATCTATGTCATGAAGTGTATTTTCTGTTATGATAAAAAGAGATGTAGAATAGATGGAACAACATTTTGTAATATAATGGCAACATTTGTGAAGTTTAATTACATTTTTATTAAAGCAGGTTGTATTGAAAACCAACAAGACAGTAGTTATTAGCTTTCATGGTAAAATCCCGGTTCACCATTGAGAAGCATAGGTTGAGCATACAGAACCTTATTATGAGGTCTTTGAATTTTCTTCTGACGTACAAATAAATTAAAATGATACCATCAGCGTACTATGGTGGTCTTAATAAGACATTTTGAAATTTATCATCTCAGAACAATATGAAGAGTGGGACAAGCAGTTTGAATGAGGACACCCTAGGTAACCAGCTGAAGTCTGGTATAGCTCAGTTTGTGGCCCTCGAGATCACAAGGGGTAACGGTCGTGACAATAGAGCCATCTCACGGTACCTACCATGGTTATACCATCCTCCTTCTACAGTACAACAGGGGTAAGATAATCCAATATAAATGTATCTGTATCCTGATTTCAAAGAATTCTTTCCTGTAGAAATTTCAAAAGTTGCTTTTTCTTGAAAATACTCAAAAGTCATATAAGGTGTGGCATGTCTAACAATTATGGCTTGGTATTATTTGATTAAATATAGTGGGTATCATGTGATTAAAAACCATTTACATTGTTTTCAGACCAAAAGAATTCACAGACTGTATTGGACATATTCGTTTACTTTCCTGGCTTCTGATTGGCTCACTGACTCACATTGGCATGACAGAAGGCACTGCCCCTATTACATGTCAGCCAATCCCATTGGATGCTAGTTCATACATAGCAGAACATGTGCTTGTCATCATGACAGGATTTGATGAGAGGAAAAGGGTAAAATCATTTTGAAATATCTTTGTAGAGTGCATGCATATGTTTTCTATCTGAATGGTAACAATAATTATCATATTGCAAATTTCTAAAGTCCGTGCATCCCAACCTGTTTGAAGAAGCTGTTCAGGAAAGGTAGTTAAAAAAAATGTTACATGGACATGTATGCCAGGGAGTCTCTAAATTCACGCGTTACTCTTTGCATATTGTTCTCTAAAAGCATTTTCTTTGAAGACATTGGAAACATTTATACATCATGGTATGTTAGACTGTAGTCATCTAAAAGCAATAGTATGATTATTATGTATTTTGGTAAAATAAACACCTTTAGGCTTGCATATTTATTTTGAAATTTTTGTACCTTTCAGGATTCTGTGCTACACATGAGTTCCCTTTTCCATGCTTTTATTTTATGCCAAGTGAGTACCATAATATAAAAATGCAGCTTCTAGCAGACAAGAGCATTGTACACGTATATAGATATTTATTTGTCAACATCCATAATTTTAAAAAAAAATTGTATTAAGAAAATGAAAATAATTTTCATCATTCTGTGAAAGATTATCTCATGAATCCCCATATATGTTGGAATCAGAAAGGAAAAATTGAGAGCATTTAACTTCTACATACAAGTATTTAGCTATGTGTCATATAGATTAATTTTGTTATAAAAATTTAAAATTGTTGATGAAACTACATGTACATTTATGTATTGTTCTGTTATAGCTATGGACAATGTACTGCGAGTCGTCAGCTGCCCAGTATCCCGTGTACAGTGAAAATCATCGTAATGCATCCAACATGGTGATGGATTTCTGGGGACGTGTTACTCCTGGTATATTACAGATGCTTAGTGCATCAAAGGAGGTGAGATTTATAGTATTTGAAGGAACAGGAATACTTGTTCAATATTGGCCCAATCATAATTTGGAGAACATTATAATACTTGTACAAATAAGTTTTATTGTGTCACCTGTGAAGCATAGTGACACTTAGGGATAACTTTTTCATATAAAGTGTATGAAGTTTCCTATTATTTGAATCCATTAACAAGAGCTTGGGATAAACAATTTTACTTATTGAAGAACTACTAATGCAATTGACCATTGTTAGTCCCCTACCGGCAACGCCAAAGGGGACTCTTAGTTTCCTCTTGGTCTGTCTGTCCGTCCGTCTGTCCCTCCGTCTGTCCGTCTGTCCGAATATCAGTTTTCCGGACTTTTTTCTACAAATTTTTTCTTTTAATACACAGCTTGGTCTTGGATAGTTACAGAGCAAGTTCGACTTTCGTCATGCTTGACCTATTTTTCGAGGAGTAATGCCCCTTGATGACCTCGAAAATTCAGTTTTTGTCAGTTTTCCGGACTTTTTTCTGCAATGGATGGAGATATTCAGATAAAATTTGATATACAGCTTGGTCTTGGATAGTTACAGAGCAAGAGTGACTTTCGTCACGCTTGACCTATTTTTTGAGGAGTTATGCCCCTCTATGACTTGGAAAATTCAGTTTTTGTCAGTTTTCCAGACTTTTTTCTGCAACAGATGAAGATACTCAGATGAAATTTGATACACAGCTTGGTCTTTGATAGTTACAGAGCAAGTTCGACTTTTGTCACGCTGGACCTCTTTTTCGAGGAGTTATGCCCCTTTATGACTTGGAAAATTCAGTTTTTGTCAGATTTCCCGACTTTTTTCTGCAACAAATAGAGATATTCAGGTGAAATTTGATACTCAGCTTAGTCTTGGATAGTTACAGAGCAAGGTCAACTTTCGTCACGCTTGACCTCTTTTTCGAATCGATAAAACAGATAAAACCTCAGAACTCAGCTGCACAGACAGTAAGTTTGATTGAAACTCATATATGTTTAATTGAAGAGTAATTCATAGGCAGAGTTGCAGGACATAAATATATGCCGCCGGTAGGGGACTATATCGCTCAGCGATCATAACATTTTCCAATCTTGTTAAAAAACCCAAAATTGAGGTCTGTTATTTATGACAATGAATAATTTGTTAAAAAAAGAAAGAGGGCGTCAAGTAGATGACAGATTTGTAGAAACATTAGTTCTGACTTTGACATACATGTACTGTTACAGTTAGCTGAGATGGTGAATCTACACTTCCTGAGTTTGATGGAGGCATTAAGGGAATGTAACTCCTCTGTTCTGGCCAAGCTGTTCCCCATGTGGACCTCTATTCTCTTCACCTACCACTCACCGGTAAGTGGGATCAATTTTTACTTTCACTGTACATTTCTTTTTCGATATGCTTCTTTTATAATAAACTTTGGAACTTGTCATTATGTTATGGAATTTTTAATATAGACGTTTCCATGTTGCGTTTGTATTTCATCATGGATAATTGATACTAACTGGCAAAAAATCATTTTCATATGTATTTGTTGCAAGTTAATTTGTGGCACTTTATTAAGGCAAATCTATTAAAGATAATGCTACATATTCAGACTTTGTTCACTGGGAAAATACATATTCTTGCAAGGTAAATTTGAAATCCATTGTTCCGTGGACCATAAAGGGTGTACTAAGCCATGAACTTGCTGCCATTTAATTCATCAGCTTTTACTTTGAAGTATAGGTACACCTTTTGTATTAAATCTTGTCTTATCATTTACAATTGCCAGACTGAGTGAATTTTCATTATTTCCTGAAGTGTTGTAATATATCTGTACATTTGATTTTTTATCAGTTACCTGGGCATTTACAAGTACGGTTACAGACAGTAGAGAATTGGGACCCACCCAGTCCATCCAAAGGACAAGCGTCGTTTAATGCTGCCATCTTACTCACGTGGCTGAAGAGGATCCAGTTCAAGTTTGGACAGATAGAGGTTCAGTCCTCGGCAGCGACACAGTTCTATACTGTGTAAGACAATGGAAGAAAAGAGAAATGCACCATTTTCCATTCAGTATTTTTAGCTCACTGGGACAAGAGTTGGTGTTTGTTGTGTCCGTAGAAAAACTTTAATCTGGGCTATATCTGTTAAACCATAAGTGATAAAGCTTTGATACTCTACATGTACATTTCTTTTGACAAGATTTTATATCATGACCATTGACCTTTTACTTTGACCTACTATAAAAGTATCCAACATGGGCTAAATCTCTTGAACAGTGAAAGGATCTTTATCTACAATGTATGTTCAAGAATAGGGATAGGGCCAGTAGATTCCTCATGACAAGAGCTTTTGTTGGGTCATTTTTGACCAAGCATTCTTGACATTGAACATTTATCTTCCTTTGAAACAATATTCATAGCTCTATTTTATGAAAGACATGGGATAATGTCTAAAGCAGAAAATTGTAAATCTTTCATTTTCTATAACAACAAGCTTTGTTGTATTTTGTCAACTAATTTAGCACAGTTATGTGTTATGATTGCTTTACATAGTAAGATCATTGTTGTGAGGTACTGTTTACATACATGTAAATTATATATGGTAAAGATATAATGTAGAATAACTGGCAAGGTCAAGACTTGATATACATGTGTCTTGTGTAAGGTACAGGATTCCAATGAAGATCTGATAAAAAGTAATCTCATAGGTCTGTTATAATTCACAGTGATACATGTAGGTAGTAATGTGTCATTAAGATCTGATATACATACATGTATATGGGTAATTATTTCATGGCTATAGAGATATACATGTATGTTTGATGTACATGTACATGTATTTGAAATTGTGCAATAAAACTTGGAGATGTTCTGTGTACACTGAAATACATGGTTTACTATTTACTATCTCGTTTTATTTTTGATGACTATGAAATTTGTTAGGATAATTTTTATCTTATGGGAATGTGCAATAAACTGAATCAAAATATTTTGTTCTTTATTTTCTTCCCAAATGTTGCAAAATTTACTATTCTTCAATTATTTGTATTGAGATTTTTCCCATTAGGAATACATGTATATGTTGTATCTTGTATTTTGAAAGTGAATTTACGATAAACCCTTTCATGATAAGATTCTCTCGGATCACTTTTGTCTTTTTGTGTGACATTTTATCCACTACAAGTGAAAAGGTCTACTTCATTCTACATTTTATGTGCAATGAAAATTTTGCAATTTATATTTTATGTTTGAGTTTTGCCATTATATTTTCAGTTCAACTCTTATTGATACACAAGTTTTAAAGATTGAAATCCAAATTCTTATAAATTTACATGCAAGATAATGACCATACTGGTATGATTAATTTCAAATCAATGTGAAAGAGGACATTGTACAACAAGGTCTAGTTCTTCAAAATTCATACAATTATTTATACTTATACATCTTATCTCACATATTATATATATCTTTATGATTGGTTTGTCATAATTCTTGCCACGTTATTTTTGATCTCTTACACATGTTTAAAGTTCACAATTTATTTGAATTTCATAATTTACAAGTATATACCAAAATCTGAAGATCTTGAATTGCTGTTTCATGTGTATGGCTGTCTGAACAATTGTTTTTGAGGTTCAGAGATTTTACATTTATTTTACACATCAGTTGTGACATTTTGTACAGAATTCTTTTTCTGTGACCTTTAAATGCAACTCTAAGGTACTTGTATTGACTGTGACCATGAAATTGATCCATGACCTATGAAATAATATGGATGAATTGGAGTTTTTGTGTATTTCTAGTCATTAACTAGCATTTTTATGCCCCCGGAATCAAAGATTCGGGGGCATATAGTTTTTGGCCTGTCCGTCTGTTTGTCTTTTTGTCTGTTTGTCTGTTTGTCTGTCTGTTTGTCCGAAAAACTTTAACATTGGACATAACTTTTGAATGGGAAGTGATAGGGCTTTCATATTTCACATGTGTATTCCTTGTGACAAGACCTTTCCATTGGTACCAAAATTTTTGACCTCGTGACCTTGACCTTGAACTTTGACCTACTTTTCAAAAACTTTAACATTGGGCATAACTTTTGAATGGGAAGAGATAGGGCTTTCATATTTCACATGTGTATTCCTTGTGACAAGACCTTTCCATTGATAACAAACTTTTTGACTTCGTGACCTTGACCTTGACCTTTGACCTACTTTTCAAAAACTTTAACATTGGGCATAACTTTTGAATGGGAAGTGATAGGGCTTTCATATTTCACATGTGTATTCCTTGTGACAAGACCTTTCCATTGATACCAAACTTTTTGACCTCGTGACCTTGACCTTGACTTTGACCTACTATTCAAAAACTTTAACATTGGGCATAACTTTTGAATGGGAAGTGATAGGGCTTTCATATTTCACATGTGTATTCCTTGTGACAAGACCTTTCCATTGATACCAAACTTTTTGACCTCATGACCTTGACCTTTGACCCACTTTTCAAAAACTTTAACATTGGGCATAACTTTTGAATGGGAAGTGATAGGGCTTTCATATTTCACATGTGTATTCCTTGTGACAAGACCTTTCCATTGATACCAAAATTTTTGACCTCGTGACCTTGACCTTGACCTTTGACCTACTTTTCAAAAACTTTAACATTGGGCATAACTTTTGAATGGGAAGTGATAGGGCTTTCATATTTCACATGTGTATTCCTTGTGACAAGACCTTTCCATTGATACCAAACTTTTTGACCTCGTGACCTTGACCTTTGACCTACTATTCAAAAACTTTAACATTGGGCATAACTTTTGAATGGGAAGTGATAGGGCTTTCATATTTCACATGTGTATTCCTTGTGACAAGACCTTTCCATTGATACCAAACTTTTTGACCTCATGACCTTGACCTTGACATTTGACCTACTTTTCAAAAACTTTAACATTGGGCATAACTTTTGAATGGGAAGTGATAGGGCTTTCATATTTCACATGTGTATTCCTTGTGACAAGACCTTTCCATTGATACCAAACTTTTTGACCTCGTGACCTTGACCTTTGACCTACTTTTCAAAAACTTAAACATTGGGCATAACTTTTGAATGGGAAGTGATAGGGCTTTCATATTTTACATGTGTATTCCTTGTAACAAGACCTTTCCATTGATACCAAAATTTTTGACCTCATGACCTTGACCTTGACCTTTGACCTACTTTTCAAAAACTTAAACATTGGGCATAACTTTTGAATGGGAAGTGATAGGGCTTTCATATTTTACATGTGTATTCCTTGTAACAAGACCTTTCCATTGATACCAAAATTTTTGACCTCATGACCTTGACCTTGACCTTTGACCTACTTTTCAAAAACTTTAACATTGGGCATAACTTTTGAATGGTAAGTGATAGGGCTTTCATATTTCACATGTGTATTCTTTGTGACAAGACCTTTCCATTGATACCAAAATTATGACCTTGTGACCTTGACCTTTGACCTTTTAACCCAGTAACCTCTCATACATGTACTTAACAGAAAATAGTGTTCATACTAACAAAGATGCCACCGGGGGCATTCGTGTTTCACAAACACAGGCTTTATTCTTTTCTAGTAATTTACTAGTATTTCATTCTCTAGCCATTACTGGTATTTTATTCTCTAGCCATTTACTAGTATTTCATTCTCTAGTCATTTAGTGGTATTTTATTCTCTAGTCATTTACTGGTATTTCATTCTCTAGTCATTTACTGGTACATGTATTTGATTTCCTTCTTGGTTGTGTTATTTATATTGTGCCAAACGTCCAATCAAATACAAGTAAGGCCATCCTTAAATAGTATAGAGTTTTGTAGCAACACTGACTACTTAGTGTATATGAAGTACGGAGATAGTGTGGTTAATTTTTTAGCCGAAAAAAATGAGTACATGGTTCTGCTGTTGAAAAAGTACCCTCAGCATTTGATGAAATCATATAAGGACAAACACCTATCGTGTACAAAGTCAACAAATGCAGTAATTTTATGCATGAAGATATAAGATGTCATACATGTATTTCATGCATCAATTGAAAATACAAAATTTATGCGAAATGGGAAGGGGCAATTTCGTTAAGTAGTTTGTGTTGCGGTAAATATATAGCATTTTAAAGATGGCCTAGTTTAATGTTTGTCTATACATGTATTACATATTTATTGTAGCCAAAATTGTTATACATAATTTGTTATGGAATTAGAAGTGTTGAAATTTATCAACTTATTGACATAATTATGTGTTCATGAAATTTTAATAGCCATTCTCTGTAAGGACCAAAATAGTTCGGCACGGCATGTCATGGATTTTGATGATTTTCGGTATAATGGGTATATATAGAGTACTGACCATGAAAATAACACTTTTCATCCAATGTGACCTCTGGTTGCCATGGTAACGAGGTCATTCTATTAATAGCACTTTTGGGACCATGAAATAAGCCAGCTCCGGAGACTTCGTTGCCATGGATACCACTGTAACAGCTTGTTCATCTTTATTAAATCTATTCTTCCTTACTTCCATTCTTACTTAGTACACTTAGTTATGTGATATGTATTACAGGAAGCTTATTGTATTAAGCCAAACTACGTCAAAATGAAGCGAAAAATAGAGGTGAAAATAAGGGCCAATTTAGTGTGTTTTTGACCATTTTCAATCTTAAATATCACAAAAGGCACCAATAGGAGACTAGTGATTTTCATCAATGGAAATGTATGTTTATTGACAAATAAAATGAACAAAAAATTGGAGTGGGTATTTAAGAGTTTTACCTAAATTCTGTCGTCAAAGACCGTTGCCATGGCAACATAAGACCTTTTTGGTTGTTTCATATTATCTTTGAAATTGATTTTATTCCTCTTTAGAGTTACATAAGATTGTCATAATGTATGCATGTATAGATATGACTTGTATCTTTTACATAAGAACAATTAAAATGTTCAAGGTCATTGGCTTGATGTTCAAGGTCATTTATACTTTGAGACTCAAATTTTGCATAAAATATTGATTTTTTAATTTTTTTGTTACCGATTTTAGTGATTTTTTTAATTTAAATATTTTCATAGGTCATATATATTATGAAAGCACATGAATATAAGAAAGACAAATCTTAGAATTTATTGAATTCTAGCTATTCAATAGGAAAATATTTTTCCGTCAAAAAACAAGAAAAATACAGATTTCGTCCCTTTTTTATCAACATACTCACCAAGGTTTTAGATATTCGAAGATGTGAAGAAACGTAATCAATAGTTCTAAGAAATAAGTGATACATTTATCATTTTATGGCAAATAACTGTTAAGTTCAGTATTTCAAGGTTTCTAAAATATTGACACCTTCATTTTATGAAAAATCAGGATTTTTCGTCAAATCTGGTCACTTAAAGTTTAATGACCTTGAAAATTCAGTGGGTGACCTTGAAATATTTTCAAGGTCATTTTTATATCAAAACGCCTTTGATAGATGTATACATGAACTTCTGTTCCAATATCATGCATAGATAGTTTGATAGAGGTTGTGTTTAGATTCATCGTATTGAAACCTTTCAGCCAATTGTTGCCATAGCAACTAAATTTGATGCTGCTTTGCATATAAAAGGACAAATTAGCCCAGTTAATTTTTTATATTAATGTAGAGTTCAAAGATGATACTAAATGGATAACTACAATTTGGACTTCAAAAATTGGTGCTTTTATGAAATTTTCAACCTTGTAAAACAGTAAAAACATGCAAAAAAGGGTCTTTGAGTGCCCAAAACAAAGCCTTTTGATACCCTGTTTCTGCCCAATTTTTCATCTTGTATACATAAGGCATCCGAGATGAATGTAAAAAACTTTACAAATATGCGTAATAATAAGGATTCAAAGAAAATAATCAAAGCAATTTAAGATTTAAAATGTACCTGTTTCCATGGTAACGAAGCCTACAAATATGCCTTGTCCTATAGATTTTCCCGATTTTTGAAACTTCAGACACGGTTACCATGGCAACGACAACCTTTTTGAAAAAACTGGGGTTGATTTACATACTAGTACTTCATATTGAACTTCCATACCAAAAATCTCAAAAATCCATGACATGCCGTGCCAAAATGTTTTGAAATTCTTTGGTTCTTACAGAGAATTGCTGTTAAAAAGGAGCCAGTTTAAGTTGTTGTGTGTCTTGTTTGCAATTAAAGTATCAGATGAACAGAGTATTTTGCTCGTCATTTATTCTCGGTATCCATGATTTGTTTTCAATGCTGCAGTTAATACATCAATAGGAAGTTACTATAAACTAGCAATGTTTAAGGGAACAACCACCATTTAGCCTTCGTTTATTATAAAAAAATATTTTCCTTTTTGCATTATTAATCAAGTGTCACTGAGCATTGTAGAGGCAGCAAGTCATTTATTTGATTAGCTATTGGGGCACCTTGATTTGACATCCCAGCATATACAGATCTTTAAAAACTGTCATAGGGTACTGGCTTGTTGACATGATGCATCTTATTTGGCATCTGGCAATCCACAATCATATGCCTATACTAGTATGTGCTGTATTAGATTGACATCTGCCAATTCCCTGCAAATGCCTATATGTGCCATATTAGATTGACATCTGACAATCCATCAGTGTATGCCTATATATGCCGTATTAGATTGGCATCTGGCAATACACTTGTATATGCCTATATGTGCTGTATTAGACTGACATCTGCCAATCCATCTGGCAATCCACCAGCACATGCCAATATGTGCCATATTAGATTGACTTGGGTATACTAGTCACATGATTGTTAGATGCTGGTTCTATGCCTTTTTTGCGCAAATTAAGTCCAGCTGAGGTATTGAGGAGGTAACTGAACAATAAAACATGGCTATTTTTAGTTATTACTGTTTTACTGGGCAAAATGTCTGCTGAAGTGATACTTGTATAGTGACTGCATGTGTGGAAGTATTCTCTATTGGTCTTTACATGCCGCTACATTATCTTATAATTTTGGGCACTATAGAGAATACAGCTGCAGTGGATGTTGATCATATTTACATACGTGTTGCTTATGACGAGAGGGCAACACCTTCTCAAGATTGGTGGTTAAAGTTCAAGGTCACAACAGGCCTATTCAAGAAAAATATGGACATCACTTTTGATTCTAAACATTCCATGCATGTTGCTTGTGAGAGGTTCAACCATTTTGAATTTCAAGGTCGAGGGTTTAAAGGTCAAGGTCAGATGAGGCAATGATAAAAACATGAGAAGAAGAAGATCGACGTGCACCATACGGAGTACCCTTTACAATGTAAACTGCCGGATATACAGAGGTCTCACTAGATGCATAGTTGTTGTACATATGAACAGCGATATTACTATATATATACAAACAAGACATTGAGTTCCGGAGGCATATGATGTATAAGGCATACGGAAAACAGTCTTTGATCTTCCGACCAACTTTCGTCTGGGAAACCCATTCTGGGAATGTTCGCCTCATGGAGTTCCATTGTTATGAATGGTCACTGTGCAAATTTAAAAAAAAAAATGTACGTACAAAACTGCAGATGGACCTTAGTACAGAAAGCGATTGTGATTATCTATTATGTATTTCTTTCAATTTTTAATATAAGAGCTTAATTTGCCTTTGATTCCTCTGATTATTTTTTATCAAGTTACCGAAACATTCTAAATAATACTCTGATTTTAGAATAGCCCTGAATTTCGAAAATAGTCCACAGTAATTCCTGTAAATTGCCAGAATTTTTTTCACAGCTTTTCACATCGAAATCCTTTATCTTAGTAGTTAGCTCATTCTACTATGAAAATTCTAAACATGAGAACGAGTTCTACCGTATCTGATGAGTAAAGAAATGTAAAATCCGCATGATGGCCAAAAATAATTTAAAATGTTGAAGGGAAGATCATATCTTTTTGCCATATACTTTGGTCTGATTTTCTCTATTTTTCATTATGATGCCGAATTCCAAAGATAGTGTTTTCACATTTCATAAAAAAGTGCAATATGTTTGCAATATGTTAGTCTCCTTTTAGATAAATCTCGTATGCATATGCCTTTTTTAGATCACCTGATTTAAAGGCTCATCTGTCCGTCCGACTGTTATAACACATTTTCTCTGCATCCACTGTACAGAATTTCATGAAATTTTACAAGAAGCAAGAACTCTAGGTTCTCAAGCAAGTATGTGTTTGTCGCGCTGATCGGTCTACAAATATGGTCGCCGAGGGTTCTGATTGGCTGACATATTTTCGACTTCTCTTCAACCGCTGCACAGAATTTCACGAAACCTTACAGGAAGCAAGTACTCAATGTCCTCGAGCTCTACCAAGCTTATGTTATTGCGTGCCGATCGGTCACCGATAGGGTACTAATATTATAAAAGATATGGGGAACTGAGATGCAATAGTTGCGGTGAAGTGCAATGGGATGAGTACTGGGCGGAAAACATTAGTACACCGACCAATTGTGCTACGACAATGATTTCAAATTGAGTATTTTGCTCAAATGAGATTCATACTCTTTTTATCGAGTCTCAATCGAGTTAGATGGCCAAAGATAAAAAGAAACATGTAAAATTCAATACTTTAATCTTTTTATCACGATCACATGTGTGTTACAAATAACATGACTTGATACTCTACATTATATGAGATCATGATTTCTCTAATACAAAGTTTATTACTTGACGTAAATTTACTTCTAGCTTATCATCATTCACTCATTCAACTTCGTTCAAATAAATATCAATGTTTACATTTACGATTCATTTATACATATGGACAATACAGACTTCATAGAAGCGGTTACTTCTATTTATGGAAGTGTTAGATTTCACTAAATGTTAAATTTGTTCAGACGTCCCATGGTCCGCCTATATTGTAAAACTGATTTTTATGGCATATGTAAAATTATTGCACTATGAAGTAGCAAAGATATGGTCTCGTTGATGCAACGCCAACGAGATATACTGATCCTAGTGAAAAACATTCAGTTTGTCAATCATTCAAAATGAAACAGTCATATTACCCATGATGCCTAGTGATACTGTAAGTCTACCCATGATGCCTAGTCAGATCGTCACTTTGCGGATTTCCAGCCTTTTCCTGCTCTGTAAATTGAGCAAATTGGGCGGAAAAAAATAATTATTCATTTCAACAGCAGTAATATTTATCTATTTTTCTTCTATTTTATTGCTTCTAAAATTCATAAAATTCTGTATATTAGTTTAGTTCATTCTCCATCTTCTTTAATAATGAAAAACAAAATGAGGTAACTGTATAAATTATACAATATCATTGAAACAATCAACATGTGATATATATCTCAAATGACTTGGATCTCTTGTTCTCTATATTTTGAATATTTCGTTGTGTGGTTTTAATCTGATATCATGGAATACAAGTTCTAAATATAGATGAATGATTCTTTGGTAAACCAACACTTTGATTGTACCTTTCCTTTGGATAATCTTTATCTGACCTAATTTTGAGCAAATATTTCAATGAAAATACAAAAAAGAACTTTGGTGGTATCATTCTCATTATTTATACATATGTACATCATACTGAAACTTCCCTAGGTATACTTTATTCCATTTATAATGAAGATTAATTTATTCCATTTATAATAAGGATTGATTTATTCCATTTATAATCAGGAGTAATTTATTCCATTTATAATCAGGAGTAATTTGTCAAAGAAAATATGAACGATGACAAAAATGGAAAAGTGAAAATGAATAATATCATATGAAGCTACAACAGAATGTTCACGATGTGAATGGGTTTGGGTTGAGATATAGGCAAGGATAAATTAGCAACATTCATTAAGCTTAAAATCACGATTAATGTCAACATCGCATAATTTTGAAAATTCATAAAAATATAGTATTAAAAGCTTAAATGAGTTTATAAAAAATCGGCCATTTTCATGACGTGAATGATTTATATAAATGCCCATTTCCGATTCTAATGATGTTTTAAAAAATTGAAATATTCCAAAAATACCTTATAGAAGAATTCCTCGTTCTTCATGACTTTAACAAAACGATTCGAATAATATTGGAAAGGAAGTGAATTTCAGTTCTTGAAAATGGCCTTAATTCACAAGCTTCTCAAATATCTGAATCAGTTTCACAATTGTTTTAAAAAGCTATCAATACAAATATACATGTTCAATTTATATTAATGTTAGTCAAATTCAACACATTTCATCATGTGTAACTGATTCAAAATTGTTAAAGAAAAGTATGACATTTTCGATGAAATGTCCTGTAATACTGAATTGTTAAAGGATTTGTGCTGCATTGGAGAGACAAAGGGAGTCCATTATTAAAGTGCATTGTGGGTAGGGGGTTCCATGCAGGTGTATCACTGTCCGCCCAAGTTTAAACTTGGTAACTTTGGAATTAGAGATCTCGTCTGCTAGACAAAATACAAAAAGGATAAAACTGTGTTTAATATCACATAAGGTAGACACGATCCGTTATAAAGGGCTATAAATAAATAAATATAAAATGAATTTATTTTCAAGGTCACGTGTTTTCCCATGAACTTCTGATACGTATCGCATTAATAACGAAATTATTTAAAACTTATTAAAAACTTAGCTTTAAACGATTAAAGCTTTACATGTAATTTAGTTCTCATTGGAAAATTAAGATTTTGAACATGGTTTCTGTCTCTGCATAAACCATACATTGTATCTACTTTAACTTTGAGTGACCTTTTCATTTCTTTTAAACAGAATTTTTATTCAATTTGCATGTTGAGAATAGAAATGGTCTAATAACGGAATGAAAAACTGATGTAAACTGAAGTAAAGATAGTTGAAAGATCAGCTTAAGACAGAATTTTTAAAATGAATAAGCATTCTAGAGAGTCTCTTTATCTACAAATCCAACGACAAGGTTTCATTATTTTTCCTCCGAGTAACATTAAGCTATGTCCGTATTCCATTTATTTCATCTTTATCAAAACAAATTGCACTAAGCCGAAGAAGCACTAGGCTTTCACAGTACTTAACAAAGCAGGTTATTCAGAAATCAGTTGACCTATTCAGAGATAAAGGAAAGAATTATTGAAACAAAAGGATAGATAACAATAGAGAAAACGATACATACTCAGACGACATGTTTAAAACAAGCAAACTGTACATTTCTGATGCAGCATATGCCCCCTATCGGTTGACAAATGTAAAGCTTTGGGTAATAAAAAAAACTTATAGACGTTCTTCAAAAGATCAGTCTGGAAATCTTATTTTTCTTCCAAGACGTTTCAAAGATTGCAATCCCGGTAAAAATATGTCAAATATAAGTCAAACAAGTTAAAAGTCATGTTTGTAAAACATTAATGCCCCCCTACCCCTTCTGTGATTAAAGTCTGTCACAACTTTATACTTGCATTGATACAACCTATAGTGGAGTGCCTTATGTAATGCAGTGGGAATTTTATGATTAAAGCAAACCACTATGCTAAAGTTATTAACTATGGGCTAGTATTACAGAAAAAGTTTGATAGACCTCTGAGATATGTGGCAGTTGCGATATTTTGGGGGCAAAAACCCCATTTCTATGCAAAAACCATGAAAAACTGGAAATAATTTATAAGTTTTGCATTAAAAATGATGACAGAAATAAAAAGATGTAAATTTACTTAATTTCTGATGCTCTTTCGAATTAAATGGGTTTCAAATTCGAAATCCTATATCATATGTGTATTTTTGGGGCGAAAAAGCCCTTTTCTGGGCTAAAATAATGAAAAATTGGAAATAATTCATAACTTAAACATAATAGCTGATTTCAAAAATTAAAAGATGTTTACATACTCAATTTCTGATGTTCTTTCCATTGAAATGAGTTTTCAATTCAAATTCTTATATTAAATGTGTTTTGGGAGAAAATGCCCTTTTCTAGGCCAAAATCATGAAAAACTGGAAATAATTCATAACTTTTGCATAACAAAAGATAACAAAAATTAAAAGACATTAGTATACTTCATTTCTTATGTTCTTTCTATTGGAATGATTCTTAAACTCAAATTTTTATATTAAATGTCTTTTTTGGGGCAAAAATCTATTTTCTGTGCAAAAATCATGAAAAACTGGAAATGATTTATAAGTTTTGCATTGAAAATGATAATAGAAATAAAAAGATGTAAATTTACTTAATTTCTGATGTTTTTTCGAATTAAATGAGTTTTAAATTCGAAATCCTATATCAAATGTGTTTTTTGGGAGAAAATGCCCTTTTCTAGGCCAAAATCATGAAAAACTGGAAATAATTCATAACTTTTGCATAACAAAAGATAACAAAAATTAAAAGATCTAAGTATACATAAGTTCTTATGTTCTTACAATTGGAATGAGTCTAAAACTCGAATTTCTACATCAAATGTCTTTTTTGGGGGCAAAAATCCATTTTCTATGCAAAAATCATGAAAAACTGGAAATAATCTATTAGTTTTGCATTAAAAATGATAATAGAACTTAAAAGATGTAAATATACTTAATTTCTTATGTTCTTTCGAATTAAATGAGTTTCAAATTCGAATTCCTATATCAAATGTGTATTTTGGGGCTAAAAGACCTTTCATGGTAAAATCGTGAAAAATTGGAAATAATACATAATTTAAGCATTTTTACTGCTTTCAAAAATTAAAAGATGTTTATATTTTCAATTTCTGATGTTCTTTTGAATTAAATGAGTTTTTAATTCAAATTCTTATAATCAAATGTGTTTTTGGGAGAAAATGCCCTTTCTAGGCCAAAATTATAAAAATTTGAAATAATTGATAACTTTTGCATAAAAAATAGTGACAAAAATTTAAAGATGTGAATATACTAAATTCCTTATGTTCTTTCCATTGAAATGAGTTTCCAATTTGAATTCCTATGTCATATATGTTGGGGAGGGGACAAAATCCATTTTCTATGCAAAAATCATGAAAAACTGGAAATAATTTAAACCTTTTGCGTAAAAAATGATAACAGAAATTAAAATATGTAAATGTACTTAATTTCTTATCTTCTTTTGGATGAAATAAGTTTCAAATTTGAATTCTTGTATAAGAGGCCTTTGAAATTGGGAAAAACAACAGCATTTAATCAAAGATCGGGAAAATTATAAATCAATTTGAATGTCTTTTCACTTGAAATATAGAGCTTTTACCTCCTGGGGATTTTATTATTATTTTCCAAGAGGTTTTCACTTGGGAAAATTGGTCCATTAATATGGACTATGAAATTGAAATACTAAATTATATGATTGTTCTATTGTAAAATTTCAGTGTATCATAAGAACATTTCAACAAGTAATGTCTCATGGGTATATAAAAATAAAAATGTCTAACATTTAGTCTCAAAATAGATACTATATTGCATTGAGAATTTGGCCAAATATCGGGCCCAAATTAGGCTGATCAAGAGCCCTGATCAATACACATGTGTTTTAGAGTAAAAAAAATGTCCAATAATAAGCTACATGAGATTTTACTGTAAACAAATTATGTTTTTTATTAAGCATAGAAAATAGGATTCAAAATTTATTTGTCAAGAACAATGAAGTCATGTATGTATATTTTGTGTAAAGTTTAACATTTTTTCAATTTTTGTTTAAATCAGGTTTTAATTGAATGTCATACATGTATATTATCTCCAATTTTCCATGTTTTTTTTTCTTTTTTTTTTTTGCCCAGAAAACTCATTTCATTTGAAAGAATATCAGCAGTTACGTAAAAAACCATCTTTTAATTTTTAAATCAGATCACTGGCTAAAGTTGTAAATTATTTCCAATTTTCATATGTTTTTTTTTTTCTATTAAAGGGCTTTTTGCCCCCCCCCCCCCCCCATATTTGATATAGTCATATGAAATGAAACTCCTTTCATCCGACAGAACATAAAAAATTCAGAATTCTAACATCTTTTAATTTCTGTTATCATTTTTTATGCAAGCGTTATATATTATTTCCAGTTTTATCATTATTTTAACATAGAAAATGGATTTTTGCCCCCTTAAAATACATTTGATGTAGGAATTCAAATTGGAAACTCATTTCATTTGAAAGAACATAAGAAATAAAGTACATAACCATCTTTAAACTTTGTTACTATTCTTTATGCAAAAGTTATGAAGCATTTCCAGTTTTTCATGATTTTCGCCTAGAAAAGGGCATTTTCTCCCAAAAAACACATTCAACATAAGAATTTGAATTGAAAACACATTCCATGTGAAAGAACATTAGAAATTGAATATATAAACATCTTTTAATTTTCGAAATCAGTATATATGCTAAAGTTATATATTATTTCCAATTTTTCATGATTTTAGCCTAGAAAAGGGCTTTTTCGCCCCAAAACCACATTTAATATAAGAATCTGAATTGAAAACTCATTTCATTCAAAAGAACATCAGAAATTAAATATGTAAACATCTTTTAATTTTTGAAATCAGTTAATACGTTAAATTTATAAATTATTTCCATTTTTTCACGATTTTAGCCTAGAAAAGGGTTTTTTTTTGCCCGAAAAACCATATTTGAAATCAAAATTTGAATTTGAAACTTATTTTATTCGAAAAAACAACAGAATGTAAGTATATTTACATCTTTTTATTTTTGTTTACATTTTTCATGCAAAAGCTATAAATTATTTCCAGTTTTTCATGATTTTTGCATAGAAAAGGGTGTTTTACCCCCAAAATATCGCAACTGCCACATATCTCAGAGGTCTATCAAACTTTTTCTGTAATACTAGCCCATAGTTAATATCTTTATCATAGTGGTTTGCTTTAATCATAAAATTCCCACGGCAGCTTATTTTCTTACATAAGGCACATAATACTATGGGGGTATAAAGTAACAGTTTCATTTCAATATGTAACTCCACTCAAGAGATATTGAACAGAAACCCTGAAGTTTTGGTATTTTTCAAAGTGCAAGGGGCATACCTCTGTCCAAATTTTTTTGATTGGACCTAAATATGAACTTGACCTAGATTTTCATTTGATGTGTCTGTATACAAAATTTCATTTTTATATGTAACTCCACTCAAAAGATATTGAACGGAAACCCTGAAATTTTGGTATTTTTCGAAGTGCACGGGGCATTACTCTGTCAAAATTTTGTTGATTGGACCCAAATAAGAACTTGACCTAGATTGTCATTTGATGTATCCATATACAAAATTTCATTTCAATATGTAACTCCACTCAAGAGATATTGAACGGAAACCCTGAAATTTTGGGGTTTTTTTAAGTGCAAGGGGCATAACTCTGTCAAAATTTTGTTGATTGGACCCAAATAAGAACTTGACCTGGATTTTCATTTGATGTATCCGTATACAAAATTTCATTTCAATATGTAACTCCACTCAAGAGATATTGAACGGAAACCCTGAAATTTTGGTTTTTTTCGAAGTGCAAGGGGCATAACTCTGTCAAATTTTTTTCGATCGGACCTTAATACAAACTTGACCTGGATTTTCATTTGATGTGTCTGTATACAAAATTTCATTTCAATATGTAACTCCATTCAAGAGATATTGAACGGAAACCCTGAAATTTTGGTATTTTTCGAAATGCAAGGGGCATAACTCTGTCAAAATTTTTTTGATCAGACCCAAATATGAACTTGACCTAGATTTTTGTTTGATGTGTCTGTATACCAAATTTCATTTCAATATGTGAATCCACTCAAGAGATATTGAACGGAAACCCTGAAATTTTGGTATTTTTCGAAGTGCAAGGGGCATAACTCTGTCAAAATTTTTTCGATCGGACCTTAATACGAACTTGACCTGGATTTTTATTTGATGTGTCTGTATACAAAATTACATTTCAATATGTAACTCCATTCAAGAGATATTGAACGGAAACCCTGAAATTTTGGTATTTTTCGAAATGCAAGGGGCATAACTCTGTCAAAATTTTGTTGATCGGACCCAAATATGAACTTGACCTAGATTTTCATTTGATGTGTCTGTATACAAAATTTCATTTCAATATGTAACTCCATTCAAGAGATATTGAACGGAAACCCTGAAATTTTGGTATTTTTCGAAATGCAAGGGGCATAACTCTGTCAAAATTTTTTTGATCGGACCCAAATATGAACTTGACCTAGATTTTTGTTTGATGTGTCTGTATACCAAATTTCATTTCAATATGTGAATCCATTCCAGAGATATTGAACGGAATCTGATGTCGCGGACCGACCGACAGACCGACAGACCGACCGACCGACAGACCGACCGACCGACAGCGGCAAACCTATATGTCCCCTCTTCTTCGAAGGGGGGCATAATTAGTATTCAGCGTACATGTACTCCATAGCAAGTTTCTCAGAATATCAGAAAAGTCAGGGAAACGAATTTTCCTTCATAAAAGCAATGTCTGATAGCACCAGATCAAAAATGCTATATGGAAATTTGACAGAAAATAGTTTTGATATTTTTTTTCCCGAAACAATACCTCCTGTAAAATTAGGTCAACAGCACCAGGTAGTGATAATCAATCTTGATCGGTAACTTGTCACAAAGACGTTTCTGTAGAGGCTTAACAGACGTACAGACAGACATACAGAGTGGAAACCTCAGGTTTTAATGAAGGGGGATTGATTTGTTGTAAAGGAAAATAGCGAAAAGATAATAATAGACAAAGTATATTTTTAAAAATATTGAAAAATATATAGATGAAATTGAGAAAAAGTTCGAGAAAGATTATGTGTTGTTGAAACTAAAAGAGTTACCTTAAAGACATTTTGAACCCAAGACTAGATTACTACATGTGCTTTATTCCGCCATATTGATATAGCTTAGGATTAACCCAGTCTCCCATTTTCCTGAAACTCAAGCAGGGCGGATCCAGAGGGGTGTGGGCGAGTCAAAAGTTCAGAACCTCCTTGAAAGTGCAGAAAATGTTATTTTTCCCGTTTTCACGTATTTTTTTTTTCCAGATCATAGTTCTGACACCATCTCTCTAACGGACTGAAACAGCCCCCCCCCCCCCCATCCCTTTCTGTCTGTCTCATGTAATCATATTGTGAAACTAGATCTGTTTTATTTGAAGGTAAAGTCAAGTCTGTTATAGTGAACACCAATTAATGACGACTCCTTTTCACCAGAACGGCAAGTTCGTTTGTTGTTTAAGAAAATCCCCTGTTTTTCGTCCCAAACATGCAATATGGCGGAATTTCCTTATGAACTGTATTTATTCTAAAAAGAAAGGTTTGCCAATCGATTCTTAAATTTAGAATTATGCTGAGTAAGACTTGATTTTCTTTTTAATATCTTAACGTAAATTCCTTTTATTTCACTGCAATCAAGAATATTGCCAGTCACTCCATTCGGAAAGAGGTGCATGGGAAAGATAGACGAGGAAGAAAGTTCAAGAATGAAACAATACATTTTGTCAAGTCAGAAAAGACTTAAAACGAACAAACCTTCATGCGAACTAGCTGTATATACAAAATAGATCAGATTTATTATTGACGCCGTCAATGGCAAAATATTTTAATATAGATATTCTTTTTACTTACAAATAAGAACCAATGACGAATTTAATATCGGATGTATAATAAAGTATAAAATAGTGCAACAATTCTGTAAAAACAATGAAGTACCGGAAATATTTTTAAACATTTTTACAAGTGTGTATATCTAAAAAACAAATATTGAAAGCGCAAACTGCCAAATTGTCCAACGAAAGAGAACATTCATGCAATCCTTGTTCAAATGACGTCATTTGATTTATGCTCCCTACGTCATCATGGACCACAACATACAAAATCTGAGTTTTGACGTCTTAAAACATTTTTTGTGGTCACATTTTCATCCTTCAAATTTTCTATCTTATGTTATACAGATACCACAAAAAAATCAAATAAATAAAAGAAATTATGTAAATTTTGAAAATGTAAAAAATGGCACAGAAGAATTTTTTGAAAAGTTGACTGTAGATGCTCTTGTTATGACATATCAAATTAAGGTGACCTCACAAAATGTTCCAAGGTTCTTTTAGTTTTTCGTTTATGTGATATTCCCTAAACAAAAATTAATTATAATTACACATAATTATACATATGTAGAAATAATCTTACGAATGTTAGTTTTCGAATGTTCAATGTTGGCCTTAGAAAGATGTATTTTATATATCTGTATTAAATAATGTGCCACACAAACTAATGTCAGAAATATGATGAATTGTAACTTATCAAGGCTGTCACACCTAATTTTTGAGCTAAAGGTCATCATATTTGGGGAAATTGAGTTATTTCGAATCAAAATGGGACTTTTTCATCTCTATATTGAAATCATTAAAGCCATTTTCTTTTCAATTTTTATCTTTAAAAAGACCAGCAAAATGCATTGAGGAAAAAAGACAATTCATAATATATTCAATGTTGAAATTGTTACAATTTCTTTTTAAAGGAGCACTTTGCAAATCTTAATTTCAGATTGGGAAAAATTAATACTATTTTCAATTGGTAATTAATGGGACCTACTGTTGACCCCTGAGATATCTGGGTTTTCTTTTTTTTTTTTTTATTTGCCATTCTTATGTAATCTTGAAATGCCGATATATAGCTATGCCTTTAATCCTGAAGTGTCATAAAACTGTGAAGTTTCATTGAAACAAAAACAATTCGAAAAGAAGCAATCCCCATTTTTGGTCAGGTGTGTTATCATAAAATGTGGTTTAAACAAAAGGTAAATGTCATGAAGTCAAAAATTTTCTATCCCGAAGTATAATGGAAGTGAGGAACTGAACATAAATTAAAACAAATCTATATCAAAAAATATTTGCGAGAACACAAACTACTTAAAAGTAAAATGACTGAAATTGAGTTAATTCGCTACGTTAAAAACCCGGGGCCATTGAAGAATGGATCACGCACTTTTTTCTTAAATTATGATCTGAATAAAAAAGAAGAAATGATAATATTGAATTCGATCAGACATGTTGTTTTATCACAATACGAGTGCTGGTTTGCCCGTGCTGAATCAGTCGTGAGTTTTACAATATAAACAGGATGTAAAACAATTAGCAAAACATGTCTTTAGTACGCATTTTGGCTTGGACTTGATTTTTACTTTCAATTTCTTTTGTTTTGTTTTGTTTTTTTTACTTCCATGTGTTTAATGTTGCATACAATACAACAATCGCATCTTAACAATTCGTGTTTTTTCGTTTGTTTGTTTGTTTTGAAAAGTCTCATTTAAGTCGAAAATTGTCAACAAATATTCAAGTTGAATATTAGGTAATGTGGTAATCTACATAAAAACTAAATTCCCATTAATTCAAAAAATTCATTGCCGTTTCCAGTTCCGCAAAAACGTCCAAGCGACAAGGCGCACACATAAAACAATGGTTTTAAAAACATGAAAATTAGACTTAGTGCTCTCCACACACGGATGTTACAAGATGAGTAATGTGAGCAGAAGTGATCACAGATTTAACAAAATATACAACCAGAAAAAACATAAACATTAGATGTAGGGATGTGGTAGAGGGCAGGGGGGAGTTTGGTCAGAGGTTTAAAGACGCAAGAGAGAAGTTACATTGGGAGATGTTGTGTACACAGAGTTTCAGAGAAACGAGTAATAAAGGGTTTTCCGGAAAACGAACACAATATTTAAATTTTTTTTTCTGAAAAAGAATGCCATTTGCTTAAATATATAAATAATGATCGTAAAAAATGTCAAATGAAAATAATATAATTTTGGTAAATGTAATTTGCCTTCATTTGCAAAATGAACAAAAACAAGAAATGGTAATTTTATTATATCAATGAGCTCTTAAAAAGTGCTATCACAAAAATGTACAATAACAGCGTACGATCGACAATTTTTTTCTCTTAAAACAATAGCTACGAAGACATCGAGATCATGACAAGTAAAAGATCTCATAATTAAGATTGGTTGATCCGCTGACCTACGTCGACCATCTACCACATCCCTGAGTAAAAATACTATATATATACACAATCAATAATATAACAAGCAAAATAGATATAACAAAATCAAGTGTGCTTGAATGCAGAAAAGTTACTTGCTATGGCCGGCAAAAGCCTTACTTTTTTGCGAGTTCCGCTGAGGAATTCCTTGTACTGGTCGGAGCGTAGGTAGCGAGTATAACTGTCACTTTTCATTAATTTGAATATATGGTCCTACAAAGGATATGATGAATATTATTGAAAAAAAGGAAATTGAGACGGTTAGCAATATTTTTAATAACTAGAAAGGTTTCTTGTTGCGGTTGCAACAAGAGTGTCTTCCTCCTATACAATTTTTGGTTTGGAAATATGAAGGACGTCACATTACATGTATTTATATTATATATTTAAGTTTTCAAATAGCAGTAACATTAAATTTTCAAACCGATAATTGTTGGTGAGCAACCATTTGATTTGGGGGGGGGGGGGGGGGGGGGGGGGGGGGGGCAGGAATTCTATTGCCAGCCGGTAAAATTTTTTCAGCAATTTTCTGAGCAGGCCATTTTTTTCAGCCATTACCAGAGTCGGAGAAAAATTTTCGCCGGTTCTTCGGGCCGGATTTAAACAAATTGTCAAATGTTGTGAATGTCTGTGTAAGTTAAACTCCCCGCTGTTACAGAGTATGAGTTAATAACCGTTCCTTCAGATGTCTCTTTGCAATTAGCGAATTTCAGACAGATTGTATGATGTTTAAATAGAACCTTTTCTAGATTTTTGTGCCTATGCGTATTAGGTCTCTGGTAGATACAGCTATGTGAACAGTTTGTATTTATATTAATTAATTTTTTGACTTTAAATTGTCTGGCACAAAGGGCCAGCAAAAATTTCCATATCATGCAATGTATCCTTACTTTTGCATGGTCCGGGAAAAAAAAAATTGCCGGCCCTTTGGGCCGGAATATTTTTTTCAGCATTTTTCAGAGCCGGGATTTTTTTTTTTTTTGCAAATTCTTCCTGCCCCCTTCCCCCATAAAAAAGGCGAGCTCGTAGCTGTAGAACCAATTTCCTTGAGAAGAGAAATGGTAATAACAAGTTACGTTCAATATATATATATACATGTATATAAATACCATGAGGTTCTCGCTGTGCAGGTTCAAATTTGGACCCCCCCCTTCCCTTTTTTCAAAGTTTATTTTGAATTTCCATCATGGCGACATCGTTCAATATAAACAGAACTGTTTTCGAAAAACGAGGGGAGGGAAGAATGTTGGAGAAATTGTTCATCAATTTGTAAATAAACCAACCGAAAATTATGTTCGAACGTTTGCTAGAATTAGAAATTAAACTTGATGTTCAAAATATAGTTATTGAAGTTTAGAAACAGGTTTGTAGGTTAGAAATCGGAATCAAACTACCACTTTTTGTGTGTAAATTCTGGTTTGTAGCTGATCTCTTCTAAATTAATCAACTGTTTTAAAATCAAATTGTGTATATCGAAATGTATTTATGAAATGCATATTCATCATTGCCGTGAAATCGGAATTTGAAAATCTCAACACTGCTTTTTCTCGAGTCGGACTCGGACTACCAATTTTAGTGGGCGCCCGATCTGTTGGCGTGAAGGTGTATCGAAATACCCAACTCAAAATTTCGATGCTCATATCTTTTCAACAGTAAGAGATAGGAAAAATCAGAAAGACTAAATAAGACAGATATATGGATAAAAAATAATAATATTGAAATTTTTAGGAAACTTCATAAGCTTAATTTTTGTTTACTATTATAAGCAAAAAAGTGTCTTCCTCCTATGAACTTCTGAATTTGGAAATATGAAGGACGGTGAAGGACGTCATCGTAATAAATCGTTACAGTGTGCATCTAGCATTTCATATCTTGCATGGCTGTCGACTTTCAAAAAGAATGGAAATTGTAGATAGCAAAATACGAGATATTTAAGCTTACAAATAGCAAAACATGAAATTTTAGGTCCTTTTGAGTAATTCGACGCTCCCGTCAAATATTTGAATCTACTAAAAACATGATAAAAAAAATAACAGAGACCAAAAATAAAAAAGACCAATCTAGCTTTTACTCCAAACGTAACGTTGGAGAACTTTCATTGTCCTAGCTTACAGGGTTCTTGAGAAATCGCTGATCCAATTTTCCACGGTTACGAAAACAATAGGTCTTCCGACGGAAGTCGGAAGACCTAATTATCCGGATAAGCGCACTTTAGCTTATTTGTCATATTTTTTTACTCTGAAATTAAGTAAATATGAAAAATCCTTGTGCAATATAAAACAGTGCAAAACATGAAATTTGAATGACATTGGAAAGGTCAAGAAATGTAAAATGAAAAAAAGTGAAACATCATTAGTGTTTTATCGAATAAACGAGCTTCCTGAGTGAAATCAAGTGTCTGTGAATAGTATTCATTTCCTGCTTGCTTGTTAACTTTCAGCCTTACATTTGCATTTAGGTCATATTGAGGTAATAAAAGAAAAATGTCTTATTCATTTTAGCTATAAAGAGGTACGACTGAAATAAGATACATAAACCGCACATTCTCGAAAGAAAACATGAAAATTTTCTCTATACGTTAAATACAGACATACCTGAGCTTCTTCAAAAACATAACGATTGGGAGACTGTTCCACCCTGCTGCGAACTAACTCTGTGATTATACTGTCCACATTAACAGGGTTATGAGCACCAGGGGCTAAAAATTCACTGCAATATGCAAATAATGTCACTTGATAAAGAATACATTATTTTTATGCTTATATATTGTATATTGTAATTGTATATTTTTGGTCTCTGTTTCTCTGACTGACTGTAAAAATAGGAATCTATGACGACCTTGTCCACAGAAAAGTAGAAGTCTCACAGACCTCTCTGAATTTACATGAACTCGCCTCGGATAGTAGAGCAGATACCTGTACATTGTCTTGCTCCAGAGTCAAAGGCGTCGGCTGCCGTATCACAATGACTAGAAGAATTATACGTGATGTACACAACTTGTGACTATCGGAATCCCTACTCAGCGCTATAATAATCCGGCTTACCACATCAATTACATCTCATTTGATACCCGTCTCCAAGTGAATGTTCTGGTGGGTGTCGATCCATCTCAGAGTGAAATTCGTTAGTCACCGTAACGAACATATATATCTCAAAGTGGATGTCCGTCCGTTAAAGCTCCTTCGTCTCTTATTAAAGGATAATGGGTGTCAGTCTCTTAGTAGATACCCCTCTCTCAGTAGATGTCCATCCAAGATAGACGTTTATCTCTAAATGGTATCTGTCTTAGTTGATGTATTTCTCGTAGTGAATGTCCGTCTCTTAGATAATCATTTATGTCTTCTCTTTGCGGATGTCCGTCTCTTAGTGAATGTCCGTCTCTTACATAATGCCCGTCTCTTAGTGAGTGTCCATCTCTTACATAATGTCCGTCTCTTGGTGGATGTTCGTCTCTTAGTGAATGTCCGTCTCTTACATAATGTCCGTCATTTGGTGGATGTTCGTCTCTTAGTGAATGTCCGTCACTTACATAAAAGCCGTCTCTTAGTGAATGTCCGTCTCTTACATAAAGGCCGTCTCTTGGTGGATGTCCGTCTCTTAGTGAATGTAAGTCTCTTACATAATGTCCGTCTCTTGGTGGATTTTCGTCTCTTGGTGGATGTTCGTCTCTTAGTGAATGTCCGTCTCTTACATAATGACCGTCTTTTCGTGAATGTCCGTCTCTTACATAAAGGCCGTCTCTTGCTGGATGTCCGTCTCTTAGTGAATGAACGTCTCTTACATAATGACCGTCTCTTGGTGGATGTTCGTCTCTTGGTGAATGTTCGTCTCTTAGTGAATGTCCGTCTCTTACATAATGACCGTCTCTTGGTGGATGTTCTTCTCTTACTGAATGTCCGTCTCTTATATAATGACCGTCTCTTGGTGGATGTTCGTCTCTAAGTGCTTTTGGTGGATGTTCGTCTCTTAGTAACAGTCTGTCTCTTACATAATGGCCGTCTCTTGATGGATGTCCGTCTCTTACATAATGACCGTCTCTTGGTGAATGTTCGTCTCTTAATAAATGTCCGTCTCTTACAAAATAGCCGTCTCTTGATGGATGTCCGTCTTAAAGTTTTTGTCAGTATGTCGTTGGATGTGTTTGTTTCTTGCAGGGAATATAATTGTCTTAAATCTGAAGTCCGCGTCATAAGTATGTCACACAGATTTTATCAGTCCCCACGTCACACGTGTGACATCATAGTTTAAATGCTGTTATTTCAATGAGACCATGTAGAAGATATTCTTCTTCTTTTTAGTTTAGTGGGTTGATTTATGTTGTTGGTTATTTCACTTTTGTCCATTATTTTTGTTTTTGATATGTCATTGCTTTACATTCATTTCGTTAGGGAGAATAAGTTTAGTTTCTTACGTGAATATTTCATGGACTTTACAATGAACTTGTTTAATGGGTAACCCCTTCAGTTCTTTGCAAGCTAACCAAAATCTGAAAAACATAAACTTCTTTCAAGTTCATGAAGAAAATTAATCAGTTTTAAATTACTAATAAAAATTTAAACACTTTAAACACACGCTTGTTTTCAGTCGTCAATTACAAAAAAAAATCTTTAGTGTCCATTCCATACAGTTTTTATGAAAAAAAATGCGTCATCAGAATTCTCTGGATGATATCATTCAAAAGAAAAGTTGAATCAAGTAAAGAAATCAGATGTTGAAACCGCCTTACTTAAGATTTTCGCCGCTAAATTCCTTGTCTAAGAATTTGCTGAACTGTTCCTTTCCCGCGGGATCCCGGACTAACTCCTCTATACAGAAAGCCCATCGCTTGACGCGACGTTGAGGAATATCACGAGGGTTCCTGATAAATGTATTAAAAGAATTTATAAAATGAAAACTGCCCTAAAGGGACGAATTATACCCCCCGCCGAATACTTTTTCTGAGCAGATCCATTTTATGACCTGACCTGACATTAAATTATCCAAATAGATATTCTCTCACAAACAGTAACCATTAAGGGTTAAAGTCACAATATTGAATAAAATACTTAGTATGTTCAATGTTTTATGATATATATAAGACAGTCTTATGAGATGAGAGATGACAAAATTCAACATTTAAAATGCATTAAAAAAGTCAAAGGGCAATAACTCTGGTATAATCTTTTTCGACAGCAATTTTCTTTCTTCATGCACATCTACACATCATGATCTTTCAATCTTTTAAAGTTTCAATGAAATCAATCAAATGGTTTAGGGGTAGTTGTGATGACAAGGTTTGACATTGAAAATGCATGGAAAATCTAAGTCCAAGGGCCATAACTCAGGTCTAATTTTTTCGACATGAAACCCCTTTCTTCATGCACATCTACATATCATGATCTTTCATTGTGTAAAGTTTCAATGAAATCCATCCAAAGGTTTGGGAGGACTTTCGTCTACAGGCGGACGGACATGGTGAATCCAGTATCCCCCCTTACTTCGTTGCGGTTGTATAAAAAAAAAGAATGGAGGGGGAGAGGGGATAGTACTGTTTGTTGAAATTTACGGAAGTCATGGATAAACCGAAACATTTCATTTCGGTATGGAAAATATAGATACTATATCTAGGGCTTTGCATATTTGCAACGAATGCTTATTCCTAAAGCATTATTTGAACTTGAAATTCCAATATCGTGAATTTTTTAAAAGTACACAGGAAAATAACCCTTTTCATATAAAAATTCTAATATGCATGTTATGCAACTTCTGATTTGAGTTGCTTATGGAAAACAATTGGTCTTTCAAATGAAAGAAACTTATTTCCCAATTCGGCAGACACCTGCTGAGGTAGTGTAAACGATTTTCAAACATTCTATTGAACTAGTGAAAAATCGTGGTAAAAGATAGTACAGTCCTGTGCCCAGTTTCACAAAAAAAAAATTACGAAAAATTTCAGGATTTTTCGCAAATTTCAAGATCAAATAAAAGCTTAAATTCTTTTGTAGATTACATGTTTATTGTGCTATCTGATATCGTTTCTACATACTAAATATAAATTCAGAAACAAAACATCGCGATTTTTAGTTTACAAGAGCTAGGAACTAAGCTATCAAAAGTTACGAAAATCTCTAAAAAAAAATTCCGAGTATTTTTGTGAAATCGGCTGGTGGCGTTTCCATAGAAATTGCACAGCGTCATAGATATTTATATACATTATTGCGTTTATGTCAAATACCTGCCAAAATGGTTTATAAATTGTTCTGTATTACAAAAGGCCGTATCATTAATTCCCAATCAATACTATATAAGAGGTATTTAAGTTCCTATAAGATGATATAATTGATGCCACTATAGATCTATACTTAGTATCTATCCATTTCAAATTATCACTGTTATCGGATACTTACATTGTTTTTTCTTGTTCCCAGAAATCAATGCTATCTGAAATCCAGGGATTGGAAGGGTCTGGAGACGTAATGAAAGCATCGAATTCGGCGTACTGTTCATAATACGCTACGTAACTGTCAGAAAACGTAACAAAGTTCGATTATTTACAGAAAAAGTGCAAGTGGTTTTTTTTCTTCCTAAGCTTTTAATTTGTTATTAGAATAAAACACTTTCAATTCCTAATATAATAATTTTTATCAACAGAGTTGTACAACAATTTCTTTGCGACAATTTTAGTTTGGAGTAGGTACTGAAAATGAAGTTTTAATAATTTTACTGATATTTCCGAAACGAACAGTTTCAAGTGTTGTAGGAATTCTATCTAAATTTTCTTTGAAAATTGAAAAATTTCATAAAAAATACCTTTCTGTGACTTTCGATATTCGAACTCTCCGTTTCTCTAGCTTCTTTTTCAACACGTTGATCTGCATAATAGGATAAATATATACATTATTACGAACTGAAGTATTTGAATTGTTAATGGACGGACGATCAGACTTGACTCTAATAGTAGAGGTAGGCAATAATCATCATAGGCAAACATTTTGAAATCCTTTTTCTCATATATAAAAAAGAATGAAAACTCATGTTTTTTGTAATGACTTCTATTTTGTCAATGTAATTTGGCGTGATGTTTTGGACTGTGCATTCCATTTTTTTCTCAATAGAAAAACTAGAGAGAAAGACACGAGAATATATTCCGCATCCTCATATGGAAGGACCAACGGACATTAAGACGGACATTGCAAATCACAATTCTGAAACGTGATGACAAAACGTACCTCGTGTCTCAGATTATCACAAGGGTTATGTAAATCAGTTTCCGATATACTGGGACTTATCCTCCCACCGGGAACAGCATAATTTGGCTAAAAAAGATAAAATTCTCCATTATAGTACGAGTCTTCAAAATACTTAGAGAGGTGTACACTTTATATATACATTTAAAAAAAATCACTGTTAATTTCAACTTTTTATTGTTTCATCTACTATTGCTTATTGTTTTTCAGTCAAATTCAACATATTCAAATTTGAAATGGTCATTTTGCTCAGCGGACATATATTTGGTATCATACTTTAGTAAAACCCTCTGGCAAAACAACACATACTCGAGCTATTAGAGTAGTTCTGGTTATTCTATAAAAATTATACATTCCATCCTTTCTTGTTATTAGTTTCTCGAAAACATTCGATACATAAATGCATCTCAAGTATAACTAAGAAAATAAAATAGTTTTCTAAGGTATGTCAGTTAATCAAAATTCTCTAAACAAGATCTAGAGTTAATCACAATCTTGTTAGTACTGAAACAATTGGGATTTCAAGTAAGAATACAATCTACACATGTACAAATGTATATCTATTTATTACGATGTTTTAACAGGCACGGGTAAAAAAACATTGGGAAGGGGACCAATCTCACCTGAAGCAAAGCGAATTACATGTATTTTTTTTTTTTAATTGGGAATAGAACGAGCATTTATTGTGTAATTCGCGTTAAAAAAAAAAAACAAAAAACAAACAAACAAACAAAATCATCCATGCTTTCCGTCCAGACCCCACCCCTTTCTGTACCCTCTCAGGATCAGGCCATGAGAGATCCAAGAAGGTGACTGAAGTGCTACACTGTCCCCGATCAATAGATGCAGTCCCATTCATTCCTCAGAACCGTCACGAGCCGATAGTCTGCTATTAGATTCCCTCACAAATTAACGTCTGCAACGCTAGGCAGTCGGCAAGCACGTTTCTTATATGATTATAACTTTCATTAGTTTACGTCATGCCTCGGTTAACGCAATATCCTGTATACTACCCCGACAGTAAATACTTTCTTTTCTTTCCTAAAGCCGCACTTTACGGCAATTCTTGGAATTTTTTCTTCTGCTGTAACCCCAAAGTTGGAGAACCGACGTGACGGTTTTATTTTAATCATGTTACACTGTCAATAAACTCTTTCCAATACAAGCATGATAAAAGTTGCAGTCATATTTATAAGCGCGAAGGTATACAAGTCCTTATAGCCTAGGGTAACTTTGTGTAGCTGAAGTTTCCAACAAAGATAGCTTTTCCTTTATATTAAACGATAAAAATTAAGGATACTCAGAAATGACAACAACCCATTTGCGGTAAACTGAAATATAAGAATGCCTGTGACCAAATTACCCAACCCATACAAAATGCATTACTTTCAATGTACCTTCTACAATTGTCTCGACAGTGTGTAGTAAAAAGAATCGAATCAATGCTCCTTTGCGAATGTGTAATTGAGAGCGCGTTAAGTTTGTGTCGACAATTCTTTGTTGTTTTTGATGTTTTTTCTCTACCGGATGTCAAACAGGTGGTTATGTTTGTGTCGACAATTCTTTGCTGTATTGTTGTTTTTTCTCTACCGGATGTCAAATAGGTGGTTATGTTATTGTCGACAATTTTTTACTGTTTTTGTTGTTTTTTCTCTACCGGATGTCAAATAGGTGGTTATGTTTGTGTCGACAATTCTTTGCTGTTTTGTTGTTTTTTCTCTACCGGATGTCAAATAGGTGGTTATGTTTGTGTCGACAATTCTTTGCTGTATTGTTGTTTTTTCTCTACCGGATGTCAAAAAGGTAGTTATGTTTGTGTCGACAATTCTTTGCTGTTTTGTTGTTTTTTCTTTACCGGATGTCAAATAGGTGGTTATGTTTGTGTCGACAATTCTTTGCTGTTTTGTTGTTTTTTCTCTACCGGATGTCAAATAGGTGGTTATGTTTGTGTCGACAATTCTTTGCTGTTTTGTTGTTTTTTCTCTACCGGATGTCAAATAGGTGGTTATGTTTGTGTCGACAATTCTTTGCTGTTTTGTTGTTTTTTCTCTACCGGATGTCAAAAAGGTGGTTATGTTTGTGTCGACAATTCTTTGCTGCATTGTTGTTTTTTCTCTACCGGATGTCAAAAAGGTAGTTATGTTTGTGTCGACAATTCTTTGCTGTTTTGTTGTTTTTTCTCTACCGGATGTCAAAAGGTGGTTATGTTTGTGTCGACAATTCTTTGCTGTATTGTTGTTTTTTCTCTACCGGATGTCAAAAAGATGGTTATGTTTGTGTCGACAATTCTTTGCTGTTTTGCTGTTTTTTCTCTACCGGATGTCAAAAAAATGGTTATGTTTGTGTCGACATTTCCTTGCTGTTTTGTTGTTTTTTCTCTACCGGATGTCAAAAAGATGGTTATGTTTGTGTCGACAATTCTTTGCTGTTTTGTTGTTTTTTCTCTACCGGATGTCAAATAGGTGGTTATGTTTGTGTCGACAATTCTTTGCTGTTTTGTTGTTCTTTCTCTACCGGATGTCAAAAAGGTGGTTATGTTTGTGTCGACAATTCTTTGCTGTATTGTTGTTTTTTCTCTACCGGATGTCAAAAAGGTAGTTATGTTTGTGTCGACAATTCTTTGCTGTTTTGTTGTTTTTTCTCTACCGGATGTCAAAAGGTGGTTATGTTTGTGTCGACAATTCTTTGCTGTTTTGTTGTTTTTTCTCTACCGGATGTCAAATAGGTGGTTATGTTTGTGTCGACAATTCTTTGCTGTTTTGTTGTTTTTTTCTCTACCGGATGTCAAAAAGGTGGTTATGTTTGTGTCGACAATTCTTTGCTGCATTGTTGTTTTTTCTCTACCGGATGTCAAAAAGGTAGTTATGTTTGTGTCGACAATTCTTTGCTGTTTTGTTGTTTTTTCTCTACCGGATGTCAAAAGGTGGTTATGTTTGTGTCGACAATTCTTTGCTGTATTGTTGTTTTTTCTCTACCGGATGTCAAAAAGATGGTTATGTTTGTGTCGACAATTCTTTGCTGTTTTGCTGTTTTTTCTCTACCGGATGTCAAAAAAATGGTTATGTTTGTGTCGACATTTCCTTGCTGTTTTGTTGTTTGTTCTCTACCGGATGTCAAAAAGGTGGTTATGTTTGAAGAGATCAATTCCAAAGCTTCTCTTCAGTATTATTCTGTCAAATTCAGTAATGGCATTTAAAGTATGCATTTCATGAAGGTTGATACACTACACGAACACTCTCCTTGGGGACTGTAAGTCCACCAAAACCTATGTCAAGAAAGTGAGTAGCTATAAACCTAGTCATCAGGTACTTTGCTTTCTGATTCTGATAACAAGAAACCGTTTCCCGAACAAAGAAAAAATATATCCAAGTTTCTACCATACAACTTTATCTTGCTATGACACTCGTGTTGTCCATGTTGTCGCCTAAGTACATGAAAAATTCATGGACAAGTATCGGTTATAATCTTGCATGTTTGCCTATTTAGTAAATATTAATGTCTCTACTGGGATAGAGACGTAATTGGTCGACCTTTTATCTAAAAGCCTCATCTCTCATCATATCTAATTCATAAATTCCCAGAAGAATCACATTTGAGCCGAATGACCCTCGATAATTAATGAGAAATGTTCATATAAAGACGGATATATGTCACGTGATACCATTATAGATACTCCGCAGCGAATGTTTGTGTAAGGCCTAGAATGGATATAAATGAGATAGCGATTCTCATATTTCTCTGATTTACGATAACATGACTTTCAATTATAAGAAGGAACTTCAAAAGGTTTTTTTTTTTAATTTGCGTCCAAATATGACGTATTTCTTTGTTCTAAAATACTTTGTTCCATATTTTTTATTAATATCTTCTAAATAAAATGGACAGATGCGGTAGGGGTATCATATATACCAACTATATTCAGCAGTCTCAACCCCGAAAACGTACAGACATTGCGAAAAGAAAAGTGATTTTTTTTTCTAAAAATGAATATTAAATTTTTTTTCTACCTTTCTCTTTCGATATGGTTTTCGATTGACGATTTAAAAAGATCTGAATAAACACAGAGGTCATGCATGATTTATTTGAATTAAAAAGCTAATTAATTATAAACTAACTCATTCCTTGGAAACTTACCATACTACTTACACGAGTCATTTTACTGTGCCGATTCATTCGACATGCTTTTTTAATGTCCACTTCTGTAGTATTCACACAACCAGGCTAACAAAAGAAAATGACACAATTTCATCAATTGCACGACGACTAAACATGAAAAAAGGGCTCTAATACAAACCAAAATTCTTCTCTCGTAAAAATAAAACAACAACACCACATCCTTTTTTTTGCATTTTGTATGTGGTTCGACAGCATGTCCTTTAGAAGTTAGCAATGCTTTGTCGTAACTTTGCGACACAGCGACACATTTCAAGATTCATCAATGCGACTAGGAGACGACAAGAAAGCAGTAATACAATGATGCAAAATATTCCATATAATCCTTATCTGAAATTTGGGCATATTATAACCAAATGATTGCACACTTAGACAGAATACTAGCACGTCATTGTTCGGGACAAAACTGAAGAAATCCAAAGTGTCGCTATTTCTCTGCCAAAAGAGCCAATGTACGAAAAAAGGACCATCTTGAGCTATCGCTGTGGATAAAAGAGATAATCCTTAGTTTAAGAGTAATTTACAAAATTTTGCGCTACTGAATGAAAATTGCAAAAATTCAACATTCAAAGCATCCTCTTGATCCTTCTGCGTAAGAGGAATACCACACTCTTAGCATCGAGTTATAATTCTGTTTGTTTCTTCTAAGCATAGCATAACAATCATGTAGAATTTGATGCGTCCTTCGCATTGACCGTAAGAACTTTTCAGAGGCGTTGTATGTCGATCATAAATACAAAACTGGTCAAGTTAGCATGTGTTATTTGAGCATTCCCTTACTCTTTAACTGAGATATAAATTCATCAAAATCAGACCATGGTTGAATTTTGCTACTCAGAAAGAGAAAGCTGGTTTAAATAATGTAACCTTTCACGTTACAATCAGTGATCAAGTCAAATACTTCCAAAATCCACAATCGAAAGGCTTACGAATTTTGGGGAAAAATACAGCGAAAAGATAATAGGACAAACAAACAGATCAATTGAATCATGTTACTGTACTTATCTAATGCAAATATAGTATCCAAGTAGGTAAGACCAAAAAGGAAGACCAAAGCCCTTCCCAATTTCTCTATTAGTGTTACCCACAGTTTCGCTGATTGGCCACGAATGACCAAACACAATTGTAAGTAATGCCACCCTAAAGAAATAGATGTCACTAAAATTGATAAATGCAATTCCATTGATCCTACACCCTGTCAAACATGAGAATTTCGTGTGGAATCTGCCGTAACAAAATAAAAATCACAGCGGACACTAAAATGATACAACAATCAAAGTTAAAAGTCTATTTGTTTAAATATTATTTTAAACTAAGACAGTCTAGTGAAGGTTGATCCTTTACCTTTAATAGATATTGTTAAAGGTTAAGGGAATACTAAGATGTTATAAAGGGGTAGCGAATCAAAGATGCATCTGGGTTCTTTTTTTAGTGGAAGATGTCAATTGATCAAGTAATCCAAAGATTGAATGAATTCAACTTTGTACGAGTTGAAAAAATAGGTAAGTCAGTAGAAGGACAAAATTGGTACCCATGGGAATACCGATAATTTGTTAGAAAACTTTAATCTCCAACCACCAATCCAATGTTATTAACAAAAAGTTTTACTATGTTGGTAACATCATCTGTCCAAGACATGTCTATTGACTATTTGTCTTAATTATATTTTCCAATTTATTTGATTTTACAATACAATAAAGACGCGAGTCTACTGACTTAGAAAAATATGGTTATATCCCATATTCTACGAAGCTCACTTTTCTAGGTATGTGTTTTTTGTGAATCTAAGCAAAACTTTCCATTTATGAATCGGACATATTTATATCGCAAGTTTCCATATACATATTTTCTCTCTACCACTTTCTTTATTTTTGTAATGTCATATGCATCGTAATTTGAATCATATTTATCATTTAAATAAGTTGTAACTTACAACTGGCCGATGGACATCCCAAAAGGCCCGCTCTTGACTGTCTAAAACCTTCCTTTCCAGTTTGTCTCTTTTCTTATCAACTCTATAAATACATTTGAAATAGAAGAAATATAAGGTAAGCTGGCATTGTTTAGGTTTCAAATTCAAGCAGTATAAACTGCCTATCATCTAAATGTCATATAAATGTCATTAACCAAATAATCTTATAAAGTTCAATGTACTTTTACAAAAAAAACCTAAAAAGTGGAGTCGGTGCTGAATAATATACATGTAAATAGAAAAAGTTACATGTATATACAAAAATACAAAACAATCCAATGGATAATTATCACAGCAGGATAGGTAGCAACTATTCATACAAAATTCATCGTAACATTTTCTTTTACATACTTTGCTTGTGCCTCAGCTTGCATAAAAATGAATTCCCATTTCCGTGAGAACATTTTCTGTAGTCTTGCAAGGTTTTCAGCCTCATAGTCCGCTAGTTCCAGTCTCTGTTTGTTTTGCATTGTTCTCTTGCATAAGTAAACGGCTGTAAAAAGAAGTTAAAATATATGAAGGAAATTTACATTCGACAGTTGGTTGAATTTTTCGGGTGAATGATCATGAGCTGGTTTCAGCCAGCAGAGCACGGACTGTTTTCCTTTTTGCCCAATGTTTAGATCTCCATTTACATAGCTTTTGTGATACCCAATAGGGCCCCTGCATTTTGCTATTTTGTTTGTGATGTTACCTTACAGTGAGAAACTTTTTTGTTTGTAATAGCTGTGGGTCTTGGAAACCTCTGTGTATCCTGATTGGGCACATGTAATTCGGAAAACCACATCATTCGCGTGCATATAAAAGATAGACGTCCAAAGCTGGCACCGGACACACATTGGTAACTATTAATTTATATGACTTTCATATTTTGGTTTGTCTAATTTGATTGTTTGTTGGTGTATTTCATGTGGATGTTATGTGCCTCATTGTCCTTTGTTGGTTTTTTAAGTTGCTTTGTCCATTGACTGTTGTGTTACTGTGGGTGTGTTCCGCTGTGATCAGTGCAAAGTGTTCTTGTTTAGGATCTTTTCCATATCATCATAAAGGCAGTGGTGCATTCAAATAATTTTCTCAGCTAAACACAATTTCTAATTTTAATTATAGATTAAATCAAACAATGTCAGCAAAAATAAAACTTATTATAGTTATTTAAGGATTTCGATATAATTATATGATTAATTTTTTACAGGTATGATATTATGTACCATAATCTGTATTCTCCGGTTCTCCACATCTTGACGGCCAAAAACAAGGAGTCTGCAAAGGAAAAAGAATACAATATCATGTCATTGAATATACAACAGGGCGATAAGAATATAACGTTCCTATCTCCAGTACGTGGGATCAACACTAAAATGATACAAGTTTTACAGAAAAAATAGAGTTTTGTGTTGGACTTTCCTTCACTAATAAAGCTCAAATTATAACGACGATACAGTTTCGTTGTACATTGGTTTTGAAATTTCTGGTACAGTACTTTTGACAGATATGAGTTCCTACGAATCTATTAATGAAAATTTACTCTTTAGGGGGGGATATCAACGTTATCTAGTTATCCAACCCCAAAACTAAATAGTTTATTGTGACTTTATAATACTCCCTTGAGGATCACATATACCTACATTGATTAAGTAATGAAGTCTTTTTTAAAATATAGAAAAGACAAACATCTTTATCTCAAATCATGATTCCCTTTAGGCCACTTCAGTACATTGATGCTCTAGATGCCGCACGACTAATGCCACAACTTGTTACATTGTTCTTACTAATGCAACTCTGAGGTATTCTAAATGACATTAAATCGACATATGATAGCAATTGTTTATCATTATCGCTTCCCATCCACTATAAACATATCTTGACCACATGGCCATTCCATTATTCATCATCAGATATGATACATTACGGACAGTGTGGTACGGTTTAGGTAAATGTCCTCTGTGACAGTTGGTTCTGTAACCGATAGGACGATAAGACAATGACGATGCTCTCAGTTGCTGACCAATTTCACAATAATTAACTACAATATAAATTATGAATATAACGAAAACAGTCGCAAAAATGATGAGATTTTGATCAGTCAAAATCGCGTGCGCAAAAAAAGAACTCTTTCCATCTAAAAAATTATTTCATTTTGCATGTATAAATTACAGACTTTACCTACTTGTGTACAGCCAAGTAAGAATATGAATTTACCTTTTTTTCTTTCATCTTTAAATTGAAAAGTAAAAGCTTTGGGTAAACATGGTAACAAATTTGTTCCAAGTTTTTGGAAATACGAGAGTTAAACCGACTTATAAACATAACTTTTCCCTTCAAGGTCTTCGTATTTCAATGCAAACCCTTCATAAGATTGAGAAATGTTAAATCAGTTTTAAGGAAAGAAAATAGATTATCGAATCGTTTTAAAGCCGTCGTATTAACCACAAGTTCCCTAAATTGGTTATCATATTATCTGGCGCTTAGAACAACATCATTTTGGTCTCATCCTCCCAAGACATTGAAAAAACAGGCAAACTGGCTTTTCGACCTTCCTGTAAGGACGAACTGTGATTAGTACATCAACAGGCCGTGTATCGATCTGAGGGCAGAGACAGAAGCTACGCAATTTATTTGAGTCCAACATTTGGCTATACCACATAAAAGAGTTATCAATCACTATTTGAAACCATACTGTATCTAACGGAATCGAGTCTACTGGAATGTTCAGACAACGCCGGCACAATTGAGATGCCTTATTTGGCAATACAAATACGTTTATGCTTTTCATCTAACAGCAATATTGGCCACCTAGCTTTTTATGACAGTGACTCTAGAATGTCAAAGTCAAACATGCTGTCGATAGTGTTTATAGCGGTATATTCAGTTTGTTCAATTTTGTCCGATATGTAGATGTCTCTTTCTCTCCTTTTCACGGTGTTAAATTTTGTGAGTTCTTTGGTAATACGAGTTTGGACTTCTGATATTCGATTGCTTTCATCCATCCCTGTAACATAAATCATCATCACAAAAGACAAAACGATGGAATTCAGGAAATGAGATGTTTCCCTCAAATTTTGTAGGTTTTGATCAAAAGGCAAACTTGTATGTTGTAACTTTGTTGTGTAACATATTTGTATAATTTGAATATGCGTACACATGTCTGAAATATCAGAAATGCCTTTCCTCCTACTAAATAATCGGCGATAATTTTTTTTCAAGTCATCTGTCGAACAAGTTTGACGGACAAGTTTGAGAGGTGAACAAAGATAAATTCCGCTGATTCTACTTTTATTGCGTTTATCTGTTACCCTTTTTATTCCAGAATATATCATATTCTTACGTTTAGCTTCTGACTTCAACTTCACTTGCAGATACATAGACGATGTGTTGTCCATCAACAATCCAAAATTCACGGATTTCCTCAGCAGTATCTATCCTTCGGAGCTTGAAGTCAAAGAAACAACAGAGACAAATAATTCAAGATCCTATTTGGACATAATGTTGTCACACGACACTGATAGTCACATGAACACCTCACTCTATGACAAACGTGACGACTTCAATTTCAGCATTACAAACTTTCCTTTTCTGAGTAGCAACATCCCTTCATCGCCTGCTTATGGCGTGTTCATATCTCAGTTGATACGCTATGCCAGAGCAAGTACCAAATATACGAATTTTCTTCTGAGAGCTAGGCGTCTTTCAGATAAGCTTCTCAGTCAGGGATATGTTTGTGACCGACTAACATCGTCACTGAGGAAGTTATACGGTCGATATGGGGAACTCGTCATACACTATGATTTCCCGCTCTCCAGAATGGTGGATGATATTCTGTCATAGACCATTTGAACCATCCAACCAAAGATTGTAATCTATGTCTTCCGAAATGGAAGTAACCGGATGTGACAGTTCTACCGAATTGAAGCGGCGCGTGTTGCATGCAAGCAGGAGATGCTTACTCTTCCTGCGCACCTGATCTCACTCCCATATCGAAAGTTCGCTTCTATTCATATGGTGGAGGTTTCTGTTTGTTTGCTTTGGTTCCTGTTTTATTCTGATTTTGTATGCCTTCGGTTTCTGACTTTCTGAATTATCGATGTTGTGCTGTATACAGGGATATGGTCATTATCAATATTTGTCATTTACATGAATAAAGATTTATTCAGCTACTTCAAGAATCAGAAAGTTCCACCACAACTAGTGAGTCACCTCTTTTAACTAAAATAACATAATTCAATGTACAGTTGAGTTCTTTAGTAATACGAGTTTGGACTTCTGATTTGCGATTGCTTTCATCCATCCCTGTAAAATAAATCACCATCACAAAAGACAGGAAATGAGATGTTTCCCTCAAAATTTGCAGGTTTTGATGAAAAGGCAAACTTGTATGTTGTAACTTTGTTGCGTAACATATTTGTATAATTTGAATATGCGTACACATGTCTGAAATATCAGAAATGCCTTTCCTCCTACTAAATAATCGGCGATAATTTTTTCAAGTCATCTGTCGAACAAGTTTGATGGACAGGTTTGAGAGGTAAACAACGATAAATTCCGCTGATTCTACTTTTATTGCGTTTATCTGTTATCCTATTATATTCCATAATATATCATATTCTTACATTTTAAATAAATAAAAATTCATTCAGCTACTTAAAGAATCAGAAAGTTCCCCCACAACTAGTGAGTCACCTCTATTAACTAAAATAACATAATTCAATGTACAGCAAAATCTTCTTATGAATCTATAATTTTATTACTGACATTTTAAGACGAATTAAAGATGTTCTTTTTGAAAAATAAAATGTCTTCTCGCTTCTATAAGTATTTTGAAATACCTTTACTCGGTGTCTTTCAATTGTTTTATATTAGAGGAAAAACGTGATTTGATGATGCAATCAAATTATTGGAGAACAAAGGTGATTTTAAGCTTTTAGGACAGGACCAGGAACATGATAAAATATATTATTGATTGGTTGAATAAATATATTGTTTGAATATCACAAGAACATATACATATCTGTTATATTCTCTTTTGCATTGTGGAGCATATAAACATGTTCTTCACGATTAACTGTTTCAAGTGTTTTAATTACTTACTGTTGCCTGAAAGTATTGTCAATAATTTTGACTTGATTACATAACACTTGGTCAAGTTAGTGTGAAACATTTTGGTCGTATGCAACGACATACTAAGATATAAAAGTGATCAGAAATTCTGCGGTTTACTATTTATAGTCCGGATACAATTTGAAAAAGACTTATGGAAAGACAGTACTAAAAGCGGCGTTGCCTTAAATGAATTTATCAAAAAAGTATTAACTGATTAAATAGAATCATACAAATCAAAGTCATTCCGGCAAGTGAAAAACACATTCGGGCATCTGGAATCCAACTAATGTGAATCAGAATTACCTTTCCCGACAATGAGCCTTGATTAGTACCTCATTGAAAGAGTAAATATCTCCATTCGCTTCAATTTATACAGTAGTGTATATTTGTATCAATGATTATTATCTAAACGGATGATGATTATTATCTCAACGGATGATGCTTTTAAAAGGACACGAAAAGAACTTTTAAACAAGAGAGATGTTATTCCCTTTGCCGTGTGGAGCTCGTAAAAAAGTTCCCCGCGAGGGATTTGACAGTAAGTGTTTAAATCCTTTTCCCTGACATGATCGCCATAGCACTTTCTATATAGATATTACCTCAGGCAGTGCATATTTTGTAGATATTGTTTTCGTTTCCGTGCGTGAACATCGATGGCGGGTGCGGCTAGCCAAACAGGGGATGCTCACTCCTCCCGCACCTGGTTCCCACATCTAGCTTGCCATGAGTCCGTCGATGCTCAATGTGGTGCTCTGTTGTGAGTGCTATTTAGGTTGTCGTCAGGATCTTCTTTATCTCATATAGGTCCTTCTCTTCTTGTGCGTCGTGTTTTCTGTTACAGTGAAATATCTTTGCTTTCTTACCTAGTCTGTTTTGTGGGATTACTTTCACTTTCTCTGAATGTTCGTTTATGAAGTTGCTGTATGGCCATTGTCTGATGCTATATATATATATATGATTTGATACGAGTCCTCTATATCCGGCTCCCATTTTTAGCCAAACAGGGGATGCTTACTCCTCCCGGGCACCTGGTCCCACCTCTAGCTTGCTAGGGGTCCGTCGATGCTCAATTTGGTGCTCTATTGTGAGTGCTGTTGAGATTGCTGTCAAGATCTTATTTATCTTATTTCTCAAGGTATTTACAAATTTGTGACCAGGAGACAGCTCTATGGCAGTAATGTTGGACACTTCGTTCTTCTATCAAAGATTTTGAGCCGATTTTACTCTTTAGCCCATAATTTATACCATTCGCGATTAAAATAGTAGAATTACAAATATATTCAAAACATCGACTTATATTTAGGAAAATCGGGAAGGTTGGTCTGAAGTATTAACTGCAAATGCGTCACCTCATATCTGATTGATGTCCATATTCTGGGTATTTTTGACTTTAAAAAGTATCATTGTAGTTGTTCCATTGTTTATTCGCATACAACTCTCAAAAAAATCTTTATTAATTTTTTTATACAAAGAGAATTCAACCTAAACTATAAACAGCAGTATTATTGGTGAAAATTTCGGGAAGTTATCTTTTGTTGCACTGACCGGTACTATCTATTTAAAATCGAACACTCGGGACTACTTAACCAATCAGTGACAGTGTTAGAAAAATCATACACACCTGGAACCTGTAATAAGTGTTGTCGTTTCTCACAGTGAGCACGTGATCATCGATGGGGAAGAAGTAACCATGGGATGCCATAAGCGTCGCCAGGTGCAGTGCTTCAACTAAGCCACAAAATATAAATCATGATGACGGTTAGGATAAAATACATAAAATTCTATTGATTTGTGATAAATGTATGATGTTGTTCTTTGATTTTTTGTTAAAGTATCTTGAGGTCTGTTGGTACATACTAGTAAACATCAATAACATTATAAGTGCCGTATTGATGTTTCAGAGTGCAAAGTAGTAGATAATGTGCAGACGGGGTTTGACGTGGAAGAGCATAAAATGTTCTACTTCTTGTTGCAAAGGAAACCCTACTCAACTTGAACATTGGCTGTTCAAAAATGTAAAAGGAATCATTCAATACCAAGGCCTTGAAAAATGATAGCTCTTCAAGTTCTTAAAAAAGAGATGAAAAAGATTTTTCATATGAATGGATCATTATATTATCCTAATTATTCTGCCTAATTTTAACCTGTTATCAATGCTTACTCGAAAATAATATGAAAAGGGACTGAAAAAGCAATAACAATTGAGTACTATGAGGGTAGATCAATGCGTTTGAAAAAGAAATCGATATCCATTTTATATAATAATTTTGGGTATGACACGGAATACGAGTCTGAGATGAAATAAATACACTTTTATACTATAAGGAATGATACATTGTCCTTGGTGTCTTTCTAAAGAAAAAAAGTCGTTTCGACTGCGGTTAAATGGCTACCTTAAAATTCTTTATTAAAAAAGCCTTGTTACACGATGCGATTACTTGCATGCACCTAGTTGCTGCGATTTTACGGTCCGAGCGAGTTGCAGCGATTCGCACTGTTACACATTGCAACTAATTGCATATATTTTGTGCAAAATCATACCTTATCCGCCTAAATTTTACGTATAAAATGTTGATTAAGAGTGAGAGACAATAGACAATATTAACGACATGAACGTACAATTTTCATTATCATTCCATTTACATAACTTCCTCGACAAAGAGAGTGCAGAAAATCACCATCATGAAAACCTTGGAGTGGAGCGTACTGTGATCCTGACGACGGGACTCCACAGCGGGCCCTGTCCAAACCTCTCTGAATGTCAGTCGGACTGCTCGGGTGATAACATATATGAGCTCGCTACAGCCGGCAGAGCACGGACTGTATTACGCACGTCCCCCTTTTTTCTCCATTTACATATTCATCTGTGTTGCTTGGACCCTACGGTCTTGTTTGTGTGTAGTCATCTAACAATGAGGAGGTTGTTTTACACCAAAATTGTGCGTTCTTCGAGACCTCTGAGAAATTGGAATAGTGAGAGGGTTGTTCGCACGTAATACAGGATAACGGCACCGTCTGCTATTTACATGGCAGACGCCGTCCTAAGTCGGCACCGGTTGCCCATGTGGTCTTTTATGTTTAATGTTTCTATGGTGTGGGTTGGTGTTCTTTGTCCCTTTTGCGTCTCTTTCTATGGGTATCTGCTCTGTGTTTTTACATTGAGTGTTTTGGAGTTTTGGTGTGGGTGCTGCAACCTAGTGTTGTTGGAGATCCCCTCCTTCCTTTCTCCTCTGTGAAAAAGTCGCCATTTTATTGTCATTGTAATTGATATGACCAAAATTCGCCATTAAGGATGGAAATTAAAAGGATAACTCAGCATTACGATTGGCTTGTGTAGAATGAACATGATTCGAATTATGTCATGTGGGTGAAATATTGGCAATTAAAATTTGTTTTCCTGTATTTTACAGCATGTGACTTTCCTTGTTCTTAATATTTTCATTTGTTTTATTGGTGCTTTCGTTCTTTTTGTTTTTCTTTAGAATGTTCTTTAGAATGCAAAACAGATAGCATACATAGATGTAAGGTAGACAAGGTCATTCTGCAACAACACTAGTAGGATATTGAAATGACATCGTTGGAACATAGAGATTAGTGATGAAAGTATGAAACAGTAGAAAGAGGTAGATCTTGTTACTTTAGCAGGTCATCCTAGAACCTTGATACGGAAGAAGAAAATGATGTTTTTCCCTTGCGTCTTCAAAATTAGATGGAAATACAGTTCTTTTTCCTGTTGGTATTATATTCTTTGATGTCGATTAATATGTAATTTGAATCATCTACTTTACTCCTCTTTTCCTCCGTGTGATTTTTCCTCATTTCTTACCTTGATCTTCCACGTCAATGTTCTTCATAATCCAACTGATCAGATCCACACCTGTAGGAGATAAAGGATGCAATAGAATAAACATATCAAAACTGACGTCTGCTGGGCAAACCATTAATTTCACACACGTGCCTCGCTTGTTGAAACTAGTTTAACAGAGCCAGGCAGAAATTCAATTAATGAAATTATCATGTGAATGTGAAGGAGTGAGATATCATCCGTACACCTGAGTTCCTTCAAAATAGTTGGTGTTGATTCCGAATGAAAGCGAAGTTTTTATCTAGGAAAGTTTCTGATAACAGGAGAAACAAAGATGGAATAACATGAGAATTAAGAGAACTCGTATGTTGAAATGGGGTTCCGTATTCTTCGTTACCTCAGTCAGGGAATTCTACCAGATCTATACTGACATTTTTTTTGCATAATACTACATAATTCCATACACTGACAAAACATATACTGACATTTTTACAAGCCAATGCAAATGTCTCGTTCTAATTTCCCAAATTAAGATTAATGAAAGTCTGTCACATTTGAATGATTCAGAAAGACAACTCTTTACGAAATCAAATTCTATTAACAGCCATATCTAAATATCAAAATAATAAGTAAAGGCAATTTCTTTTAATTTATGCCTATATATAGGCGTTCTAGATCGTTACATGGTGTCCATCTGTTTGTTAATGTTGTTGTTATGTGGATGTTACGTCTTAAAATTCATAGCATCATTCAAGAACTGATCAATTTGCAGCATGGACCAGAGATGCACGTTTCGGGTACTTAACCCTAGTCAGTGATCCTCACTCCAAAAGATGAAATATGGCCAAAGACCGCATGTGAAAGTTGTGTCCAAAAATAACGAAAGACATAGCAGGATGGATGGGATATGATGCTACAGGACTCATTTTCAGAAATTTCGAGAAAGGTTTATGAACAGAAATTTTCGAATACGTTTGAAGAAACGATCAACCAAAGTTGATCGAACTTGGCTACATGTGCCCCCCAGTGATTCTCAATCCAAAAAATGAAATTTGGCCAAAGACTGAAATGACAAATATGGATAATGACCATATCCCTGTATACAGCACAAAATCGATAATTCAGAAAATCAGAAACCGAAAGTATACAAAATCAGGATAAAACAGGAACCAAAGCAAACAAACAAAAACCTCCACCACATGAAAAGAAGCGAACTCCCGATATGGGAGTGAGACCAGGTGCCCAGGAAGAGTAAGCATCTCCTGCTTGCATGCAACACCCGTCGCTTCAATTCGGTAGAACTGTCACATCTGGTTACTTCCATTTCGGAAGACATAGTGTACAATCTTTGGTTGGATGGTTCAAATGGTCTATGACAGAATATCATCCACCATTCTGGAGAGTGGGACATCATAGTGTATGACGAGTTCCCCATATCGACAGTAAAACTTCCTCAGTGACGATGTTAGTCGGTCACAAACATATCCCTGACTGAGAAGCTTATCTGAAAGACGCCTAGCTCTCAGAACAAAATCCGTATATTTGGTATTTGCTCTGGCACAGCGTATCAACTGAGATATGAATACGCCATAAGCTGGCGATGAAGGGATGATGCTACTCAGAAAAGGAAATTTGTAATGCCGAAATTGAAGTCGTCACGTTTGTCATAGAGTGAGGTGTTCATGTGACCATCAGTGTCGTGTGACAACATTATGTCCAAATAGGATGCTGAAATATTTGTCTCTTTAGTTTTATTGACTTCAAGCTCTGAATGATAGATACAGCTCAGGTAATCCGCGTATTTTGGATTATTGGTGGACAACACATCGTCTATGTATCTGTAAGTGAAGTTGAAGTCAGAAGCTAAGTATCTTTTCCCTTCAGAGACCAAAGATTGAATGAATTCAGCTTCGTACGAGTAAAGGAAAATGTCGGCAGTAAGTGGGGCACAATTGGTCCCCATTGGAATTCCGACAATTTGCTGGAAAACCTTTCCTCCAAACACCACAAAAATATTGTCGATCAAAAAGTTTAAAATCTGAATAATATCTGTTTCAGTGTACTTATTTTCAGAATCGGACTTTTCTTTTACAAAGTAGGTTTTGTCATAGTTCACAACAATAAATTTGTATTTGCAATTACCGTTCTTACTTGTAAACGCATTACTTTTAATTTTTGCGAGTCTTTCTTTCAATTTAGAATGTGGAATTGTAGTGTAAAGTGTCGAAAAATCAAAGGCTTTGATCGAATGGACTTTACTAAAATGAGTGGATTTCAGATGTTCTAAAAGTTCCTTCGAATTCTTAAAAGTTATGTCCAAAAAATACGAAAGACTTAGCAGGATGGGTGGGATATGAAGTGTCATGTTTGTTTCAATCCTGTGCGTTAACTATAAGCTACAAAATGTGGTGATTTCTTGCATGAAGTAAAAACCGAAACTAACTTCCCTAACACTAACTTTCTTAATTAAGGAGCAATGCGTCTTGCTGTCAGGCTACCCTATCACTGATGTACTGTGGAAATATTACGTGTTAAGATCTAGATTCAATGTTGGATACAAATTGAAAAATATCGTGTCCCGTGCCAAACACTATTTGAAACATTTAACCGTATGACTACCAGTTTAACGAATCAATCAATACAAGGGAAATGTAATTTCTGGACGAGTGTTTCATGCACACAGAAAACGCTCAGTCAAATAGGGCACGTGTTCTCACTCCTTTTATAGTAAAATATCTGTTCCTGACAAGTGTATTGGCTGATAGATTTTCTTCGCTTTCCTCTAGTCAAGTGAAGTTTCGTGAAGACAAGGTCAACTCTGTCATCAAAGCGCTACTTCTTTGACAAAATATTGTTTACATGAAGCCTAAGAAAGGATCGTTATTTCAGGTTACCAAGGGATCATGTACCTCCTTTCTATTAACCCCTGTCACCTAAAAAATTATGTAGATAAATCCAAACCGGTCAATTCTATTTGGAGAGAGAATCAAAATCTTTGCTTTGAATTGTCGACACCGGTCAAGTCCAAAACACCATCCTATTTTATGGACAAAGATAAATATACTCTATGCTATGATAGTATTGTCTATCTAAAAACACAAAACTTCATGTCATGTCATGTCACTTTTACCCATTCTTTCCTCAGCATGACCCATATACAATCTTTGACTTTTTAAAGGACATGCGGAAGCGAAACAAATATCATGGCTTTACCCAATACTTTGTCCATTATATATGCCTGATGTGCATTAAAGCATTGATTTATTCCCTTCAGTTAACTTTTTTATCTACGCGTAATTACATAATTGTAATATGTCTTGTGTGCTACTTGCAAATACGCAGTGCAAATGAATGGATGAAAGGATTCCGGGAATCACATATCTTTGTTTCCGTCTGCATCTGATCGTCTGCAACATTTTGGAAACAGACATGCAGACGACATGGTCATGAACATATAAAACAAAAGGGAATCGTTCTGTATTATTTGCACTTCTCATTGTCGACAGTCTGCATCAAACAGACCTTACATTTCTTTGATTGAGCCAGCTTGATCTTTCCGATGCATTTTATAGTAAAGAGTAACTCAATTTGACAGCGTGATGCTAAACAGGCAAGAAAAGAATATCGTTTTTATTGTACCTCTGATCCTTCTGTGTATAAAATAAGCATTCAATCAGCTTAGCCTTCAATGAGATATTTTTCTATCTGATTTTGATTTTTCTATGTTTTGTTAGCTTATTGTCGTGTATCTTCATTAGTGTATTTTTCTTCATACAAAACATTTTTATTGAAATTTTCCTATCTAAGTACATGGGCCTCACATGAAACGAGGGCTTTTAAAAACATACATGCATTTTTAGCGCAGCCATTAAGCGAAACCCCCTCTTGTTTTTGAGATAATAAATAATTTAAATAAGATTTAAGCTTCATTTTTGGTCCTACTTACTTAGATATAATAACTAACACCATACATATGTTAAATGATCAATGTGATATTTGAATATTTTTAAACTATACCAATTAGCACGGTAACGCTTTCAAAGCGTCACCTACAATACATTCCATGCTTGCACTGGACTCTGGAGATAAGTTTCCTTCGTGTTTCTATAGAGCTGTGTTATTGTCTCCGTCTGTTTGTCCTTCGTGTTTCTATAGAGCTGTGTTATTGTCTCCGTCTGTTTGTCCTTCGTGTTTCTATAGAGCTGTGTTATTGTCTCCGTCTGTTTGTCCTTCGTGTTTCTATAGAGCTGTGTTATTGTCTCCGTCTGTTTGTCCTATTTTCTTTCCTCATGAAAAAACTGATTTCTATTTTTCAAGAATCTGTGAACCTTTTTATTGTGAATTTTGGAATCTGATAACTGATGGGTACTTCTTCAATGTTTATATACGGGTTCTGTGTTTGCCCTTCATTCCATAATTCTACCAGGAAAGGTTTATTAATGATTTGCATAGTAGTAAAACAACAATTCTAAAACAATGACGACAGTAAACTCATTGTGGCATCATATCCCACCCATCCTGCGACGTTTTTCTGTACATTTAGGACATAATAACTTTCACACTCTTTGGCCATAGTACATTGTTCAGACTGAGGATCACTGACGAGGGTTAAGTACCCGAAACGTGCATGTCTGGTCCATGCTGCAAATTTATCTGTTCTTAAGTGATGCTATTGAATTTGAAGACGTTTAACATCATTAACACTAAAACAAATCATACTGACAATTTGTTGACTATCCGGATCAGATCCAACTTTGCCGGAGAAGCAACGTTTCCAAAAACACCGAATATGTATTGGAGGCGATGGAATGTTAGTATCATCATAACGCCTGATATGATTTGGTAAAATAGAGAGGTGTACTACGTCGAAGTAGAAAGGGATGATTTTTAATGTCGAATCTGAAAAATAAACACTTCTGTAGCACAGTATTTAACTTATCTTATTTGTGATCAGGCAGATTTAGCCTTACCAGTGAAGACGCTTGGCACTTTGGACATGAAACTCTTGACGGTCCTAACCGGTACCCCTGTACTCTCATCCTGCATACGGTCAACAATGGACTCCATCTACAAGCAGAGAGAAATAGTGGGATCAATCACTGACAGAGTATCATAGGATAACATTGGAATTAGAATAACAAAACCTCGATGCAATAAAAATATTACTGATGGTAGGAGCCCTTATATTGTCCCTAAATCCTATAACAAAATCAATTTTCTTGCTTTTGCTTTTCTGACATTTTCTTAATTTTGCTTCTGAGAAGATCTTTACTGACTTTGACGATATTTTCTAAAACTACACAGAACTGACCTTGTATATATACATGTACATAACTGTGTCGCGGGAGCATTACGGAGTCTTTCAAGTAAAATACCTCATTTTATACAAAAAATTTAACCATCATCTCAAGGTAAAATTAGTAAGAGCCCAATGAGATTTCAGCATACTCCAAGAAAAATAAGTAACTAAAAGAGGTCAATTATAAAATTTCGTCACAGGTACGAGAGAAAATAAAAAAATAACTTAAAAGTTCTTCAATGACGTCTTTTCATCCATATCATTCGATGATATTTAGGGAAATATTACTTTTTATAATTAAACACAAATATTTACTGTATTAATACTCTTCTTATTTCCACAGGTCACTTTCTGCTTTTATACCCTCTACCACATATCTATCACGTCAAAGTGATTTCACAGAATAGTAAGACTGAGTGTGTAAGTTCATTAATTATCACTGTAAAAGTGCAAAAACTGTTTTTGTTAAGACTGTCTCATTTTATTTTTCTAGAATTTGTATCTTTGAGTGTGGTTTGAACTTATGATGTTTCACAATTTTTGGGGGGTTTTTCATAAACATGTCCTGATGCTATACATACTTCTCAGCAATTATTAGTCGAGAATGACATATTTTTCATAAATCAAATGATGTCGAATCCAGCCCTTTTTGCTAAAATAGAACCAGTAGCGGGAAGAAAACTTTTTTAAGGAATTACTATCCGAAATACGTGTCTGGTACATTTAAACTGATTTGAAATTGTCTTTCAGAAGATAAAGAGTTGGAACACTGTCGTATTATTTTTATAAACACTTTTTCCATATCTCAATAGATTCGACCAAACGAATCAAGATGTAACTTCAAAGTTAGGTGACTACATGTAAGTATACATGCACCAAAGAGGAGGATTGGGTGCCATTGTACTCTGATAATAAATGCTTTAATTATCATGTAAAACCCGCATCTATTAAACGTGTGACTTATTGGATTGCAAAGGGATGAATGCCGACATTACTAATACAGGAGAAGTGATGATAATAAGGTGTCTTCTAAGGATAACAAGACGGTAAGTATCACAGAAACTATAGTTTCATTCCCATGTTACATAGAAACTCAGATTGTAGTTTCATTATAGAAGATTAAGGTCCATCTTTCCTCCTTATCATCTTAGTACATATGTATATATTCCTACATTCAGCTTGTCATTATATTATGAAGGTAAAGGTTAAAGACTAGGGGGAGGACTTTAAAAGATGTTCTGTCATTTTCTATGACCGATATAGGGTAAACATTTCCAATTGTCATCTCATTGGTTCCCTTTTCCCCATCAATTTGATTGACATCTGAAAACGGATATCAGGGTACCTCTTATGTATCATTGTTTCAGCCTTAAATCTCGGTCAAACTGCACCCCGCGTCTAGTCCATTGGGTGTGGTAGTAAGAAGTAATTTTGCCCAGGTTGTGCTTTGTACGGGGTATGACGGTCGGCAGTTGTTCCATCACTGAAACACCGTCAACGGACGGCTAACCACGTCCAACCATGTCTAGGGCTAAAAGCGTTCGTGATAAGATGTTATACACACGCTATTACCCGTGATACCAACGCGTAACACCCGTCCAATAACTGTGCTGTCCGTGACAGACTGCTAAACGTGTCTTCCCCAAGTTCTTATCACTGCCTGAACACGGATAATCACGAATTTTTCAAGTGCGTGGCCGCGGATTAAAATTTTGAGCACCCAAAAGCTTGTTTCCGCGTCCAAGGACGTTGAGACTATTCCCCTCGTCTTGTCACAGCTATAAATCGACTGTAGCAAACAACAACGTCTGCTTCACAGGAGACCCTTTAAAAGGCCCGGTCACACTGGACTTCAAGGCTTATTCACGGCCAAAGACGTCAAAAATAGGTCTCCTGTGAAGCAGAGGTTGTCGTTCGCCATGAAGACGAGCTACAGTCGATTCATAGATGTCGCAGGGCGCGTTGGACGTGGAAACAAGTTTTGAACTGCTCAAAATTTTATTCCGCGGACAACTACGGAGGGAAACGCACTTGAAACATATGTGATGATCCGTGTTTCAGTAGTTATTTTTAAAAACTTGGGGAAGAAGCGATAGGACGCGAAAGTTCAGCGGTCTGTCACAGACAGAGCACGGTCATTGGACGGGTGTTACGCGATGGTATCGCGGGGAACAGTGTGTGTATAGCGTATAGCGTCTTTTAGCCCTAGACGTGGTTGGACGTTGTTAGCCATGCTTAAGGTAGAGTATCCCTCAGGTCAGAATTCTGGAAATTTTATGCCTGGATACCCTATTTTTCTCTTCAAAATATTGTTCAGATTATCAAACTAATATGGTTTTGGGAAAAGAAACTTTCATAGGTACATTTCAGCACCCCTAAAATGTGGTTTGACAGGGTTAGCCATGTTAAGGTGCAAAAGTTGTCGACGTAAAAGGCACAGCCAAACCAAAGTCGAACAATATTACCACTTAACGACCATCTTCGTCCGTCTAGCCGACTGTCCGTTTATTCATTAGTCCGTCTGACAGTCTATGATAACATATGGTTCTTCAACTCTTATCAGCTATTTTGATTAAACTTTATGTTAACCGTCAATGTGGTACGAAACATTTAACTTTGAAACTCGACATGTATTGATATTGCCTCAATCAATTCGATTAAAATTCCATATCTATGTAACACTTGTTTCAGTACTTAAACATACAGCCATCGCGTCATAAGGCGCTTTGAAATCGGAGTCGCTAACGGCTAATGAACTTAATTCGCCAGTTTGACGGCTAAAGTATGAAATTTTAGATGATTTATGATTAACTTTATCAGATGTAGATAAAATCTGTACTGAGGCTGAGTAATTTTTCTCGTTAGTCTGACACTCTGATTGGAAAAGAAAACATCCAATGGTAAGAATGACATACCTTAACATGTTAAATTTTTGAATACATTGAAATGGCAATGATAATACCGAATCGATTATTCATGTTGAATTATGATTATGCAATCAGAAACAGAAAGATATCCACTTAGACCACGTTACAATTGCTACTGCGGCATACACACAAGATTCTAACAATTCTTAACGCTATTCCCCGCGATCCGATGTTTGAAGTGTTTTAATTCCATTATGTTCTCTACCTTGACTGTGTAATAGTAATTTCTACGTAGGACTTTTAATTCATCGTTCTTCCAACAAACAAGTGGAAAAGACGAGACAAAAAAGAAAATCCACACCAAGAAGACCAACAACAAAAACATCCATGACTCAATTGAAACTTGGAACATATAAAGAGGAGGCACGATATGCCAGGTCCACAAGACAAAAGGTCCGTACTTAACTGGGACATAAAATGAGGAGACCAATCGTCGTCACGATAAGCCAGGTCCACAAGACAAAATGTCCGTACTTACATGTAATCGGGACAAAAGAAGAGGAGACCAATCGGAACGATATCTGCTAAATCCACTAGACAAAAGGCCCGCACTTAGCTGGAACATAAAAAGATGAGACCAGTTGGCGCGATATGCATGGACAACAAGACAAAAGGTCCGTCCTTAGCTGGGGCCTAAAAAGGGAGACCAATCGACACGATATACCTGGTCCACAATAGAAAAAGTCCGTACTTAACTGGGACATGAGAAGAGGAGACCAATCGACACGATATGCACGGACCACAAGACAAAAGGTCTGTACTTACACATGTAGCTGAGACATAAGAAGAGAAGACTAATCGACACGGTATGCACGGACCACAAGACAAAAGGTCCGTACTTAACTGGGGCCTAAAAACAGGAGACCAATCGACACATATGCAGGACCACAAGACAAAAATGTCCGTACTTAACTGGGACAAAAAATGAGGTGACCAATCGGTGCGATATGTCAGGACCACAAGACAAAAGGTCCGTACTTAACTGGGACATAAAATAGGGAGACCAATCGGCGCGATATGCAAGGTCCACAAGACAAAAGGTGCGTACTTAACTGGGACATACGAAGAGACCAATCGACACGATATGATAGAACCACAAAACAAGATGTCCGTATTTAGCTGGGACATAAAAAGGGAGACCAATCGGCGCGATATGCAAGGACCACAAGAAAAAGGTCCGTACTTAGCTGGGACATAATAAGAGGAGACCAATCGGCGCGATATCCACGGACCTCAACACAAAAGGTTTGTACTTAGCTGGGACATATAAAGAGGAACCAATAGGCGCGATATGCACGGACCACAAGAGAAAATGTTCTTAACTGGGACATATAAAGAGGAACTAATCGCTGCGATATGCACGGACCACAAGACAAAATGTCCGTTCTTACCTGGGACATAAAAAGAAAAGACCATTCGGCACGAAAAACACGGGCCACAAGACAAAAGGTCCGTACTTAGCTGGGACATAAAAAGAGGAAACCAATCGACGCGATGTGCACGGACCACAATACAAAAGGCCCGTACTTACCTGGGCCATAAAAAGAAAAGACCAATCGGCACGAAATGCCAGGGCAATAAGACAAATGGATCATTACTTACATGTAGCTAGGACATAAAGAGGAGACCAATAAGCACGAAATACCAGGACAAAAAGTCCATACTTAGCTGGCTGAAGCGAGCTCATGTTCAGTCACCAGGCAATATTACAATAAACAAGGGATCAGGTCCCATCTTCTCTGATAAGATTTGGACAGTACCTGATATATTGCAAAATTGTAGATAGGTACAGTATCATGCATTTTGTTTTTTTTTTCAGTATGTGATAGAAGGTGTATGAATTAATATACTTTGAAAGTCGGAAATACGAATACACGCTCTTACGTTTCTATTGATGTAAATTCCGTAGTACGACAATTTAATCACAATGATAACAATTTATTCACAGTGGTGAAAAGGGGAGTATTCACATATTCCTAAATTATAGTTACGTGCCCGAGAGATACCACAGGGAATAGAGTCATACGGAGACATGGAGTTCTGCATTACGTCATTTATTTAAAAATTAATCATCAGTGTATTCCGTACTATTCTATTTTTTTCTAGTGTAGATTGATATGAGAACAATTGGATTATTGAGATTGATATGAGAACAATTGGATTATTGGATTGGTTTGAAGGGAACGTAACATGTACCAAATTATTGACCTTCAGAAACGATGTACTATCTTCAAAGATTCTTCAAATACATACTCACACTTTGTGTATCTGTGTGAGACTCTATGCTTAATTCTATCGTCTACGTCATCGGTGTAAAACAAAGAATCCTCTATTTATTTACATAGAATGCATGCTCATTATCGGGAAAGGGAATGATTAGCGCTTCTTATCCGACTGATTACGCAGTAACAACGTGGGCACGCTGCATCTATCTGTCGATATATTAAGATTATCACTTTATTGCATTGCATCATTGCATATATTCGGAGTATGTGTGTTTATCAATCCAGTAGCATCACATTCTTCAGATGTATTGGATTCCTTTACAGCGGCGTAAAAGTTAGTTCTGTCAGGCTCTTTGCTTTCATGGAGTCGTGAAGTGCATCTTTTTCCTGATGGGGCTTCATTCTAAATTAATAATTCCCTGGGAATCCCGGATATTGTACTGCGTAGTTTCCTGGGACATTTCACTGTAAAGCAGATTGTCCCATGATTTTGTCTTTGGTAGTTACTCCTTTAGAATACTCATGTTAAATGATGTCATTGAAAATCTGCTTTGTTTTCATTTTCAATTCCTCTCGGATAGGAATTTTTACGATGACGAATGCAATCCGCGAGGACGATCTGATATGGGTGTGACGATGTATGACACCGTGTACGATGGTATCAGGTCTTGATACGTTTGTATGAGGAAAGAAAGCGGTGTCAAGGTGATCGTTGCCCCATTATACAAGGACTAGGCAATTATATATTCCCTTTGGCATCCAAATAAAATGAGGCTGTTGAGTGGATGTTGCCAGGTGAGAACATTACGTAACTCAAATGTATTTCAAGATGGATCTGCTCCTCTATTGTCTGACTATGTACTTCATTTATGTTGTAATTAGTAATCGATTTTGTCCAGAATTGAAAATTACTTGCACCGTTTCCGAGTATTTCTCGAGACTTGTTAATACACAATGTATTCCCTTGGCACGTTTACAGCAATGTCCTTACGCCAATATACAGAGTAAAGAAAAAGAGAAGGGGATAGAATTGCTGATTGTAATGAAATAGCTCTGTTGAACGTACGGTACTGTGTGGTAATTTTGTTTTGGAAAAGAAAAAAAATTGTTGGAAGATATAAAAAATATTGAGGGTCGAACCTATTTTGTCAAAATTTATATTATCTATCTACTGTAGTAATAACAAGAAAAACGAGTTCCTACCCTAAAAGTTGTACAACTCGATTTTTAACTCATTCTTGCCGCAGATTTTATACAAATTCGACATAATGTGACCATACCTTGGACAATACAAATTAGGGTTGGAACGATATGTAAAAAGTGTATCGCGGATGTATTGCAATATTTCATTAGCTACCGTATAACCAGAAATTTCGCTACATTCGCGAGTGATTTGGAATCGCATAAAAATATTCTCGCGAAAAATTGTGTTTGGTAAGGTATAACATTGACTGGCATAGTAATTTCATTTTATTGTTATTGTATACGTGAGTCATTTTTCACATATCTCGATTAAACATAAAGATAAGTAAATCGAGTGTATTCGCATATTAGCAATAACTAAAAACTCAACAATGAAAGGTACAAAACAGTGAAATGATATTTACGTATTTGTTTGTAATTTAGGAATCGCTAAAAATTGTACTCGCGAAAATAAAGAACCCTATTTTATCATAAAATCGCGAAATTTGATACACGCGAAAATTTCTGTTTATACTGTATATTGCGATATATTGTTTCTTTTCATTTTGATCACTTTTTATGTAAAATCAGGTTCCTCTATGTGTGTTTGTCCAAACTGTTTATATTTTCTGATTGAATTTCACATTGTCATTGGAAACATAGGCAGGGCTCAGACATATAATATTGACCCTTCAGACTCGGTCAATATAATATGTCTGAGCCGTGCAATATTTTTCCATATTGAACACACACCCAGTCCATATTTGTATAATATCGATATATCACTACACCCCTAATACAAATATGAGATATCCAGAATTAAGAACTTCCCAATCTCATAGAACAAACTTTGAAAGATTGGCAGATCTTTTTCTATTTTTTTTTCTTTCATTTTAACAAAATATGAATCATAACAAAATCCAATAAAGCTTAAAAAATCTGAACAGATGGCAATTCGAGCTAACACTTTCACACGTTTTCTGGGAATAAAATATAATTCTGCACAACCGTTCAAACGCCGGCTGACTCAATAAAAACACGAGGGAAAAAGGATGGTACGAGAGGTAGAGTGCTTCCATTTGAAATCATGTGATGTAATTTGCGGACGATGAAACCTAGGATCTCAGACACACAACAGAAACGTCATGTGACAAGCATGAAGGATTGCAAATTGATACAAATGGAGCACATTAATACAGTCTAAGCAGATCAGAGCTTATTAGTGAGGTTATTCTATGATAAAACGTAGCTCTAAAGGCAGGTGCAACAGAGCTACTTGGCAAGGAAGCATTTAATATCAAATCAAAAACAGAACTTCAAACAGTAATTTATGGACAATATTTACCTTTCATTGAAATATGAAAGAAATGAGGTAAAGGTTCGGGGGAATTTGTGTCGTCTGCGGTAGGCTTGACCTTAAACATTGCTTTATCATAACTTAACACGAGACGTTTTGTGGAAAATTTTCCACGAAAAAGGGGGATCTATACAAAGAGAGAAGATTCCATCCTATGAATGAGGACTGAAAACATGTGATATTCAACCTAAATAAAAATCATAAATATTTTGGATATCTGAATCTTTTCCCATTACCCCATCCCTTGTGGTACATAATTTAAACATGATATGGACAACTAGAGAAAATACTGGTGAATATTTCGAAAATTCGAACGGTCTTTCAATAATCGATTACGTTCTAATCAAAGTCGAGAATCGATTAAGTTCTAATAAAGGTCGAGAACCGATAAAGTTCTTATCAAGGTCGAGATCCATTATCTTCGAAGTTTGTCTATCTATACGTCCGTCTGTCAAATAATCCATACTTCTGCAATTTCTTTAAAATGACGTTTGCATATCCACTGAAATCTACCGCATTGATATCAATTTGTGGGGAAACAAACACACATGATTGTGCCGCCAATGCCCCTCTTCCATTTTGGTAAGTCCTATGGTATTGGTAAGAAGAGTAATAATGAAGATGCCAGCTTCATGATGTATCAAGAAAAGGGCAAGGGGCGGTAAGGGCCAAAATCAGCCCAATCTCAAAGCTCGGAAAAACATTGAACATTGAAAATACATGAAATACAGAGTATTAATCAATTTAAATTTTGAGAATCTGACATTCCGTTGCAATTCTACACTAATTTGAAACCAGGATGGTCGGCTATATGTAACACTGGTTTTGACGTCATATGACGTTACGATCACATTGTAATTTAACGTTGTCTGTAACATGCTGCTATATTCTAACACTATTTACTAATAGGCTTCTTTGTATCAGTTTTTGTGCAATTGAATGATAAATAAACATCTTTAAATAAATTAAATTATTATGTAAAGTTTTGAAGCTGCAACTTGTTACGAAAAAGGAGGAAACAATAGTTAAATGTGTTCATATGCTGTCAATATCACGATATAATATATACATGAATGTACTTGGTAGATTTAAATGTAATGAGGGGTAACTGGGGTACCACCCCTTTGTTGACTTTTTGAAATCTTACAATAAATGATATTAATGTGATAATGATACTTTTCACCAAGGCATAAATAGCGTGTATTTCCGGTAACCCAGCAGACCCTACACTGTATTTTAGTCCCAAACCCCTTTTCCCGTGTAAATCATTTTTGTCTCATCTGATTCATCTGCATTAGATTGTACGAGTGGGCTCCGATTCCCTCTTTTGGTGGTCAACACTTCCTTTTTCTAATAGAATTTTTTTTTATAGTTAAGAAATCCTTTGGCTCGCTAGGTACCGCTCGTCATTATCAAGAATTACCTTGCATGTCTCAATGTCAACAAACCTTTTAGGTCGCTACGCCCGCGTTGAGAGAGTTGCCTCGTTATGAAATTTCGAACGAAACCTCGACGTTCGCCAGCGTGTTGAAGGTCGTAATACTCGTGTGTTGGCCAAAAAAGTGAAGGTGTGACACTTAAAAAAAATAATAAATATATACACACGGGCGTCGGATTGATCGCTGGTTACAGTACCACTCGCAAGTAATTCTTTAATCACAATAATAAGGCTTTTCTTGGTTTTTATCTTTTTTTTATGAACAACCGCAACTACATGTTTATATAATTACACATGTTGTTTTTACACAGAAAAAGGATCGATTAAGAATTCAAAGGTTAATAATTTTATCATAGCGCCACCTACAATACCTTCCAGTTCACAAACTTTCGTTTTTCTCTCAATAATTCCTATTGCTTACAACATTTCAGTATGTACGTTTCGTTGTTTGTAATAAAATAACAGGGATAAAATTTTATACACGTCCCTGTAAAATAACCACATTAGTGGGGATATTTCCTACTTTCTTAACGCATTGATTTTTAACGACTGAAAATATCAATATTCATTGTATGTCAAAAAATCTCCCCAAATTAAGATGCGTCTATATTTCGGTTGTTCTTTATTTTTTATGTATACATGTTCAAGTTCCTTGGATTGCACTTTTAATGATTTAGATTTACATCATTAAAAAAATGAAGGAAAAATATGAAGATACAGAATGTGCTACTGTGAAGGATTTATTTACAAGGCGTGAACAACAGACAATATATGTATGTACACAATACTCCAAAATGTCCGCTCTTGTATAAGTTTTATATACACTGTATGCGCTATAATTTTCGTTATTGACAACATATTTTCTATAAAATATGTTCAATAAAATTAAAGGATATTTCTCAGTCGAAATCGAGACATGGCAGATATTTTTTTCCCAATTTGAAAAAATAAGTACATCTCATCGACGGCAAATCATACGCGGCGGTGTAAATTTTACATGGCCATAATTTCTCGATATTGAAATAAATTTTATTCCAGTGTCAAAATCAGATAGATTACATATATGTTGTGTTCTTCATGATATATTTATGATAAAGTAAAAATTGCTCTTCATGTGAAAGAAGGGTTTGTCATGTTATACGTAACGTCTATTCGGATTGTATATTTTGTCTCCTTTTCTTTTTTCTTTTCTTTTTTTCTGAAAAGATGGGATGTACTTGACATCTTCATTTAATCTATAAGTTTATTGTGGTTGACTTTCGTGTGTGTGTGTGTGTGTTTTTTTGTTTTTTTTTTCCTTTTTGTGCGGGGGGGTGATGTTGTTTAATTTAGTTTTTAAGGATTTCTTTTTCATTTGTACAGGGTTATTTCTTTTTTAATTAATATTTTATTTTATACCGGCTGTATCCTTTTAGATATACTCTATCATTTCGATTTTTAAATATGTATATCATATGATTACTTTGACTTTAAAATATTTTTCGCAAAATACATTCACGACCATAGAATGACGTCATATATTCAATATGACGTCATTCTATGGTCCTGAAAGTCGGTTACGTTACGAGGAAAATACACATTTGAAAGACATTTTTGTCGATATTATTTGATTTCGTGCATGTAAGAATAAATAATCAATATCATCATTAACAACAAAACAAAATCTATTAAATTATATCGATTTGACTCAAATTATTTCTGTATTATAGAAGTAAAAGGTGTTTTTCTGATTCCAAAAAGACCCGATCTCTTGGTAACAGTAATTGATTTCATTCCGTTTTCGATGTGGCCACATGAAAACAACAGATTCATACTTTTACAACATTTACAAAATACTTGTACGGATATACAGATAAAATATGAGCTTGTTGTTTTGATGTGGCCAAGTCTAATTTCGCCATCAAAAGCGAAAATTTATTGATTTTTTGTTCATTTCCGGTTTCATAGGTGATTTCAAAGGGGGATAACTCTAATGAAAAAATGAAATCGAACATTTTTCAAGTTGAACCTATTGAAGACAAGCTTCCTTTAATCAATTTCAGTATAAATTTCAATATTTTTTAATTTTCGGAATTAACAACAATTTTGGGCCTAGAGAGTCCCTTATCGCCCCTTGCCCTTTGACCACTTTCCAAGTAAGTTTCGTACTCTTCGGGTTGATAAAGCATGACCTCATCTCAGCTTAAAGAGCAAAAGTATGACGGACATTTGACATACCAGGACGTCCTTTCAATTACATCATTCTTCTGGACTCACCTTTTTCTTATCTTCAGTGAAACTTTTTTATGTACCAGGGTAAGGGGAAGGGTTTTGGTGTATAATCCGGTTACCCACAACATTGATTGCCTATGTATCTGTGATTAGTACAAGAAGGTACTCATTGGTTTCAGTTGGTATCAGATGTAATCAGATTAGCCATTGTTACAATATAGACCTTTTGATGTACATCTTACATTAATTCAGTAGTGTACCACCTAAAATCATATGTCAGAATAAGCAGATGAGATAAATACTTTACCATAGGAAAATACTGAACACACACCATTCAGGGGTAAATCGGGGATATTCAAAGATGGTGGTGATGTTTGGATGTCTCTTTAGTCTTACCATTGTATGTAATTTCCAAAAAAAAACTGGGTTTTTTTTCGAGCAAGATCATTAAAATCTTAACTCAAAGATACAACGACTCGCTTTCTCAATACACTTAAGCTACAAATAGATAGATATACCCCCCCCCCCTCCTTTCCACAACCAGCGCCTCACCCACAAGTCAACGGATTTCTTCTTCTTCTTCTTTGACTTTGAAGCACGCAGTCGATGTTGAGATTTGCGACTAATATAGAGTAAGTATTGTATAGGATAAGTATTTTTCTCTAATGCAAACCGACTATTTTTATATCTTTTATATATATAGGAAAACATTTATTTGCTTGTACTTCGAAACCCCCAATGGTGTTCTTTGTTTAGGACAGATAAAAGTACATGTATTTTACATTGAAAAAGATAATCGATTCCTTCAACAGAAAAATAATTACAATGACGTAATGTACGCGAATCTGATTCTGCTTGTAAGAATTCAACATAGTTTCTATATCTTAAACATGTCTGTCAAAGAATATGGTTGTACAACTTACATTATATGGTTGTCTGTTCGTATGTATGTCTGTTTTTAAGTCTGTTAAGAGGCGCAAAAGCGTAAAAACATTTCCTCAACACGAATATCATAGATCTCAGACAGAATACAAAATTTACTTTGTATAAGTCTTTTGGTTTTTTATTTATCCTTATAACATTCTAAAACACCAATAAAGTCTGTAAATTTCATATAGAGTGATGCATGCATAAATCCAATCGATACGCAAAGCGTATCTCCACATCATAGACAAATGTCCTCCTTTACTAAATAAATATATGTCTGCATCAAATACACTTTTATTGAAAAAAAGATAAAAATTATTGTTGAAATTTTACAAGCAATCAAGGAGCCTCCTGACGTCACTTAGTCTCGGACAATCAAGCAGAACTGAACAAAAAACTATTACCAGAAAGACTATAATACAAGTCAACTTTTATTTATTTATTCATAATTTCCATTGAACAAATTCGGTATAAAAGTCAAAATCTATGCTGAACCTTCTGGCGAATGTGTTATCATCTGTGATTGGCTCGCAGACATCGATCTTTGGCGCCAAGATAAACTCTCGTCTGATCGATAAATTAAAGAAACCCAAATCCATGAAATTACTTTGTATCATGAATATTCACAATATAAATTGATTGAATTTCCTCTGTTTATAGAAACAAAGGTATCATGACGTGGTAAAGCTACACGAAACTGTAATTTCTGTTAGAAAAGGCATGCCATCGCCAGAGTCCACACGGAGAACAAGACGGATAGATTTTAGTTACGGGGCATACGCTTACACAAAAGTAACAACCTTTTAATCACTAGCTCAGAGGAAATTTTCTTTTATAGCTAAATAGAACAATTGATTTTAAATGTACTGTAATACATATTTCATAACGTTTGGGTGTCAAAACAATAGGTAAATAAAATGTTGCTTCGATTTTCTTGCTCCAATTGTCTCTGACATGACCGAAATTGTAGGTGGCGACACCTACAGGTATATTTTTATGTCGCATTTTATACCTTTTCCATTATCGTGTAAAAGCTGTATTGAGTATTGTATAAAAAATAGAAATGTTGTTTTCTCCTTTTATTAATGTTTAATTGAGCTCTCTTCAATGCCCCATCCCCCCCCCCAAAAAAAATAATAATAGGGAGCATATTGTCGTTGTCGACTCGAGTCCATTTTTCTAGTCTATCCGTCTGTCCATGATCATATATCCTACATCATTAATAAGAATCTCCAAAATGTCACTTACGTTGTGTACAAAGGTCAAGGTCATTTCTGAAAGGTCACTTCTTAACTAGGACCTAATGAAGTACTTGAATCTCCTACATTATTGATCAGAATTCGGTCATTTCACAAACGTGTTTTACAGAATGTGAAATTTTGGACAGACAAAGTTACGCAAAGTCACCTCTCAGAGGTCAAAGTCGCTTGTCAATATGAAGGAATTTGAAAGGAAGAATCGAAATTGCCATGATGGAGCGTCCAACAATTTTACTGATTTTCTATAATATTTTCTGTACCATACAGTGTACGTTCAACAGTCCTAAAGTATTCCTTTGTACTACCTATTTAGTATTACTACATGTAAGTTATATCTTCACTTTTTCTTATTTCTTTCCATTGACGGGAATAAAGGATAATAAATTAGGACCTTCAATATTGATTTCTTGTCTTTTGAAATCGTATCATCTATGTGACCGACGTTTGGTTCAGTTAATATTTGTATTATATGACAGATAAAATAGCAGCGTTATTAGCGATGTTTAATATTAGATGAAGATTAAAGCCTGCTTTGTCTAATTATTGCTTTATTATAAGTGATTGAATATTCACTAAAACAGTAAATCAAATCATCGTTTGTTTTATTTTATCAAAAACTACATGAAATCAACAATTGCGGACAATTTGATAGCTTTTTTTCAATAGTTTCTTCTTTGAAATATATTTTAGTTACTTCCTATATTCGCACAGCTGTTTTGTGACTTATCTATTATGGTATTGATTTTAGTTTGATATCTAACATCGGTATTAATTGTTATTATATATACGACCTTGTTGTTTGTATTGATATGTACATACATGAAAAATAAATGACACGTGTAACATTAGAAATTTACAGAAATTTGTTTTCAATAAAAATTCATACACTGTGATACTTTCCATCGACACTGGGTCAAACTCAAGTGGAAAATTCAAGCCGGTTGAGGTGAATCTGACCGGGAAGGATACGGTATTTGTAGCTGCAAACGTTTTGATAAATCATGTCTATTTTGCTAATTGAATGCTTTATCTAATTATCAATCAGTTCAACCGTATCGCTTTAAATAAAAAAGAGACGGAGAAGATACATGCACATACACATCTTCAACTTTTTTTTAACCTGATAGAAAGTAATTTAAGAGACTACATCCTTTGGAACTTGCCTGATGAAGTGTTTTTGCATTATCATGTCAATGTAGCTTTTTTAAATTCAGACAATCTGAATCTTCAATTGAGTCCGGTTTCTATATATTGCAAGAATTTTCCTTATCCCCTCACCCCCATCCTCTGTCCTATCAATTTGTTCGAGCTTCGTTTATGTATCCCAAGATTTGTGTCATGACCATCAAGATAGATAATCGTGTATTTCATCATTCAAATCAAACCAGCACATCTCATACAGGCGCGCATCTACGGGGTTGGATAGGGTGGGGTTAGATAGGCCAGGACCCCCCCCCCCCCCCTTTCTGGAATTTGCCAAATGCCGATTTGCCGGGTCGTTTTACGTGTTTTTTAACCATTGATTGCCCCCCCCCCCCCCCCGCCTTCCAAAGGGCTTGAACACCTCTAGATCCGCTCGTGTCAAAAAGTATCGTATCGTCAATATCTGTATCAAACTACTTAAAGCATGTATATGTAAATTATACTTTAGGAAAAACACAAATATAAATCGAGATTCTTTTCAATTTATTTCCAGTCGCAATGTAGGTGTAAATCATCGCTATGGCAACCTTTCCAAGAAAATTATGATTTTCTTTGTAACGAGAGCTACATGTAGTACATTAACCTTAGAATCGTTCTTAGACAGTGAATATATAAATTCTGAAGTATATATACCAAATACGTCATATTTTTTACATTAATTTTGGAATTATCAGATCTTTTCAAAACGTTTTGCATCATTTCTATGTAACATTACCTATTTTAAAAAGTATATCTTCAGTTTCTCCTTTTCCTTTATTTAATAGCGCGTTGACCCTATCCATCTCCCTTTTAATTTGTGGGTTTCTCTATCAAATTCTTGCACTGCATAATCAGATATTTTTTCTGCAACTGTACATATGACACTTACGACCTTTTGACCAATCATCGACTTGCTTGTCGCTCCAGGACGTCATTGTTTTAAAACATGTCGTGCCGAGTTTGAAAGAATGGTATCTTCTATTCAAATGAAAACGGAACAAGCGGTCACTGACTGTGTGCTTGAATTCATTTGCATTGGTGATAACCTTCTCCATTTAGCTATGCTAATGGAGTTCTTTATCTAGTAATGATAATCAAACTTATGACATTTCGGTCTTTTACCCCGTTTCGGTTCCTTGACCCTTCTATGAGTGGTAAGTAGTCTCTGGATCTACTTGGTACTGATGGTTTCGTTGCTGCAAAGATCTTTGAGGGTCAAGGGAAAAACAATCAGAAAATTGATGAGAGAGATAATTACAGAGTCTGTGGTCTGATAAGAAGATGGCTATTCTTGCTTTCAAATTTGCGTGATAGAGATCATCATACTCACCTTCTTGTAGACAAGATGGTTTGGATTATCTTCTGGGCAAATTTGTCCATTTCCAAACATAGCAGACGACAGCGTATTTGGAAGGGACTCGGTCCGCTGTTTGTAGCGCGGCACAAGGGCCATTCCGCCGTCCCTCCTGTCACGGACTACGCTCCTCTTTTTCAAATGCACATGATATATAGTAGCTCTGACATTGTGTTTTCGTGTAAGTCTTATTGATGTACTTCCATAGCCAAAAATAAATTCTCACATGTTAATTGAAATCATTTTAGCATTTCACAAGATGTGTTATTAGTAAGCGATAAATCAATAATCCACCAATAACTCCTATTAGTTTCTACTCCTTCTTCGTAATAGCTCGATTAATTTGCTCAATACGAGAACAAATTATCCTCATCGTCTCATTCTCTCGGGTAATTTCTCCAAAAACAGCAGGACAAAATGTTCTCAGAACATAGAGTGCCAGGGAAAAGAATTAGTTGTGTACTCCACATGTGTACAAAAAGCAACAACACACTTTTTTCATTGAACTGCAATGGAAATGTATTCATCATTGAAACTTTTACTTGTAGTTTTGTTTACCATGTTTACAGAAGATAGCATCCGACATGCATATATTTTTCTTCATCTTGGCTGCATGTACATCTGTCGGCCTAGTCTATTATATATGCAGCAGCTGTTATGTTCGAATACACCAGATAAAACACTTATATCTGTTAAAATCCCTTGTAAAAGGTTGAAAGACCAAATCAAGGTCCGATTCTGTTTTTCCCCCAAGATCAATTCTTATCTTATAGCAGACGACATATCTTCTTTGGCTCAACGAATAAATATTATTGGAATCGGCACTCCAGTCCAAGCCAACTGATCCTCATCTAGTTTCATCTCAACGCCTCATGCGCCTAATTCTGCAAGAAAGAACGTCTGTAAAAATAAAAAGATGTGCGGCCATTTTGAATATAATTTGTATCAGTCTGAGCATTCCCAGTATTGGTGAATCGATGTAATTAACGAGTGTAAGAGAGAAAAATCTGCATGTTTACTGACATATTCTGGCATTACACTAAATCCAATATGTGTAGCAGAATGCCTATTATTTCAATACATCTATCTGTGTCCGTGTCGCTGATCGATCCCAGAGCATGGTAGGGATCCTGCTCAACATAATCATGGGAAAATCAATTCATTTCTATGTTCGTGATGTGAATTGTAACCGTAACTCAGTCAGTGGCGGATCAACAATCCCTTGGGGAGAGATGTACCTAATTACTATTATCCTAATTAATTATTACTTCCTGCTAATACCATTTGTCATTCTAGTCCTATTTGAATTTCATTATTAGTGAGTTTGAACTCTTGCATGGAAGCTATATATTTTCATTTTATCTTTTAGAATTAGAGTATGGAAAAGATTCAAGGGAAACGAAATAAACTGCTGCTGATTTTTATGTCTACACAGTGAAAATAAAAATCAAACTGCCGTTCGATAGAGTCGAATTCCAAAACAAAACAAAAATAAAATAAAACAAACTTGAAGAAGTAAAAGTGGCTTATTTGAATAAAGGGGTTTTTTTTTATTATTATTATCATTTTACTTTTCCGATACTATTTTTTTAGACGAGGAGGGTTTCCTATTTGTTAAATTTAATAGATGTTTCGAAATGTGTGTTTTTTTTTTTTTACGAATTCCTTTATTCTTAGCACTGTTTCTTATTTCCTTCATCTGAATTTGTCCCTCTTGTTGTCTTAACATTTCAGCATGTATTAAGGAGGTAAATTGAGCATGACTTGAGATTTCATCAATACCACATACATACCACATGTGCACGAACTTATTTGCGTTCTTCTGTAATGTATTATCGATGGTACATCTAAGATGAAACTTTGTTAAATGCACCACGCCACCCCCTCCCCCTTTCGCTTCTCACTATCTTGATCCCGCGGATTATATCTGTCTGCAGATCAATAATATTATTTGAAACAAAGAAATGAAAGATTTTATTTATGATATTTAAGCAGATTTGATAATATGAAACTTCTGCCTCCTACATGCGAGATATTTTTCTTTAGAATATATGTCGCGACTTACTAATGTTTTCATGTAACTTAATTATGTCAACATGCAACTTATTTATGTCAACATGCAACTTATTCTGTCAACATGCGACTATTTAATAATTCAATCTTTATTATTCTCTTTAGACTGCATTTGATCTATGAAGTACGTGGAGATTTCGACACTAAATCCCTTTTGAGTTGATTAACTTAAGTAGATAAAACAGTGGTTTACTTTTTGTGTTCTTGAAGGAACACTCTGAATCGTTTTGAGTGGGGAGTACATGTATTCGAAACCATACAAGCAGAAGGTAACTCCTGTCAGCGGGGTGCAATTCCACATGCATGTATGAAAAAATCACGTTTGCGAGTCCTATTATACATACAGTTTTCAACCCAATAGAATAGAAACATTATCACGCAAACTATACATGGAAATTGAATTTGACTATATGCAATAGTCAAAATGCTAGTATAAAAATGTGAAATTATGACTTTTTCTCATTTGTTAAATTTTAATTTGAAAAAAAGTATATTAGATAAAAAATTAGACCTGTTCCAAGTCAGTTCAAGGCAGATTCGAACCAGCGGCTTTCATTTTCTTAGTTAATTGATGTGTGAAATGATCAGCGTCTCAGACCACTTGACCACAAAGTAAAGAAATTTATTGTTTGGATTTTAATAAGGTGTTCATTGTCTACACTTATCATAGGTCTTACACATGAACAAAGTCTATATCTAGATCTATCGATATCAGAATATCTTCCTGAGAAACATTTGTTTGAAAGGTTGCTATATACAGCCTCACACAATATTATATATCAAAGAAGTTGCATAATTTAAAAGATTAAGCACTAGATAAAATCAACTGAGTCAAAGTGTATAAACGTAATTGATCATAGGTAGCACCACTCAAATTAAATAATGTGGCGTTACAATAATTCAATATGGTTTAGATTCTATATAAATAAACAAACAAATACTGTCGTGGTATGGTCATATTATCGAATCTCAGATCATACAACTTCGAAAAATATAATCTTGCTGAATGGAATCAATGAAACCTGACTTCAATCTTCCATTTTAGTTTAGTAGTATTTATGACAATATATTTTCATGAAAAATGCATGTCAGCAAATCAGATATTATTTTTCCAGCGATATCAGAATCCTCATGATCATTATGAGTCTTACGACCATATCTCGATGGTGACATTTTCAGCAGCAGTCCTCACATCAACATACGTGTATTATGATATATTGTTAGTTAATTGATTATGAATGTAAATAAGTTCGAGTAGATAAGTATGTAGGTTTACCATCTCTAAATATTGGGATAGTAAAAGCTATATATTACTGCAGTCCAAGAGCCGTAACTCAGATGCCACGACCATATTGGCGACAATTCCATACATAAACTTATCAATATTATCTGACTGTCTGTCTGTCTGTCTGTAAAGCTCCATTGAAGTCCATTCCTTGTTTTAGATTACAAAACATAACAGTGGTTATACTTAATGAACCTGTTGTTATGTACTAGTATATGAGTCTTCAGTGTTCACTATTTCCACAACTTCATAAATCGCGGCTCCGATACGTCCTACGTCCTAATCTCGAGAGTAGGATGTATCGAAGCCTCGATAAAGTCGCTATTTGTATTGCATCGACAGACTGGTCTATGCAACCTCATAACATTATTTCCATGCAGTCAGAATATATTTTAAATATTCTGTTAACCGAGATTTGATACCATACTTATCATTTTGTATATGTGTGGCGGCGCATTAATTACTGAGAGGCGCCACCTATAATGATATGATCCTCTGTGGAAGTTATTCATTTACTCACCGTATACAACGTCACATTCGGGGAGTCAGCCATGTGCGGCACGGGGAGTCAGTTCCGAAGCGGACGCACGACAAGGTCGGCGAGTATTTCTTCAAATTTCTCGGATATTATGCCATATTTCTCCAAAATTCAAATTGCATAGAGTGTGACAACCATTTCTTGATCTATCACGTTTGTCACTGGACTTCAGATACATCTACATACCTCAAACACTCCGTCCGCGTTTTACGAGTAGACCTAAATCATGGAAATCAACGATTTCGATCAGTCTTTTTCGCATATTTCTCTTCCATACTCACCTAATGTGCTGTGTTAGGAATGACAATAACATCCTGATACTGTTTTAAATGTGTATTGAGTATGTTTTGTCTGTTTAATGCATGGATTTTGATAAAATATCGCAAATTGTAATGTGTCACTCGGGGAGTCGTTTTCAGGTATGCCACGGGGAGTCTTCTCAAAATATAATGTGTTGAAATAAGCCTAGGAAACGATGGCTATAACGTTTATATGGATCATAGTGACTGTCTGATTGTCCGTCTGTAATGGTGCGGAAAGGGGAGAACACTTTTATCCCTTCTTCCCAATATTATCCACCTCCTTTATTTTCAATAAGCTGTTTAGACACATTTGAGGTTTAACTAGCTAGCCTTAGTTTATTGTCCCGTTACTCCCCGAGTCGCATGTACCAATAAAATTATCACCAAGCCGCAAAGCGGCTAGCTTGTGCTGCAGAAGACAATGTGCGGAGCTTTGCGGACTGGAAGTTGCGGAATATTTCCAAAAACTGATACATGTAGTCTGACTACCATTGGTTAAAACAGATATGCAGCGATATAATTGATAGCCGCTTCGCAATAGATTTTAGGTTTCATTTTGCGTCTTGGATCTTTGAAAACATGCCCATACTACCAAACTTAAGGTTCTATCCTGTAAATACTGGTGGTCTATCCCCCCTTTCCTCCGAGCACTCGGCTATTTTTTTTTTTTTTTTTTTTTTTTTTTTTTTTTTTTTGATATTGAGAACGCCCACCTTATCTAACTTACAGAATTAGGCGAGGGGTTTGACAGTAATTAAGTGTTTTACATGTTTTACCCTGCCATGGTCGCCATAGCACTTTGTACTATAGACATAACCTCAGGCAGTGCATGCTTTGTGGATATTGTTTTCATATTCGACGGCGGGTGCGGCTGGCCAAACGGGGGATGTTTGCTCCTTCCGGGCGCCTTGTGTCACCTCTTGCTTGCTATTGCTCCGTCAATGTTCAACTTGGTGCTCTATTCTGAGTACTGTTGAGATTGTCGTCAGGATATTCTTTATCTCCTTGAAATACTGGAACCATCCTTGAATCATAATGTAATTCTTTTTATGGTGAATGAAGGTTCGGTTTGATTTCAAAGCCCTACATTGTATACTAAGAGGTTCAAAACGTCTAAAAACGGTAAAATCATTGAAAGTATCAATTATCTAATTGCTGAACAGTAAGGTTACTTGAAATTCTGCAGCAGTTACAGAATCGAACTTGAATACACATCGACCACGATCGACGATTGGTAAATAATCCAGAAGTACTTTTTTAAAATAATGTGGTAAATCAACGGACGGACGAACGAACTACGGATGATAAGCTATCGGGTACATCGCTCATTTAGATATGTCTATAGAGCAGGTAGATTATTACCCAGCAAAAGAACAATAAGCCATAAATAAAACCCTATCTATTCTTTTACTTACTTGATCGTATTTTATCTTATATAGATACATGTATATTATTATTTCATTTTGTTTAACAATAGTCAGAAGCCCCTGCCTCTTTTTTTTCATCAGAGCTAGGCATTTATCCCGACATGACTTGAAATTCCTCCCTATATATGATAAAGAACTCGCCTGGTGTAAAATATCCAAAAAGCTTACAGTCAGCGTAGCTCCGCCCATTGTCGTCTGTAGAACAAGTTAGCCGCTTCGCGGGTTGATGATAATTTGATTGGTTCGTGCAACTCGGGGAATTACTTGGCAATAAACCACGGCTAGCTAGTTAACCATCAAATGTGTTTAAATAGTGGGCTAATATGGGGAAGAAGGGGTGAAAGTGTTATCCCCTTTCCACACCCTTACAGACGGACAATGAGACAGTCACTGTGATCCCTATAAACGCTATACCCATCGTTTCTTTGGCTTATTTCAACACATCATATTTTGAGAATACTCCCCGCGGCATACTTGAAAACGACTCCCCGTGTGACACATTACAATTTGCGATGTTTTATCAAAATCCATGCATTAAAAAGACAAAACATACTCAATACACATTTAAAACAGTATCAGGATGCTATTGTCATTCCTAACACAGCACATTAGGTGAGTATGGAAGAGAAATATGCGAAAAAGACTGATCGAAATCGTTGATTTCCATGATTAAGGTCTACTCGTAAAACGCGGACGGAGTGTTTGAGGTACGTAGATGTATCTGAAGTCCAGTGACAAACGTGATAGATCAAGAAATGGTTGTCACACTCTATGCAATTTGAATTATGGAGAAATATGGTATAATATCCGAGAAATTTGAAGAAATACTCGCCGATCTTGTCGTACGTCCGCTTCGGGACCGACTCCCCGTGCCGCACATGGCTGACTCCCCTAATGTGGCGTTGTATACGGTGTTACTGGTATATGGCATTGTCCTTCGTGTTCAATGCAATGTTATTGTCAGATGGTTGTTCCGCTGTAACGTCATCGTCATGCTAAGGATATCTTTTTTATTGTAGAAAATTGTGAAAACACAGAAAACTAACAATTTTCTGACAATTTCCCCACAATGAGAGCTAAAACGGACGATTAAAAGTGGAAAAATAAAACGTATGGTGTTGTGATTCCTTATAGGTTTTTTTTTTTTTTTTTTTTTTTTTTTTTTTTTTTTGGTATTTTCTCATTTTCTAAATTTTACCTTTCAAAACTGATGTAACTTGAACATTGAAATCAATCTGTTTTAAAATCATTCATCAAAGCAATATAAAGAAAGCGCTATTTTAAGGATGCAATACTCTATTTTGGTTCATCTCCTTTGGTTATCGTGACCGTTGTGCAAACGTGACCTGGAAAAGACTTTTTGACTTCTATCTCATATTTGAATTGCGAGCATTTCTTGACATTCCACGTCAAAGTCGGTGAAATTAGAACAACAGACCATATACAGATAAGAATTAATTGTGAAGTCTCAGAGCGTAAGTCCACACAGATCATGTTTGCAGTCCTCATTCTTTGTCTTGTTGCAGCTGTATATTCACAGGATCCACTACCATGCAGTAAGTGAACACATTGACAGAGATATAACTTTAAGTACCCTAAATGAGATTTCGTCTCTCACTCTCAGTGGAATGATTAGTTGAAATGTAGACACTTTTTGATGTTTGATGCTATAGTAATAAGTCATATTCTTGTGATCTGTTCCTGGTGGTTCTATTTGTAGAAGACTGCTTTCTGGCGGAACAAATTAAAACAATTTTCGTGAATTTACTGATTCATTTTCAAAAGTAGTTTTAGTCAATTTTAGTTTCTTTTGGCATTGTTTACAACAGAACAACGGTTAAACTAATAGCACTGTTTCGGGTTCCCCCGGATTACCGTCTTTATTCTAACTTTTATAACGCAAGTCACGTGATACGTCAAAAATGTTCCGCAGTGTCACTTCCGGTAACGATAGTTTACATTGGAGACGAAGGAATCGACACTGAATTTGTACACTGTCAGTCTGTCTCTGGTGTCCTAGGATGTAGTCTCGATAACCTGAAGAGGGAACGGAAAGGACACATGTCAGAGATCAGTTTATTTTTGTATTTTCGACGAGAAAGAAGGCCCAGACTTTCAGTAAAAGATGCCAGTAACCGCTCCGCAGAGCAAAATTGTCATGCCTGGCAGGGTTGTTCAAGGCCCAGGGCCGGGCACGCACACTAAGTCAATGGTAATTCATATAACCATCAACCCTATCCTGAGATGTTGAATCATAACAGCTTTAAAGAGAGTAGACAGGTATTGTTTTTTTTTTCAGTTAGACCATCACTGACCATGTACTCTGATAGATACTGGCCAAGATAATAAATTTTCAAAATGACAAAGATTTTAAGAACTACTGATGTCTTTTCCAAACTTTGCACTTTTTGTTCCAAACTCATTATCTGTGACAACATTTGAAATGATTCATAGTGGTACAGAGACCAAATGTTATGATCTAATAATTTTACCTTTGAGCTACTTTTCAAAAAAAAATTCTTTACTGCTATTGAACCTTCCAAACGTGGGAAAATATTGAGAAATTCCATGACATCACAATGCAATTTCGATGTTTGACCAAGGTTCGAAGCTTGTTTGTCCAAGGTAAAAGCATTGTGACGTCACGAAATTTTGCATTTTCTTCCCGCAATCAGAAGGGTCAATTTCTACCTGTACTATTTAAATCTCTTTTGATATTCTGCAATGTGGCTGTTTACTATGCTGTTGTTTACTGCTTCCACTTTATAAAGCTATTTCAGTATCAACATCAACAGAGTGAACACTTTGCTTGAAAGAATCCCAAAAAGAAATTAATTATATACCTGACCTTATCCAACTTTATGGGACATTGCCTTATTTATCTTAAAAATGTTTATTCCTTGTGATCCGTTTCTGCACTCATTTGGTACAATGCTTTTTTGCCCTAATGTGACCTTTCCCTAATTTTTTTTTTTTTATTTTCTAACAAATGTAGCTTGGTGCAATCCAGAAATACTGTCTATTGCACTTTTTTGTTTGTACATTTTAATATTTACTTTTTGACAGATATTCTTGAAAGAAATGGCATCCCCTGAGATTGGATAGAACAGATATAGCTCAATCAAGAAGCGATATCAGACTAATGCTCACCAGCAAACCAACTGGACCCATGAGAAAACTAAGTCGATATCAGTTCCTATGATATTAATCAGAATAAGAATTTTTAATATGCTTGGCTGATTTGTTGATTCGTCTTCTACCAGAGTCTCGCTTTAGTAAGCAACATGACTGTGCATCCGCAGTGAGAGAATAATGCAGTAGTGACCCTTCACTTTACCCGAAGAAGGAAGAAGAAGAAGATTTTCCAACCGCTTCTAAAGTGTGGCCACCTCAGAAAGTTAATAATTCACAAAATTCAGACCAAAATCTTTTATTGGAAAATATCCAAATGCATTGAAGCTTCCTAGAAATCAAACTGCCCAGTCCCAGACTTTCAGTATATGGACAGACTGTAGCATACATGTAATACATACAAGTCAAGTATTTCTCCTTGGTTCTGTAACTTACAATTTCTAAGTTGTGGGAATCGAGGAAATGTAATATATCTAATCCACAGATATATGACAAAAAACCATGTGGTCACTGGTTAAACTCCTTGACTTTGTAAGATCTTGAGAATTTAAACACTGTGAGGCCATCGATATTATGTCGATAAATCAATTACGTTATAAAACAGAAAGCAAATATTGATTTACTTTCTCAAATGTAATATAGTATTGGATGAAGATGTGTATAAATGAAAATTAATTGTAGCAAACAAAACCTTTTATTTTGCAACAAATAACAACATATCATAAATTATTAGATATAATTAATGTCCATTGCAAACTTTTATTCCATCTTCTTTTATTTAATGTACATATTTGTCAATTAAATATTAAGCTTTACTGTACATACATTTGTATTCTGTGATTATACATTTACCTAATTATTTCATATCAGACAGCAAACTCATATTACACTTAATGTATATGGTACTTAAAGTTTCTCACAAAGTAAGCAACATAATATAAATGAACTTTCAGTACTTATGAATCATATTGCTCAATAAATTTTTTTCAACAATACCTTTGAATAACTCTTAATCAAATAAATAAATATTAATCTAGTATAAATCTCTTTTGGTAAAGAATGCAAAGTATTACAAACACCCAACTGATCCTGTATTTGAATATACTAGTCAAATATTAAGCAAACATTTTTCATTTGACATGATAATGATTATCAAAACATGCTTCCCTATAATCTTTATTCTGGTACATTTATATGAATAAAGTTATCAGCATTTGATATTCAGTTAACAGTCTTACTAGTTTGTGTGTCTGGAGATGTATAACTAAGCAATTGACGGATGAAATCAGGGTGCGAACAATGTGTGGGTTTAACTTTGTTGATGTGGTTACAATGCCATGTGAAATCTCAGTATCCATTGTCCTGCTTATAAATTTGTAAGACAGTCAGCAATCCACACACATGCATCAGGTATACAAGCACATCAAATGATTCTGTATCTGGAACATCTGGCAAGTCATCTTCCTATTTTACATAAAATTGCACATAAGTATCATAATATATGACTGTATTAAAATACATGATCTCTATAAAGAACTGTATATATATCTTTGACCTATTTTGATGTTCATTTGATATCATATTGAATCAAAAAGCTCTCTAAATTTGTAACAAATTTGCAATTATTAAAGCTTTCCTCATGTGAAACTGAGAGGATCAGAGTGATGGAAGTTTGACCATTTACATAAATTAATATACCTACATGAGGGGGTGGACAGGGTGAAAGGGAGGTGGGAGGAAGGGTTGTGGGAAGAGGGAGAGGGAGGGAAGGGGAGGGAGGGGGAGAAAGGGGGTAGGAGGAGGGAGGAAGGGGGACAGGAGGGGGAGGTAAGGGAAGAGTGAAAAGGAGGGGGAGAAGGAGGAGAGGTAAGGGAGTGGGAGGGGGAAAAGAGGTACCCATTTTTTCCCTCTTCTGTTACATATGTATTTCAAAAACTATTCACTAGAATCCTTACCGGTAGTCAACTTTATTCACTTGGTCCAAGCTTATGATGATATCTTTAATATTCAGAGCAAAATTGGTGCATGCAGATCAACACATTTACATTTCAAATCCAGAGCTCTGTATTCACTTTCATCGTCTCATGTTGTTCATAAATACCTGAAAATATAAATTACAAACATGATGATCAGTCTGTACAATTTTCCTGCGAATATCTGTATCAGCTCTAGATCTTATATTACTAAGTAGATACTTGAATATATCGAGAACTCACAAAGCATAAGATAATGGGTCAATTTCCAGTTCCTCCAATATCTTCATTACAGTGTTTTTATGTCTGCACAGCATTTTGTTCGATATCTATGGAAGGGGACGGCCATTTGATTTTGAGGGAAAAAACTGGGAAAAGGGGGGCCTTGGCTAATTTTTTTTCTGTTCTTGGAATTTATGGTAATTATATAATTTACACGCATTAAAAAAATTGGAACCAATCACCTTTTCTTTCCCATGATTTTACTTATAGATAGTTAAATGTATTTGTAATGAAAACATTCAAACCTCTAATCTGTAGTCTAAATCCAAGTCGTACTCAACTCCGATATCAACAAGCCTTACAACGGTGACGGTCCAGCTTCCTCTCTATGCCTCTTTTTGGAGGTATTTTTTTCAATTCTGTGATATAGTAGCTATAAAAATGTAACTCGTTATCTCTTACATCCATCACGAGAGGAAAAAGTGTGTTATGATAGATAAAATGCAGTTAAATTCCGATTGACGTTCTTGGTAGTTATGCACGCTTCGCAACCGGAAGTACGCCAGTGGAACATTTTTGACTCGGCGTGACTAATCCCGGAGTCGTAACGGTATTCCGGCGTAACTCGAAACTGGGCTATTAGCAATCGCCAGATCGCGACAGGTAAGGTACGAACCCATTGAATTAAATCCTTTCTTTTATTAAAAAAATGCTTTCGATATCCATAAAGACTACAGATTGTATGCCAGTCAACACACAAAAATAAAGAAAAAAACTTTTGATATTAAAATAGGAGTTTAATGAGAGCATAAATAATACACAGTGGATAAAAAAAAAATACCGTCGGTGTTTTGTTTTTCTTTCAGCATCTCCGCCAATGTGGGAAGCTAGAGAACTCAGAGTAAGATTTGTTTCTTTTGTCGATGCTCCATTTGGTGCTCTATTGTGAGTGCTGTTGAAATTATCGTCAGGATCTTCTTTAACTCTTTTGAAATATTCGAAATAAAAGGCATGTAAACATTATGAATAGAAGTTGCAATTCTAATCTGTTTGATCCTATATATCTCTAATCTTAAGGTAGAGTGTTAGAGACCTTAACCTTTGGTTTCAGATCGACAGACAAGAGAATGTTGAGGAATACAGACGTATTGCCTATGACGAGACGAATCAGAGAGAAAGATTGAGGAATGAAGTTGACTTTAATAATACTAGAATTAACTATGACGTCCTCATTCTATGGAAAGAAGTAAGCTTTTGGGGGTTTTATGTATCCTTATCTTATAATTCAATAAATTCATGGACTTCCCTTGACTTATGATCCCCGCGAGGGGATTGACAGTAAGTGTTTATTGTCGCCATAGCACTTTCTATATAGACATAACCTCAGACAGTGCATGTACTTTATATATTGTTTCATTTTCGTGCGTGAACATCGGCGGCGGGCGCTGCTAGCCAACAGGGGATGCTTACTCCTTACGGGCATCTGATGCCACCTTTAGCTTGCTAGGAGTCCGTCGATGCTCAATTTTGTTCTCTATTGTGAGTGCTGTTGAGATTATCGTCAGAATTTTCTTTAACTCATTTATGAAGCCTAGAAGATCAACACCACCTATCGCGTCTACTTTTTTAATCTTAAAAACAGTCCCGCTGGAACAAGGAGATTCTCTAGATAATACTATTTTTCAAAAAAAATTGTAATCTTTTTCATTTCTACTTACATGTACCTTAGTACTTACAAAAATGATATACAATACAAACCAGCGTAAGTTGCAAATGCTTACAATTTACAAGGGGCGTTTTCTCGTCTTGAATCTAAGAAAAAGGTTAAAATGAACGTACTTACATTTTATCTATTGGATTCCCAAAATGCACAAAATCCTTACAAGCAACGCTTCATCGCCGGTTCGTCCAGGTGCTCCACAAAACCTCTTTCCATTTTGCTTACGAAAATATTAACTCGCATCAAGCAAGGTCTTCGAACATACTGCGAGACAACTTAATCCAGTAATGGAATCAATCAGATGTGGATCCTAAAACAATTCTAAGGAACTTTTGGAAAATGTAAAAGCCACCAATTTCAATCATATTACCAGCATAAAGTCTTTCGACTTCTCCACGCTCTACACTACCATCCCACAATAAAAACTCAAAACAGACTTGCCAATATTATTCGCAACACCTTTCTTTCAAAAAATGGTAGTAGGAGATACAAATACCTCGTCATAGGGCGGGAGGATACTTATTACAAAAACAGACTTGCCAATATTATTCGCAACACCTATCTTTCAAAAAATGGTAATAGGAGATACAAATATCTCGTCTAAGGGCGGGAGGATACTTATTTCGTGAAGGAACACTCTGATTCAAGCAAAAAGTATACCGAAGACGATATTATCCGGATGTTTGAGTTTTTGATTGACAACATTTTTGTTGTGTTTGGAGGAACCGTATTCCAGCAGATAGTCGGAATCCCCATGGGTACCAACTGCGCCCCACTGCTTGCAGACTTATTTTTATATTCATACGAAGCAGACTTCATCCAGACCTTGCTCTCAACTGGGCGAATGCACTTCGCATCTCAGTTCAATTTTACCTTCAGATACATAGATGACGTGTTGTCCATCAATAATCCGAACTTTAAGGACCATCTACATGAAATCTATCCTCATGAACTAGAGATCAAGGAAACAAAAGAGAGCGACAAATCCGCTTCGTACTTGGATATACTTCTATCTTTCGACGCAAACGGCCATTTGAACACCTCACTGTATGACAAGCGTGACGCTTTCAGCTTCCAAATAAATAAATTAAAGAAGATCCTGACGATAATCTCAACAGAACTCACAATAGATAGTACGGTGACCAAAGAGCTAAATTTTACAGTTTAGTCGACAGATTAGTACATGGGTAAATTATATGTCAAATGAAACTAGAAGAAATGTACTTTCAAAATATCAATGTCGTCAACAGGTTTGAATGTACAAACATTCCATTTTCCGGGGTCAAAGGTCAAAGGGGTCATTCAACATAGATTACGTATTTCTGGTCTTTTTCACAAAGGAAAGAAATATTGATGAAAACAAAATTGAATTTTCTGTACAAATTGCATCAACAGAATAATATTCCAATCTTATCCTTAACATAAGTGAATCGCGATGACGTAAAATCTGTATTGATGACGTCATTGGTAGCTATTTTTAGAACAAATTCAAAATGTGAATATTATAATTCCTTAAAAATGAAATATTCATCTCCGTGTACAAACATGGAGGACGACTATTTGTCAATTTTCTCTTCCATCATAGAAAACAAATGTTTGCTAATCATCCCCCGCAGCATAAGTGCAGTTGGGCATAATGCGACCGTTGGTGAGGGTGCGTACGAGAGTGCGTAAGGGCGACTGTGTTGGAGAGGGAGTGTGTGTTTGTGCACGTCACACTCTTTTATACAGCCTAGGAGGCACAATTTTGATTGGATCTTGACCAAACTTCTTAAACTTATTGCTCATGACAAGAGAAAAAACCCTATTGATTTTCAAGGTCATGGGTCAAAGGTCAAGGTTACCGATTGAAAATGTTATTAATCCTTTTATACAGCCCAGGAGGCACAGTTTTTACTGGGTATTGACCAAACTTTATACACTTATTGCTTATGACAAGAGAAAGAACCCGATAGATTTTCAAGGTCATTGGTAAAAGGTCAAGGTCACAAGTTGGAAATGTTAAAAATCATTTTTCTTAGCCTATGCACAGATTTGATTGGATCTTTACTAAACTCCATACACTTATTTCTTATGACAAGTGAAATAACTCTATTGTTTTGAAATATAAGGTCAAGGTGACAGACTGGAAATGTTTAAAATAATTTCATACAGCCTAGAGGGTGCAGTTTGAAGTTGATCTTCACCAAACTCAATACACTTGTTGCTTATGATAGGAGAAAGAACTCTTGACTATTGGTTTTCACGGTAATGCATCAAAGGTCAAGCTCACAGATTAGAATTTTTAAAATTTTTTAATACAGCCCCGATGATACATTGGAGTTTACCAAACTCTTTACAATTATTCTTTATAACAACAAGAAGAACCCTTTTGATTTTCTAGTTTCAAAGATCAAGGTCACTGAAGGGAAATGCTTAAAATCTTTATATACAAACTAAGAGGGCACAATTTTGTCTAGATCTTTCAAATGCCCATACACTTGTTGCTAATAACAATAGGAAGAAACCTATAATATTATAGGTCAAGGTCGCAGGATTGAATTCGTCAAAATCATTGAAGATCCTCTGTGTCATTCACCAACAGATCATGGTTAAGCTCTTTAAAGTATAAATTTAATACAAATGACACAAAGACCATTTTTTCGATTATCAAGGTTTAAGATCAAGATCACAGATATAGAGGAGGCAACTTAAAAATTGGACTTCCTCAATGTTGCATATTTGCATATGTTGTGAAGAATTTCAAGTTCTTTTTTAAGATTACGTACGAAGTGGCATATATCCTTGTCACGCCTTCACTTTTTTGGCCAACGCACGAGTATAACGACCTTCAACACGCTGGTAAACGTCGGGGTTTGGTCTGAAAATCATTTATGAAGCAACGTTCTTGAGCAACGTGCGCGTAGCGACCTTGTAGCGCTTGGGAGCGTTCGCCAAACGACCTCAGCGTCTTCCAAACGCATAAAACTAGTTGACAATTTACCTGTTAACGTTCTATAACGCGTGCCCAAAGATCTCGCAACGTTCGCCTAACGACTTGTCAACAACCTGGCAGCGACCTTCTCGCGATCTACAACGTTTACAGCAAAACTTAATTTTCAGAAAATATTTCGTTGTCAAGACCTGAAGCACACGCCAAGGACGTTTAACTGTCGTTGGACACACTTTGAGGACGTTAGACTATCGCTAGAATGGTGTGGCTGTGTACGCGTTAGACTTGCGCTCCTCTCTCGTTACACATTCGTTGCAATTATCGGCGCCCTCTTAACGTTTTTAGCAACGACTGCACAGCGCACGGAAACGCATGCCCAGCGACCTTCTAATGACTCCATGATTTACAATTGGACGCTGGACAGTCACAAAATTTTCCGACGACCACATCGCACACAAACGTCCTCCAGCGACCACACAACAACAAGCCAGCGACCAAACAACGACCTCAACGTTTTGCGACGTGTTGGCAAATTTACTTTGTCGTTACTCGTGCGTTAACCAAAAAAGTGAAAGTGTGACAGGGCAATAAAGGCCATTACTGTAGCGTTTTTTTGTTCTTTCAAGCAGTTTCTCTTGTGTGTACTGTACCCTGTGACTAACTTGTCGTGTAGTCTGTTTGGTACCCTTGTGTATTGTAATTGTTGTATAAACAACCTACTTCTACCATTAGAAGTATACCGAGCGGTCATTTCTTCAACAGAGCAGGTCGTCTGCTCATTCTCCGTCACAACATCCAATGCTGTGACAATCACAGTAACGTAGATCACTAAACTAAGTAAATCCAAATAATCCATATTGAAATAAGAGTCGCAATAAAAGTTCACTAATTTATTAAGTATAAGTCTAATAATAATCATCCATGATCATGTTATAAAATCCATATCTACACACTACGTATACAATCTACACGATTCGACTACATACTGTAACTGACTGCTACCGACTGCGACTAATGTGATAATGCGACACACTGGCCAGGTGCGCGCTCCTTATATACTCTAGTGGGCAGCTCGAAGTGAGCTGCCCCTGCAACATGTTAAATGAGCTGCCCCTCCAACCTTACATAACTAAGCGTTGTATAATCAATTAAAACAGCATTACGGGGTAAATATATAAATATAAACAAGACATAATCATTATTTCGTTACATTACCTACTATTGTGTGACTGTGTATATTGATGCCGTGCGAGGGTGCTACGCTTTTCGTTGGTTAGTTTTTATTCTAAATTTGTCGCAGAAAGATATCCATCGTTATGATTAAATCAGCTAGGGTGTACGTACATATACAGCGTTATCCATAAAATTATGTCGATGGGTAGAAAACCCTCTCTCCCCGATAAACCATCACCGATCTCATGAAAAAAAAAAGCTTTTTAATGGAAAAATTACAGGAAATGGTAAACAGTTTATCATGTATCTCTTCTAGACATAAGCAGTAATAACATAGATTTATACAATTTTCAATATACTTTCAAGTGAAATAAGTTTATGTTCAAAATGTTAAGATAAAATGTGTGTACTGTCAGGCAAAATGTTTATTTTTTTTTTTGCTTAAAAAATCATATAAAGTTGTGAAAGAGCCGGAATGTTCATTCATTAGCTATTTACATACTCGTCCCTATTCTGTAACAAGTGATTATATCGGATAATAAACAGAGAAAGGATTCATTCTTTTAGAAGCAATTCGAGTGAGTCATCCTTCTTATCATTTGTAATGATTGGGTTTTTTCGATATTATATATTTATTATGCTTTGTTATAATCACAGGGATTTATCACGCTTCCCGGTTGATAAATGTACTATATATACATGTAGGTTATAAACCGTAGTACAGAAAGCAACTGAGAAGCGCGACAAATCCCTTTGATTCTAAAGTTTATCACAAAAACTGATATATATCCAGTGACCAATTTTTGCCTGTAAATCATTGGGTACACTATATTTCCTATTTTTTAATTGAAAAAGAAGTGCGTTTTTATTGGTACATACCTTCATTTTAGGGTAACGCGTAATATATTTTATTCATTATGAAGAAGGTTTAATATTTTTATTATTAACCAGCTGGTATCTATTATCAGTAAATGTTCAAATCTTGTATCCACCCCCCCCCCCCCAAAAAAAAGTACGCATATTTCATAAAATATTTGTGGATTGTAAATCAAAATAAAAATATATTTTTTATGCCCCCGGAATCAAAGATTCGGGGGCATATAGTTTTTGGCCTCTCCGTCTGTTTGTCTGTTTGTCTGTTTATCTGTTTGTCTGTCTGTTTGTCCGAAAAACTTTAACATTGGACATAACTTTTGAATGGGAAGTGATAGGGCTTTCATATTTCACATGTGTATTCCTTGTGACAAGACCTTTCCATTGATACCAAAATTTTTGACCTCGTGACCTTGACCTTGACCTTTGACCTACTTTTCAAAAACTTTAACATTGGGCATAACTTTTGAATGGGAAGTGATAGGGCTTTCATATTTCACATGTGTATTCCTTGTGACAAGACCTTTCCATTGATACCAACATTTTTGACCTCGTTACCTTGACCTTGACCTTTTAACCCAGTGACCTCACATACATGTACTTAACAGAAAATAGTGTTCATACTAACAAAGATGCCACCGGGGGCATTCGTGTTTCACAAACGCAGGCTTTATTTGTATTTATTTTAAGTCAAAATAAATATTTTTGGTTTAAATTCACAAATATTTTATGCTGACACATACATAGAGAAATAAATCGGTCCTTCATTTAAAATTCAAAATAAGCAGCCCCCCCCCGTACCCGGAAATTATACTAAAAATAGGGCAACGGTTACGCTGCAACATACGCCTGTCATGTGATTAATGATGTCAAATGAACTTGACCTTCTTTGACCCGTACCCTAACAATCAAGTAAGTCCTTTGTCTGGGTCTACTCAGTCTTCATGGTAAGCCTGAAGTTCCTAAGCTTTGATATCACCATGCATTACCGATTTCTCTATTATACAACGAAAGATATTTAACATACAAATTGGAAATTCCTATTTCAGACGGTTTGGTCACCATGTCTTGTTACAGCATGTGTGCATGCAACCACCTCCTCTTCCGCATAATTTCTCAAATGTGCAAAAGCAGGAGATAAACCGCCGTTACATACATAAAAGATCATTTATATTTTATTTATCATGAAGAAGATTTAAAATAGTTTGACCCAAAATAGATTTAAATGATTTTTTTGAAAAATTTAACCAAGAATATATTTTTAGCCACAAAATGACCTTGACCCTGACCTTCAAAATCAATATGGTTTTCTGTCTTTTTAAAGTCAGTGTTCATGGTAAAATGGACCTAGCTCAAATGACATTGTATAAATCGTGTTTGCAATTCCCATAGTATTAATAAATAAATGTGAGTATGAACACCCCCCTTCCCATAAATGTACGCATACACGTAATTTCTCTGTTGATGGAACAAAATATATAGAAAGTCCGTTACATATTTGAAAGATCATTAATTTTCAATTAAGTATGAATAATTCCAAATCATACTGAACCAAAAAGAGAACAACAACAATTATTTCAATGATTTTAATCTATTTCTCATAAAAATCTATTTTTAGCCTCAAAATGACCTTGACCTTTCACGCACGACCTTGAAAATAAAATTCTCTTACGTTCGTTAAGTTAAGTCTACGTGGTAAATATGATGTTACTAGCTTAAACGGTTTTGTCTCTATGTTTTCTAAAAGGTGCAGGACGCACCGGTGCTGCAATACCGATATCCGTAACCCCCTCCCCCCCCCCTTCCATAGGATAAAAGACAGGCATACAAGAACAGCCATTAAAATCCTAATCTTACCCCCAGTTTAGAGAATAAAAATAAAATTTTTGCTTGAATTTTGTAACACGATAGAAAAACTATGTTATAACTACTAAAGATTGTAATTTCACTGCAATGATATGATTCTGTGAATTATATAGAAAATATCCAGAAATCAACGATTTTTGAATGAAAAATACAGTTTTCCCCAAAAAACTGAAAATACAAATAATGTGTTTAAAACGTAAGTTATTATGCGAAAGAGCATAAAAGATCAGAATGGAATACATCCTTCAATTATCAAATTCATAAGTGATAAAGATGTTATGATTGATGTATAGAAATAATATTAATAGAAATTAGTATGCAGATTTTTGTAGAAAAACAGCAGTTTTGAAGTTTTTGCAATAAAATAATTAAATATATTTGATATCAATTGGAAGAGGAAAATGTTCAGATTTAATTTTTTGAAGAACGATCAGAATTCATTTCGTGGATCTCAGAGACGGGAAAAAATAAAATAGAATTTTCACAAAGTAATGCAATTTTTTTAGCAAAATAAACTTTTTTAACCCCAAAACGCAAATTTTATGAGAAATTTGAATTAAAAACTTATCATATTCGAAAAAGTATTAAATATGTTAGTAATTTTCACCTTTCAATCTTTGATGTTACTTTCCACAGAAAAAATATTCATCGATTCCTTTTTTCAGTGATTTTTCGGTATTTTTTTTTTAAACGTTGATGACGTCATTTCAAGGTCATTTTTGAAAACGTTCTACAATGAAAATCATTTGACGACATCTTGATTCATGAACCACAGATAAAGAGCTTTCATTTGATAACAATATTTGCCGTGTACTATGCGTGTCGACTAAACTCCTAAAATAAGCCACTTTTGGCGACTTGGTCACCCTACTAAGAGCACCAAATTGAGCATCGACGGACCCCTAGCAACCTAGCTTCCACATAACTAACTTTCCTTCCATGAGTAGCAACATTCCGTCTTCTCCTGCTTATGGCGTTTTTGTTTCTCAGCTGATACGGTACGCCAGGGCATGTTCCAAATATGAAGATTTCATCGTTAGAGCCAGACGGCTTGCAAGTAAGCTACTTAACTGTTCTGGGTTATATCACACAACGGCTGAAATCATCATTGAGGAAGTTCTTCGGTCGCTACGGGGATATAATAAAAGCATATCAGATCCCTTTCCAAAATGATCAGTGTCATTTTACATTGTGATTGAATGGCTGTAGTCATCACCAAACAAGACATACTTACCTGATCTGTAAATCAAAATGCACACCGAGACAATCGCCGAATTTGATAGGTTTCCATGAAGCTGTTGTGACGGGTGTTGCATGCAATCAGGAGACGGTGACTCTCCCTGGCCACCTGGTCTCACTTCGGAGTGTTGTTCATTCCGGGGTTCGCAGCCGTTCTGATGGGAATTCTCACGATTTGGTCTTGCCTTCTCGACATTGAGACTGAATACTACTAGGTACTTCTTTGATGTTTATTACATTAGTTGTCCATGTAATCAGAGAAGGGGTTTTATGTCGTGCTTGTCCACTCCCTGTTTTTTGCATCAGGTTGTTCCGGTGTTTTGGGTACTGCAACCGAGACATGGCGATGATGTTGCCTCTTAGTTTTATGTTGCATTCGACTTCAAATAGAATGAATAAAAATATGAGGAGTACACTTTCTTCTTCAGAAAAAGGTATATTCCTTGGACCTGAAGACAAAGATATGTAATGTAGCGGCCACTGACCGTCCATTCCGGCCACGTGGTGTACATCCAGATGCTAAGATTGCTGGGGAGTTCGTAGTTGGACCAGCTAGCATCCCAAATGAACACATCACCATAGAGATGTTTACTGCTAATTATACTGATGGATGTGAGTCATATATTTTTGAATATTTATTATGTCATCATATCAAAATGGAGTCATTATAAACAGACGCAATCGACTGTTACCATGTATTGCAGTGCAGAACTTACTTACGTGAAGGTCGCTGTTAGTATCACCATGATTTTGTTTGTAGCAAGTCATGATCCCAGAAAAGACGCTCAGATGCAAGAAACAGACAACCTTTGCAATGTCCTCTACATATCTTACCTTTCTATGTTCAGTTATCAACAAGTTTCACAAATATTCTCACAAATTATTGTATGATATTGATTGTAAATTACGCTGGATTCGTGTCTCACCCCAGTTATACTCTTCCGTTCAAACCTGATACATGTCACAGAGAATCCCAGTATGTGAGAACAATTGTTATTTACATTATAATGTTTTGAACGATATTGTTGTAGATTACGCTGGGTTCGTGTCTTACCCTGGATGCGCTCCTGTTCAGACCTGGCACTATTCGAAGCAATACGGCTTTGAGGAATCACAGTACGTAAGAAGAAATTTTCTTTAAATAAGCTTATATTAGAAAAAAAATAAATAAATAAGAGCGAATCCATAATCGGTAACCACCATTTTTACTCCAATAAATACCTTTTTTTTTTTTTAGCTCAAACGAACTTTTGTTTTATTTCAGCTACTACGACCTTACTGTTGGAATTAAGGACCCAGAAGTGTTCACCATACCCTCGGAATGTACTTCATAATTAATAAATTATTAAGGGCTAAATTCTAACCATAACCTAACATTTATGGAAAAGAACCATGAACAGAGATATCCCTTTCCTATAGTGTATTCAATTGCAATAGAGCAAGCTCAAACTACAACGAATTCAATCTGAGGGCAAGGCGATTAACAGAGAAACTACTCAACAAAGGGTATATTTTTGTGTATTCAGATCCAATAGAGCAAGCTCAAACTACAACGAATTCAATCTGAGGGCAAGGCGATTAACAGAGAAACTACTCAACAAAGGGTATATTTTTGAACAACTGCCTTTATCACTGTAAAAAATATTTGAACGATGCAATGGAAATACGAAACATTATAATCAATGTTGAAAGATATTTGTGATTAGAACAGTCCAAAAACAACGAATTTTACACATTCACCGGCTATGAATTTTTCTACACGGCTTAATTGACGGGTTTTTCTAGCAAACAGGAGATGCTTACTCTCCCCGGGCACCTGATCTCATCTCCTTTGCAAAATATTTTAGATGTGTCATTTGATCCGTTTATGCCCATTGATTATGATGTTTGGAGTCTACTCTAGGGATTTGTGTTTGACTTTCATTCACTAATTTAGGGAGATACCCCTTAGTTTAGGAATTATTTATCAAATGTCATAACAGAAAATTTGAAATATAGTTCATCATCGTCGACTAAAAACCCACCAGGAGTGATACGAGCTTACTCGTTAAAAATTAATGTTGAAAGATATTATACAATGATTGACTGGGAATGAGGGCAATATATGATTTGTTGGACCTGAAGATAAAATACTGCCCGAGGCCGAAGGCTATATTTTGTCTGAAGGTCCAACATATCATATTTTGCACAAATTCAAGTCAATAACTGTTTTGTTATACCTTACTTAAATACTGCAGCAACGAACCGCTTGGCCCGGCATGTTTACGTTCATTTTCGTTTATCAGAGAAAGAGCGCGGAAAAATATGTAGAGTTTATAACGTCATCAATGACGTGACGTCAAAAACGATGTGACGTTTATTGGTGTTTTAAGAGTCATTCTCTGTAAGCATCAAAGAATTCTCGGAAAACTCGGAAATCGCATGTCTCAGATTTTGATGATTTTGACTATGTAAGCTAAGTTTGACCCCCTGACAATGAAAATGACATTGGTTTTTGTATATGGCCATCCGTTGCCATGGTAACCATACCACCCCATTTTGGCCAGAAAATGGGCTTTTGCAAGCTCGAAATTAGCAACTTTCATGTCCGTTTTTCACAATGATAGTCTATAGGTGGGTTATATTTTGACATATGATGAAAAACTACTTACATATATGTTTGATATGAGACATTACTTTTTGGTTGAAATATGGGGGAAAATTATTTTTTTTTATTGCAAACTGTCCATATTTTGACATTTTCCAAAAAGACAAAAATATACCATTTTTGGCGATTCATAGAAAAATAACGCAGCATAAGTTAAATAGTGGAACAGGCCGTTATGAATCATTGATCCATTTTGAGAAAAATATAAAAAATCCAGAGATGTTATTTTTGTTTAAAGAAAATAAGTTCAATTTAAAATGGTTACCATGGCAACATCTGCATTTTACAAAATATATGTTTTTCATCAAGTACCTTAATTTATGGACAAGATAAACGATCAAATATGGTATATTAAGCAAGTTCACACTTTTTGTAACATTTTAATATCCACTATATTGGTATCTTATCATTGGTTGCTATGGTAACCATGGCCGAAAAGGTACAATTCTTACTTTTTATTCAAATTTTCCGTCGTTTTTAGGAGTTTTTGTACATTTGAATTAAATTAAATAGATAATTTCTATGTTTTCCTTTGAATGATATTCCATTTTCCCAAAATCATTGAAATTCTGGAGAAATATATAGAAAAAACACAAGAACTTCTCCATAGCAACGCACACAATCGTTGCAGATACAGAGCTTAAACAAAGCCATGTTATATGATTTTTACAATAAGTATCTCGAATCATGGGAGAGATAAACAACAAATTGTGGTATATTAAGCAAAATCACACTTTTTGTGACTTCTAAATATCAAGTATATATGTATTTTATCATTTGTTGCTATGGTAACCATGCCCTGAAATGTATCATTTTCACTTTTTATTCAAATTTTCGGTCTTTTTTCAGAATTTTTGTACAGTTTGAGTAAATTAAAGTGGTAATTCCTATGTTTTCCTTTGAATAATATTCCATTTCCGAAAATCATCGAAATTCTGGAGAAATATGTAGAAAAAACGCAAGAATGCCTCCTTAGCAACGCACAAAATCGTTACAGATACAGAGCTGTAACGAGGCCATGATATATGTTTTACATTAAGTATCTCAGGTCATGGGAGAGATAAACAACCAATTGTGGAATATTAAGCCAGTTCACACTTTTTGTGACATTTAGATATAAAATATATTGATATTTTATCATTGGTTGCTATGGTAACCATGCTATCAAAGGTACCATTCTCACTTTTTATTCAAATTTTCCGTCATTTTTTTTTTTTTAGAGTTTTTGAAAAGCTGAAGTAAATCTAAGTGATAATGTCTATGTATTCCTGTGAATAATATTCCATTTTCCCAAAATCATTGAAATTCTAGAAAAATATATAGAAAAACGCAAGAATGTCTCCATAGCAACGCATGCAATTATTATAGATTCACAGCTGTATTAAGGCCATGATATATGTTTTACATTAAGTATCTCAAGTCATGGGAAAGATAAACAACCAATTGTGGTATATAAAGCATGAAAAAAAGATACATACTTTACTTTTTCGATGCTTATGTACATTTGAATTAAAAAGACAGTTCCGATATTTTCCTATACTTGATATTTATATTTCTGAATTTTTTTTTTTTGAGAAATGTTAAGTAAATGTAATAAATCTCCATAGCAATGCAATCAATTAGAAATGATACACAACTAAAACAATGCCATGCTTTATGTTCTACATTCAGTTGCTCAAATTATGAAAGAGATAAACAGTCAATTCTGATGTAGAAAGCAAGTTTACAGTTTTGGTGACATTTTAATATCAATAAAATCTTGATATTTTGTCATCGGTTGCCACGGCAACCATGCAAAAAAGGTGCAATTTTCACTTATTGAGCAAATTTTCCGTTCTTTTTTTTTAGCTCACCTGAGCCAAAGGCTCAAAGTGAGCTATTGTCATACCGGATTGTCCGGCGTCCGTCGTCCGTCCGTCCGTTAACTTTTCACATTTTCATCTTCTTCTCTGAAACCGCTTGGAGGATTTTGATGAAACTTGGTATGCATAAAGTACTAAAGGTCCTCTACCAAGTTTGTTCATTTCGGCTCGATCCCTTCAGGGGTGGATCCAGGGCGGGGTCAAATAGGCCCCGGTGGGTACCCTCTTCAAAAATCTTCTTCTCCAGTTCCACTGAATGGATTGAAAAACTAATTGTATCTATGTGATCTAGAAGGATGTATGATTCAAGTTTGTTCATTTCGTTAAAATCCGATAACTAATTTTTGACGCGTTTTTACGTCTTTTTCGACATTGTATTTTTAATGCAAAAATTGATATTTCTCTTAATATTTTCTTTCTTACTGAAAAATTCTGCTCCAGTTTAGTTTAGTTTAGCCATTTTTAAGCAGAGGAATGCTTTAGTGAAAGAATTTTGCTGAAAAGTTTATATTTGAATTTTCAATGATTTTTTTAACACTTTAAAAAAGGAAGGGGGGATGGTCATTTTCATCATTTTTGGCATTTTATGGTTCTTCCCATGAATGATTGTTTTAACATTTATCAGAATTATTATAAGGAATGTAACAGTGATGAATTTTTTTCAATATCTTGACTATTAGATTTTTAATGATTTTTTATTACTTTAAATAGGTATGTTTTCAGTGTGTCAATGAGTCCCAAGGTAGCGAGTTCAAATCCCAACTGGGGCATAAAATTTTTTTTTCTTTATTTTTCATTTTTCTTCCACTTTTTAAGCTTTGAATGCAATTTTTAACTTTTCTGAATAATTTTAATGCCAATTTGGCCATTTATTTGACTTCGGCATTTTTTTTTTTTTTTTGAAGTTTGGCATTATCTCCATATTAATTCCCCTCGGGTTCATATCGATATATTAAAAGCTATATTCTAGGTAAAATTAAATTAATAAATGTTTGTGTGATAGCATTTTTGATTTACAACATGTACAATTTGAATTTATAATAATTCTTTTATTTCTAAGATTATAAAAAGAGGGGGGGGGGGGGGTTCAAAATTTCTATAACAACATCTGTTGTCAATTTTTTTTCAATTAGAAGATAGGAACCGGACAAAATATTGTCTTTTTAGCTTGAGCCAAAGGCTCAAAGGGAGCTATTGTCATACCGGATTGTCCGGCGTCCGTCGTCCGTCCGTCCGTTAACTTTTCACATTTTCATCTTCTCCTCTGAAACCGCTCGGAGAATTTTTATTAAACTTGGTATGCATGAAGTACTAATTGTCCCCTACCAAGTTTGTTCATTTCAATTGGATCCCTACCGGGGTGGATCCAGGGCGAGGTCAAATTGGTCCCAGAGGGTACCCCTCTTTAAAAATCTTCTTCTCCAGAACCGCTGCATGTATTGAAAAACTAATGGTATCTGAGTGATCTAGAAGGATGTATGATTCAAGTTTGTTCATTTTGTTTAAATCCAATCACTAATTTTGACGTCTTTATGGCCTTAATTACTTTTATGCAAAAACTGATATTTTTCTTATTCTCTTCTCTCATGCTGCCTTAATTTATGTGCATGCATTTTTTATGTCATATTACTAACTGTTGTTTTGTTCAGTCTTGTGTGCTTTGTTTAATTATATGTTATTTTATGTCTTGTGCTAACCTGTTTTCATAAATGACAACTTTTAATACATATTGTCGTCTCTCAACATACCCATTACCCAGTGTTCTCAGGTGAGCGATGTGGCCCCTGGGCCTCTTGTTTTTTATTGTTTTTGTATATTTGATCTAAATTAAGGAGACAATTCCTATGTTTTCCTATAATTAATTTTCCTTAAAAGTAATTGAACTTAAACAAAGCACACAATTTTTACTAATACAAAGCCAGAATTTCGTATAAAGCTTTTGAAATTTCGGGATTTTTAATATCTCACCAATGAATACTCTTTTGCATAAAATAAGTACATTTTATGAAAATAATGAGAGTTGAATACCTACAGGCATGCTCTTCTCATTATTCTTCATCAGTATGTCGAATTTCAAAAGTCTAAGTTGAAAAGCTACATGTATACCTTGGAAGCTGGAGTCATCGGTTCATATCAAAATAATGATCTTACTAGATGTGCTAAAGATTGGCCTAGCTTCTTTGACTTCATTCTGTTATAGTTTGGAATTTCTGGGTGTGGTTCTATCATAGTTCTAAACCAGGATATGAAGCATAAAAAAGCTTCCTTAAATACGTACGTCTTCAGTTATTGCGTTGATATTTAATAAAGATTTACCTAAGTTTGACCTTGACTTGACCTTGAAGGTTTAAAATTAATAGGCATGTTCAACTAAGGATTCTTTATACATGTATGTATATTATATTTATTTATTGAAATTGCCAAGTTTGACCTTGACCTCTGACCTTGAAGGGTCAAAATTTATACGCATATTTCACAAATGATCTTTAATTTGTGTATGAAATGTGAAAGCTGTACCTTGAAAACTTTTCGGGTCAGAACTTTCCGGGTCAGAACCAAATTAATGATATTTTATTGAATTTTGCCAAAGATTGACCTGGACATTAGACCATGAAGTTTAAAAATTTATAGGCATGTTTCTCTCATGATCCTTTATCTGAAAGATGTACACTATTTACTTGAGTTATCGCGTCGGACAGACGGAATATGTGATTCCTATAGGGCTCCCACATTATCAAACAGGGCCTTAAATAGTTGGAAATTGCAGAAAATCAGCAAATCAGATCTTATAAAGCACGGTTGCTATGGAAACCATTTCAAAAATATAGACAGCTTGACTTCCCAAATTGATTTAATTGATTAAGAATCATCATTAAAAATGAAGTTTATACAAAGATACAATTCTGTACATCTTTAACAAATTAATTTTTGAAGTTTTTTGGTGATTTTTATTTTGAAAATACAGCTATTTCCCATATCATTTCATGATTTTCCCCCTGAATTTCTTTTGAAGGCTTTATATTTTATCTATCAAGTTTCAAAAATATCTTTTTGCTTCAAATTTTAGAGAAAAAGACCGAAAATAAAAGTTTTTCACCAAAACACTGAAAAAAAATATGTCAGTCTAAAAGCTCATAAGAGCTTATGTTGCACTTGTTACTTTGACATGCCGACTCAAAATAAAGCTCATCTTATCTTTAACAACTAGGAATTTGCACAATGGAAAATGGAATATCATTTATTGGAAAACACAGGAATGGTCTCTGTAATTTAATTAAAATATACAAAAACAATAAGAAAAAAAAGAAGAATGAAACATTTGCATAAAAGGGAAAATTGTACCTTTTTTGGGTGTGGTTGCCATGGCAACCGATGACTGAATATCAACGTCATTGATATTAAAATGTCACAAAACTGCTAATTTGCTTAATAAACAAAAGTTGATTTTTAATCTTTTTCATAATTTGAGAATTTGGATGTAAAATATATATCATGTATTTCTTTTGGATTTATATCAACTATAATTTTATGCGTTGCTAAGGAGATTTCTTGCATTTTTTATACATAATTCTCAAGAAATCCAATGATGTTAGTTAATGGACAATAAGGTATAGGAATACATAGGAACTGTCTCTTCAATTCTATTTAAATGTACCACTACAGTCCAAAACAATTGAAAATTGGCAGAAAAAGCTTAAATTGTACCTTTTTTGCATGGTTACCACGGCAACCAATTACATAATACCAACATTAATGTAATACATATATTACTGCTTTGTTTTGGTTGTGTATCATATATGATTGTGTGTGTTGCTATGGAGATTTCCTTGCATGTTTTCTATATATTTCTAAAACATTCAATAATTCTGGAAAAATGGAATCTCATTTATAGGAAAACATAGGAATTGTCTCTTTAATTTAATTCATTTAAACATCAAACAATGACTAGAAATTAGTATAAAAAGTGAAAATTGTACCTTTATGTGGATAGTTACCATGGCAACCGATGATGAAATATTGACATAATTGATATAAAAGTGTAACAGTAACTGCTAACTTGCTTAATATACCGAAAATGGTTGCTTATTTTTTTCATGATTTGAGATACTTATGTAAAACATATATCATGACTTTGCTTTAGCATTGTATCTGATAGACTAGTGTGCGTTGCTATGGAGACTTTCTTGCATTTTTTTCTAACATGTCTCTCGAATTTCAATGAATTTTGGAAAATGTAATAGAATTCATAGGAAAACGTAGAAATTGTCTCCTTAATCTAATTCAAATGTACAAAAACACCAAAAAACAACGGAAATTTTGAATAAAAAGTGAAGATTGTACCTTTTGGGCGTGGTTACCATGGCAACCGATGATGAAATGCCAACATATGTGATATTAAAATGTCAGAAAGATTATGAACTTGCTTAATATACCATAATTGGTTGTTTATCTTGTCTATGAATTGATATAATTAATATAAAACATATATCATGTAAAATGCAGATGTTGCCATGGTAACCATTTTTAAATTGAATTTATTTGCTTTAAACAAAAATAACATCTCTGGATTTTTTATATTTTTCTCAGAATGGATCAATGATTCATTAGGGCTAATTCCACTATTTAACTTATGCTGCGTTATTTTTCTATGAATCGCCAAAAATGGTGTATTTTTGTATTTTTGGAAAATGTCAAAATATGGACAGTTTGCAATAAAAAAATAATACTTTTCTCCCACATTTCGACCAAAAGTTGATGTCCCATATCAAAGATCAATGTAAGTAGTTTTACATCATAAGTCAAAATATAATCCACCTATGGACTATCATTGTGAAAAACAGACTTGAAAGTTGCTAATTTCGAGCTTGCAAAAGCCCATTTTCTGGCCAAAATGGGGTGGTATGGTTACCATGGCAACGGATGGCCATATACAAAAACCAATGTCATTTTCATTGTCAGGGGGTCAAACTTGGCTTACATAGTGAAAATCATCCAAATCTGAGACATGCGATTTCCGACCCACTTTGATGCTTACAGAGAATGACTCTTTTAACTATTGTCCTATGGTCAATATTGATGTAACTATAGACTGTTTCGTCAAATATTCGAATTTATAGGCATTTTTCCTATGGAGATTTTATAGAGATAGTGATTAAGGTATAACAATATACGTTTTTACGGTTCCAGACAGGTAATATGGTCTGATATACCTTGCCTGGATTTTTTCATTTACCGAGCCGAAGGCGGGGGGAATTTGAGTTCCAGGTAAGGTATATTATACCATATTACCTGTCTGCAACCGTAATAACATTTTTGTCATTCTGCAAATCGCTTATAAATTGTGATTTCAAAATGGCGTCGACAGTAAAATTTCTAACTTTTTTATTTGTTGATGGATTGTAAATTTTCTTCACCATTGAAAAGATCATAATATTCCTGTTGAAACTGTATTTGATCATTGCAACATCGCTGATGACGAACGTGGATATTTCGACATCTATAGTTCCCGCAAAAATCCCTTTTGAGTAGTTTTTGTGTTCCAGAGGGAATTTTGAGTGGGGAGAAGGTAACTCCTGTCAGCGGGGTACAATTTCACATGCATGTATAAAAATCACTTTCAATACAGACAGTGGCGTACCTTGTGCTTACATACAGTTTTCAACCCAATAGAATAGAAATATCGCGCAAAATACATGTAGATTGAATTTCATTATACATGTATGCAATCACTGAGATTTTTATGCTATTTTTGTATTTCAAATATTTGTTGACAATCAGCTGATCACATATTCTACGTGAATTTTTATATTACAACCATTGTGTTGTTTTGCGTATTTTCAGTCTAATTTAGAGTTTTATTCCGTTTGACGACGTAGGGGCAGTTGGTCGTATACTTGATATTTAATATAATATCAAGTGACGGACTGGCTAGGTTGAGAGATAGTTGGGAAATATAATAGAGATTTGTTAGGAATATGTTAGGAGTTTAATCAGAGTGATCAGCTGGAATGGGTTTTAGTGTGATACTGTACGTTTTGTTGATTATTGTTATAAGTTATATGAGTTTGTGATAATCGTATGAATCCTGTGTGTTGAATAAATAAAGAAACTGATTCTACATGGTCTTTTGTCACTTCTACGAGAAAGTGTCTGGCATCCCCATATACTGTAGTAGTCTAACAGTGGGCGAGCCAAGGTGTCAACGTATAGAATATTAAGTCGAGAGTCTGTCAGTACTGTGTGTACTCTGTGTGTCAATAGTTGTCAGAGTCTGTCAGTACTGTGTGTACTCTGTGTGTCAATAGTTGTCAGAGTCTATCAGTACTGTGTGTATTCTGTGTGTCAATAGTTGTCAGAGTCTATCAGTACTGTGTGTATTCTGTGTGTCAATAGTTGTCAGAGTCTGTCAGTACTGTGTGCATTCTGTGTGTCAATAGTTGTCAGAGTCTATCAGTACTGTGTGAATTCTGTGTGTCAATAGTTGTCAGAGTCTATCAGTACTGTGTGTATTCTGTGTGTCAATAGTTGTCAGAGTCTATCAGTACTGTGTGTATTCTGTGAGTCAATAGTTGTCAGAGTCTGTCAGTACTGTGTGCATTCTGTGTGTCAATAGTTGTCAGAGTCTATCGTTACTGTGTGTATTCTGTGTGTCAATAGTTGTCAGAGTCTATCAGTACTGTGTGTATTCTGTGTGTCAATAGTTGTCAGAGTCTATCAGTACTGTGTGTATTCTGTGAGTCAATAGTTGTCAGAGTCTATCAGTACTGTGTGTATTCTGTGTGTCAATAGTTGTCAGAGTCTATCAGTACTGTGTGCATTCTGTGTGTCAATAGTTGTCAGAGTGTATCGTTCGTCGTCACCTTCTCTTTACACTATATAAGCTGCGTTACATACTTATATAAAAATGTGAAAATATATTTTTTTCTCCTTTGTTTAATTTTCATTTGAAAAAAAATTATATGAAATAAAGATTTAGACCTGTTCAAAGTCAGTTCAATGCAGAATCGAACCAGCGACTTTCATCTTCTTGGTTAATCGATCACCGGCGTGACAAATGATCAACGTCTTAGACCACTTGACCAAAAATAAATATAAGATTGTGTGAATATGGAACCCGTGAAGATATTTTTAGAAAAGTGACAGGTTCTACTTAAACATTTTGTACCCTTTGGACGTCATTTAAGAGTCACAAATGACGTAATACATCGACGACTCATTTGATAAAAAGACAACGGCCACGACAAATTCAGTTTATTAATGAGTTCATTCTCTACACTTATTATAGGTCTTATACATGAAAAAGTCTTTATTTAGATCTATCTGTATATTGGTATCGGAATAATTTGTTTGAAAATTTGGTATACCCAGCCTCACGCCATATTAAATATATATCAAGATGTTGCATAATTTATAAGTTTTATCATTAGATAATACCTACTGAGTCAAATTCATCATAGATGGCACCACTCTTGAAAATGAAATAATGTGTCGTCACAACAACTCAAAATGGTTTAGATTTAAAATACAAATAAACAATCGAATCTCAGAACAGTAGCATTAATAACAATAGCTTTTCATGAAAAATGCATATCAATAATGAGGTAAAGAAGATCCTTACGATAATCCCAACAGCACTCACAATAGAGCACAAAACTGAGCATCGACGGACCCCTAGCAAGCTAGAGGTAGGACCAGGTGCCCGGGAGGAGTAAGCATCCCCTGTTGGCTAGCCTCACCCGCCGCCGAATCAGTTATCATATCTGAATCATCATGCTCATTATGTCTCTTACGACCATATCTCGATTATTACTTCCTGAAATCCTTCATACACATCAACATATTATGATATTTTATGAATGAAGTTTGATTAAAAAAGTACATAAAGCATTTCCTAGCCTTCATGTACATTAAATATTGTGATCTTTATTTATGTAGTTTTATCCATTTGTTTAAGAGGAATTACAATGACAAGCTAGACCAAGGGTCATAAGTCAGATGTGATCATATTTGTAGCAATTCCCTTTTTACACATTTTTTTTTTCACTTAAATCCCTTGATAAAGGATACTCCATAGATTTTAGAAGATGCAATGACAAGTTGTAAGTAGATAAGTCGCAAGGCCAATTATCGTAGCTATCTCTAAAAATGGGATAGCAAGCTATATATTACTTTAGTCCAAGAGCCGTAACTCTGTTTAGAGGTGTATTAATTCTGTCTTCTGAAAGAAGCTTTGTTTTGGCCCTTTATCAATTTGACATCATATATATTATTCTGCTATTTCGGAAACTTGTAATTTCATCCAAAATCACAATCGAAATTGAAGGAGGTTAACGTCTTAGCACCATCCCTCCAATGCCATTTTGAACATAAATTTTATTTGGATATGCCACTGAATCGACCCTACATGAAATTTGGAGCCGCGCACTTTCTGTAAAGTAAATACTCAAATCTAAATTAAAAAATAACACAAGAGGGCGCTACAGAAATGAATTTATGCGCCTCCGCAAAAGCACTTTGGCTGATGAGAATTTAATATTCGAAACACGTGTCTGGTGCATGAAAATTGGTTTGAAATTTTTTTAAGAAGGTATAGAGTTGGAACACTTCCGTATTATCAGATATCAAGATTCTGTAAAGCTCCATTGAAGTCCATCTTTTGTTTTAATAGAAGGAGTAAAGATAACGATACGTAACAGTGGTTAAACTTAATGAACCGGTTATAGTCCTCAGTTTTCATTATATCCAGGATCTATTCTAAATTCAGTCAAGCCATGTAAAAGTCACTATTTTTCACAACGCATTGCGTAGTTGTACATGTTGTATTGCATTGACAGAATATGCAATATCATAACATTAGTTCCATGCAGATAGAAACTGTTACCCGTGATTTGTACGGAAGCCAATGAGGGCCACTGATCTTGAAGAAGGAAGAGGATCTCCAACAAGACCCTGTTGCAACACTAAAATACCCGATGTAAAAACACAAAAGACGAGCAATGTATGAGACGAAAAAGAGACACACGACATGTCAACATCAAACACAAAAGACTAAACATAAACCGACGAGACCAATGGGCAACCGGTGCCGACTTTGGACGGCCATTTGCCACGCAAGTAGCAAATGGTGTGGTTATCCTGGATTACGTGCGCACAACTCTCTCACTTCTCCAATTACCCAGAGGTCTCGAAGAACGTACAAATGCGGTGCAAAACACCTCCTCACTGTAAGATGACATCATACAAACAAGACCGCAAAACGTAGAGGCCCCAGCAACACAGATGAACATGCAAATGGACACAAAAAGAGGGAGTGCGTAACACAGTCCGAGCCCCGCCGGCCGAAGCGAGCCCACGCACCCGAGGAGTCCGACCGACATTCAGAGAGGACAGGGCCCGCCATTGAGTCCCGTCGTCACAGTCAGCCAGAGTGCAAGCCTCAAGGATGCGCCGGCACAAGACCGCAGACAAGCCAAGCTTCAAGCCCAGCGTCCGTCCGGTGACACTAGGACCACATCCACGGCACAAAAGGCGCCCGATGACCCTGACGCATCTTCGATGGTCACGCTGCCCACCCTCGATCCCTCTAATTTTGTTTATTATATCACCATAAAAGACAGGCTGTGTAATACCCACAGTAATGTACTCTGCCGCATGCATAGATCCGAACTCCAAAAGAAGCCGACTGTAATCCCCGCAAAATCCCCAGAAAGTCTCAACTAGACTACGAAAGTGGAAATCTTGACCCAAAAGTCCCCCGGTAATTTGCAAATTTGTACCGTGAAAATCCAAAATATCAGTACACGCTCCAGCGCACCGGACGAGCCGTGATATGTAAATGCCGCATGACGGCAATCTTGGAACATCACCGCCAAGCCAGGGGAAATTTATCATGTTACAATTTTGATATTTAGGTCCAAAAATGGTGTTTCTATATTTGTAACGTTTGCCTTGTGGATAAATTTCATTCTTATATAATTCAAAAGCAGGATTGTCAACAGTTAGAATATCATCCAGATACCTAGAAGTACCATTGAAACATTTCAGATCATCAAATTTTCCCTGCCTTCGAAGATTTTGGATAAATTCTTTTTCATAAGTGTATAAAATAAATCTGCAACAAGAGGCGTACAGCTAGTATCCATAGGAATTCCTACAACCCGCCTGTATAGATCCTCAACAAATCCAACACAAATATCGTCCAAGAGGAAGGACAAGGCACCACCAGGTCACTACATGTCCATGATTTGCATGACCTGTTATCTGTCGAGGAAAAGAAACCCTTCGATTCAGATGTACAAATGTAGGTTTTCCGCTCTCGATCAAAACACCATTTAATGAGATTAGATATTCGATCACTAATTTTGTCATGAGGAAGCATGGTGCACACACCAAAGAAGTCGCACGAAGAAACCGCATCGGCCCGGAAACCTCCAGACCCCACCCCGTCAACCACATCCCCCTAATTCTTAATGAACCAAAATAAATTTACATCGCTCCTGTTTAGAACCGCCCCACAATACCTAGCCACATGTTCTTTTACAGCAGACAGTGCCGACGCCAGATTTCAAGACAAAACTACAGTGGAGCATTACTAGAATTAGCAATAAATCGAAATTTGTAAGGAGACCTGTGTAGCCTCGGCATGCAACACAGCGCTGGGAGATCCAATTCAGAAACAGAGAAATTGAATGAAGACAGCCCACTGTTATGCTTGCTCAAAATGTTAGATGCACCCTCATTGCCTTAGATAGATGTATAAGTAGACGAAAGTTCCGAAACCAAAGTTGATATGTAGTAACGTTTTCAAATGATAATGGTGTTGTTGACTTCTTTATCAGCTGGTGCAAAGACATATTTTTCATGCAAGTTACTTAGTTTGGATTTGAAATATCTTTCTGATTTGGAACGTGTGGATTTTGAAAAAGATGAGGGTTTTTATGGAAGTTATGTATTCGAAAGAAAGGATGGGGTCTCCAACAACTCTAGGTTGCAGCACCCACAGCAAAACCTCAAAACAGCCAATGCAAAAACACAGAGCAGACACGCAAAAGGGACAAAGAACACCAACTCACACCATAGAAACATTAAACATAAAAGACCACACATAAACCAACGAGACCAATGGGCAACTGGTGCCGACTTAGGACGGCCATCTGCCACGTTAATAGCAGACGGTATGGTTATCCTTGATTACATGCGCACAACCCTATCCGAATATCCGTTATATCTAAAATGAGGTTTTTCCAGTCATTCGGAGCATGCGGTTCGACTCCTTCTGACTTACATCATCTTTTCGTATAATTATCTAAGGCTTCCGTACGCACCATACGGCATTTGACAAAATCTATCTTGGATGGTATTCTATACTTAGGTCCTTTTTTAAGAAGACCACGGAGCTGTCTGTCTTGGATAATTGAAAAGTCACCTGTAACAATATGGCCAACTGGTTTGTAGAGATATTTAGAAGTTGCACAATCTTAAGAAGCAGGACACGATTCAAGTATGTCAGGATCCGATGTAACTTTATTATAGTTGAAAACAAAGTTTCGAATAGGTTTCTTGTACCGGGCACCTGATCCCACCTCTAGCTTACTAGGGGTCCGTCGATTATCAACATAGTGCTCTATTGTGAGTGCCTTTGAGATTATCGTCAGGATCTTCTTTAACTCATTTGTGTCACACTTATGCCCTTTGCCGTGTGGAGCTCGTAAAAAAGTTCCCCGCGAGGGGTTTGACAGTAAGTGTTTTGAATATATTTCCCTGACATGGTCGCCATAGCACTTTCTATATAGACATAACGTCAGACAGTGCATGCATTTTATATACTGTGTTCTTTATCGTGCATTAACATCGACGGCGGGTGCGGCTAGCCAACAGGGGATGCTTACTCGTCCCGGGCACCTGATCCCACCTCTAGCTTGCTAGGGGTCCGTCGATTATCAACATAGTGCTCTATTGTGAGTGCTGTTGAGATTATCGTCAGGATCTTCTTTAACTCATTTGTACTTATAACAAATAAGAGGTGGTTCTTAATTTTCAAAATATTGAGGAATGGTACTTTGAACGTGATGATCCCGAAAAATATTAGAGATGTTTAGAAGATCAAAACCTTTGTTAATAAACGGGATTTTTATGAATCGTCTTTTAGGGGCGGTGTTTTTAACAATAGGATAAAGTTTATACTGTGCTAATGAGACAATGATATTAAGTCTGAATCAGTCAGTGTTTCTTAAGAATGCAACCTCTGCTTCATCCAACATAGATTTCAAGTGCATAACTGGTATTGACGACAGAGCATGTAACAGCTCATGTCTGCCGCCATTGCGTGCTATAGTAAGTAAATCGTTGGCAGAGCGGTAGACTATGGATCGTTTTCTTTGTTGTCTGTTTCGTCTTTTCCCGTGCGATCTGTATTTTCTTTTAGTATTTGGGCGAATTGAAAAGATGTTGATACTGGTAGAAGCTGAGGAAATGTTTCCTTGTCCATAGATTCGATCGTTTAAACCAAGAGGGTACATTTTTGTACGCAGTCTAAAAGAAGGGAGGAGATCTCCAACAAGACCCCGTTGCAGCATCAACAGCAAAACACCCCGATGCAAAAATACAAAAGACGAGTACAGCACGAGACGGAAAATAGACACACGACATGTAAACATCAAACACAAAAGACTACACATAAACCGACGAGACCAATGGGCAACCGGTGCCGACTTTGGACGGCCATTTGCCACGCAAGTAGCAAATGGTGTGGTTATCCTGGATTACGTGTGCACAACCCTCTCACTTCTCCAATTACCTAGAGATCTCGAAGAACGTACAGTTGTGGTGTAAAACAACCTCCTCACTGTAAGATGACATCACACAAACAAGACCGCGAAACGCAGAGGCCCCAGAGACACAGATGAATATGTAAATGGATATAAAAAAGAGGGCATGCGTAATACAGTCCGTGCTCTGCCGGCTGTAGCGAGCTCATGTATGTAATCACCCGAGGAGTCCGACTGACATTCAGAGAGGACAGGTGGTCGGGGCCCTGTCTTCTCTAAAGAGGTTTGGACAGGGCCCGTCATGGAGTCCCGTCGTCACAGTCAGTCAGAGTGCAAGTCTCAAGGATGCGCTTGTACAAGACTGTAGATTGGTCAAGTACCAAGCCTAGTGTCCGTCTGGTGACATTAGGATCATATCCACGGTTTAAAAGGCGTTTGATGATTCTGACGCATTTTCGATGGTTATGCTGCCTACTTTTGATCCTTTTTATTTTGTTTATCATATCACCATAAAAGACAGGTTGTGTAATACCCATAGTAATGTACTCTGTTGCATGTATAGATCCGAATTTTAAAAGAAGTTGACTGTAATTTTTGTAAAATTTCCAGAAAGTCTTAACTAGTTTATGAAAGCGGAAACCTTGACCTAAAAGTTTTTTGGTAATTTGTAAATTTCTAATGTGAAAATAAAAAATATCAGTACATGCTCTAGCGTACCGGTTGAGCTGTGATATGTAATCCAGGATAACCACACCTTCTGATATTTCCGTGGCAGATGGCCGTCCTAAGTCGGCACCGGTTGCCCATTGGCCTCGTTGGTTTATTTGTAGTCCTTTGTGTTTTATGTTTCTGTGTTGTGCGTTGACGTTCCTTGTCCCTTATGCGTCTCTTTCCGTGCTTGTCTGCTTTGTGTTTTTGCATTGGGTGTTTTGGGGTTTTGCTGTGGGTGCTACAACCGGGTGTTGTTGGAGATCCCCTCCTTTGATGTAAATGCCGTATGACTGTAATCTTGGAACATCATCGTCAAGCCAGGGGAAATTTACTATGTTGTATCCAAAATCATCCCTTTTGTCAGATACACTTGTATGAATCTTTCCGTTTACAATTTTGACATTTAGGTCCAAAAACGGTGTCTCTGTATTTGAAAGGTTTGCCTTGTTAAGTGTTAATTCTTGTGGATAAATTTCATTCTTATATAATTCAAAAGCAGGATTGTCAATGGTTAGAATATCATCCAGATACCTAGAAGTATTATGCCAAGTTCGATCAATTTCGGTTGATCGTTTCTTCAACGCAATCTAAATTTCTGTTATCAAAATTTCTTGAAATTTCTAAAAAGTGGGTCCTGTAGCATCATATCCCACCCATCCTGCTTAGTCTTTCGGTACCCTTTTTCGACATAGTAACTTTCATACTTTTTGGCATATTACATTGTTTAGATTTAGGATTTAGGATCACTGATGAGGGTTAAGTACCCGAAACGTGCATGTCTGGTCCACGTTGCCAATTTATTTGTTCTTAAATGATGCTATTCAATTTGAAGACGTTTACATTGAAACATTTCAGATCATCACATTTTCTTTGCTTTTGAAGATTTTGGATAAATTCTTTTTCATAAGTGTATAAAAATAAATCTGCAACAAGAGGCGCACAGATAGGACCCATAGGAATTCCTACAACCTGCTTCTTGTATAGATCCTCACCAAATCCAACATAAATATTGTCCAAGAGGAAGGACAAGGCATTACACAGGTCACTACATGTCCATGATTTGTATGATTTGTAGTCTGTCGAGGAAAAGAAACCCTTCGATTCAGATGTACAAATGTAAGTTTTTGAAAAATGAAGTTTGGTGATCCAGGCAAGTTCAGCTTGTAGTCGGCGTTTTTTTATATTCGATCTTACTTTCATTTTTACGTTTTGGAAAAGTCTGAACTGGGGTTATAGTGATATCCGAAATAGAATGGTTATATTTAACAAAGTGATTATAAAGAAAGCTTCTTTGTTTTTGTTGACGTGAGGTTCTGATCTTTTAAGGATGGTTCCTAAAACGAGATTTTAAAGGTTGGCCTGTCTCACCTACATATTGTGCGCCACATCCCCTGGCATTTCAAGTCATAACGTAAATAAGATCTTGAATCGATCAATCGATGTCTTGGTCTACCTCGATGTTGAATTTCTGCCCATTTATACTAGATGTTATTGTGGAGTCGCATTTGATGAGGCGACACAAAGATCATCTTCTACTATGAATTTTCAACTCACTATCTTGAATTTTCAGTATACTTTATTTTTATTTTAACTTACTAACTTGAATTTTAAACTAACTAACTTGAATTTTTAACTTACTTACTTGAATTTTTATCTTGTAGATTCAACTTAGTATCTTGAATGTTCAAGATACTAATAATAAAAGTATGTAGAATTTTCAAGATACTATCTAGAACTTTCAAGTAGCTATCTTGAATGTTTAAGTTACTATCTTGAATTTTTAACTTATTATCTTGAACTTTTAACTTATTATCTTGAACTTTCAACTTATAAAATTCAACTTACTTTCTTAAAAATTCAACTTGCTTTCTTGAATGTTCAAGGTACTATGTAGTATTTTCAAGATACTATCTAGAATTTTTAAAATGCTATCTTGAATTTTCAACTTACTATCTTAAATTTTGAAGATACTTTTCTTGAATTTTGAAGATACTTTTCTTGAATTTTCAAGATACTTTTCTTGAATTTTCAAGATACTTTTCTTGAATTTTCAAAATACTTTTTTTGAATTTTAACTTTGTTTCTTGAATTTCAACATACTATCTTGAATTTTCAACTTAGTGTCCATCCTGAAAATTCGACATTGTAAGTTGAAAACTCGAGAAAAGCATCTTGAAAATTCAAGATAGTAAGATAAAAATTCAAGTTAGTAAGTTGAAAGTTGAATTTTCAAGATAGTAAGTTGAAATTTCATGATAGTAAGTTAAAAATTCAAGAAAAATATCTTGAATGAAAATTTAAGATTGTGAGTTGAAACTTCAAGAAAGTAAGTTGAAAATTCAAAAATGTAAGTTAGTTTAAACATATTCAATTTGAATTAAATGATCATACAACAACAAACGAAACATGAAAATTGAGAGTGGAAAAGATAGGAAGTTGAATTTTCGAGATAAATAAAAGAAAAAACGGGTCCCTAATTGGCTTCCTTAGAGAGGCGCCATCTATAATGAATTTCGTTTTTACACTGAGACTCCGTGGATATTATTTATTTACTGGTATATGGCATTGTCATTCCTGCTGCAATGATGTGATGTTATTGTTCGCTATGTTCATTATGTGCAAAACTTCGCAGAAGTTCACCCTTTTTCCGTATTACCCAGCTATGAACTTTATTTGTGTATTTTCTTTACAGAGAGAACGCGGTTTCAAATTTCCTTTGGGGTCGATTGATCACTGATGAGGGTTAAGTACCCGAAACGTGCATGTCTGGTCCACGTTGCCAATTTATTTGTTCTTAAATGATGCTATTCAATTTGAAGACGTTTACATTTATACCACTTGGTGAGTGTCACTGCTGGTGGACCAGGAGTCCCCGAGGGCACATGTAGCCAAGTTCGATCAATTTCGGTTGATCGTTTCTTCAACGCAATCTAAATTTCTGTTATCAAAATTTCTTGAAATTTCTAAAAAGTGGGTCCTGTAGCATCATATCCCACCCATCCTGCTACGTCTTTCGGTACCCTTTTTCGACATAGTAACTTTCATACTTTTTGGCATATTACATTGTTTAGATTTAGGATTAAGGATCACTGATGAGGGTTAAGTACCCGAAACGTGCATGTCTGGTCCACGTTGCCAATTTATTTGTTCTTAAATGATGCTATTCAATTTGAAGACGTTTACATTTATACCACTTGGTGAGTGTCACTGCTGGTGGACCAGGAGTCCCCGAGGGCACATGTAGCCAAATTCGATCAATTTCGGTTGATCGTTTCTTCAACGCAATCTAAATTTCTGTTATCAAAATTTCTTGAAATTTCTAAAAAGTGGGTCCTGTAGCATCATATCCCACCCATCCTGCTACGTCTTTCGGTACCCTTTTTCGACATAGTAACTTTCATACTTTTTGGCATATTACATTGTTTAGATTTAGGATTAAGGATCACTGATGAGGGTTAGGTACCCGAAACGTGCATGTCTGGATCACGTTGCCAATTTATTTGTTCTTTTAAAAAAAAATGGACTATTCAATTTGAAGACGTTTACATTAGTAGCATATGTAAATAAAATCTATGTTCAAAATAGCATTGGAGGGATGGTGCTAACGACTTTAACTGTTCCACACTGCAACAGGAAATAAGTGTTTACTAGTATTTAATAATATGGAAGTGTTCCAACTCTGTACCTTATTGAAGAAAATTCTAAACCAATTCATTGTGCATCAGACACGTGTTTTGAATATTAAATTCTCATCAATGATGCTTCCAGCCAAAGTGCATACAGACTTACACTCGACCGAATTCAATTTAGACATAAAAGGAAATACTATTTGCTATTTCCTATCCATGCTTTCTGTTTTCTTTTCTTTTCTTTTTGTATGTTTTGGTTTTCTTTTTACAGATTCTTCTTGCTTACAAGGACTCTATGTCTTCGCTTTAATTCTTTGTAACTTGAACATTGGAATCAATCTAATTTAAAACCATTCACATCAAAGCGATATTAAGAAAGCGCTATTTTAAGGATGCAATACTCTAATTTTGGTTCATATCCTTTGGTTATCGTGACCATTGTGCAAACATGACCTGGAAAAGACTTTTGACTTCTGTCTCATATTTGAAGTGCGAGCGTTTCTTATCAGGAGTTTCTTGACATTCCACGTCAAAGTCGGTGAAATTAGACCAACAGACCATATACAGATAAGGTTTTACTGTGAAGTCCCAGAGCGTCAGTCCACACAGACCAGGCATCATGTTTGCAGTCCTCATTCTTTGTCTTGTTGCAGCTGTTTATTCTCAGGATCCACTACCATGTAGTAAGTGTTCAAAGATGCAGCTTTAAGAACCATATAAAATCATGCGGCCCTCACTCTTTATTGAAAAATAATTTGAAATGTAGAATTTTCATTGTGGTTGGCACGGCAATCATCGGTCAGTTCGGCTAGTATTTGGCATGGTATTTTTGTGCAGAAAGCTGCTCTGTGACAGCATATTTGAGGCACTTTTCTACTTCATATTCTTTGAGAAGAACTTTCAGCCACTTAATTATTTCGTATTATACTTGATAAAAGCATAATGATTGAACAAAATTGCAATCATTATGTGGAAACATGTCACTTAAAGAACAAACTGCACACGACTCCTTTCATTCATATGTAAAAAGCTTGGTATTCGTCATTCATATTTTAAAAAAATAAATTTGACTATCTGCACATACTAATTAAGAAAATGGCAAATGATGATACAATTTTTTAATGTGATCAAGCATAATACAGAAAGTGCATAAAATATCTGACGTTTTCCATTTTTCTTTCAGCATCTCCTCCAATGTGGGAAGCTAGAGAACTCAGAGTAAGAATTGTTACATTTGAAATTAAGATTTGTACAGTTTAGAAACATCCGTTTACTATTTACATTTACGATGAAGCATATACATATCCAATACACAGGCAATTGTGCCTCACATGAAATGAATTTTACGTTGAAAAAATCAGATTTGTTTGGCATTCCATATTCTAATAATTAACACATTGATTTGAAATCATTAAGAAAAGAAGGCAGAATTCTTATCTGTTCGATCTTATATATACCTGTAATCGTAAGGTAGAGTGTTAGATATCTTTACTTTAACCTATTGGTTTCAGATCGACAGACAGGAGAATTTTGAGGAATACAGACGTATTGCCTATGACGAGACGAACCAGAGAGAAAGATTGAGGGATGAAGTTGACATCAATAATACTAGAAGTTACTATGACATCCTGGTTCTTTGGAAAGAAGTAAGCTTTTTGGGGTTTTTTTTCAGTCTATCGTCGGATTTTCATATCATTATCTTATAATTCTTGGACTTCCCTGGACTTATGAAGCACAGAAGCTCAACGCAATTACCCTCGATAATAATCACATCTACTCTTTTAATCTTAAAAAACCAGTCCCGTTGGATTCTCTAGATTATAAATACTGTATTTCAAAACTAATTGTTGTCTATTTCATTTCTACTTATCTTAATACTCAAAAAATTTTATACAACACAAACCAACGTAAGTTGACGGAAGTTTACAAATGACAGGGACGAGTTCTCGTCTTGAATCTAGGACTAAGCTTCTCAGTTAGGGATATGTTTGTGACCGACTAACATCGTCACTGAGGTAGTTCTACGGTCGATATGGGGAACTCGTCATACACTATGATGTCCCACTCTCCAGAATGGTGGATAATATTCTGTCAGACCATTTGAACCATCCAACCAAAGATTGTACTCTATGTCTTCCGATATTGAAGTTACCGGATGTGACAGTTCTACAGAATTGAAGCGGCGGGTGTTGCATGCAAGCAGGAGATGCTTACTCTTCCTGGGTATCTGGTCTCACTCTCATATCGGGAGTTCGCTTCTTTTCATATGGTGAAGGTTTTTGTTTGTTTTGTGCTGTAGACAGGGATATGGTCATTATCCATATTTGTCATTCGTACTTCTAATAGTTGACCATGTAATCAGAGAAGGGTTTTCATGTTGTGCTTGTACACACCGTGTTTTTTTCATCAGGTTGTTTCGATGTTTTGTTGTGGGAGCTGCAACCGAGATCTGTTGGAGGTCCCTCCTTTCTTTTAGTAGACTCCAACACCATTGCGATGATATTGCTTCTCTGTTTTCATGTTGCTTCTCTGTTTTTATGTTGCTTCTCTGTTTTTATGTTGCCTTCAACTTCAAATAGCTGAATGAATATGAGGAATATATTTTCTTCAGAAAAAGGTCTATGCTGTGGACCTGAAGACAAAGAAATGTAATGTAACTGCCACTGACCGTCCATTCCGGCCACGTGGTGTACACCCAGATGCTAAGATTGCTGGGGAATTCGTAATTGGACCACCAAGCATCCCAAATGAACACATCACCATAGAGATGTTTACTGCTAATTATACTGATGGATGTGAGTCATATATTTTAGAATATTTATTATGTCATAATATCAAAATGGAGTACTTATAAACAGACGCAATCGACTGTTAAGGCAGGTCATTTCTGAATGAAGAAATTTCAACGATTTCATGATAACCATTTGAAATTATAGTATTTGTGTCAATTAATCATTTTATGAAGGAAAATTAATAGGTCCGTGATGAAAATTAAGATTTTTCCTTATTTGAAAAACTGAGTAAAAATGCCGGAAATGATCGGAGGTCAAGGCAATGTTTACGTGCTCTTCTAACACATATAAGCCAGAACACAGACTATAGACCGTTAGTTGTAGAATGGTAAAACTACCTGATAAGGTTCACCATGACATATAGAAGAGAAAAAAAATAGCACATTTGTGAAGAAAATACAAAAAGTGTTGAAATGCCCTCATTTGATTTTTATTTCATATTTCTTTGTTAATTTACGATGGAGCAGGTTAAAAACTTTGTATAAAACTTGCATTTGATAAAGTTTTACAATAGGTACCAACTTTACAAATCATTTATTATTTTCTCGATTTTACATGAAAATAACGAAAAAAGTACCTCCAGCTCAATTTTTATAGAAATTACCGCAAAGCATTTTCTTACGCATATTTAATGAATTAATGTCTTAAATAGAGGTAGAAATGATACATTTGCCATAATAAATTGAAATATCAATAAAATTCTAGCTCAACAAGTGCTAAAACAGGAGATGTGCAAGAATGGTCCAAGCTCGTGACCAATGACACACCTTAACATGTATTGCAGAACTTACGTGAAGGTCGCTGTTTTTGTTTGTAGCTTGTCATGATCCTAGAAAAGACTCTCAGATGCAAGAAACAGACAACCTTTGCAATGCCCTCTACATATCTAACCTTTCTATGTTTAGTTATCAACAATTTTTACAAATATTCGCACAAATTATTGTATGATATTAATTGTAAATTACGCTGGGTTCACATCTTATCCTAGATACGCTTCCATTCATCCCTGATACATGTCACAGAGAATCCCTGTATGTGAGAACAACTGTGAGAACAAATTAAGACAATAATGTATGAATGATATTCATTGTAGATTACGCTGGGTTCGTGTCTTACCCTGGATGCGCTCCTGTTCAGACCTGGCACTACTCACAGCAATACGGCTTTGAGGAATCACAGTATGTAAAAAGAAGTTTTCTTTAAATAAGATTGTATAAGAAAAAAATACTTATAGTTAGAATAAATAATAGCGAATCCATAATCGGCAACCACCATTTTTTCTCTAATGAATACTTTCTTTGGTTCAACCCAAACTTTTGTTGTTTTTTTCAGCTACTACGACCTTACTGTTGGAATTAAGGACCCAGAAGCGTTCACCATACCCTCGGAATGTACTTCGTAATTAATAAATCATTTCTAAAACTTCTGTATGATGTTTTGATATCTTTTAAGGAGGATCCGCATATCCAGGTCATTATTTGAAATGCGCTCATTTATCTCAAGTATTTGACTTTTTTACAAGATATTTATAATTAACTCTCACGCAGACGGATAAGTAATTAGGATCCTGATTGGTTAACCGTAAATATCGATATGCCTCAAATTTTGATGACCGATTTACAATTATTACGTGATGATGTCAATCAAAATAATATGTTAAATATCGTTAAATCGCTGAGCCAATGAAAATCCACTTTCAATATTGTTAAACTATACTAGGCTCCTTTATACTTTTATGATTATCTATTGTGATTGTTTGAAAGAGGCAAGGCAGTTTTTAAAATTTGTTTTATGTTTCCAATATGACTTCATAAGAAACTAATATAGATGAAAATCTGATATTCTAAATCTGTGGATATAACAGAATTTAATGGTAGACAGGAAATACCAATATATGAAGTGAAAGTGCCATGGTCTAGTCCATCGTTCAAGTAAAAATCCAATATATTATTCCATGAAAGGTTTGGATTTCTTTTTAGAACCTCAAATTTCGAACAATCGTTAAACGTTTTCAAATTCAATAGCATCATTTAAAAACAGATAAATTTTCATCATGGACAAGACATGCACGTAACTAAACCCTCATCGGTGATCCTAAATCTAAACAACATAATATTGCCAAAGTACGGAAGCGTATTAGTGCCAATTATATATTTTTTATTGTCTGATTTTCCGACTTTTAATCTTGGAATTTCCAACTTTAATCTTGGAATTTCCAACTTTAAAGTCGGAATTTCCAACTTTAATCTTGGAATTTCCAACTTTAATCTTGGAATTTCCAACTTTAATCTTGGAATTTCCAACTTTAATCTTAGAATTTCCAACTTTAATCTTGGAATTTCCAACTTTAATCTTGGAATTTCCAACTTTAAAGTCGGAATTTCCAACTTTAATCTTGGAATTTCCAACTTTAATCTTGGAATTTCCAACTTTAATCTTGGAATTTCCAACTTTAATCTTGGAATTTCCAACTTTAATCTTGGAATTTCCAACTTTAAAGTCGGAATTTCCAACTTTAATCTTGGAATTTCCAACTTTAAAGTCGGAATTTCCAACTTTAATCTTGGAATTTCCAACTTTAATCTTGGAATTTCCAACTTTAAAGTCGGAATTTCCAACTTTAATCTTGGAATTTCCAACTTTAAAGTCGGAATTTCCAACTTTAATCTTGGAATTTCCAACTTTAATCTTGAAATTTCCAACTTTAATCTCGGAATTTCCAACTTTAATCTTGGAATTTCCAACTTTAAAGTCGGAATTTCCAACTTTAATCTTGGAATTTCCAACTTTAAAGTCGGAATTTCCAACTTTAAAGTCGGAATTTCCAACTTTAATCTTGGAATTTCCAACTTTAAAGTCGGAATTTCCAACTTGAATCTTAGAATTTCCAACTTTAATCTTGGAATTTCCAACTTTAAAGTCGGAATTTCCAACTTAAAAGTCGGAATTTCCAACTTTAATCTTGGTAATTCCAACTTTTTTTCAATACAATTCCCTTCATTGTTAATAGTTAACTTTATATACTTTTTATGCCCCTGGTCTTTAGACCAAGGGGGCATATTGCGTTGGATTCGTCCTTTTGTCATTCCGTCCGTCCGTCAGTCTTTCCCCCTTTCAATGAAAGGGCATAGAATTTTAAAAAGAGATGATATGGCTTTCATATTTTGCATGTGTAAACTAATTTTTGGAGCTTTTGACCTTGTTCTTGATCTTTGATATACTTTTTCCTATTTTTTGTAAAAAGCATTTGAAAAATCATTAAAACAAATTATTTCTCCGTGATTTGCCCTCAAATTTTGTACAGCTCAAGTGATGCATATGTTATGTTGTATATATAACGGGTTTTTAGACGTTTTGTCATGCTTTTGAGATCTATCTCAACGAAAGGAAAGGGGATGCAAACTAATTAGTTTAAAAGTTGGCTAAATCTCTTGTACCATAAGTGGTAGATCTGACATATTTCACATGTAGATAACTTATGACAAGATCATTCACCTTTATAGACCATGATCTTTGACAGTGTGACATTAGACCCTGAAATTTGATCTTCTTTTCTCAAATTTTAAACTTGGTATAACTTTGGAATAGTAAATGATAGGGCCTTTGTATTTCATATATGCATTCATTTAGGAATATCATTACCGGCAGTCATGACTGCCGGTATACTGTAATCAATCGTGACATACTTGCACGGATAAAATAACTCTTGGCAATATGATTGGTGGACAACTACAAAATATGCAAATATTCGTCAAGGTTATTCTGAATCTGTGCGTAAGATGCATCCATCAGGTCGCCTGAAGAGTCTAGATGACATGACAAATGAAAGTCATATCGTATCAGTGCATTTTCTTCCGAAAGATGCATCGAAAAGTCTTAGTACCGATACGTCCTACAACAAATCACAGATCCTCGGTAATTTCCGTAGCTTGAACCGGAAATAAAAACGGAAAAGCCCGGAAATGTGCGATTGGTCTAACGAGAATAAAAATCGTTTATTCAATTTTTTCCTTACTAGAATTTTACAACATTTAATGTCAGCTAACTGCCGGCAAGCTTTTTGTAAAAGCTAATACTTGTTGCTGTAAGTATCAAAAGTTGGGTCCGTGTAAAGTGCGAAACGAAACAAAAACGAAACGAAACGAAACAAATCGAAACGAAACGAAACAGATCGAAACGAAACGAAACGAAACAGATCGAAACGAAACGAAACGAAACAGATCGAAACGAAACGAAACAAAACGAAACGGAGCAGATCGAAACGAAACGAAACAAAACATAAAACTTAAAGAATATAAGAAAAAGAGGAAAAATCGCCAAGAACGAATATTTGAAGACGAAATCAGCTCTACATTTGTAACTAGTGTCGAGAGGGTTTCTTGAAAAAGTCGAAGTTGACAATTAGAAATAGTAAATGTCAAATGCCATTCATGTATTAAAGAGGAATAAAGGGGAGGGGAAAGAAAACCACGCTATGACACCGTAATGAGATCATTAAACTGGAGGGGGGGGGCACATTTCAGGAAAAAAATCTTATCCTTTTTCAAACGAAATGTGCCCCCCCCCCCCCCCCCCCCCCCGTATTTGTTCTGATTTTCTGATAAAGTTTTCAAATACACATAACGGAACAGTTCCATTTCCTCTGTACTAGACTCCTCCCTGCTAAATAATACATGTATTTTTTTTTCGCCTATGACGAGGTTATTCATCCCGTTCACTCTCCTTTCATCCTTTAAAATGCAACTGTGCTATATACTGTATAGTATATATTATGTTTTAATCGTCAACTTTGACCCATTAAAATCCCTACAGCCACAAGAACTAATGGCTGAAGGCAATAACATAATATTATGCAGATATTGATATCCTTGCTAGCTCTCTGAATTAAAATCAATTTTTCTCAAGTTCTTTAAGATTTATGTTTTGTTTCGATTCGTTTCGATCTGTTTCGTTTCGTTTTATTTCGTTTCGTTTCGATCTGTTTCGTTTCGATTTGTTTCGTTACGTTTCGTTTCTTTTTTGTTTCGTTTCGCACTTTACAGGGACCCTCAAAAGTTTGACCTTGTGACTTTGACTTATGATTTTGACCTTCTGTTTTGATAACAGGTTGAATATACAAATGTATTCTCAAAGCTGCCGCCGGGGACATTTATATGTTTCACAATTAAACATGCAGAGCTTGTATTTACGTTTATAGATCTCAACAGTCTAGACTACGTTGGATTGTCAATGCCAGTAAACAAAAATAGGAGGGGGGGGGGTATTGTATTCTCGGAATGTCGTATTAAACTTAATTAAACTCGTGTAATATGTTAACAATATACTTAATTTAACTAACACATGTATGCAAAGAACGATCTCTCTCTCTCTCTTGTAGATGTTCGAGACATATATACTATTTTGTATCTGGAAAAAAATATTTCAGCAGTACATGCATCTTGCTACGTTAAATATAATACAAGACAATATTTCAAGGGACTTGGTATTTTGGAGACTTCAAATTTATATTCAGAAAAGGGGATGATTGCATACAATGCATATGGTTTTAGATGTACATGTACTTTACTGTTGAAATTTTCATATGTTAGCTGGAGAGCACACATGTAACGAGTCGGACAGTTTTACGATGGAAGTTTTATTCTACGACCCTTCTCTTAAGCCCCCCCCCCCCCCCACACACACACAAAGAAATTAAAATCTTTATTCTAAAATCAAATTAAACTTTAACAACTTATATAAGAAATTATCATAATGTCTCAGAATCCATGATTTCCATTGCATAACATTCATTATTCTGGTCGCATTATGAGAGCACAATCTCCTACGCATGCGTCCGGGACTCCGATTTCAGTTCCGCTTTTCTTCACTTTGAATTTATAATCAAAAATTTATTTCAAGGAAAAATCATATAAATAAACGATCATTTAGTTAACCACTGAAAATGTTTTCTGACAGACTTGAGAATCGGGATCGAACGTTCCTCCGGACATAGGTTACAAAATACAGTTTTTTTCATGACGTCCACCGTTAACGCGCAGTCTAAACCCAGCGTCATATAATACTCTCATAAAATATAAACCTATCAAAGTATATACATGGTGAAAAGAATTAGTCTAACACTTTATCATGCTTACACAATATTATACCTATAACTTAGAATAAGAATTAGAAATGTGCTCGACAAAGGAGAAAATAGTAGAATTTTGGCAAATTCTATAGCGGAAACGACATCGTTTCGTAAATGTTTGGGGAATAAAATTTATATGAAATAAAGAGTGCATCTATATCAACAAAATAAATAAGTGAATTAAATAGACTCCTTTAATGAGCGCCAGCTCATTGCCAATGAACACGCGTTTCAAAAAATGAAAATTTCCCATTATCTTGCAAATTTCTTACAGATTTTTATACCTTATAATTTGCCATGGTTTTAGTTTTCATGCATACAGTATGAAGATCAAAGCCCCCTCCACACTTCAACTCCACAAAAGATATATCCGTGGCGAGTCGGGACGCAAAATGTTCGATGAACCATGGACCTACAACTCAAGTACGGAATGCTACGGGTTGATACATGTACGAATCGAGTACGGATAGCTAAAGCCCCCTTCACACTTTCACGGATCGAGCCACGACTCCGCTACGACTCCAAAAAAGGTCTATCCGTGGCGAGTCGGGACGTAAATTGTTCGATGAACCATGAACCTACGACTCCAGTAAGGATTGCTACGGATTGCTACGGGTTGATACGAATCGAGTACGGATAGCTAAGAATTGCTACGGATATCGTCCCGACATTGCTATGGATTGCTACGACACGCGTACGGATAGATACGGATTGCTACGACACGAGTACGGATAGGTACGGATTACTAAGGATTACCACGACTCGAGTACGGATAGCCACGATTCGCACAAGGATAGCTACGACTTCAGTACGGATTGGTAGGACTAGCTTGAATTTCCTATGCATTTTTAATCTATAGTTATTTACTAAAACACCGAATATTTTCAAATTGAGAAGGTCTCACTTGTTTTATAACAGTATTTAGGTTTTATACATGCCTTTATATCATGACCTGAAATTGAATAGTTGAACTCATATATTGACCGAAAAACGCACAGAAACCTAATAAATTTGAAGGTTATATAAGACACAATCCCTGGCTATCCGTAGCAACACGTAGAAGAGTCGTAGCAATCCGTAGCAAAGTCGTAGCAATCCGTTGCAGAGTCGTAGCCATCCGTAGCAGAGTCGTATTGCTATTTTTATCACAAAAAATGGTCCCGGATTAATACGGATGCGCTACGGGTTACCACGACTCCCCTACAGATAGCTACAACTCCACTACGGCTTGCTAAGACTCCCCTACGACAAATCTATCCGTAGCGGAGTCATGGGAAATTTTGAACATGTTCAAAAATTTTCTGTCTCATCCCGGATAGCTACGGATTGCCAAGGATAGCTACGACTTGTCACGACTAGTGCCGGATCGAGCTACGGATTGCTACGGATAGCTACGGATGTAAAATTTTTCTCGATCCGTAGCTATCCGTTGCCCGATCCGTGAAAGTGTGAAGGGGGCTTAAGGATTGCTATGGATATCGTCCTGACATTGCCACGACATGCGTACGGATAGATACGGATTGCTACGACACGCATACGGATAGTTACAGATAGGTACGGATTGCTACGGATTACCACGACTCGAGTACGGATAGCCACGATTCGCACGAGGATAGCTACGAATTCAGTACAGATTGGTAGGACATGGGCGGATCCAGGATTTTTTTTATCAGGGGGATCCTAAATTCAGAATTTCTTGAAGAGCAAATAAATAAATAAATAAAGATAGAAAGAAAGAAATAAGAATAATAAATAAATAAAAGAAAAAACATAAATGAATAAAGTCCTTGATTAACGTAAGTCAGCTCTGTTTCTTATTATAAATAAAACAGATAACTGGCGAACAGCTTAAAATCTTGAGTTTTCACATTATAGTACTTACTTACATATGCAATGCTTGTCCGTTCTAATTTGTGAATACAGCAAATGGCGAGCGATAGCGAGTCAGCCAATTTTTTTTTTTTTTTCAGAATTGGAATGAAATCCTCTATTCGTGTCTTTTTCAGTTTCCCTTGGTTATTGACCAAGGTGTGTGTAGGAAAGCGCAGCATCATTTATAGCATAACTAGCTTCTAACGTTATGTTTGCGGACGGTAAATGCTGATTTTACGGTTACAAACTGACTTTACTGGCTACGCTAGAAAAACGGATGTTGTACCGTAAAAAAATGTATATTCATATATTTTTTTAACTATGCTTCGAAAATTCCAACGGAAAGGGGGGGGGGGGGTCCGGATCCCCAACCCCTCTGGATCCGCGCTTGTAGGACTGGCTTGAATTCCTGTGTACTTTTAAACAATAATTATTTACTGAAACACCCAATGTTTTCAAATTGATACAGTATCAATTGTTTAATAGAAGTGTTCAGATTTTATATCATTACCTATTGAAGTATTAACTCATATATTGACCGAAAAACGCATAGAGTACTGATAGATTTGAAGTTGATATAAGACAAATCCGTGGCTATCCGTATAGTAATCCGTAGGTCAGTCGTATCAATCCGTAGGGGAGTTGTAGCAATCCGTAGGAGAGTCGTATGGCTATTTATATCGCAAAAAATAGTCCCGGATTGCTACGGATGCGCTACGGGTTGTTACGACTCCCCTACGGATAGCTACGACACTACTACGGGTTGCCAAGACACCCTACGACAAAATTATCCATAGTAGAGCCACGGAAAACATGTTCAAAAAATTCCATCTCATCCCAGATAGCTACGGATTGCCAAGAATAGCTACGACTTGCCACGACGATCGAGCTACGGATTCCTACGGATAGATACGGATTAAATTAGGTTAGAGATTATGCGAAGCTGTTTATTGAAACCAGAATTTCGATTCCCCCAAATTAACCCCGATAAACCACGACTAACTCCGACTTCAAATAAGACTTTGCCCAACTTTTCCGGTCAACGCCGACTATCGCTTCCGTGCGTCAGGGCGTGTGTGGGTGTAGGTGCGTGTGTCCAAATTTTCTTGTGAACAGCATAGAAGACAAAGTAAACATCAGAGAAATATCAAACCTTTCATAGATGTTTCCAATGGAAAGAGAATAAACCCTGTTGATTTTGAAGGTCAGGGGTCAAAGTTCAAGGTCAAAGTGGACTTCGCGTGGACCTTGTGAACAGCATAGACGCCAAAGAAATTATCATAGAAACATCAAAGCATTCACAAATGTTCTCCATGGGGAGATACGAAACCTATTTATTTTCAAGATCAAGGGTCAAAGGTCAAAGGCTTAAGCTTAAGATATTTGTGAACAGAATAGAAGGCATAGTAATCATCAAGAGACCACCTTTCACAAATGGTCCCTCAGGGATGAACCCTAATAGTTTTTAAGGTCAAGGGTCAAAAGTCAAGGTGGCAGTAAACTTTATTTTAGAATCTAGACATACTAATTTCATTGTGCATAAGAGATGCTTATGGATAGCAGATGATGCTTTTACGAGATATTGAAAAGGAAAAAAAAATATCAAAAACAAAACTACCGAAGATAATGTTTTAACACATCCGTTCTAATTTCTTTTGTCCGTTCATCACATTTCATGAGTGACTACTCGAAATGTTTTTTTTTTAAGTTAACACTGTTTATCAAATAGGTAGAAGAAAATGGGACTTAATGCTATTACATGAATTCTATTTCAGGGGTTGTCCCCTTCCTGAAAAAAGTGCTATTTTCTGCACAGCAAATTATAAAGTCTTTAGTACTATCGTTTGATTACCTACGGTCCCGCATAGAATTAGTAATCACTGTGTCTGCCCGTCCGTTCGTCTGCCTGTCCGTCAAAAATCTAACATTAATCAGATAAAAGGGCCCGCCAAATGGCAGTTGCCCTAAAGGAATAACTATTTGTCTGTCTGTCTGTCGGTCAGTCTGTCTGTCTGTCGGTCGGTCTGGCTGGCTGGCTGACTGTCTATCCCTGTTTTCCTGTCCGTCAAAAAATAAAATTGGCAATAACTTTTTCACCATAAGATATATGACTCATTTTTGACTCGTGTACTGTTCGGGTGGCGTCAATTTTTTTACCATTTGACATTGACAATAAACTTTTGACCTACATATGAGAAACTTTAACTTTGACCTTAACTACATCACCATAAGAGATAGGGCTCTCATATTTGGTATGGGTGTTCTCTTGGTACTATTTTATTTTTACCTGTCGATCCTGACCATTGACCTACATTCAAAAAAAAAAAAAAAAACTTTAGTGAAGACCATTCGCAGTTTTTGCAAGTGTATTCCTTGTAAAGCCATAGTAAAACTTGTTTTACATCGGGCGGGTACCTTTTGCTCAGACAAAAAAACAAAAACCAAAACCAAAACAAAAACAAAAAACAAAAAAACAAAACAAAACAAAACACACACACACACATCCTCACAAACATGCATTTTTGGGGTTAAAAATGAGTAAATGATATTTGATTATATGAAATGCCTATTCCATCTTTAATTTTAGGAGATAATAGTGATTTTTATAAAAAAAAATTAAGGGTACCTTATATTAATTATCGAAAAAGTTCAGGACTTAAAACAGAATATTAAATTACTATGGCCTGACAAGCTTTTCTGTTCGTACTAACATTTCTTATCGCATGACCTTGACATTGACCTTGGACTATATTAAAAAAATTTAACATATGTATCTTCCTTGTGACAAGATCTTTCTCGTACAAATGTACATATAGTATCAAAATTTTAACAATGTTGCCTTGACTGTGACCTTCCCGAAATTAGCTATTGGCCATTACTGCTGTAACATAAGAAACGTGACTCCTACGCGTAACGTAAATGGATCTGTCGGAAGATTGGCAGCTTACGTTAGAGTTGCACTTGTTGATATTTTTTTCCAATAGATCCTTTAATATCTATCTTTTATAATTGGATGAATTTAAATGTCATAGCATGTACATTTGTCGATTTGGGCTGGCTATTTTTATATTGTATTCAGATAAAATCTTGAGAGGTCGTTATCTATCTGTAAGATCTGAAGTGTCAATACACAAACACGTTGAATGGTTGTAATGGACAATAAATGCGGACTAGTCATATCATGTATATCACCGCCAAAATAAACATTTAAGAACGTTCAAATCCTATTCAAGTGTACTTCTAATAGAAATTATTAATCAGTTGCGATAACAAATTGACATTGTATACTTAGTATAAAAGCATTGACCACATAGTAAAACCTCTGAAAAAAAGTTGGAAATTCCAAGATTAAAGTTGGAAATTCCAAGATTAAAGTTGGAAATTCCAAGATTAAAGTTGGAAATTCCGACTTTAAAGTTGGTAATTCCAAGATTAAAGTTGGAAATTCCGACTTTAAAGTTGGAAATTCCGACTTTAAAGTTGGAAATTCCAAGATTAAAGTTGGAAATTCCGACTTTAAAGTTGGAAATTCCGACTTAAATGTTGGAAATTCCAAGATTAATGTTGGAAATACCAAGATTAAAGTTGGAAATTCCGACTTCAAAGTTGGAAATTCCGACTTTAAGGTTGGAAATTCCAAGATTAAAGTTGGAAATTCCGACTTTAAAGTTGGAAATTCCAAGATTAAAGTTGGAAATTCCGACTTTAAAGTTGGAAATTCCAAGATTAAAGTTGGAAATTCCAAGATTAAAGTTGGAAATTCCAAGATCAAAGTTGGAAATTCCAAGCTTAAAGTTGGAAATTTCGACTTTAAAGTTGGAAATTCCAAGATTAAAGTTGGAAATTCCAAGATTAAAGTTGGAAATTCCGACTTTAAAGTTGGAAATTCCAAGATTAAAGTTGGAAATTCCAAGATTTAAGTTGGAAATTCCAAGATTAAAGTTGGAAATTCAAAGATTAAAAGTCGGAAAATCAAAAAATAAAAAAAATAATTTGGCACTTATACGCTTCCGTACCAAAGAGTGTGAAGTTATTATGTCCAAAAATGTACCGAAAGACGTAGCAGTATGTTTGGGATATGATGCTACAGGACCAATGTTTTAGAAATTTCAAAAACTTTTGCTAACAAGAACGAATGTTTCGAAGAAAGGATCAACCGAAGTTGATAGAACTTGGAGACTTTCTGACTTCACTTTCCAGGAGTGCTTTTGGTTATCACTTGTAAACTGTCATAGTATTCCTAAATTTGTTGTTGAGATTGATATGCCTTATCCTCCAGAGTATGCATAAAGACTTCGAGAAGCAAAGATGACTCGGTAATTGGAAAAAATAAATAAATGCAAACGCTGTGTTCTTATTTGATGTTATGAGTATTAATTCAGCGGATAGGTTGCTGTGGATATTTGCAATTTGTTATCCACAGGATGATACAACATCATGATTCGACACATTCAATATGGAAATTTACATTGATATTTGAAATTGTCTGCTTAAGATTTGTAATCACGATAATGTTGATCTTCTTGTTCTCGTATTACTCTGTCTTCTTAGACACGTTCCATTTGATATTCTGGAGGGGGGGGGGGGGGGCGCTTGGGGTGTTTTTGTTTCGGAAAAATTAAATTTGCTTTGAATTTTGATGAAAAAAAATCAAATTGCTTACGGTGTGTCAGAAATTATCTGAATTGCTCGCCGCAGTTTTCAATTTATATAGAAAAAAAAGTCTGGCTCGCTTCGCTCGCCATACATGTACCTTTATATATAAAAAATTCTTTCTTGAATTGCAAACTTCATATGTGTAAATATCAAAAGAATGTATGTTCATGAAAAAGGGACTATGGTAGATTTACAAAGTTTTTGCACTTGATTTGAAATGTATTATTAATTATCCGTCATGACATTTGCTACATTATTCCTAAACTATGGGATATCTCCCTGAATTAGTTAATGACAGTCTAACACAGATTCCATAAACAGAATCCAAACATCATGATCGATGATAATAAACACATGAAGTGATACATCTAAAATATTTGCAAAGGAGAAGAGATCAGGTGCCCGTATGGCCTGTTTGCTAGAGTCGCCCGTCAGTTTAGCCGTGTAGAAAAAAAGTCATAACCGGTCAATGTTTAAAATTTGGTGTTTTTGGATTGTTCTAATCACAAATATTTTTTAACATTGAATAAAATGTTTCATATTTTCATTGCTTCGTTTCTGCAGTGACAAAGTCCGTCGCTCACAAATGTTTCAGTAGTTTTTCTGTTAATCGCCTTGCCCTCAGAACGAAGTCTTTGTAGTTTGCGTTTGCTCTGGAATAGCGTAGCGATTGCGATTTGAGAGAGGGGTCTGGTTCTGTCCATAACTGTTTTTTTTTTCCATAAATGTTAGGTAATGGTTAGAATATTCATTATTTCCCTGACATTGTCGCCATAGCACTTTCTATATAGACATAACGTCAGACAGTGCATGAATTTTATATATTGTTTTCATTTTCGTGCTTAAACATCGACGGCGGGTGCGGCTAGCCAACAGGGGATGCTTACTCCTCCTGGGCACCTTGTCCCATCACTAGCTTGCTAGGTCCGTCGATGCTTAATTTTGTGCTCTATTGTGAATGCTGTTGAGATTATCGTCAGGATCTTCTTTAACTCAATTGGATTGCCACTATTGCACATTCGATATGCTGAATTTTTTATATAACATATCCTCGGAGACAAACTAATTACCTGAAGCAAAGTAAGATACCATATTTCATTATTCCATATATTGACCGACGGTTAAACGGTTGTACAGTGTGAGTGTATAAAAAGTGGGACAACAATTTCGCCTCGTTTTGTAAGTCAAGAATGTTTAAAGTCGGCCATTTTTGAAATGTAGGTCTCTTTGTGGTAGCATGTCTAAATTGTTACCTTTTTACTTTCAAGAAAATATATGATAAATATTAATATAAAGTAAACTTGATCAACTTTTGTAATTTCAAAACAAAAGTATGTGAAACTTTAGGGTCGCCTAAACCAGGAAAGTCCTTCGAAAAGGTTGACATCTTTTGAATGACTGACCATTAGACCTAATAGTAAGGACTGATTTTCGTATACCAAATGCATTCGGAATTCAACTTTTTAAGATTTAATGTACCCGCTGTTCGTTCTTTGTTCGTGAGTGTTTGTCTCTTTGTCCACGGTTGTTTGTTTGATTTTATCTCCTCGCGTGTATTCCGATGGTTGCTTAAGTCTTGTGTGCCTGTGTTTCACTGTTATCACTTCAATGAGGTTATCGCCTTATTCTTAAATATACAAAATAATACAGAAGTGTTCCAACTCTATACTTTCATGAAGAAAATTTCAAACCAATTTTTCTGCACCAGACGCGTGATGCTTACAGCGGAGCCACCAAAATCATCTCTTGTATTATTTTTTGAATTTAAATTTGTACATTTGTAAAAGAATCACAGAAGTTTGCGTAACTTGCACCTCATATTGTCTGTCTTAGTAGATGAAAAGAAGCTAAAAAGAAGAAAAAAATATGGATATATCACTTTTGACGTATCCGTAACCGTATCGTATCCAACAACGTATCGTGCCTATTCTCCAGACCAAAGTCGAACGGAAAGCGTGAAAACATAGTTCTAATGCGAAAATGCCTTCATTCGTCAAATGTTAATAGTGTACGATGTTCACATCGACACTATTTCCTATTAAATGGCATCAGACACAATATACATGCAGTTTAAGACCGCTATAAGTAATCGTTTTTAATGCTTTAGTTCGCAACGTTTATAGCGTTTCAGTGTTTTTATATAGCATATGATGTCACACTCTGTCTAAAGCAAGTTTTTTCCATAGTCAAAGCCAAATCAATTAATAAATATTAAAGTGAATACGGAATCCGGAAATACTCCGTTACGGTGGGAATATTAGGCCCGATACGTTTTTGGATACGATACGGATACGTGAAAAGTAATATATACCTATTAGAATATTGTAGTTCAGGATAAAGTGGTAAACGTCTTTAAATTCAATAGCATCATTTTAAACCTGATAAATTTACAGCATGGACCAGACATGCACGTTTCGGGTACTAAACCCTCGTCAGTGATCCTAAGGTGGGAAATGCTTTGCGTTGTCTGTATACAGGAAACAAAGCATTGTGACATCAAGTAAAAGTTAAGCTCTGTCGCCTGAACGAAGCTTTGTTTCTGCCCTTTCTCGAAACTGACATCATAGATATTATTTTGCTATTTCGAAAACTTGTCCTTCCATTCAAAACTATCACTGAAATTAAAGGAGGTTAACATCTTAGTACCATCGCTCATATGCTATTTTGAACATATGTTTTATTTGGATATGCTACTGAATCGACCCTACAGGAAATTTGGAGCCGCGCACTCTCTGTAAAGTAAATATACAAATCTAAATTCAAAACATTAGAGGGGGCGCTACTGAAATTAATTTTGGTGGCTCCGCTGAAAGCATCACTGATGAGAATTTGATATTCGAAACATGTGTCTGGTGCAGGAAAATTGGTTTGGAATTTTCTTCATGAAGGTATAGAGTTGGAACACTTCCTCATTATTCACAATACATTTAGCGAGAAAAATTAAGAAATAACAACTAGCTAGCCGTGGTTTATTGTCAAGCGATTCCACGAGTCGCATGAACCAATCAAATAATTTGATTGGTTCATGTGACGAGATATGACAAATCTAGTAGTTCACGATGAAAAACTTCCTATCTAGAATGTTTTTCAGCCTTCTACATAACGAGTCGTTTTATTGTGATACACATATCTAGTAGCGACAAGACAAGAGTCATTTTCAAACGGCCCCATACTAAGATCCTTATCTGTAACACATTGTTCTTGCATAGCGTATCAACACCGTAGACCGACATTAGTTTGCTGTCCAGAAACAACTACTTTGTGACATCTAATTTAAAAGCACCATGTTTGTAATAGGTAGAAGTGTCCATGTGACCGTATTCATCAACGGATGACATGATGTACTTAAACTTCCATTTTAATAAGATAAATGCAACTCAAGAAATCCAAAATAATGCATGGTTGTTAAATGACAGAAATTCTAGTATGGGCTTACAATTACAGGGCGTGATCGATCTTATACCCAGCATCGTACTATAAACGTCAACAGCAAAGGTTTAAAGACTCTCGCGCTGAAAAAAAGGTCGTTCAATATTCCTTATTAAACAAAGGTTCAGACCTATCTGAAAACACCCTTATTGTACACCATTTACCTATTCAGATCTTCTTATCATTAAGAATGTAGTACCTCACAGACCTTAAGTTATGTGACATTCCTCCATTAAAGACTGATAAGATAATTCATACTAACAAATATTTATTTTGTGCAACATTGAGTTTTGTCGAGCAATGAAGCTCCTCGTTGTTTGCTGCGTTTTCGTTGGCGCTGTTGGACAAGTACCAACGCCTTGTAGTAAGTCTATAAAACAAACTTCCCGTATATTCTTTCTCGAATGAATTTTTCTAATGCCTGTGACAACAATGAGTTAAAGAAGATCCTGACGATAATCTCAACAGAACATACAATAGAGCACCAACTTGAGCATCGACGGACCCCTAGCAAGCTTGAGGTGGGACCAGTTGCACGGGAGGAGTAAACATCTCCAGTTTGGCTAGCCGCACCCGCCGTCGATGTTCACGCACGAAAGTGAAAACAATATCTAAAATACATGCACTGTCTGAGGCTATGTCTATATAGAAAGTGCTATGGCGACCAAGTCAGGGAAAAATATTCAAAACACTGTCAGACCAAATTAAAGTAAAGTAATATTCCTCCTCGTTCTTTAATGATCAAATTTAAATGACATCCTATTTTTCTCTTCAAAGAATCACCGGCGCAGTGGGAAGGCAGAGAGACAAGAGTAAGTCAAACCAACTACTCCCTTTTCATAATTCCTATGAATATTGACCTTCCACTTGTACAACATTTATCTAAGAGTTGGTGAGAATCTCTTCAAGCAGGTTGTCGGGATCAATGTGTGGGTACTTATTGTGCGCCTCTTGTTACAGATTTATTTTATACGCGTATGAAAATGAATTTATCGAAATTCTTCAAAAGCAAAGAAAACATGATGATTTGAAATGTTTCATTGGCACTTCTAGGTACCGGGATGATATTCTCACTATCGACAATCCTGTTTTTAGTATAAAAATGTTATCTATCCACAAGAATTGACTCTTAACAAGGCAAACGTTAGAAACACCATTTTTGGACCTAAATATCCAAATTGTGAATAGAGAAATTCATACAAGTGTGTAAGACAAAAGAGATGATTTTGGATTCAACATAGTAAATTTTCCTGGCTTGACGATAATGTTCCTAGATTACAGTCATACGGTGTCTACATTTCACAGCTCATCTGGTATGCTAGAGCATGTACTGATGTTTTGGATTTTCACAGAAGAAAATTACAAATTACGAAAAGAAACTTTTAGGTAAAGGTTTTCGCTTTCACAAACAAGAAAACTTTCTGGAAATAAACAAAAATTATCGTCAACTTCTTTTGAAATTCGGACCCATACAAGCAACAGAGTTTATTACATTGGGTATTTAACAACCTGCATTTTATGGTGACAAAGTACGGAAGATCGTAAATAAGATTATAAGAATAATTTCGAGCACTCATTGATGGTTCACCATTGTTTTAACATATTATTTAATTTACTTGGACAGAAAAGCTGCTCATGTTCTGAACAATGGTCTAGGTAGGTGACTAAATGCAAATCAGAACGGACATGCTGCATGCACTGTAGTTGCGATCTTGTGATTAACAAAATAGGAAGGATCAAAGATCAGAATTACCATCGAAATTGTGTAAGAATCATCAAACGCCTTTTATGCAGTGGATATAATCCTTCTGTCACCAGACGGACCGGGCTTGGTACTGGGTCAATCTACAGCCTTGTACCAGCACATTCTTAATAATTGCACTCTGAATGACTGTGACGACAGAACTCCATGACCAGCCCTGCCCAAACCTTTTCAAATAAGACAGGACCCGACCACCTGTCCTCCCTGAATGACAGTCGGACTCCTCCGGTGATAACATGTATGAGCGCGCTACAGCCAGAAGAGCACGGACAGGTTTTTTTATATCCATTTACATGTCCATCTGTGTGTTTCTTGGGTCCATGCGTCATGCTGTCTGTTTGTATAGTCATCTTACGGTGATGAGGTTATTTCACATTATGCGATTTTGGAGATCTTTGGGTAATCGGAAAAGTGAGAGGGTTGTGCGCACGTAATCCGTAAAACAACACCGTCTGCTTCTTGCGTCTTTTAAAGTCGGCATCGGCTGCCCATTGGTCTCGTTGGTTTATGTGTGGTCTTTTGTGTTTCGTGTTTCTATATTGTGAGTTGGTGTTCCTTGTCCCTTTTGTGTCTCTTTCTGTGCGTGTCTGTTCTGTGTTTTTGCATTGGGTGCTTTGGGGTTTTGCTGTGGGTTCTACGGTCTAGTGTTGTTGGAGATATCCTCCTTTCTTTTACACTCTTTCAAAAGTCACATATGCTACTATATTTCTTTTTATCTTTTTAAAGCTTTTTATGATTGTAGATTGTATAGAATTAACGCTAAAGGGACACATTATCCGAAACATGTATGGCTTGTGCACCGCGATTGAAATGTCTTCATGTCGATATTGCTCCTGCTGGACTATGAAGAAGCATATGCACATGAATAATTTATCCTCCATTCCTAATATATAATTATTTTTATCGTCTACATTTCATTAATTTCGATTTCATTAAATTACAATTTTTTTTATCAATGTTGTTTACATTTTCAAAATAAACATTCTTAACAAATTTTAGACATCATGATTGAATAGCCAAAGCAGAATTCATAATCGTGACAATGGCGTTTGCAAAAAATGACAGTATGTGTGCCTTACAATCTTAAGCCAGACCGTACGACACTGATGGTCACATGAACACTTCACTCAATGACAAACGTGACGACTTCAATTTTAGCATCACAAACTTTCCTTTTCTGAGAATCAACATCCCTTCATCGCCTGCTTTTGGCGTGTTTATATCTAAATTGATAAGTTATGCCAGAGCAAGTACCAAATACACAGATTTCGTTCTGAGAGCTAGGCGTCTTTCAGATAAGCTTCTCAATCAGGGATACGTTTGTGACCGACTAACATCGTTACTGAGGAAGTTCTACGGTCGATACGGAGAACTCGTCATACACTATGATGTCCCATTGTACAGAGTGGTGGATGATATTCTGTCTTAGACCATTTGAACCATCCAATTACAAAATATGCTTATATCTTCCGAAATGAAAATAACCGGATGTGAGGATTCTACCGAATTGAAGAGACGGGTGTTGCATGCAAGCAGGAGATGCTGACTCTTCCTGGGCACCTGGTCTCACTCCCATATTGGGAGTTCGCTTCTTTTAATGTGGTGGAGATTTTCGTTTGTTTGCTTTTGTTCCTGTTTTATCCTGATTGTTTGTGCCTTCGGTTTATGATTTTCGGAGTTATCAATTTGTACTGTGTATGGATAGATGACAAATATGGATAATGACCTTATCCCTGTTTACAGCACAAAATCGACAACCCAGAAAATCAGAAACCGAAGGCATACAAAATCAGGACAAAACAGGAACCAAAGCAAACAAACAACAAACCTCCGATGGTAATTATCAATATTTGTCATCTTCTGATTCCTTGTTTTTAAAATTCAGAGCATAATTTGTAGGTAGATCGTTCTCGTGGCTATATGGAGAGAAGACGTTTGAGTTATGATGAGACCAATCAAAGGGAAAGAGTAATCGCTGAAATCGAGGTTGGAAGTACCAGGAACGTATATGATACCTTATACCTACATAATGTGGTAAAATATTCAAATTCTTGAAACCGCAAACAAAAATCGTCTATATCATACGTAATTTTACTTTGCTATGGCGGTTAAAGAGGGTGGTTAAAAGAAGTGCGACAAACTTAGATCTTCCAGACAGAGACAGATTGGCAAATTTGCACAAAGTGGAAAAATATTCCATGCTACGGTAATGCACTCTAGTGGAAGATAAACCCTAATTAGATCCCTTTGAAATCCAATGCATCCAAATTCGACGAAAGTTTTACTCGAATGACTACACATAAATCTTTTATTTCATTTATACAGAAAAAGAATATCCATCGGAGATTACTGAAACGTTTGCCTAATCTTTGTGTATATACGTATCTGTATTATGTATGTATATGTATATTTTAGGGGAAAGAATATAATCTTGATCTCAGAACAAGAAAATGTAACGTCACAGCCCTGACACACCCATTTAGGTACCGTGGGGTCTTACCAGGCTCAACGTTCCAGTACCTGTTTGAAATGGGAGCAGGCGGTGTTCCATATGAGCATGCACTTGTTCAAATGTTTTCTGGAAATTCATCTACTGGTAACATTTTATATTTTATATTACCAACTTCATGAAAAGTTGATTTTTATAAATGGCTACTTCAGCTACAGTGAATTTACTTCATCAAAAATCTAAAACTGTTAGAATAAGAGGATTTTATGGGTAATTTTGGGCACAAAAATATGTTCCGTCCCATAGCTTTTGCCATCTTCATAACCTTGTTCATTTTTACTAATATCTATATTTCACAGCTCATCCGGTATGCTAGAGCATGTACTGATGTTTTGGATTTTCATAGTAGAAATTTACAAATTACCAAGAAACTTTTAGGACAAGGTTTTCGCTTTCACAAACTAGTAAAAACTTTCTGGAAATTTTACAAAAATTATTGTCAACTTCTTCTGAAATTCGGACCGATACAGGCAACAGAGTATATTACTTTAGGTATTTCACAACCTGCATTTTATGGTGACATTATTAACAAGATAAGAAGGATCAAAGATAAACAACATCATTATCGAAAATGCGTCAGAATCATCAAACGCCTTTTATACCGTGGGTATGATCCTAATGTCACCAGTCGGACACTAGGCTTGGTACTTGACCAATCTACAGTCTTGTACAAGCGCATTCTTAAAACTTGCACTCTATCTGACTGTGACGACGGGACTCCATGACGGGCCCTGTCCAAACCTCTTTAGAGAAGACAGGGCCCCGACCACCTGTCCTCTCTGAATGTCAGTCGGACTCCTCGGGTGATAACATACATGAGCTCGCGGCGGCAGAGCACGGATTGTATTACGTAGGCCCTCTTTTTATATCAATTTACATATTCATCTGTGTTGCTTGGGCCCCTGCGTTTTGCAGTCTTGTTTGTGTGTGGTCATCTGACAGTGAGGAGGTTGTTTTACACCACAATTGTTCGTTTTTCGAGACCTCTGGGTAATCGGAAAAATGGGAGGGTTGTGCGCACGTAATCCAGGATAACCATACCTTCTGCTATTTCTGTGGCAGATGGCCGTCCTAAGTCGGCACCGGTTGCCCATTGGTCTCGTTGGTTTATGTGTAGTCCTTTGTGTTTGATGTTTCTGTGTTGTGCGTTGACGTTCCTTGTCCATTGCGCGTCTCTTTTTGTGCTTGTCTGCTTTGTGTTTTTGCATTAGGTGTTCTGGGGGTTTTGCTGTGGTGCTACAACCTGGTGTTGTTGGAGATCCCCTCATTTGTTTTATAATTATTGTTTTCTTTATTTAAAGAGCACCATGTAAGCCTTGTGACGTACCCAAGCTGCATTCCAATACAAAATCAGCATTTCATCGGACCGAATGATTATGAAGAATCAAAGTAAGATTAGATATCTTCAAATTAAGAAATACCTTATAACCAGAATTTTTTTTGCGAGTATCAAATTTCGCGATTTTATGGTAAAATAGGGTGTCTTTATTTTCGCGAGTACAATTTTCGCGATTCCTATATTACAAAGAAATAAGTACGTATGGTGTTACTGTTTTGTACCCTTCATTATTGAAGTTTCACTTAGTTCTATCAAAAGAATACACTCAGTTTACTTCTATTTACGTCTAAACAGGAAAAATGAATAATGACACATGACAATATGAACAATGTAAAGTATATACCAATTTATGATAAACATAATCACAAACATTTTTTGCGAGAATATATTTCGCGATATAAAATATCTCGCGAATATAGTGAAAATTAGTATCTCGCGAAAAATTCTGGTTATACGGTATATCCATGTACAATTAAGAAATGACTATCTTACTTTTGGTGTTCATGGGTGTATAATTCTGGTTGGATATGTGCAAATTCCGTGAATCGCGAAGCGTTTAACATGGGGAATTTACTAGTAGTGTAAATGTTTGATATTAATTTTTACAGCTCAACAACATCTTTGAATCTCTCACTCGAAACACATTTGTGACAGAAAAGAATATCTCCCTTCCTTCTGTAAACGGATATTACTGAAACAAAAAAAATCTGATGTTTGATCGAATGATTAATAAACTTTAATTTTCTTATTATTTTATTTATTTCCAGTTACTATGACATAACAGAAGGAATAAGTGATCCCATGGCGTTCATTCCTCCATCAGAATGTATTGGCTGATATGAAAATTTATTTTTTAAGTCTGTATCATAGATCGATTTCTGTTATCGATGTTTTATATAAATGCATATAAAAAAATCGATGTAGTCATTTGTTCAGTCAACGTCTCTATGTTTCCTCTGTCTAATTATCTTGTAAAGCATTGTCTGAAAGTCTCGTCAAATAGTTAAGTTTGAATGCATTGGAACTAAGATATGCATAGATCTCCAACAAGACAACCCTTCACTGTTAATAGCAAAACACTAAGAACGACCAAATACATTAAGAAGTAACGTGCTTCGGACTTCGCACTTTAGGGGTCATATAAAAGAAATCAGGCGCGATTAAAAACGTTATTTGAATCAGAACACACATGGACGAAATGACAATGGACAACTTAAATATGCATTTATACAAAATGAAAATAAATAAATTCTTCACGCAGAGTACTCTATTCATTGGAACAGAATTTATATTTTGCGTTTGTGACAAAGTCCCTTCGAAATGCGATGTCCGAAGTCCGCAAGCATGCAAATGTCCAGTAAGAACAGATAAATTTCCAGCGTGGACCAGACATGTACGTTTCGGATACTTAATCCTCGTCAGTGATCGTCGATCCAAACAATTAAATATGGCCAAAGACTGTGAAAATAATGTCCAAAAAATACCGAAAGATGTAGCAGGACGGGTAATGTATGATGCTACACGACCCACTTTTCAGAAATTTATAGAAAAATTTTCGAATACCTTCAAAGAAAAGATCAACCGAAGTTGATCGGACTTGGCTTCATGTGCCCTTGGGGACTCCTGGTCCACCAGCAGTGACACTCACAAAGTGGTACAAATGTTACACGTCTTCAAATTCATAACATTGAAGAAAAGATAAAATTGCAGCATGGACCAGACATGCGCATGTTGATCTGTATTTTTTTCCACGATAGCATTGGCGGGATTGTGCTAAGATGTTAACCTCCTTTAACTTCGATGAAATTTTTGAATGGAGTGACAAGTTTCCGAAATAACAAAATAATATATATGATGTCAAATCGATAAAGGGCCAAAGCTAAGTTTCATTCAGGCGAGAGCTGGAAAGAGGTCATTAATACATTTCTAAACATCAATGGGTTAAAGAATTTCCTTACGAGAATCTCAATAGCACTCACTATTATAGAGCATTGAATTGAGCATCGACGGACCCCTAGTAAGCTAGAGGTGGGACCAGGTGCCCGTGAGGAGTAAGCATCCCCTGTTTGGCTAGCCGCACCCGCCGTCGATGTTCACGCATGGAACTGAAAACAAAATCCACAAAACATGCACTGGATGAGGTTATGTCTATATAGAAAGTGCTATGGCGACCATGTCAGGGAAAGACATTCAAAACACTTACAGTCAAACTTCTCGCAGGGAACTTTTTACGAGCTCCACACTGCAAATGGCATACGTGTGACACACATGAGTTAAAGAAGTTCCTGACGACAATCTCAACAGCACTCAAGTCACGGGGAACGATTTTATTTGCTCCACACTGCAACAAGAAATAAGTGCGTATAATAATAATACGGAAGTGTTCCAACTCTGTACGTTCATGAAGAAAATTTCCAACCAAATTTTCCTGCACCAGACACGTGTTTCGAATATCAAATTCTCATCTGAGTAACTGTCAATTCAAAGCTTTTCTAATCTGACAACGTTCCATGATTATTCTTTTTTTTCCAGTTATCTATTTACATGGATCCTGCTTTTTTATACATAAAATTAATTTCATGCGTGTTTTGCCTAACTTTTGTGAGGGAAAAAAAACAAAAGGTATTCATAATCGTGGAAAAACATTGAATACAGCTAAAATGTGTTTAATATTGAATTTATGTGAAAAGTGGATTAGAATACTAGTAGTATTACTTTATTCCTCTTTCTTTCACTAAGACATATTATTAACTGAGGCAGGAATGAGTATCGTGTCCGGATAGCTCAGTTGGTGAGAAAGTCTGCCGAGATAGCAGAAGGTCTCCGGTTCGATTCCCGGTCCGGTCACATCATTTCCTCTCCTGTTACAGAATTGGTGCCCAACTAAATGACTCACGGTGGCGTGGAGTCTCATGTGTGGTTTCCAGGGCGTTAAAACCTGACAAAATTGGTGGAAAAGAGAGTGGTAGGTACGGGTATCGTGCCCGGATAGCTCATTTGTTAATAGTGTCTACCGAGATAGCAGAAGGTCTCGAGTTTGATTCCCGGTCCGGCTTCTTTTCCTCTCCTGCTACATAATTATCAAAGAAGACAAATTGATCAAATACTGGAATAATGTGTCCAAAGAAAGATTGAAGAATAGTGTACAAGATATTGTTTTAATTTTCATCGCAGGCATATTGGAATCTTTCTTATTTTCGTGGGATTAATATAATTGCATGTACTGATGCTGTTGGCTGTTGTTATCATCATCGAGTTCGTGGTCATTCGTATGGAACAAATAGTACATTCTTTTACAAATGTACTGTCCAATTTTAAAAGAAATGGACAGTACATTCTTGCATTTGTAAAAGAATGGATCGGGTTTTTTTTTCACCCGAGTGACCAACTACATACCATTTTCATGACGTCATAATGGTTTTACGTCAGATACCTTCTCAAATGGGAGATTGATAGAATCTATTCCAAGATGTGATCAGGGACAAGGAAATCCGACTCGAGTGTCCAGGATTTACTTGTATCACGACGAGGCTTGCCGAGTCCTGGATAAGAGCAAATCCCGGACACGAGGGTTGGATTTCCGTGTCCCTTATCGCATCTGGGGATTGATTACTTTATCTCAGAAGATTACCGAGATAATTTCAACACTGTTTAGATTGACGAGACGTCAGCGAGATCTGCATTTGTACATTGGACAAGTTAAACAACACATACCATACACGCACACTGGCCAAAGTATTAATATATTACATAGACTCAAATGCACGTAAAAGTTTTGAATTCAAATGTAAAAGTAAACTGGTTAGGATATTTTTTATAAAACAGATAAAAGCCAAATTCTGTCTCTTTCACTGAATTTTTCCAAGACTGAATTATTCAGATTTAACAAAACAAAGTGACCTTGTTATGTATAAGGCTGATTAAATTCCATTTGACCATAAGATAAGACATCTAGACTATTTAAAGATAACACTTCTGCAATTTTGGCAGGTTGATTGAGACATGTTACTACTAGTTGTTTGCTGTCTTTTTGTGGGAAGTTTTGGACAGATTCCGAATCCCTGTCGTGAGTATGATAGAAAAATAAAACATGTGTAGCATATTTCATACAAGTTCTTTCAAATTATGAAGATATGCATATGCATAAAAGCAAGGAGAAACTTAAATTCGTGTTGTTATTATGCAGACGTATTTTGAAATGTTTCAAAAACCTTCAACATATACGTTTTTTTCAGACTCGCCTGCACAATGGGAAGGCAGAGAGACAAGAGTAAGTTTTAACACTGTACATGTTGTCATAGTTTATACGCTTACCGTTATATTTTCATTGCTCCATCATCAGATGACTCTGTGGTACAATTTGGACAAGTCTGCATGTGAATAGTATATATTTGTCCCCAAATGTATGACAAATATGGATAATGACCATATCCCTGTATACAGTACAAAATCGATAATTCAGAAAATCAGAAACCGAAGGCATACAAAATCAGGATAAAACAGGAACCAAAGCAAACAAACAAAAACCTCTATTACATGAAAAGAAGCGAACTCCCGATATGGGAGTGAGACCAGGTGCCAGGAAGAGTAAGCATCTCCTGCTTGCATGCAACACCCGCTGCTTCAATTCTGTAGACTTCCATGTCGACATAGAGTACAATCTTAAGTTGTATGGTTCCAATGGTCTATGGAAGAATATCATCCACCATTCTGGAGAGTGGAACATCATAGTGTGTGACGGGTTCCCATATCGACCGTAGAACTTCCTCAGTGACGATGGTAGTCGGTCACAAACGTATCCCTGACAGAGAAGCTTATCTGAAAGACGTCTAGCTCTCAGAACAAAATCCGTATATTTGGTATTTGCTCTGGCATAGCGTATCATCTGAGATATGAACACGTCATAAGCAGGCGATGAAGGGATGCTGCTACTCAAAAAAGGAAAGCTTGTAATGCTGAAATTGAAGTCGTCACGTTTGTCATAGAGTGAGGTGTTCATGTGAACATCAGTGTCGTATGACAACATTATGTCCAAATAGGATGCTGAATTATTTGTCTCTGTAGTTTCTTTGACTTCAAGCTCCGAAGGATAGGTACTGCTGAGGTAATCCACGAATTTCGGATTATTGATGGACAACACTTCGACTATGTACCTGTAAGTGAAGTTGAAGTCAGAAACTAAGCATCGTTCCCTTCACAGCCCAAAGATTTAATGAATTCAGCTTTTCCCTTCACAGACCAAAGATTTAATGAATTCAGCTTCGCGCGAGTAAAGGGAACTGTCGGTAAGGAGTAGGACACAATTGGTCCCCATTTGAATTGCGACAATTTGCTGGAAGACCTTTCCTCCAAACACCACAAAAATGTTGCCGATCAGAAAGTATAATCACCACCAAATATGTATAACTGTAGGAAGACTGTGTGTCCCTGGAGATACAATAACCTGAGACTCCATATATACTGTACTATCTGTAATGATTTAAGGAAGATCCAGACGATAATCTCAACAGCACTCACAATAGAGCACACAATTGAGCATCTGTAATTAACTATGTTTAAACATTACAATAATACGGAAGATTTCCAACTCCATACCGTCATGAAGAAAATTCCAAACCAATTTTCTTTCAAAACCAAGATACATTTCAGAGGCTTTTAAAATTGCCATCTTGACGATATATGGATCAATGGATTAGAAAAAAAAAGAATCTTTACTTATATAATGTTGTACATCTGAAAAAAGTTCACTTACATCATTTCTTGTAGGTAGATCGTTCTCAAAATTACATGGAGAGAAGACGTTTGAGTTATGATGAGACCAACAAAAGGGAGAGAAAGATAGCTGAAATTGAGGAGGGAAGTACCAGGAGCTTCTATGATGTACTATCATTGCACAATGAGGTATGTAAATAAATATTATAATTGCGCAATGAGTTGTGTATTATAATTCCACAATGTATTGCACAATGAGATCATAAGATTATTTTGTGGTCTTTTATGAAAGATACACCCGAGGGGTCTTAAAATCATGTAAAACCCCAGGCTTGCCGAGGGTTTTGCAAAATTATGAGACCCCGAGGGTGGAAACGATGTATCTTTCTCAGATGAACATGAAAGAATATTTTTCTCTCATATCTAAGGGCCAAAAACAAATAATGAAACAAAAGAGACGAAATTGTCAAGTTGATCGAATCGCAAAAATTGGCCGATATTCAAATTAAGCGCCCCCGAAAATCGTTTATTCTTTAAGATTAAACTGCAAATTACAAGGCAATAAAACATTGCAAACCGATCTAAGAGGTATGTATTATCATTTTACACAATGAGCTATGTATTATTATTTGTACAATGAGGTATATTTTATCATTGTACAATGAGGTATATTTTATCATTTGTACAATGAGCTATGTATTATCATTTGTACAATGAGGTATGTATTATCATTGTACAGTGAGGTATGTTTTATCATTGCACAATGAGATGCGCAATATCATTGCACTATGAGGTATGTACCATCACTGTACAATGAGGTATAATATTCAAACAATAGGAAGAATTGTTTGATAAAAAATACTATAAATAATACGAAACGTTCATTTAAATCATAAATAACCATAGGCTTGTTTGTAACAGTCAATAAAAATGCAATATCTATTCTATTGTCGTAAAACAGCTGTAATTTACTTTGTAACTTTTGCTATATTCGAGATATTTTCTATTCTCTGTTTAAGAAAATACTTCGCTAAGAAAAGTATAGGCCTATAGCTTTTTGGTTTGATTTATAAAAGTGTTTATAATTTGTATTTCATTAGATTTTCAATATTCCATCATCATCAAAGAAATTTTAAGGACAAGAACTTTGTCATTTATTATTCCAAAGTGTTGTTATTTTCTCCTTTTAGGGTAAAGAATACACTCTTGATTTAAGGACAAGGAAGTGTAATGTAACAACCCTTACACGCCCATTTTTCTACCGCGGGGTTTTACCAGGGTCCACATTCCAATATTTGTCAGAAATAGGGGCCAGTGGTGTACCGTACGAGTCTACTATCGTAGCAGGGTTTGCCGGTAATTCTTCAACGGGCTCAGGTATCGCTCTCTTATATTGTACGATTGAAATTTAAAATTAAGGAAGAACTATATGCCCCATTTCTACTGCAAGAAAGCGACCTTTTTGACGATAAAGCAAAATACAGTACGCCGGACATGCATGTTTCGGATACTCAAGCCTATCAGTAATGAGTTAAAGAATATCCTGTCGATAATCGCAACAGCACTCACAATAGAGCACAAAACTGAGCATCGACGGACCCCTTGTATTCCTTCGTAGTGTTTTGATTCACTATTGCCCTTTATTAATATCCCCTACAAAAATTGGAATGCAACGTTAAATCAATGTGGCTAATTCAAGGTAAATGATGGATAACATTGAATTTCCTTTTCTTCAATGCGTCTTTTAATGAGCATATGTTGAATTTCGAAGTCCAAGACATTAATATTTTTCTACATGTTTTATTTCTTAACAAGAACATCATGTCAGCATTGTGTCGTATCCAAGCTGTGTTCCCATCCAGAATCAACATTTTAGGGGAAATGATTATGAAGAATCAAAGTAAGATAACGTTAAATATTTTTGAAAATAGAATTTAAGAAACAATTATCTATGACATTTTGAAGTAAACATGTTTGACCAATTATCAGCACCTTGTGTAGAATATGGTCAGGATTTTTCCAAAGTTTTCCTTCAACCTCTTTCTTCTATATGCTGCTCCTTAAGCTCTTTTACAAATATTTTAGAGAAAATACATGAACAGCGTTTTTCATGATCTGATGCGGTTAACTGTCATTGCTAAGAATAGTTGATGTGTGAATACTGAAACTTCAGTCAGGAAGTTGATTTTGTACTTGAATTATGCTTATATTATATATTCTTACATTCCCAGTTACTACGACATTACCCTAGGTATCACTGATCCAATGGCGTTCATTCCTCCATCTGAATGTACATAGTGCGGATCTTATAGCTTTACCATAATAAAGTTTATCACTGTAAAAGTGATGAAATATATGTAGTGTCTAATGTTATTTGTCATTTGGTTAAGCATCTTTTTATGTACTCGAATAATTGATCAACATCAGAGAAGTTTCCATCAGTTATTTATAGTATCAACTATAGTAGAAAGTAAGGCAAAATTATTAGAATTTCCACTAGAACAGTTGCGAACCCCGGAACAAATAATGTTCTGAAGTGAGACCAGGTGCCCGGAGAGAGTCAGCATCTCCAGTTTGCATGCAACACCCGTCGCAACAGTTCCAGGAAAACTTGTCAAATTCGATTACTAGTATTCCGTCTTTTCGATTTGACATGCCTACGTTCGATTTGTGCAGGTATATGACGTAAAAGCATTGTGACGTCATTAAATTCCATTGAAAACGTCATATATGTAACCCTGTTTCCCTGAATTTCAGGCTGGTTTCCATAAAAATTGATGACGTCACAATGCGTTGACGTCAGATACCTGCACAACTGGGAAGTAACTCTGTATTTCGAAAAGACCGAATTGTCTGAATGTACATATTGATGACAGGAAGGAGGGGATCTTCAAACAGACTCGGTTGCAGTATCCACAGCAAAGTACCAAATCACCAGATGCAAAAACACAGAGTAGACGCACAGCAAGGGCCGTAAAAGAGACATACGACATAGAGACATGAAACACAAAAGACTATATATAAACCAACGAGACCAATGGGCAATCGGTGCTACGCAAGTAGCAAATGGTGTGGTTACCTGCTCACAACCCTCCCACTTTTCCGATGACTCAAAGGTCTCGAAGAAGGCACAAATGTAGTGTAAAATAATCACCTGCAATCTGATCACACAAACAAGACAACAAAACGCAGGGACCCAAGCAACACAGATGAATATGCAAATGGATATAAAAACATAGGTAATCACAGATTACGAAGCTCACCTCGTGACAGCAAAATTCAATTCAAACATATTTCTTAGTACATGTATATTGGCTTTTAAAGGCAAAACCACTCAAGCAGAAAAAGTAGGTCAAGGTCATTTTATGAAAGTTTGATCAAAGATACATCCAATATGCAAGTTTGGTACATGTAGCAGTTATACTTTGCTCAATATTGGCTTTATAGAGCAAAATCACTCAAGCGGAAAAAGTAGGTCAAGGTCATTTTATGAAAGATTGATCAAAGATAAATCCAATATGCAAGTTTGGTACATGTATCACTTATACTTTGCTCAATATTGGCTTTTAAAGGCAAAATCACTCAAGCGTAAAAAGTAGGTCAAGGTCATTTTATGAAAGTTTGATCAAAGATACATCCAATATGCAAGTTTGGTACATGTAGCACTTATACTTTGCTCAATATTGGCTTTTAAAAGTGAAATCACTCAAGTGGAAAAAGTAGGTCAGATGCTGCATCCGATGCATGGGTCCATCTTGGCATCCAAAGATGAATCACTTGTGCAAGTTTGGTTACTGTAGCATTAGTACTTTGTCAGATACTGAGCTACCCCAAACTTCTTATCCAAATCACTCAAGCGGAAAATGTAGGTCAGATGCTGCATCCGATGCATGGGTTCACCTCAGCATCCAAAGATGAATCACTTGTGCAAGTTTTGTTACTGTAGCATCAGTACTTTGTCAGATACTGAGCTACCCCAAACTTCTTAACCAAGTCACTCAAGCGGAAAATGTAGGTCAGATGCTGCATACGATGCATGGGTTCACCTCAGCATCCAAAGATGAATCACTTGTGCAAGTTTGGTTACTGTAGCATCAGTACTTTGTCAGATACTGAGCTACCCCAAACTTCTTAACCAAGTCACTCAAGCGGAAAATGTAGGTCAGATGCTGCATACGATGCATGGGTTCACCTCAGCATCCAAAGATGAATCACTTGTGCAAGTTTGGTTACTGTAGCATTAGTACTTTGTCAGATACTGAGCTACCCCAAACTTCTTAACCAAGTCACTCAAGCGGAAAATATAGGTCAGATGCTGCATACGATGCATGGGTTCACCTCAGCATCCAAAGATGAATCACTTGTGCCAGTTTGGTTACTGTAGCATTAGTACTTTGTCAGATACTGAGCTACCCCAAACTTCTTAACCAAGTCACTCAAGCGGAAAATGTAGGTCAGATGCTGCATCCGATGCATGGGTTCACCTCAGCATCCAAAGATGAATCACTTGTGCAAGTTTGGTTACTGTAGCATTAGTACTTTGTCAGATACTGAGCTACCCCAAACTTCTTAACCGGACGCGGACGCGGACACGGACGCGGACACGGACGCGGACGCGGACGCGGACGCGGACGCGGACGCGTGGGGTTATAGCATAAGCTCACTCAACTTCGTCGAGGTGAGCTAAAAAGAGGCGTACGAAATACAGTCCGTGCTCTGTCGGCTGTAGCGAGCTCATGAATGTTATCACCTGAAGAGTTCGACCGACATTCAGAGAGGACAGATGGTTTAGGCCCTGTCTTCTTTAAAAACATTTTGACAGGGCCCGTCATGAATTCCCGTTGTCACAGTTAATCTGAGTGCAACACGTGTCTGGTGCATGGGAATTGGTTTGGAATTTTCTTCAGGAAGGTATAGAGTTGGAACCCTTGGACATTATTAATATAGACACTTATTTCACGTTGCAGTGTGGAGCAGTTAAAATCGTTCCCCGTGGCCTGATGTTTGTCAAGTGTATTAATTACTTCTTTCCAGCTCTGCCACCCGAAAGAAGCATTGTTTTGGCCTTTAATCAATGTGACATAGGAGTTCGCTTCTTTTCATATGGTGGAGGTTTTTGTTTTTGTTTGCTTTGGTTCCTGCTTTATCCTGATTTTGTATGCCTTCGGTTTCTGATTTTCTGAATTATCGATTTTGTACTGTAGACAGGGATATGGTCATTATCCATATTTGTCATCATATATATATATATTTTTGCTATTTCGGAAACTAGCCATTTCACCGATAAATATCATCGAAATTAAAGGAGTTTAACATCTTAGCACCATCCCTCCAATGCTACTTTGAACATAGATTTTATTTGGATATGCTACTGAATCGACCCTACAGGAAACTCTCTGTAATGTTAACGTAAAAATCTAACTTCAAAAAATTAAAGAGGGCGCTACTGAAATTATTTCTGGTGGCTCCGCCAAAAGCATCACTGATTAGAATTTAATATTCGAAACACGTGTCTGGTGCATGGAAATTGGTTTGAAATTTTCTTCAAGATGGTATAGAGGTGGAACCCTTCGACATTTTTTAAAGAATGCGCTAGTACACGGCTGTAGATTGGTCAAGTACCATGGCGAGTATCCGTCTGGTGACAGAAAAATCATATCTTCTGACACAATTTCGATGGCTATGATGTCCACCTTTGATCCTTCTTAATTAATTTATTAATTCACCATCAAATACAGGTTATGAAATACTCAAAGTTATAAACTCTGTTGCTTGCATAGGTCCAAAAAGATGTTGACAGTAATTTTTGTAAAATTTCCAGAAAGTCTTAACTACTTTATGAAAGCGGAGACCTTTATCTAAAAGTTTCTTGGTAATTTGTAAATTTAAAACATTTGTACATGCTCTAGCGTATCGGATGAGTTGCGATATGTAAATGCCGTATGACGGTAGTCTGGGAACATACCGAGTAAAAATGTCTTGTTTGGTGATTTTGACAGTCACAATTCAATCACAATCCAGAATGTCACAGATCGTTCTGGAAAGCGGAATCTCATATCTCATATAGCGACAGAAGATCATCCTCACTAATTATCTCAGCCGTCGTGTAATATGACCCTGAACGAGTAGCTTACTTGCAAGCCGTCTGTATTCGTCATATTTGGATTTTGGCAACATACCATGGCGTACCGAATTAGCTGAGAAAAAAACACCATAAGGAGGAAACGGAATGTTAATTGCTACTCATGAAAGGGAAGCTACAATATTGTTCTGTGAAAGGTGAAATCATCACGCTTCTCATACAGTGAGGTGTTCAATGTACATGAAAATTTTAAATGTTTGAAGAAAAAACATACTTGTATATAAAACAATATGTTCAAATACTTTGCAAGAAAGAATTGACAGCAGTACTGATAAGGCTTCAAAGACTCCGGATATTTATCAATGAGTTTTATCACAATGCAAAATTGCCAAACGGAGTCCACAGAGTTTTCGATGGCATCCTGGAACATAAAATAATTGATAGAAATTATCAGTATTGAAATAATAAATGTTCTAATTATCATATCTAAATATATGCTCTACCGCATGTATTTAGTACATCATATGCGCATTTCATCAAAACAATGAATGGTCAGCTAGGCTCGAGACCGAAAGAGAGAGCAAAAGTCTAAATATGACCTAAAAAAGAGCCAGCTAAGGACAGAGCTATATGTAATGAGGGAGATACTCCTCAGTTAAATAATGTTATAATGACAAATATGGATAATGACCATATCCCTGTCTACAGCACAAAACCGATAATTCAGAAAATCAGAAACCGAAGGCATACAAAATCAGGATAAAACAGGAACCAAAGCAAACAAACAAAAACCTCCACCATATGAAAAGAAGAGAACTCCCGATATGGGAGTGAGACCATAATTCCGATGCGCCATGGAGGGTTTTTATCTCAAATTTGCTCCCTGTGTTTGATAAACTTAAAGAAATGTTTGAAAATTATTTAATTCAAATATTCTATTCTAAAAATAGATATATTGAATAACACGTAACAGAGTTTAAAATATGATCGATATTTTTGAAAACGGATAATCGAATGTCACCTACATTGAGATAAGATATAGACTTTTGTCAACATCTGCTAACAAATAGAATGAAATATTCTTTGCAAACACTACATATTGATCCTAGATTTCTGAAATGACTATGACGTCAAACGAAAGTCGAACCTCCTATAGATTATAAGGCAAGATGTAATTTTTTCTTACGTGGCAGATGGCCGTCCTAAGTCGGCACCGGTTGCCCATTGGTCTCGTTGGTTTATGTGTGGTCTTTTATGTTTAATGTTTCTATGGTTTGAGTTGGTGTTCCTTGTCCTTTTTGCGTCTCTTTCTGTGGGTGTCTGATCTGTGTTTTTTTGCATTGGGTGTTTTGGGGTTTTGCTGTGGTTGCTGCAACCTAGTGTTGTTGGAGATACCCTCCTTTCTTTCATGTAGGCTGTAAGACGTTCACATATCTATAAAAGTATGATCTGATTAATTCAAACTTAGAAGCAGAAAACAAGTGTTTTACAAAAATAATGTTACAGTATCTTGTTGTCTCATAATGTATTTGTGCAATAGATAATCATGACCTTCGCGTAGTAATACATATGAATTTTCAAAGTAATGTGGCTACAAAAATTATACATATATATTCCCGCATGGGCTTGGTTTATTCTATCTGGCGTTTCCAACAATACATTAGAAGTCACATCAGTTTTGATTCAATTCAGAAACAGTTGAAGTTTTCAGAAATGATTCTTTTGTTTGCTTCTTGTCTTTTTGCTTATTCTCTCGGACAACTTCTGCACGATTGTGGTAAGTATTGACACTTAATTAGCATCAAATTATTTCACTTTCTTCTCCCTCGAAATTGTTCCTCAAGTGTCTTTTTTCGATTTTTGAAAGTTTTTACATTATGCAGAAATATGTTCTTTAGATCTCGTGAGCTTCCATGACGTTTATTACCTGGGGTTGAGTCTTTGCGGAAAACAGAGTTATCTCCCATTTGAGACGGTATCTGACGTAAAACTATCATGGCGTCATAAAAATGGCACGATAAAGCCGATTTTATACCGTCATTTCCCAGAGTTTCAGTCTACGGCATAACCGTCCCAAACGGGAATTCAGTGACTCTGTTTTTCGAAAATAAGAAATTAAGACATGAACATCGTTGTGTTAAAATTGATTCAAAGTTGATTTGAGATTTCAACAGTATGGTCGAATGAATGTACAGCTTTATAATTTTATAATCAGTGTATTTTTAAGTCACTACACATATAAGTTCATATCCTTGAGACTCTATTGCACGACGGAATAAGATAGGAAACATCTAACGTTCGAAGTAGTAAAAAAACAATCGTGTCATAAATAAATCACTGTTGCAATTGATAAAAAAAAATCCGGTTAGTGCACAGAAATTGTATAAGTATTGCTATCCAGTTTCGTTTATCATCAAATAATAGACACTATACAAAACAACCATACCGCGACATGCATGCATTAAAATGATGGAATATTCACACCAAAAGGATAACCAAATTCATGTCAGTTGCTTTCCTTTACATGTTTATCTGGAACTTTAATACACGTGCTTCCGATTGAGTTTAACTTCCATACATTGTTGAAATGTTTTTGATTCCTACTATGTAGACTTGTTGACCTTCCCTTTTTCTTTATGGTCTAATCAGAATATTGCGCTCTTAATCACCTTTTGTGCAGTGAATATGGCAGTGTTGCAACCGAAATGATTGTAAACCTAGCTGAATACTAAGTAACCTATTCTTCGGGTTGCTGCATTATATTCCGAGTTGCTTTATTGCTATATCTTATAAGATAAAGATAATTGTTTATTTTATCATGTGGTCCAGCATGACAATTATCCATCTAAATCGAATTTATTATAAGAACATATATTTCAATATTGACAATTACAACATATTTTCATATATCTATAAATTCTTTTATTCCCCATATCAAAAGCTGATATTTCACTGGAAATACTAGTTGCATATTGCGATGTCGTGTTAAAGTTTTAAGGTGGCTCCCTACTCGAACCGTTATAGGTTTTTCTTATATGTAGCAGTTTTACAATGGCTGGTGAGGGACGAGCCAGTGCATTGAAAAACACAGACAGAAGATCTTAAATGCCAAAAGAAGCAAAAGATGGTGCAATCTATCAATGTCCACACCAATCATATAGTATAATTTCTTAGTTGAAAATGTGACGAAATTATAAGGGGGTACCCTTATGTTTGTAGCCATATCTTGATCATTTATAAAATTGTATACCTGTATGCGATTTTTTCACCATCTATATACATTATCGTATAAAATGATCCAATTTGAAGAAATTCAATCTGTTGTTTTTTATATATATATTATTTGTCGAAAATATGATAACATTATAAGGGGGTACCCCTATGTTTGGAGCCATACATTGATCATTTCAAAAACTGTGTACCTGTGTGTGATTTTTTCTTCATCTACATACATAATTGTATGATATATTACAAAATGAAAAAAAATCATCTGTTTTTTTTTATGCAAAAAGTTGGATTTAGTACATATTCTTGGTCAAAAATGTTATGAAATTATAACGGGGTACCCTAATGTTTGGAGATATATTATACTTAGATTTATGTTACAATATCATTTTATGTGTTGTATTTCTTCTATATGACTTGTTATCATAAAATAAAACAAAACAAATAAACATATTCGTATCATCACTGAATTTGAAGGGTTCAAAAGCATATGATGGATATTTGATATTTCTCAATTTTTAAGTGCTAGGGTACCTTTCTTTAATGTACTGTATCTTTAAAGAAAACAAAATTACCTATATATGTATGTGTGCATAATGTCATTTTGACTATTATGTATAGAAAATAACCTTAAAATACAAAATTCATCTGTTAAATTCAAGAGTAGGGACCCACCTTAAATGTAGGCAGTTTTAACAACGTTGAGATACTTTTGATGCAGCTAACCAACACCAACTGTATTTCCTATGCCTTCTGTTTTTCATATCCATTTACATATCCATCTGTGTGTTTCTTGGGTGTCATGCTGTCTGTTTGTACATGTATATTCATCTTACATTTTATATACTGTGTTTATTTTCGTGCATTAACATCGACGGCGGGTGCGGATAGCCAACAGGGGATGCTTACTCCTACCGGGCACCTGATCCCACCTCTAGCTTGCTAGGGATCCGTCGATGCTCAACATGGTGCACTATTGTGAGTGCTGTTGAGATTATTGTCAGGATCTTCTTTTACTAATTACAATGACGATTTATTTTACACCACAATTGTGCGTTCTTCGAAACCTCTGGGTAATCGGAAAAGTGAGAGGTTTGTGCACACGTAATCCAGACTACACCGTCTGCTTCTTGCGTGGCAGATGACCGTCCCAAGTCGGCAATGGTTGGTTTATGCGTGGTATTTTATGTTTCATGTTTCTATGGTGTGAGCTGTTGTTTCTTCCTTTTACATCTCTTTCTGTGATTGTCTGCTCTGTTTTTTTTTTTTGCATTGGGTGTTTTGGGGTTTTGCTATGGGTGCTGCAACCGAGTGCTGTTGGAAATCCCCTCCTTTCCTCTACCAATTGATAATAGTTTTCGTGGATAGAAGATGTTTTTAAAGTTCTTGACGTGAAACATATTTTTAAATTCTCCGTCACAAAATTTAAGAATTTTTTCTTATACTCATGGGTATCGCTCTGTACTTAACAGATTCTTTGGCAGACATCTGTCTGCAAACAGACAGACGGACGGTCATGGTGAATAGAGTATAGCCCCCATAACTTTGTTGTGGGGTTATAAATATGGGTTATGTCTTTCAATTGCTTCCATACTCTAAAATTTATTAAAGGCATACTTTCAGTAGCGCCACACACATGTTAATTGCTATAGATTTAAGGGTTATACTAGGACAGAAATTGAAATTGGCCTTGGACTTCCCTTTTGGTCCTACCTATTGGCTTACATTAAATATGTAACATGATTCCTGTGATACATGAAAATTATTAATACGGCGCGCTTTAAGAGCGCCACTTCAATGCATTCTACAATGCCTCCCGCACTTGCACTGCAGATGATTCATTAGATAGGCTGTTCTTCGTTTTTCTGTGGAGCTTGTGTAATTGTCTCCGTCTGTTTGTCCTATTTTCTTTTCTGTTTTGGTTTTTTTTCCAAAATTCGTAAGCCTTTCTATTGTGGTTTGTGGACTCTGTTTTCGGCTTATGTGTTTGACTTTCAATCACTGATTGATTACTGATATGTGAAATAAGCCTGGCGGGGTATCACTGATCCTTCGATCTGTATTATTTTCCACTTTTAAGTTGGTCCTCTTTTATGCGGGGTGTTCTCTTTTGTCTCGTAAGCTTGTACTATCCAAACAGCTTAAGAAAGGTGAAAATAGCAAAATTTTTCTTTGTTGCCTGCATTGGACTTATTTTGATACCAAATGATAGATATTAATTTTTTAATGTTATATTATAATTATCACTACTATATTTACAAGTATTTTGACTGGGCGTTTTCAGTGTTGATTTTTCTGAAACGCCGGCAACGTCATTTTGCATAGGCACAATGTTAAACATTATTTATTGGTAAATTTTACATGGATAATATTCCATCTAAGATGATTTTAATGTATGCTTAAAAAACGATTAAAATGTATTTATCAATAAGTGTACATAATAAAGTAAAAGATAAACTAGACAATTTTCTGAAGCGTGCTGCGTGGACAGTAATGTTTGTTGGTGTGATTTGTTGAAGTACACTGTCTTTTTACAAACGTATATGTGACTTTTACTGTTTTCCCTACAACGTTGTCAATTTGGAGATCTTTCCTTTCTTTTGATCTGATAATGTAAATGTAAACTTTTTTCTCGGAATACTTGGAATGTAACAACTTTGAGCGTGCAGGTCCAATGCTATAACGTTTTTTTTTTTCTCGATTTCCAGCCCTCGTTTCTGAATGTGAATGTAACAAATGAAATTAATTTTCTATTAAACATATTTCGTTACTTTCATGTCCAAATGATACGCTAATTTTTTTTTAAATTGTCCGTTAATCTAATCTTGCAAACAAATTGTGACGTTTGGCGTTTTATCTAGTGCAACTACGCAGATTGGAACTTGATTTGAAATTGTTATAACAATTTCCTATCGCAAAACATTACGGCGTTTCTTTGTGCGAGCAATAATTTAACAGATTACATTATTGTTAATTGGTTTTATGAATGATAAAATACTTATTTCATATGCATGAAAGAGATTATACTGAAAAGGTTCCTAAAATGGCCATTATTAAGGGAAATGAGGTGAGATGATAAGTCTACTTATTCATCATAACAAATAACTACACATCCGTATTATTAATAAAACACCTATTTCCTTTTGCAGTGTATAGCCGTTAAAACCTGTTCCCCGTAACTGGATGTTTAAAGTGTAATTATTACTTCTCTCCAGCTCTGTCGCCTGAAAGGAGCTTGTTTTAGCCCTTTATTAATTTGACATCATATATTATTTATCTACTTCGGATACGTGTCATTTTACCCAAAAATATCATCGAAATAGCAGCCTAGCATCATCCCTCCAATGCTAGTTATGCTGGACATAGATTTTATCTTAATAAGCTCCTGAATCGACCCTATAGGAAATTTGGAGTTGTGAACTCTTTGCAAAATGTATAAATTGAAATTAAAACAAAAAAATAAAACTAGAGAGCGCTACTAAAATACATTTGGCTGTGCCTGAAAATTACTCCGGCATTTAATTAAGTACCACTGATGAGGATTCACTGTCCGATACACATGTCTGGTACATTAAAATTGGTTGGAAATTTTCTTTAAGAATGTAAAGAGTTGGAACACCTCCGTGTTATTCTTGATAGTGTATGCATTTAGTTAATTCTTGGTTCCATTTATTTCAAATATTGATAAAAGAGTCGAGTCTTTGTGCTTCATTCCTGATATCAAAGATATCAACCTTCTACAGTCAACATTGATGCATCACACAAGCGCGATTGCAACAAGCAACAGGCAACATCCAGACGCACGACAACATCCAGATCTCGTGGATACACAGATTAAGAAGACACACCGAAACATCACAGATATCTCATGATTTGAGGGAGACAAATGAAACGGGGTATTCCAACCGGACTCTGTTGCAGCATCCACAGCAAAACACCGAAACAAATGTACACTTGATACCGACTCTGGACGACCAGGTCATGTATAAAGCCGAACGGTGTCTAGTTATCCAGGTTTTCTCAAACTTTTTCAAATGTAAAGAGCAAATAAAACAACCTTCTCGTTATTTGACACCACAATCATTAAACAGTGAGACAGTAAAACGCTCAGCCGGATCCATTGTAACACAATAACTATGTGAAGGATATCAAAGGTATATCGCATACGGAAAACAATCTATGTTCTACTTAGAAAGTGCATGATCAATCACCCTATAAACCAACCAACTTTCAGATAGGAATTTATGCAATACCGATACTAATCGAAAAAGCAGTCCAGAGGATTCATACTACTTATTTTTTTAATGTTGAAAAATTGTAAGATAAATGTAGTTGACGATGACAGGAAACATTGAGGATCACTAACGAGGGTTTAGTGCCCGAAACGTGCATGTCTGGTCCATGATGAAAATTTACCTGTTTTTAAATGATGCTATTGAATTTGAAGACGTTTAACATTTAATAGTATTTCCTTTCTTTATATATATCTTGGACAGTGTAAATATGTATCGTTAGGTACTTAACAAAATAGGAAGGATAAAAGATAAGTTCCGTATCAATTTTATAAAAGATGAGTCGTCTTTGTTACAATGGAAATTATACCGCCGTCATTACAAAATGGAGAAAACCTCTTCAATATAATTTCGTGACTACGTCAAGAACGATTCATAATCAAACGCCAAGAACATATAGAAATAATGACCCACAAGAGACAATCACATAACAATTTGAAGTTCATATCATAGGCTAGTAACTTTTAACTTGTTAGTGCTTAGTCTTTCTGGTAGGTCCTTGTGTTTATCTCTATTTCTTCATTTACATGCCTTCGTATTGATAAGGGATAAGTCGAAGACACTTTTTTATGATTTTGTCAGATTAATCCTCTTTTTGTAGAATCGATGAAGCAATGGGAAGGTACAGAGGCAGTGGTAAGCTTCAAAGATCGTATCATCCAATAATCATGTTCAATTCTTACAAGGTATATGATTTTATTGTCAACTGCCAATGTTTTATGCTTCTTCTTGTCTTTCTGGCAAGTTACTCTTGGATTCTTAAAGGACAATACATAGTTTGCCTATGGCATTGTTTACATGACAAAATCGCTGTGCTCACTAATTGTTTCCTCATTTTTTAACTAAGATAAAATGATAACTTATTTTCAACTTAATATTCTTTCCTCTAAGATTGATAGTTCAAGAAACTATATGGAGAGAAGACGTTTGATTTATGATGAGACCAGTCAAAGGGAGAGAACAGTGGCTGCAATCGAGATGGGAAACACCAGGAGCTTCTATGATGTATTGTCATTGCACAATGAGGTATATTCTATGCGAATAGCGAGCAATTATGTCTTGCAAGCACATGTGTGACATGCATGTTCTCCCTTGCACTAGTTCGTTTCAGTATGTCAATGACATGATTGGTTGACCTAATTAAGATTTCCCCGTTATTATGGGAGATACATGGAATGAGTTGAAATTTGATATAATATTTATCTGTCCTTAAATGATGCTATTGAATTTGAAGACGTTTAACATTTGTATTACTTGGTGAGTGTCACTGCTGGTGGACCAAAAGTCCCGGAGAGCACATGTAGCCAAGTTCGGTCAACTTCGGTCGATCGTTTCTTCAACGCATTTGAAAATTTCTGAAAAGTGGGTCCTTTAGCATCCTATCCCACCCGTCCTGCTACGTCTTTCGGTACATTTTTGGCATAATTACTTTCGCACTCTTTGGTTATATTGCATTGTTCAGATTGAGGATCACTGACGAGGGTTAAGTACCCGAAACGTGCATGTCTGGTCCACGCTGCAAATTTATCTGTTCTTAAATGAAACTATTGAATTTGAAGACGTTTAACATTTTAAAGAGTTAAATGGCCCATACTTTGTGAAGGGTCTATTCAGAGACGTAATAATATTTTCTAAATGCGACCGAAATCATTGGAGGGATCTTGCAATAATGTGTAACTACATTATTTTATGGTAATTGTTGTGGGTCATGCATTATTTTAGTTTTACTTTATGTGTAGGTACACATGAACTTAGTCATATTATTTAATGATTTCATAATAATTCTTTCTAGATTTTACTTTGTCATGTTTATTTCAATAGAGAATATTCCAGTATTTTCTTTGTTACATCATTATCATCACATGACTGTGATTTCTAGAATTTACTCTATTGTTAATCATTTGTAATGAGTCATTGTTCTAGAAGCTTCTAGTAAATTCATTGGTATTAAGTATAAATACCTCTGAGGAACTGTGTTGAGGGGACATTCGTACACATTCGTAGACACGATTCATTCATCTATTCTGATATACTGGGACACTTTATTTGTTGAGACTTTAATCCATTTAACAACGTTTGGACACCGATCTTTCGAGAACGTTTGTGATTACCGGAAACCATACATTCGATAGACTTTGTGGACCGTAACGGCGCTTTGATCCGGACATTGTATTGTAAGTTGTAATCATTTCAAATATATATATATTGTACATAATTAAACTTGTAAATTTATATTCTGTCTTTGTCTGATTTTTGCTGGCGTTTTGGGGTATTCTGACCCATAACAGAATTGGGGGCTCTTCCGGGATCGTAATCTCTGCATATTTGCACTTTACATAAAGTTCGGGTTTTTTTTAAAGGGAAATTTTTTTGTAGTAAAACTTTTGCCAGCAGAAATCAATCATGGTATTTTCGGTCACTGAATTTTTTAAATCGCCGACTGTACAGGAGTTCGAATCATTGAAGAAAGATGATTTGATTGGTTTAGGTTTTCACTTGAAGTTAGATGTAAAATCTTCTATGAGAAAACAAGAAATTAGAAATATTGTGGCTAAAGAGCTTTTAGCTAAGGAAATCTTTTCGTCATACGATTTTCCTGTTGAACCTGTTTCAAGCGAAACCAAAATGTCAAAATTTGAGTTTGAATTAGAGAAAATGAAAATACAATTACAATTTGAAAAAGAACGACAATTTCAATTTGAAAAAGAAGAAAAAGAAAGACAATTTCAAATTGAAAAAGAAGAAAAAGAAAGACAATTTCAAATTGAAAGAGAAGAAAAAGAAAGACAATTTGAAAAAGAAGAAAAAGAAAGACAATTAGAAAGGGAGAAACAGGAACGTATGCACGAGAGAGAACTCCAGTTTGAGCTAGAAAAGTTAAAGTTAGAGAAAGGCGCTAAGGAAAATCCTGTTCCTTCGCCTGTCAAGTCTGAATTCGATGCCGCCAAAAACATCAGATTAGTACCAAAATTTCAAGAAAAGTCCGTGGACAAATATTTTCCACATTTTGAGAAAATCGCGGCCAATCTGAAGTAGCCACGCGATTTTTGGCCAACTTTATTACAAAGCGTACTTATTGGCAAAGCGGCTGAAGTGTACTCGGCGCTCAGTATTGCTGAGAGTTCGGACTATGACAAGGTCAAGGACACGATTTTGAGAGCATATCAGTTAGTACCTGAGGCGTACAGACAAAAGTTTAGAAAGTACAAAAGTTTGAAAATCAAACATATGTTGAATTCGCTCGAGAAAAAGAAGATTTATTTGATCAGTGGTTTCGATCTAAGAAAATTCCCAATTCATTTGACAATTTGCGTCAGATCATTCTGATAGAAGAGTTCAAAGAGTGTGTACATCAAGATTTAAGAACTCATTTGGAAGACAAAAATGTTAAAACTCTTGAAGAAGCCGCTGTTTTGTCTGATACGTATGCTCTCACTCATAAGAAAACTTTTGTGTCATAAACTCAATCTAGCGATAGCGCAAAAACTTCAGATTTTCCAAAGAAAAAATTTACAAGAGTCTCAGTCGTCCATTAGTTCCCAGTCACCATCTCAAGTTGGTTCTACGTCCGGTCCTAGGTCCGAGCGTTCTGAGGCATCCCCAGGGGTGGGGTCGCTTCCTACATGCAATTATTGTAAGAAAAAAGGTCATGTTATTGGTGAGTGTTTGAAGCTTAAGAAGAAAAAAGAACTTAAGTCACAGGCCTGTGCGTCTGTTAGAAATGATAGGAAAGCCTTAGATTCGATTTGTTTTGACACTCCTGAGATTCAGGGTTCTAAGTCCAGTTCTGATGATTTTGTGGAGGATCATTATACGCCCTTTTTGTCACAGGGATTTGTTTCACTCAGTGATTCTAGCGAAGCGTTGCCTGTTCAAATTTTGAGAGATACTGGTGCTGCCCAGACTTTATTGTTAGAGGGATCATTGCCTTTGTCTGAGCACACTTTTACTGGTAGGTCAGTTTTATTACAGGGTGCTGAGCTAGGCGTCATTGATGTTCCCCTTCATAAAATTTATTTGAAGTCAGACTTAATTACTGGACCTGTTATCGTAGGTGTTCGACCTACTCTTCCCGTTCAAGGCGTTTCCATGTTGCTTGGCAACGATTTAGCTGGCGGCAAAGTTGTAGCCAATCCGATTGTTTGTGAGAAAATCACCTTCGATGTCGTGTCCGATGATGAAGACGACGACTTGTATCCAGCCTGCGCTGTTACCAGGGCGATGGTCAGGAACAGACTGAAAGAGGCTGAGAGTACTTCTGCACTTAACGAGGACCATCCCTCCAAAAATATAGACCTTTCTGACACATTCATGTGTACCATTGATGACAACATACCTGAGACGTCGGTACCACTTCATATAGACAAGTCTCCGGCAGTACCTGGTGATGATTCCCATCCGCCTTTAGACAGGGGTACAGATGCCTTAAGCCGTGAGCAGCTCCTCTCCGAGCAAACTAAAGATCCGGAGATCATCCGACTAAGTAAGAGGGCCCTTCCCCGAGAAGAAGCGGACAAAGTCGGAGAGTGCTTCTACATACAAGATGGCATCCTTATGCGGAAATGGAGACCACCCGATGCAGCCCCTAATGACGTGTGGCGGGTCGTTCACCAGATGGTGGTTCCAGTAGCGTATCGCGGGGACATCATGAGTTTGGCTCACGACACACCCATGGCAGGTCATTTAGGTGTCAATAAGACTTATAATAGGATTTTAAGTCACTTTTACTGGCCTAAGTTGAGAAAAGATGTGTCTGAGTTTTGTAAGTCTTGTCATAGTTGTCAGATGGTAGGTAAACCAAATCGAGTTATACCACCTGCTCCCCTCCAACCCATTCCAGCCTTTGAGGAACCTTTTAGTAGGGTGTTAGTTGATTATGTAGGTCCTTTGCCTAGGACTAGGTCAGGGAATCAGTACTTACTGACAATTATGTGTACTTCGACTAGGTTTCCTGAAGCCATACCTCTTAGGAAAATTAAGGCAAAGACCATAGTTAAGGCCCTTACAAAGTTTTTCAGTTTCGTAGGTGCTCCCAAGGCTATTCAGTCAGATCAGGGTTCGAATTTTATGTCAGGGTTGTTTCAGCAGGTTATGCATGAGCTAGGTATCAGGCAGTATAAGTCTTCTGCGTACCATCCTGAGTCTCAGGGGGCTCTGGAACGCTTTCATCAAACCCTTAAAACTATGATGAAAACATATTGTCACCAGTATGAAAAAGACTGGGATGAAGGGGTTCACCTCGTGTTGTTTGCGGCACGAGAAGCGGTTCAGGAGTCCCTGGGGTTCAGTCCCTTTGAGCTAGTTTTTGGGCATACGGTCAGGGGGCCATTGAAGTTGTTGAAGGAAAAATGGTTGACTGAGACTAGCGATTTGAATCTCTTAGACTATGTGTCTAATTTCAAAGAGAAATTATATAATGCTTGCAAATTGGCTCAAGAAAATCTCAAAACATCTCAAATGAAAATGAAAACATGGTATGACAAAGATGCTAGAAACAGAGTTTTTAAACCAGGCGATAAAGTTCTTGTATTTTTGCCAATCCCTGGTCATCCTTTGCAAGCTAGATATTTCGGTCCTTGTGAGATTGAGAGTAAAATTAGTGATGTTAACTATGTGGTTAAGACACCAGGTCGGCGAAAAGAAAAAAGAGTGTGTCATGTTAACATGTTGAAAGAGTATTTTGATAGAAGTGACCGAAATTTTGTTAAACCAGTTTCCACTTTGGCCAATGTAAATACATTAGAAAATTGTGTTGAACCTGAATGTAATGAAGAGACTGTCGAAAAAGACTTCGCTCAAAGTGTCCGTTTGAAGAATTCCGAAATTCTGACAAATCCGGAAGTGAAACTCGGACATTTGACCGTGCATCAAAAAGAGGAAGTGCATCAATTAATGCGGGAATATACGACCATCTTTCCGGACGTTCCAAAAAAGACGAATGCATCTCATCATGACGTCATTGTGGGTGATGCGTCACCTATCAAACAGCATCCCTATCGGTTAAATCCGATAAAACTTCAATACATGCGGAAAGAAATTCAGTACATGCTTGAAAATGACATTATTGAACCCAGCAATAGTGACTGGAGTTCCCCATGTATTCTTGTTCCGAAGCCAGACGGAACTTACCGATTGTGTACGGACTTTAGAAAAGTCAATTCAGTCACCAAAACTGACTCTTATCCGATCCCACGAATCTATGACTGTATCGATAAAATTGGCAGTGCAAATTTGTCAGTAAATTTGACTTGCTCAAAGGCTATTGGCAGGTCCCGCTTACCGAGAGAGCCAGAGAAATATCGGCATTTGCGACTCCAGATGGGCTATACCAATATAAAGTAATGCCCTTTGGTATGAAAAACGCACCAGCCACATTCCAGAGGATGATTCATTCGCTCCTAAATCATCTCGAAGGATGCGAGGCGTACATCGATGACGTCATCATCTACAGCGACACCTGGGATGATCATCTCCGAATCATGCATACCTTCTTCGACATACTGGCGAAAGCAAACCTCACAGTGAACCTTGCGAAAAGTGAATTTTGTCATGCGACTGTAGAGTATTTGGGTCACAAAGTAGGTCAAGGTTTTGTTACTCCTATCATGGCCAAGGTGGAAGCTATTTCAAAGTTCCCGATTCCTACCAATAAGAAAGAGATAATGAGATTTTTAGGAATGGCAGGATTTTACAGAAAATTTTGTCCAAATTTCTCGTCAGTTGTTGGTCCACTTACCAATCTGTTACAAAAGAGAGTGAAATTTGCATGGACCAATGACTGTGACGAATCTTTTAAGAAAATCAAATGTGTTCTTATGAATAGTCCTGTCCTGTCAGCTCCAAATTTTGATAAGCAATTTAAGCTTACTGTTGATGCCAGTGACGTAGGAATCGGGGCTGCTTTGTTTCAAGAAAATGATGATGGTGTAGATAGAGTTGTTTGTTATTTTTCAAAGAAATTGACAAAATGTCAAAAGAATTACTCTACTATTGAAAAAGAGTGTCTTGCATTATTGTTAGCTTTACAACATTTTGATGTTTATTTGAATGTTACTTTACATCCCATTCTTGTGTTTACTGACCACAACCCTCTCACATTTTTGCACAAAATGTCAAACAAGAATCAAAGACTTACAAGGTGGAGTTTATTGTTGCAAGAATACAATATTATTATGAACCATATCAAGGGCAAAGACAATGTGACTGCAGATGCACTATCGAGAGTTTCATGAGTGATTTTTGCAGAATTAACCACCTAAGTTTTCATTGACATTCAAACTTTTTTAAGGGGGGAGGTGTTGTGGGTCATGTATTATTTTAGTTTTACTTTATGTGTAGGTACACATGAACTTAGTCATGTTATTTAATGATTTCATAATAATTCTTTCTAGATTTTACTATGTCATGTTTATTTCAATAGAGAATATTCCAGTATGTTCTTTGTTACATCATTATCATCACATGACTGTGATTTCTAGAATTTACTCTATTGTTAATCATTTGTAATGAGTCATTGTTCTAGAAGCTTCTAGTAAATTCATTGGTATTAAGTATAAATACCTCTGAGGAACTGTGTTGAGGGGACATTCGTACACATTCGTAGACACGATTCATTCATCTATTCTGATATACTGGGACACTTTATTTGTTGAGACTTTAATCCATTTAACAACGTTTGGACACCGATCTTTCGAGAACGTTTGTGATTACCGGAAACCATACATTCGATAGACTTTGTGGACCGTAACGGACACTTTGATCCGGACATTGTATTGTAAGTTGTAATCATTTCAAATATATATATATTGTACATAATTAAACTTGTAAATTTATATTCTGTCTTTGTCTGATTTTTGCTGGCGTTTTGGGGTATTCTGACCCATAACAAAATGAAATGAAATAGTTTTAAAAGAATTCACGGACTTTCAAATATATCGTTACGTTAATTTACTTGAACTATTCAATTTTCTTTTTTATGTGATACCTGTTTCGCGTTTTCTGGATTTTTGTGCACTTTGAAGACATGAGTTTGATTGTTTGCTTGTTTGTTCGTGTGTGGTTTTATTTTTACCAACGATCAGTTTAGGCTCACATTGACGAAAGAGAGAATAGCAATTCACCGGCATCAACGTTCAACCTTTGGGGGATAACGTTTTGGAATATCTCATACTACAACGTACATTTATCATAGGCGGCGCTGTTAAATAACATGTTGTATTAGTAAAGTTTAAACATATTCAAATAATTTTCTTTTGATTCCAAATCGATCTGTCTGTTAGTCGTGCAAGAAATCAGAATATGGAGTGAATATTGATTATCATTTACTCTGTACACATTTGTACGTACGTGTTTTGCAAAAAAAATAAATTCTAAAAATAAAACAAGAGGGAGCTAGTGAAATTAATTTGGTTGGCTTATGAAAAGCACTTTGGCTGGAAGGATCATTGATGAGAATGAAAATTGGTTTGAAATTTTCTTCAAGAGGGTATAGAGTTCGAACACTTCTGTATCATTATAGTTTGCATTAATTTCAGTATATTCTAGTATTGTCGTATTATGTAGCTAATTTTCATTTTCTTCTTATCAGAAAAAAGAATACCGTATCGACATGAAAACTAGGAAATGCAACGTGACGAAACTTACACGTCCATTTAGATACCGTGGGATAACTCCAAATTCAAGGTTCCAGTTTAAATCTGTGATCGGAGATGTCGGAGTACCCAATGAATATGTAAATGTCGCAACATTCTTTGATGCGTCGCCTTCAATTTCAAGTATGTTTTTCTCTTCTCTTTTAAACATTATAGGAAGAGACTTTTGATATTTTTCGATAATAAAAACATGTCGAGAGTAAACTTTTAAAAAATGTTTTTTAATATCTCTTGAATTGTTGCTACCAATCAAACATCTTGGTAATATATTGATCTAAGTGATAATATAGCGATATTTCATTATCTACGCAATAATATAGTAAAATTATATTTGAAAAGAACCTCAAATGAGAATTGTGACGTACCCAGAATGTATTCCAGTCCAGAGTCTTTACTATAAAGGTCAAAGCGGTTACCAGCAATCTAGGTAAGAATGAAAAAGTTTTTCAACCATTATATGCTTAGAAGAAATCACTTGTTCATTTGTACCGCATGATGATTTCTTTTGTCCAGAAGGCTGATCACTGCAATAAAGTTGATACACTTTATTTTACTATTTTACCATATTGGATAACGGTTGGCTGATGGCAGATCGTCTAGGACAATCTTAGAACGAACAGAACAATCTATTAACTATTGTGTCTTTTCATTGTTTGTTTGAAGCACAAGCATAGAAAAAGTAGGAGAATTAACGATGAAACAAGTCTGCACTTACCACAACTTTGCTTTTTTTAACGAAAACACTTTCATGTGCATCATTTCATCAATAATGAACCCATTTTTTTGTTTTCTGGCAATTGGAACACTTTACCTTTATAATTATTTATTGTTTATTGCCATGTGGAGCTGGTAACATTGTTCCCCGCGAAAAAAAATGTTTTTTTTAATCACTTAACATTTCTGTCTTGATGAGGATTAATTATGCGGAACAAGCTTGTCAGCTGCAACGTATTTGGAAACTTTTACCTGAAAGGCTGCTCTCTGGTGGCAGAGTCGGACACTTTGCTTTCCTTTGTGACAGTTCTATACAGTGTTACAGCTTTTAAAAGAGTCATCTTCAAACTGGCTATTAAAGTATGTATTTTCTTCTTCAGCTACTACAATATTACAATTGGATTCCGTGATCCAGCAGTGTTCATTCCTCCGGAAGAATGTATTGGCTGATGTCAATATCAAGATGATGAATCTTTTCAAAAATTTGAATCATGTTTAAAAATCTGTAGACTCATAAAATACATGTTCTCTGTTGAGATTTGCTCATGTATAGTTTAGCATACATGTTTATACGTTTATGTAGTAAACACGAATAGTCTTTATAATAGTATTTGTTGATGTGCTAGAAAACGAAGAGTAGTAAAGTTAAACGCCTTCAAATTCAATAGCATCATTTAAGGACAGATTAATTTGCAGTATGGAGCATACATGTACGTTTCGGGTACTTACCCCTCGTCAGTGATCCTCGATCTAAACAGTGTAATATGACCAAAGAGTGTGAAAATTATAATGTCCAAAAATATACCAAAGACGTAGCAGGATGGGTCGAATATAATGCTCTAGAACCCACATGTTAGAATTTTCAAGAAATTTTGTTACAGCAGTTTTCGAATGCGTGGAAGAGACAGGCGATCAACTGAAGTTGATCGAACTTGGCTACATGTGCCCTCGGGGACTCCTGGTCCACCAGCTGTGTCACTCACCAAGTGGTACAGATGTTAAACGTCTTCAAATTCAAGATAGAAATTAAGAAAATCACCTTGGGATTGAAAAAGAAAGATAAACAATCTCTAACAAAACCATTTAACAGAAACCAAATCGAAGTATGCATACACACAGAATATAATTGTAATACACAAAAATCACAACACAAAACAACAACATTCTTGTTGGACTACACAAACTGTACATGTACGTGCATCATGTTTACGACTGACAGACGAAGCTCTATGACAAAAGTACACATCAACTTTGGTTCAGCTGGCGACTTATAAGTGAATCAGTTGGCTTAGACGACTAATGTACTAAAATTGTTCAATTTTGAATGAATAATGACAACTCGTACTAAGTTTCTGAATTAAACAATGCAAAATATGTGCAACACATGTAAACTGCTATAGATCTATTTCACTTCTGATTAGTCTGAACATAGACGTCTGAAGTATTGTGTGTAGTTTAAAAATATTTAAACAGAATGTTTAAAGTCGGTAAACTCCGTACGGCGGCTTCGCCTAGCATACAACTTAAGCAGACCGATCATACCGCAACGCCACGGTGACAACCTAAAAGAGTTGTTCCTATGACGTCCATAAAAATACGGTCTACTCAGCACACACCGGAAGTGAAGAATTCGTTGTTCTTTTGTTATTTTGCAATCAAATTTAAACAGAATGATTAAGCTGATTGTATTATTTGTTGTGGAAATATTTTCTTAGTTGCTTACTCTTTTATAGTGGTTCTATCTAACTTCTTTACATTTCTATTTTGTAATAGCTGATTCCTCAGATTCCACAAGATTTTTTGTTATATTTGGCAGGCTTAGGGATCAATGAAATTACATCATTCAATTATGGTCTAAATATATAATTTCATCGAATTCAATCAAGGTGGCGCTTCTTACAATCATTTTTGATAATTTTCTTGTTCTAGCTTCTCATACGGGGGCCCAGTTATCGAACCCCCCCCCCCCCTCTTTTTTTAAATAATGCACAGAAAGTCATTGGTCCTTCTTACTTACAAAATACATTTTCGTTAGATATACAACATGATTCATTCGATATCTGAATATCAATATTAATGCTAATATGAATTTTATTATTAACTTTGCAACTTAGCACGGCGCGTTTTAACAGTTTCACCTCTATGCATTCCACACCTACACTAAACTCTGGAGATTGTTCATTAGATAAATGAGCCAAAGCAGATCCTGACGACAATTCCAACAGCACCCACAACAGAGAACAAAATCGAGTATCGGCGGACCCCAGTAAGCAAGAGGTGGGACCAGGTACCCGGGAAGAGCAAGCATCCCCGCCTGGCCAGCCGCACCCGCGGTCGACACCCACGCACAAAAATGAAAACAATATCCAAAATACATGCACTGTCTGAGGTTATGTCTATATAGATAGTGCTATGGTGACAATGTCTGGGACAAATATTCAAAACACTTACTGTCAAACCCCTCGCGGGGAACTTTTTTACGAGCTCCACACGTGTAACACAAATGAGTCAAAGAAGATACTGACGACAATCCCAACAGCACCCACAACAGAGTACAAAATCGAGCATCCACGGACCCCCAGCAAGCAAAAGGTGGGACCAGATGCCCGGGAGGAGAAAGCATCCCTAATTTCAGACTAGCCTTAATAACTTTTCTATAAAGAGGCCAATCACAACCGCATCATTATACTGTTTTTCCACCCCCCCCCCCCATTTTTGGGGGGAAAAGAGGTACCCCTAGATGAACATTTTATTAGTCCCCTACCGGCAACGCCGAAGGGGACTCTTAGTTTCCTCTCGGTCTGTCTGTCCGTCTGTCCGTCCGTCTGTCCGAATATCAGTTTTCCGGACTTTTTTCTGCAACGAATGGAGATATCAAGATGAAATTTGATACACGGCTTGGTCTTGGATAGTTACAGAGCAAGTTCGACTTTCGTCACGCTTGACCCATTTTTCGGGGAGTTATGCCCCTTGATGACTTGGAAAATTCAGTTTTAGTCTGTTTTCCGGACTTTTTTCTGCAACGGATGGAGATATTCAGATGAATTTTGATACACAGCTTGGTCTTGGATAGTTACAGAGCAAGTTCGACATTCGTCACGCTTGACCAATTTTTCGAGGAGTTATGCCCCTTGATAACTTGGAAAATTCAGTTTTTGTCAGTTTTCCTGACTTTTTTCTGCAACAAATAGAGATATTCAAGTGAAATTTAATACACAGCTTGGTCTTGGATAGTTACAGAGCAAGTTCGACTTTTGTCACGCTTGACCTATTTTTCGAGGAGTTATGCCCCTTGATGAGGTGGAAAATTCAGTTTTTGTCAGTTTTCCGGACTTTCTTCTGCAACAAATAGAGATATTCAAGCGAAATTTGATACACATCTTGGTCTTGGATAGTTACAGAGCAAGTTTGACTTTCGTCACGCCTGACCCATTTTACGAGGAGTTATGCCCCTTGATGACTTGCAAAAATCAGTTTTTTGTCATTTTTAAAGACTCTTTTCTGCAACAAATAAAGATATTAAGGTAAAATTTGATACTTAGCTTAGTCTTGGATAGTTACAGAGCAAGTTCAACTTTCGTCACACTTGACCTCTTTTTCGAATCGATAAAGCTAAAGCAGATAAAACCTCAGAACTGAGCTGCACAGACAGTAAGTTTAATTAAAACTCATACATGTTTTTAATTGAAGAGTAATTCATAGGCAGAGTTGCAGGACATAAATATATGCCGCCGGTAGGGGACTATATCGCTCAGCGATCATACAATTTTATTTCTCCTTGAAAAATACGTCATGCATGATTGTTTTATGTCTGTTTAGCAATGCAAGTAAGGTGGACTTATTGGACATTTTTCATGTTCACATTCCAGACATCGCTTTTCGAAAGGACTGTGTCACAAAAGTAAATTACTGATGTTATCCTAATGGACCTTGGATAATTTGTGTGAAGAATTTATTTGTTTTCATGTGTGTATATGCATATATTTAAAGCTCGCGTGTGTCATTTTGTCCATTATGTGCTCAAATTCTACTGATTTCTTTGATATGGCCTCTGAAAATGCGAAGTCCGGAGTGCGAAGTCCGAAATATGTCAACTTGAAAAATGTCTAAAAGAAATGTATTCCTTATCTTAAATAAAATCAGACTCAGGGGTCCTAGAATACAACGTGTTCACTACGTAAATAGATATCAAATGTTTTTGGTATATGCTCAACTAGCTCAAGAATAAACCTAATCTTCCTGAAACCTTGATTTGTCTTTTTTCATACCACAGACATATAAACGAATAACAGATAAGGACATTGTGTGTATGAATATAGAACATACAATTGAATATATCTCTACTGAACAGAGTTTCTAGCTACTGACCCTTCACCTTAACCACTAGATCAATGCGCCGACTGATTTGTATTTTAACAGTACAACCAAAGGCAATCGTTTGAGTATCATTTTATTAGTTAAAAAATGTATATAACATGTATAAAATAGAGAGAAAATATTCTACAAAAATAAAATTGGCAGATCACCATAGTAATACGTTAATATATCTTCAACTTTGCATATATATATAACGCAAATTCAGATGGCAAATCTTGGCTAATATCAATGAATGTTAATAATTAGTTTATCACAGTCACTCATCTTAATGTCCTGCAATTGAAAAGACCTTTTATGTAAAAGGTTATTCCGATTCTCACTTTTGTCAACAGGAAAATCTTACACTTTGCTTGGAAGAAATTATGAGGTCTCCTCTAGCCTTCTCCACACTTAAATTTTTCATGTTAAGCTTACTATTTGAGTCACCTTTTAAGATATCATAGTTTATTCTTTACTTGAAACCTACCTCATCATCATTTATTATTCTATTTCTACATTTTCTAAGGTTTATTTGTATCTCTAATGTCGTTGCAGTTGTTACTTGGTGCGCTTTTCTATCTTTTTTTTTTTTCATAAATGTATGACTTTCAAATAAACTTTTAGAAATAATAGTATAAACAACAGAGATCTATCACCACATATCGGAAGAAATAAAGAAATACCATTCGCATTATCTATGCCGATTGACATCCAAGACTCGACCAACCTTATAAATCGATATCAATCATCATGGGCAATCTTTGTCTCCCTTCGAACATGATGGTGTAAAGTAGTATTTGTCTCTTTGTATGCATATAACGTTTGTTTGTCCCACCAACACAATCAACTGACTAAACAGCACGAAAGTGCAGGATACATTAGCGTAATGCGAGCAGTGATTGGAATTTACCTTTTATCGTGAAATAGTCTTCAGATACAATAACTGGGACTTGTACAACGATTTTAACAGATTATTGTAGAATAGTTAAAATCAAACACAGCGCTGTAGTACTTTATATATAACAACAATAACGATACTCGTAGCTGTGTAAAAAGGAAGTTGCTGCCATTGCTCAACACCTGAGGTAGTATTTGACTTCACACTAACTTCAACAGGGAAATGGTCACTGACATCTAGAGCCTGAAAAAGTAATATTCATACGTCTATAGTTATCTTTTGCTCGTGAGAACTACCTTGGAATGACTATACTGTAGGGCTTTTTATGCAGCCCCCTCCTGAAAAGTAGCGCTTTATAGAAGTTACATGAAAACTTTGAATTTAAACTTTTGATATGACGTCTTACTCGGCTAAAGTTACGGAATAAATCTATTTTGTGTCAATTTCCCTCTATTTTAATTTTATCCAAGTGTACAATTATGCTTGTTGGTGGGCTTGGCAATTGCAAATTCCAAGTACATTGTTGGGAATTATATGCAAACTTATTTTGTAAGGTAATTCTTTATTAAGTGATGGATAGACAACAGAAGACATTATTGAAATGATTTTCTTTCTTGTGTTTGACTTACATTCGCAAATGAAATATTTATGTATGCGCTTGGCGAAAATTTCCATCAAAGTATGGGAATTCCAGTGGGAACGAGCTGTGCTCCACTTTTTGCTGATGATTTTTATGTTCATCAGTCCTTGCTCTATCACAGACATATTAATGGCGTGCTCTCAATCAAGAATTCGCATGTTGAGGATTACCTTGGCAATGTATACCCTCGTGAACCAGAGGTGAAAAAGGCTACTGAACGCACGAAATCCGCTTCATCTTTAGATCTCGTGTTATCTCTTGACAAAAATGATCACCAAAATTCTTATAGTACGAAGATTCTCGGAAAACGTGTACGTGCCCAACCAGAATTTGTTTTTAGAGGAATTTGCTCGAGATCAACCGAAATTATTCATCCATGAACATACAAAGTTGAAAACCATTACTTATATTAACATTTCAACTAAATGCCAAACACCTATCATGGAGTGAATAATGGATATATCGCATATCATAACCTTCAAAAAAGTATCAGAACGTAGGTAAATTGAGGGATCTCCAAATCTCCGACATCGCACTTGCTGGCAGATTGTTACATTATCAATTTTAAAAGACGTCATAATCAATGACCCGTCTAACAGTGCTCTGACGGGCCATTGTTTACGACGTCATTATGTATAAGTCTGTCAACGAATGCGATTTCAGACAATTAGTGACCCCTCAATTCTCCATATTTTCAAAACCGAAACACGATAAATTATTAAAATTGGTTTGAAATGTTCAATTTTCTTGATAGTCACAGGTGGCATCAAAAAGTATTGAATAAAAATCCCTTGCAGACGTTTATCATAACACTTTGCTGCAATTTGAATATTTTATAATGACAACTCTGTGCTGTGGGAATGTTACATTCATGAATGTAAGGATTTGTTGCATACATAATGTTATTGAGGAAGGATATCGAAATCACTTTATAAGAAAAACCTAAAAGAAAGCTTTATAAAAGAAACAGTTTATTTATGTTTAAAGCTTTAAAATACATTTATAGAATTAACAAAAACAGTCGATATATACTTCAAAAATAAATTTTAGTGATCAATTAATATCATATTGCACAAGTTATCAGCTGCAAATTCGTTTGAGCTCATACAAAAAAGTAAATATCACAGTCAAATTCACTAACATAGTATAGTCAGTATATAAGCATAATTATACAAATACATGATAAACGTCTTCAAATTCTACAGCATCATTTAAGAACAGATGAATTTTCAGCATGGACCAGACATGCACGTTTCGGATACTTAACCCTCGTCAGTGATCCTAAATCTAAACAATGTAATATAGCCAAAGAGTGTGAACATTAATATGTCCAAACATTTACCGAAAGACGAAGCAGGATGTCAATATAATGCAATTTCTCAACTTATCAGATTATTTTTCATAGTCAGAAGTTTGCTACATCATAGGAATGCTTGTTTCAATACATTCCTTGATTTTATCATCAATAGTATACGTGCTATGTATAATACATGTATATTCAGGTCATTCCTATACATGAATATATATTATTTGTTGCACTATGAAAGAGTGTGTATAAAGTGCACAAAATGGGACTATATAAAGATATCCAAAAGTAAGGACCGGCGTCGAGGATCCTTGTGATCATAACTCTTGATGTAGTGAAGTTGCATCTGAATTACTGATTGAATACACGCCGACTTCAACAGGGAAGTGATCACTGATATCTAGAGCCTGTAAAAAGGGAAATTCATATTGATATGGCTTCAAGTCACCCACCAATCCGAAGCTATACTGTTTTTCGGCACTAATTTAGAACGAGTGTTTAGACTTCTTATTACCGCTTAGTTCTTTTGTACATTTTTGAATCTTCTACGCAATAAACTGGTGATGAAGGAACCGGTATACTGATTTTTATATTGTTGAAGTTCAAATGGTCATCAAAGTTGAATAGAAAATATAAGTTAACTATACCTTTTTTGTGATTTTCTTTACCTTACATTCACTAAGATAGATGCTGCATAGAAATTCCGTCATCATAGAATAATCTACTGACAGCATATCATCTATGTATCTACTTGCATTTCCATTGAGATAGCTAAGACTGAATGATTTTATCTAGGTATGTATGAAATTAGTCGACAAGGAGTCGAAAAAATTGTTCCCATTGGAATAACCACGATTTATTGGAAAACCAACGATGTTAAATAAATCTGTCAACACCACTAACATATCGTGTGGGAAATGTTGCTTTTGAATTCTTACCGTCTCTTGGTCGATTCCATAAGTTGTCTGAAAGTCGAACACTTTTGCTGAGTTTGGAATGATGGACTGCACAAGTTCATCTCCCATTACAAGGACTCTGTAAACAAGAAAATTATTAATCGTTAATATCAGACAATATCAGATGGCCTTGTTCTATGCCGTAGAGTTTACTTTCATGACTGTTGCTGTTCCGTCATTTGAATGTTGGGGAAACAGGCCAGGCCTTAAAATCTCGTTTTCGAAGTCATTCGTATCAAATAAGAAACTCGCGTCAGAAAAAAAAACACAGAAATTTCCTTTTCAACCACTTCGTTAAATATAACCATTCAATTTCGGATATTAAAAAACGAATTCAAAGAATTGTGGTCCCCCGCTTTTGGGTGTTTGTCATTAAAGAAATGCTTACAGACACATCTCCCATTCTTAAGTTATCTCATATATTATCAAATTATAAATATCAAAGATTAAACTCCAAGAGAAGGTCAAAAGGTTTTGTTTTGTTACCAAGGGACAGGGCTTATGAAAAGGTATGCACATGTGAAATATTAAAGTCCTATCATTTAAATTACCATCCAAAACTTATGGTCGAGGTTGAAGTTTTTAAATGTTGGTAAACCTCCAAGGACGAGATCACAAGGTCAGAATGTTGTTACCAACAGAGAGGTCTTGTCACAAGGAATGCACATGTGAAATGTGAAAGCCCTATCACTTTCCGTTCAAAAGGTATGGTGAGTACGTAAAACTCTAAGGTCATGGTCACAAGGTCAAAAATTTTGGTATCCATTTAAAGGTTTTGTCACAAGGAATTGTGATAAGTAGGTCAAAGTCCAAGGTTAAGGTCACAAGGTCAAATATTTTGGTATCCACTGAAAGGAATACACGTGTAATATGAAAGCCCTATCACTTTCCATTCAAAAGTTTTTGTCAAGGTTAAAGTTTATAATAAGTAGGTCAAAGTCCAAGGTCAAGGTCACAAGGATAAAAATCTTGGTATCCATGGAAACGTCTTGTCACAAGGAATAAACATGTGAAATATCAAAGCTCTATCACTTACCATTCAAAAGTTATGCACAAGGTTAAAGTTTTTGTGACTGACGGACAGACGGACGGACAGACAGACGAACCGGTTTTAATGTCCCCGCGCCTTCGCGAAAGCGGGGGACAACTATTACTCAAGTTCAGTCATTTCCAAATTTCAAAAATCAAAGTAAAACTGAAATTAAAAACTCCGTACCCCCTTCGTTTAAACGATCAAATTTATGGACAAGGAAGCATTTCTTCGACCTCATCAAATAATAATGTCTTCTCAGAACGCCTTAACACTAAATGGAAGCATAGGTCTCATGGTAAAGACGAAACCAAAAACGCGGAAAAAAAGCTAGAGTACATCGTACCCTCAAAGATCTACTGATCAATGCACACAACGGCGACACGAACTGCTACAAGCTCTCTCTTCATTTCCAGTAGTTCAATTGAAATCTATCTTGGATTAAGCACTGCTTGCATTCTTAAGAAACACCGATTGAGTCAGGCTATACATCATTATTGCATTCACACAAAATAAACTAAAACACCTCCCCTAAAAGACGATTCATTAAAATTCCATTTATAAACGAAGGTTTTGATCTTCTGAACATCTCTAATATTTTTCGTGATCATCGCATACAAAGTGCCATTCCTCAATATTGTGAGAATTTAGAACCTCCTCTTATTTGTTACAAGTATAAGAGACCTATTCGAAATTTCGTTTCAACTACAACAAAGTTACGTCAGATCCTAAAATACTTGAATCATGTCCTATTTCTTGAGAATGTGCAACGTCTGAATATCTATATAAACCAGCTGGTCATATTATACAGGTGACTGTTCAATTGTCCAAGACAGGCAGCTCCGTGGTCTTCTAAAAAAAGACCTAAGTATAGAATTTCATCCAAGATAGATTTTATTAAATGTCGCAAAGTGCTAAAGGAAGCTTTAGATAACTATACCAAACGATGGTGTAAATCGGAAGGAGTCGAATTGCATGCTCTGAATGACTGGAAAAACCTCATTTTGGATATTACCGATATTCGACTAGATAACTACTACAAAACTCCTCATCTCTTTGAAAATCCAAGTTCTAAATCTGACAGATATTTCAAATACAAGTTACGTAATTTACATGAAAAATATGTCTTCGCGCTTGCAGACAAAGCAGCCAACAACACCATTATCATTTGAAAACGCTACTACATATCAACTTTAATTTCGGAACTTTCCTCTACTAATACTTATATCGAAAGCAATGAAAGCGTTCCCAACATTTTGAGCAAAGCATAACAGTGACATTTCTTCATTTCACATCCCTATTTCAAAATTGGATCTCCCTGCAATATACTGCATACCAAAACTTCACAAGTCTCTTTATAAATTTCGATACATTGCTAATTCTAGCAACTGCTCAACTACAATTTTGTCTAGAAATCTGACGTCAGCACTCACGGCTGTAAAGGAACACGTGGCCAAATACTGTGAAACTGTCATGAATAGGAATGGTGTAAACTTCTTTTGGTCTATTAAAAATTCAGGGGATGTCATTGACAACCTGAAATCAAGAAATTTTCAAGCAAATACGATTTCTTCATACGACTTTTCTAATATGTACACCACGCTTCCTTACGACAAAATAAATGATCGATTGTCCAAACTCATTAAATGGCGTTTTGATCGAGAGGGGAAAACTTATATTTGTACATCTGAATCGAAGGGTTTCTTTTCCGCCACAGATTACAAATCATACAAATCATGGACATGTGTAGACCTGTGTATTGTCTTGTCCTTCCTTTTGGACAACATTTATGTAAGATTTGGTGAGAAACTCTACAAGCAGGTTGTTGGGATTCCTATGGGCACTAATTGTGCGCCTCTTGTTGCAGATTTATTTTTATACACATATGACAAGGAATTTATCCAAAATCTTCAAAAGCAAAGAAAAAATGATTATGTGAAATACCGGTATTTCATAGGTACTTCTACGTACCTGGATGATATCCTTACTATCGACAATTATGTTTTTGAAAAGTATGAAAATGGTATTTATCCACAAGAATTGATTCTAAACAAGTCAAATGCTAAAAACAGAGAAACATCATTTTTGGACCAAAATATCAAAATTGTTAATGGAGAGATTCCTACAAGTATGTATGACAAAAGAGATGATTTCTTATTCAACATAGTAAATTTCCCCTGGCTTGACGGTGATGTTCCTAGATTACCGTCCTATGGTATCTACATTTCACAGCTCATCCGGTATGCTAGAGCTTGTACTGATGTTTTGGATTTTCATAGTAGAAATTTACAAATTACCAAGAATCTTTGAGGTCAAGGTTTTCGCTTTCACAAACTAGTAAAGACTTTCAGGAAATTTACAAAAAATATTGTCAACTTCTTTTGAAATTCGGATCAATACAGACAAAAGATTATATTACTTTGAGTATTTCACAACTTGCATTTTATGGTGACATAATCAACAAGATTAGAATGATCAAAGATAGACAACATAAATATCGAAAATGCGTCAGAATCATCAAACTTTATACTGTGGATATGATCCTAATGTCACCAGACGGACACTGGGCTTGGTACTTGACCAATCTACAGTCTTGTACCAGCGCATTCTTAAAACTTGCACTGTGACTGACTGTGACGGGACTTTATGACAGGCCCTGTCCAAATCTCTTTAGAGAAGACAGTGCCCCGACCACCTGTCCTCTCTAAATGTCAGTCGTAGTCCTCGGGTGATAACATACATGAGCTCGCGGCGGCAGAACACGGATTGTATTGCGTACGCCCTCTTTTGATATCCATTTACATATTCATATGTGTTGCTTGGGCCCCTGCATTTTGCGGTCTTGTTTGTAAGTGGTCATCTGACAGTGAGGGGGTTATTTTACACCACAATTGTACGTTCTTCAAGACCTCTGAGTAATCGGAAAAGTGGGAGGGTTGTGCGCATGTAATCCAGGATACCCATTACTTCTGCTATTCCCGTGGCAGAAGGCTGTCCTAAGTCGGCACCGGTTACCCATTGGTGTCGCTGGTTTATGTGTAGTCCTTTGTATTTGATGTTTCAGTGTTGTGCGTTGACGGTCCTTGTCCATTTTCTGTTTCTTCCAGTGCTTGTCTGCTCTGTGTTTTTTGCATTGGGTGTTTTGGGGTTTTGCTGTGGGTGCTGCAGTCTGGTGTTGTTGGAGATCCCCTCATTTGTTTTGTAAGCGTTCTCGAATCCTGTGGGACTGTGCTCATATATGGGAGCTGAGGTTCAAGTCGGTCAAGTAGTAGTGAACATCCTTGCGTGCAGTATGCGAAAATATTGCAAGAGTCCATATCATTATAGGGAATGTACGTGATGCCGAAGAATAACTTGCGACGTTATGTTTGCCGTTAGTTACTGATCTTGCAGAGATTTTCTTGCGAAACATTACCGTATTAGAAGGATGGATGGATGATTGTTTGCACCATACAATCAGTAATAACTTATGGTAAACAGAACGTCAGAAGTTGGTTATTCACATTCTAACGCAAGGCGAATTAAAATGTTAGGATTTACGGTCGTTACAGGGGAAATTTCGTTATTATCTCGTTTCTGCATAAAGAACCCTTTACTCGTATACTCTTCATCATACAAAGACGATTTTATCGACGTTAACGCTGAGTATTTGAAGTCATTGATATTGCACATTTTGATTTTTATACTTCAATACGGAAGAGATTTATAAAGTCTCAAGTGACCAATTGATAGTGATAAAATTCTATTGGATTAGAACTTTATACAGTTTTGTACCATCCGCAGCACTTTAAACCACTATGGATAGTAAATGTAAATTCGCCTCATCATTTCTAAAAGAACTTCCTTTATAGCTCATCTGAGCAAAAGGCTTTTGTCAAATCATGTCGCCCATCGTCCGTCCGTCTGTTTGTTTGTCCGTGCGTAAACATTTCACACTTTCGACTTCTCTGTAACTGCTGCACAAACTTTCAAGCAACTTTAAAGGAAACAACTGCTCCAGGTCCTGTTCAAAGTTTGGTCTTTTTTAGCTGAAGGTCAATAAACACGGTCGCCAATGAATCTGATTGGTTGACGCATGATCGACTTCTCTTTCACGCCTGCATAGATTTTCAAGAAAACTTACAAGAATTAAGTGCTCAACGTCCTCTACCAATCTTTTTTTATAAAATATACAGGGCTACATAAAGCCCTTCGTGGCTACATGTCCATATTTTATGCAATTAAGACGAGTAATACAAAGAATTTTCCTATTTCTAGTGTTTTCATATGAGTGATATTGCCAAATAAGCTTCTTGCTTAAAGAAAATCAATCATAGCTCTCACCTGTCATATGCACAATCAGTGTTTGAAACAGTGGTATCTACTTCGTCCCCAACCAACCAATGTACTTCCGGGTCATGACGTATTGGCATCTTTTCCCATGCCCGTTTCCCAACATAAGTGCAGTCTGCGTTCAGATCGCCCATGATCATGACATTGGGCGTGTTGAACTGTGCCTGGGCGTCCGAGAATACTCCCACTAAGTGATTTATCTCATCTACTGCTTTCTCGGGCTTGGTATGGATTCCAACAAGAACAAAAGACTTGATTTCTGAAGGAACAATGAATCATGTACCCAGCATTATCATTCAAACAATAATAGAAACACTCTTCTAGAGTAAAAGAGTGCTTACTTTCTTTCTCTAGAATTCCATCTTCAGATATCTATTAATAGATAAAGCATTAACCAGTCGGCACAAACATTTAAAATAACAATATTTCATTATTCATTTCCTTTTCAAACTATCATTTACCACCAACTATAGATTTCAAATGCAACATTTCTTTACCATAGCTGCTTGGCATTATACTAGTATTGCAAAAGAACTAGTATTCTTTACCTGTTGAGGTGACTTTAAAGTGTACCATGAATGGTTCCCTCTCAAACAAGTCTGTACCACTAGCTTCGTCTCCGTCATTATGTGTATGTGTAGATATCACAGATATACCAGAGTTTGTCCTGTAATGAGAGAGAAGGGGAAAGATTGAGGTTATATTTAAAAGAAGGAACATGGAAAAAAATCATAAAATGAGTGAGATTGATGTGTTCCAGGTGCCGACGTTGGGCTGCCATCTGCTAATAAATAGCAAACTGTGTGGTTATCTGGTGGATTACATTCGCACAACTCTCCCGCTTATCTGGATACACAAAGGTCTTCCGATCCACAAAGATGTTGTCAGAGTGAATAAAAAGCCTTTTCGTTGTAAGGCGAGCAAGACAGTAAAACACTTGACATTGTCGGTATAGGAACAAGAGGAATAAAAGTTCGTTATATTTCATTCATCAAATACAGATATCAAGAATATTTACCTGTATAAAAATGCATATTGTTCCTTTGAGGTTGTTCTTCCTAACCTCTCGCTGATGACGTAATCATATTGGAAAGGACTTGCCTGACTGAAAACGAAGGACAACGTCAAATGAAAGAGATGTAATTATCATTTCAGTAAGGAATGAAAGAAACTATTTTCCTGCTTTTCATTTATTTCAATTTTGCATATTTTAAGCGGAAAGAAATTCAATCTCTTACACAGAAGTCTTGTGAAACACAGTTCCGTGTGTTAGAGATCAGTGCAGTGTTATCGTAATTACGAATTTCCTTATTACGGCATATATAGGATCTCGTAAGATAACGAAATCCTAACAAAATCTTGTATGGAAATCTGATACATTGTAAACAGCGAAATGTGCTATTTCGAAAGGCCACAGTAATACGGAAGTTGGAATTTGTTTGAAGTATATGGATGGTTGGGAGGGGGTAGAAATTAATGTTTAGAAATGAGAAGCTTTTTTTTACTTCAGAAAAGCCCAAAAGCTAAATTTCAAATCAAATTGAATCTGATCATAAGTGTTTTCTGAAGAACTGGTCCGCCATAAAGATAATCAATATTTGTAATGACTTCTTTATTCTGAAAAAAAAAAGAATCATTCTTCCAACTTAAAGATTTCATTTTTCATTCTTTTCAATCATGCTTCTCTGTCATTTTTTTGAATTTTCAGTGATGACGTCGTATGTGAAAATATTTTTGCCTTACGGGATAATAATCCTGACATAAAACAAGTAATTATGTTACAATGGCCTATTAAAAGGATCTGTTAGTTTGGCACATTTCAATCGAGGCAACGATATGAAGAATAAAGTATGTTTGGCATGTTAGTAATCAATGTTATACATACCTGTTGACCAAATCGACCAGTTTATCGATAGCTTTCCCTTTGGAATCTCGTATTTCTTGTATAAGAATAATGTCATATCTTCTTACAATCTTCAAATAAAATAAAGATAAAACCATTTATATCTATACTCTCTAATTTCATATTGAAAGGGGTGGATGGGGCCAAAATGGGCGCCTGTAGGTGCTCTGGTCGATATGAGGGTCAACTTTCAACTTTTTCAATATTTGTCGTCAACTTTGTGGTGGATACCTTCATCTGCCTTATTTTTAGAATAAACTGAAGGTTGTCAATAAATCAAAAGTAAATGAACTCTTAGAAAATTATCGAAAACGTTGAGATAATTGCATGGGTACCTGTATGGGAGTAAAAGACCTAACCGAAAATAGATAAGGAAAGCAAAAGATGGGCGAATCTGGAATTTTTTCCAGGGTGTCGGGGGGGGGGGGTTGATCCTGTCCGTCAGGGGAGGGTGGGGTCCAGTCTATAATTTTGAAAAAATACGTTGAGCTGCTTAAAATCTGGAGTTTTGGCAAATTCCATGGAAGGGGTTGGGGGTAAATCCCACCCAGAATCCTGCAAAATAAGGAGAGGATACTTAAACATGCTGCAGGTAATGCGTAATCTTCCACCTGTCTTGGAAGGTTGATTATCTGACACATCTCTCTCTCTCTCTCTCTGTGAGGGCGTGTGGATGTGGGTGTGTGTTGTACGTGTTACTTACTCGGGAGAGCATATCCATCACATTGTCTTTGGAAGCCTTTGATGCACCGAAAATTCTCACGTTGAATGCACCTATCAACAATCCAACACTTAAAGAATAAATGTTCAACAATGTCAAAATAAATAGTACAGACATGATCGATCACACCGGTGTTTAAATAGTCTCCTTTATATGAATATATTTACGTTATCCTCATTGCTCTACTGTATAGTCTAATATGTAAAGTGTAGGTCAAGTATAGTATATTTAAACAATAGGACACATGAAAGGGGGAAGTGATCTTTGAATGACATGTCATCTCTATGTATATAGTACAGTATTGGTATAGGGAGAAGTTATTTATATCGCAAAGGAAAGAGGTACAATACAGGTTATTACGGTGGCCGTAAAGGGTCGTGTGAAAAATAAAAAAAATATTTCGAGGGAACGAAATAATATTTCGTGAGAACGAAATATTATATCGTAGGAACGAAATATTATTTTGAGGGAAAGAAATAATATTTAATGGGAGCGAAATATTATTTCGAGGGAACGAAATAGTATTTCGAGGGAACCACCGGGTACAACGCAGCATTACGGGCCGGGGGCTTGTTGTGCTGCGACCCGGGGGCTTGTGCTGAAGCGATGAAAAGCAGACCGAGCTGAGCATCAGCTTCTATAACTCCAGAAGTACGGTACTAGGACATCTAGGCTCCTACGGAACTCAGCAAATATCAAGAAATGTCCCTTAATGTCTGCTTAATTTCGTTTCACAGTCCTTTGTTCTCTCAAACACTTCAACACTTTTTCACGAGTTGGTTTATTTTACGCCTTATTCAGCCGAACTCCTGAAGTGCATCGAAACAAAATCTTTATCTCAGTGTGACTTACTGGACTTTTTGTAAAGACATTTAGTTTGTACAACAACTGTGCGTTTTTAGTTTGTCTATCCGTGTATTTGAGAGGGGTGCACGTGTGCGCACGTTGTCAGGATAACTTCACAATTTGCTATGAACAATAAATCAGATTTCTGTCGAAAAAAGATTTGGAGGGTAATAAGATTTTTTTTTAAATGTGTTACGTCCTTTGTATTCCTAATATGGTTAAATTCCTTATATGGCAAAAGGCTGTATTCGGAGACAATGACGTGACGTCACAGACGAGCAATGTGGTTACGGCTACATTAGACAGCAGTCACGTTGTCTCGAGCTCTTTAGCAAAAATGGGATGCAAGTTTTGCAAAGTCAAGCATCCATCCGCAGAAATTCGCGAAAAGAGAAGAGAAATTGTTAGACAAGTCAAGGATGCAGGAGCAGCTGCTTGTGGGAAAGATTCCAGCAAGGATGCCAACGAGGATCCAGTGGGCAAGCCAGGAAGCGATACATCATCTTATCTCAGTATTTCTACTCTGAATGAGGACACTGAGAGCAGTCTCAGCAAAGTACCCAGTACTATATCCAGTGTATCCAGTGTTGGGAGCCTTACCAGATATGACCGTCCTGCAGTCAAGAAGCCAGAGACACCAGCTCGTGGCTACAATGCTGATGACCTGGAAATCATCGATATAGAGAACGAGGATGATGATTTAGAAAGCCTGACATGTTGTTCCGGAAAGCTGGAAGAGTCCTGTAGACCTAGAGCAGCCAAAGGCGAAAGACGGCCAATTCTCAAGAGCTGTGTGGATGATTTTAAAAAAGATGTTGATGCCTTCATTGCCACTCATTCCACGCCTACAGTAGGAAGCAATGGTAAAATCGCCCGACCATCTGCTGCACGGGGCGTCCGCCTTCCCTGTTATGTTCCACCAAGTCAGATATGCCAAGAAAGAGAGACGGGAAACACGGACAGTATTACAAATAACCCTGCCCAGACGAGATCCGTGATGACACGCCCACAGTTAACTGTCCCAGGGTTGGTAACCCCCGATAGCAATTTCCTACAGCGCTGGATTGAGAGACAGAAAAATGTCTCTCCCAGAAGCGCTGAGTAATTGGGACAGATAAAGTCCCTGTTTTACTAAAGGACTGATCGGAGAGAAGAAAGGTAAGGAATTTAGCAGTATATTCAACATACTCAGCATTGACTGATTGAGACATGAGACATATTGAGACAAGATTTATCTTAAGTCGGCATATGCATATATAACAGTACAAACAAGCTACAGGGAGCTTTCGATCGACATAAATAACATATATATAGGATCTCAAATGAATTTTCATTTCATACGATGTATTATGAAACGAGTTGTGGGTTTTATATCCCCGAGCCTTGGCGAGGGGATATAAAACGCACAACGAGTTTCATAATACATCGTATGAAATGAAAATTCATTTGAGATTCTTTTTATCACATGATTTTGCCTAAAAATGTGTATTTCTAACATGAAATCAACGTTTCCGAGAACTATAGAGGCGAACCACGCCGTAATGTAGAAGTCGTCTGCTACGCCATGAGAAGTAGTGTCCCCGTTGCATAGATATTCTGTGCGTAGGAGAAAAGTATTTCAATTTTGAATAGTATTTTAATGCAAGAATTAATTCAACAACAACAATTTTGATTATTGATATTGACTCCGGGTCTGAATTTAACAGTTGACCGATATTTGAAAGGTCACATATGTCAAGGTTTTTGTGATGAGGTTCCAAACTTGACCAATCGCATTTAAGTAGAGCGATATGTAACGTGTTATCATATCATATATTTATGAAATGGCTTTATGAAACTACATAACGGGTGTATCATGTGATAAAAAGCAATATAACAAGAAATAAAACAAAGCAAAGAAAGTAGGCAAATGACAAGGTAGCATAATATATAAATAACACAGTCTGTCACATATTTGGCTCAGACAAGCACTAATTTTGTAAGATATAGCATCATTTAAAGTGAACATGCTGTACATTTACATTCCTTCCCATTCCATGTGAACACGAGGCTCTTAAAAACTGGGGAAAAAATTTGATTCAGATCTAAATTTCTCTGGAAGCTCATTCCATAAAACGGTATAGATGCATATCTAAATCTAACTCAAGAACACTTTCTCATATCCAAACCAAATTTGGATATATTGTTACTTATCAGGACGCATACCTTTCAGTGGATTATTCTTGGGCGATCCGGCTTTTCTGGCAGCTGGTTCCAGTCAGCGATGATCTTTTAGGATGAATCTGCCACGCCTAATAGGCGTAAGTTAATTTTAGGGTCAATAGGTCAAGGTTCCCTTTCACTTCATAATGACATCTATTACAGCGGGGACATATTCACTCATTGTTTTGAAAGAGTGAAGCTATTGCAGCGGGTAAAAACACAAACACTCAAATACACAATGGAACTATTATAGTGGGGGTATATATTTTACAATCAAAATTTGTCTCTTTTTTTTTTTTTCTTTTATCCACGTATGCTTAGGTTCAAATTCGTTAAAGATAATCATGAGACAGAGTGGGAACGTTACCACTCGCATTGTCCAAGTTGGCTTTGCATACAGGTCGAAATGACGAAATGTTCGAGTTGTCTTCTGTCTGGGATCATTTATTATTTTTGAATTTACTAATGGCGGGAACGGTTCCAGTTTCGAAATGACATCAGTTTTGGAGTTCCTCCTTGAAGGAGAAATTCCGATCGATGTTTTTGTAAACTTACTTAAATCTAGAACCTTTGCAACAGTACGTTTCATCATTTTCTATCGCATACTGGCCCAATATAAAAATCGGCGAGGAAATTCGCTCTCTTTGAGTACTGGTGTCAAAGCAGTAACCTAACGTTAACGAAAGCAGTAACCGAACGATTACGGTGTAGGGGGTATTTGAATCAACGAAATTGGATAGAATTAAGGAAACTTATAAAGTTTCATTAGAAATCAAAATCGGTGCTGAATCAAGGCAAAGCCTTTCTGTGCGAGCGGAGAGAAAATAAATATGATTATAGCGAGCGGAGCTGGCTGCAAAGCTCGCCCTTATGGTAACGCGTATACACTTACCTTAGTGAGAAAATATGCTGAATCAAAGAATGAGAATGTACTACTATGCTTTCAAAAACTTTCGTCCCCTCGCAGACAGAGTTACTGCGGAGATGCTGAATATTGCCATTTAATTTTTTTTTTTCGACTCCGAGTATGCGTATATGTTATACTCAATTTTTGTTTACAAGTTAGATTTATTGACATAATTTTTCGTAAAGCAGATTACGAAATAGCATCGACAACTCGGCGTAACCGCGGAATCTTTTTAGGAAAGCCGACATCTTCGTTTGAGTATTTTGTTTACTGTGCTTCTATGACCTCATTGACCTCATCGCGCCAAATTCTTAATGTCATTTTGACGTTGTAAGATTTTCCTTTAATGGACGTATTTTGCTTGACGTAAACGCTTTTAAAAAGGTCAATAAACCGGCAAAAGTATTCCCATGGGCGATTTTGTGTTCAATCCGGATGGCTTCACGTTATTAAGTTTCTCAATCCAGAACACTTCTCTGATTTTACGATAATATTTGGAGGCATCCGAACATTTCTCCAAAATTATCATTTTGATGTCCGATATTAAAGTGGTTTTCTTTATTGAAATGTTATGAAACAGCCTTTGGACGATTGTATCTGACATCGGCGAGATGGATTTTTTTCTTTTGGGCGATATGCAATGAGTTTATTTTCATTTAACCGTTTTATAACAAAATTAAAATGGCATGAAATAAAAAAAAAAATCACATGTAGGAAATATAACCAGGTCTGTTTATAAATCCTTGGTCTGACCAGTTCTAGCTGAGCTCTTTAAACTAGATCGTTGATATAAAGTTTCAAAATCATACACCTTTTGTGTTTGCTCGTATTTTTCTGTAAATTTGACTGGAATCCCCCCCCCCCCCCCCCTCAACCTAATCTAATATTTGCCGGTCAAGGCCAAAACAGGAACGTACAAAGAACCATATTTTAAGCCCCCCCTTTAAAATGTTCTTCTGCTGGTCTAGACCAATTTTACAAATGCCTCTGTGTTTCCACTCGCCGTATACTGCCTTTTTTTTTTTTTTGGCAATCACCAAACAGAAAGTTTTGTAAGATAGGATAAACCGTCATAGTCTAAAATCATATTTATTTTCTCTCTGCTCGCACAAAAAGGCTTCGCCTTGATTCATATTATAAAATAAAAAAATCTTTCTTTTTTATTTTCTTGCATTTTAGACTTTTTAGAATTTGAGACGGTTTATCATATCTTACAAAACTTTCCGTTTGATGATTGCCAAAAAAGTGTAGTATAAGGCAAGTGGAAACACGGAAGCATTTGTTAAATTGGTCTAGACTATGCGTACCAATGCTCGAACGGGCGAATGCTCGAACGCTTTTTTAATTAAAGATAATTATAAAGTATAAAGCATGTGATTTCCAGTATATTTTTTCACATATGTCTAGTACCGAGTCTGGTGCAACCTGAGTGTTAAGGTGCCTTACTTCCGGTTTACAAAATATAGACTACAGACGAAAATTAGGTCAACATATTTTTTTTAAAATCCGGATGACCCTTGTAACAGGTACCGATATTTAATGAAGGAAACATTCTAAAACTCATTTTTACAGATATGTATGGAGAAAATATTCCAATTTTTCAAAATCGGATTTAATTTTTACAAACTCCTCAATATTGACCCCTTACAGCTTCATATTGAAGAAATGGAATGGTCCATTTTTGACTCTTGTGCCATCATACATATAATTTTATTTCATAAATAATAGATATTCCTATGATATGACATAAATCTTTGTGGAAAAAATTGTTCAAATCTGTCAGAAAAATCAAATAAATATAGATAATTATAAATTTGCTAATTATCTTACAGAGAAACACGGATAGTTTAAAATTTACCTATCCGCGAGAAATGCAGTTTTTCCTTATACATCCAATTTTTTAAATGTTTTATTTAATGGCATGTTGTGGAGTTTCATTCAATAATTTCAACATATTCTAAACAACAATTGTATGTATTTTGAAGTTCCATTACAAAAAAATGCATAACATTTAAAATGATCGACAATGTATCAGTCTCTTTTAAGCGTTCGAGCATTCGCCATTCTGCCGTAAAATAGGAACGGCCTAGAGGTAAGTCAATTAGCGCCCTCTATCGTTGACATGTGATATCATGTGACTTATTTTGCATACAGGAATAAACGTCAAGGGTGAGTCATCATTGACATGTGCACTGGTTATGTGTACATTTGACTTTCATCAAGTTATGGACACAGATGATACGAAAACGTTCGAGCATTGTTACGTACAGTCTAGACAAGCAGATGAAAATTTAAAAGGGGGGGCTTAAAATATAGTTCTTTATACTCCCTGTTTTGGCCTAGACCGGAAAATATTAGATTAGGTGGGGGGGGGGGGGGGGGTGGATCTAGTCAGATTTACGGAAAACTACAAGCAAAAACAAAAGGTGTCTGATTTTGAAAACTTATGTCAACGATCTAGTTTAAAGAACTCAGTAGACAGTGCTCAGCTAGAAGTCGGCATCTTTGCTTGAACTGGTCAGATGAAGGATTTATAAACAGACCTGGTTAAAAATGGAATCGACCTAAACTCTTATATATATTTCCTACATGTGAATTTTTTTTTTATTTCAAGCCATTTTAATTTTGTAAGAAAAAGGTTAAATGAAAATAAATAACTCATTGCATATGGACCAAAAGAAGAAAAAAAAAAGAATGTCAGACACAATCGTCCAAAGCCTGTTTCACATCATTTCAATAAAAAAAAATACGCAATATATCGGAATTCAAAGTTATAATTTTGGAGAAATGTTCGGATGCCTCTAAGTACTACCGTAAAATTCGAGAAGTGTTCTGGATTGAGAAACTTAATACCGTGAAGCCATCCGGATTGAACACAAAATCGCCCATGGGAATACTTTACGGATTATTGACTCTTTTAAAAGCGTAAACTTACGTCAAGCAAAATACGTCCATTAAAGGAAAAACTTACGACGTCAAAGTGACATTAGCGATTTGGCGCGATGACGTCATAAAAGCACAGTAAACAAAATATTCAACCGGAAATGTCGGAGATCCCGTGGTTACGCCGAGTTGTTGATGCTATTTCGTAATCTGCTTTACGAAAAATTATGTCAAAAAAATTAACTTGTAAACAAAAATTGAGTATAGCTTATACGTCAACTTGCATGTAAAAAAAAGATGTAAATGGTAATATCCAGCATCTCCGCAGCAACTCTGTGCATGAGAGGACGAAAATTTTTATAAGCATAGTAGTACATTCTCATTCTATGATTCAGCATCTTCTATCAATAAAGTAAGTGTATACGCGTTACAATAAGGCGCAAAGACTTGGGCTGCGTTCCATTTGCCGGATCGTTCCAGAATGATCTCATTCTGATAATGGAACGAAAATGGTTCCAGAATGACTTCACCATAGCAACTGTGGATAGAGGAAAATCTCGATATTCACCAAACAGGCGCAGATCCAGACAGGGGGTTTGTGTCGACCCAAAGGGTCGATTCAGGCAAGAAGTGTTGAGCAGGGGAGGGTACAGGAGGGGGTTGCCCCCTCCTGTAGGTGGGGGTCCGGGGGGCCTCCCTCGGAAAATTTTTGAAAAAAATTGAATAAAATGGTGCAATTCTTCTCGAATATCCAGACCATTTTTTCCACTGAATTTATGTGACAAAGAAAGGACCGAAGTGGCAACATATAGCGCGAGTCTGGGCTTAATAAAGATTTTTAAATAAAATTATTTGTCCTTTTCTGCTTGCAGTGGCATAGCCAGGGTGTTTTTGATGTGGATGTCTAAATATTGGTTTGACCCAGAACTTAAACTATCCAGGGGCACCGACATTTTAATGGGGGATGACTTACGAGACCCAAAGAGTCATTTAGATTGGAGAAAGCATATGATTCAGTGTCAGCAGACGATGAACCGTATCTAAGATGAAGAAAACTTTAGATGTGAATATGAAATTCTCCATACTACGTATTCTTATACCCCACATACAGATATTGGATGTTCTTTCCAATTAACTGCTCGCACTTTGTTAGCGATTGTTGTATTGAGTTCGATTGAAACATGAGAAAATTTTGAAAAAAAGCTGTCAAATTGGAGGTTTCTCATTCTGGAGTGTCTTTGAGCTTTTTCTGAACAGCAGTATGCCCCCTGCTCCCCCTTCTCTTTGGGCGCTGCTGAAGGAGGCACTCTCAACTATTTTTTGGAAACGACGTAGACGTTTTTGCGTATAAACGTACGCCTGGCCACGCCCCTGCCTTGCTGATACATGTACTTAGAATATTGGAACGATATGGAGTGAAAGAAAATCTTGTATCCTTGGTTTTCTTGGGGGGGGGGGGGGGGCTTTTTGATTATTTTTTTACTTTATTATATTATTTTCATATTTTCTCACCTGAATCTATGGACGAATTAGAAAAGGGTAAGTAAAAGCATGTAGGTTCCGATCCCCGTACCATTTACATTGATTTTTTTGACGCATGTACGGCATGTTTTGCAAATTATTTCAACGTTTTATATAAGAGTATTTGTTAATTTCCGGTAAAATTTAGAAATTGAGATAAAAGATACAATAACTACTTGGAATAAGGACCAATTTTCGGGCATAAAATGAACAGAAAAACCCCCTCTGCGAAGTACATAACAAAAACTTTGCGATTATCTGTACGAATCCATAATTACTCGATTGATATGGTATAGAATCGATATGCGATAGAATACATAATTATCAGAAAATTTTTGTAAATTTTGTTTTAAAATGGTGAATTCTGGTGGACATTAAGCAATTTTTACTACGTTTGCAGGGTTTTTTTAGTGTTACCAAAAAACAATTTTTTTTTAGGAAACCGGGTGGGGGGGGGGGGGTGTTCCCGAACCCCCCCCCCCCCTAAATCCGCCCTTGCCAAATCCAAAAATAAAGTTGAAATCGATGTCGAAATAGTCCTATTTTTACTTCTTTTAACAAATATTGATCATTTCAATTGACATCCACAACGAAACTGCTGGAACGGTGCCTTCTATTACCAGAATCAGCCGGAACAACCAGATCGATTCTGCAAATGGAACGCACCCTTGGTGAATAGATTTTAGTCATTTATTCATCAATGAAAGTTTCAGATGAGATATTACGGTTTGGAAAGGGTACCCTCCTAAAACTTTCAGGAGGAACTATATTTTAAGGAATTTTTGTTTAAATCCTTTAAATCAGTTTTTGGCCAGATTGCAAAGCAATTCCGGTCTATAGATTGACGATGTCCGTCCGTCTGACCGTCCGTCTGCCGTCAACATTTTGGTTAAGGTTTCTGGTTGAGGCAAAATCTAAGGAACTATATGCAGTAGAAACTTAATATTATACATGAAGCATGCCCATGACAAGACCTTTCAATTTATGCCATAACATTTGACCTAGTGACCTTGACCTTGGACTTTGACCTAGTTAAAGATTTTGGTTAAAGTTTCTGGTTGAGGCAAAATCTAAGTAACTATATGCAGTAGAAACTTTATATTATACATGAAGCTTGCCCATGACAAGACCTTTCAATTTATGCCGTAACATTTGACCTAGTGACCTTGACCTTGGACTTTGACCTACTTAAAGATTTTGGTTAAAGTTTCTGGTTGAGGCAAAATCTAAGTAACTATATGCAGTAGAAACTTTATATTATACATGAAGCTTGCCCATGACAAGACCTTTCAATTTATGCCGTAACATTTGACCTAGTGACCTTGACCTTCGACTTTGACCAGACCTACTCAAAGATTTTGATTAAAGTTCCTGGTTTAAGCAAAATCTATGGTACTGTATGCAGTAGAAACTTTATATTATTAATGAAGCTCGCCCATGACAAGACCTTTCAATTTATGCTGTAACATTTGACCTAGTGACCTTGGACTTTGACCTAGTTAAGGATTTTGGTTAAAGTTCCTGGTTTAAGCAAAATCTATGGAACTGTATGCAGTAGAAACTTTATTTTATACATGTAGGTTGCCTCTGACAAAACCTTTCAATTTATGCTGTATTATTAGCCGAGTTGCAAAACTCGGCTCTTAATTTGATGTGAGACGGGCGGGCGGGCGGGCGGGCGGTTGGGCGGGCGTCTGGGCGGGCGGGAAGGCGTCAACAATTGGTTTCCGGACTATAAGTCAACTACGAAAGAGGCTATAACAATGAAACTTCATACACTTACTCACCATCAGTCAAGGATGAGCCCTATTGATTTTGGGGTCAAAAGGTCAAAGGTCAAGGTCACAGGACTCAGATGATTGAAAATGGTTTCCGGACCATATTTCAGCCTGTATTGCACCTATAATCATGAAACTTGCCAGAAATGTTTCCCTTGAATCAAGGATGAGGCCTATTGATTTTGGGGTCAAAAGGTCAAAGGTCAAGGTCACAGGACTCAGATGATTGAAAATGGTTTCCGGACCATATTTCAGCCTGTATTGCACCTATAATCATGAAACTTGCCAGAAATGTTTCCCTTGAATCAAGGATGAGGCCTATTGATTTTGGGGTCAAAAGGTCAAAGGTCAAGGTCACTGGACTCTGTTGATTGAAATTGGTTTTCGGACCATATTTCAGCCTGTATTGCACCTATAATCATGTAACTTGCCAGAAATGTTTCCTGTGAATAGAAAATGACCACTTTTGATTTTGGGGTCAAAAGGTCAAAGGTCAAGGTCACAGGACTCTGATGATTGAAAATGGTTTCCTGGCAATATTTTAGCCTGTATTGCACCTAAAGTCATGAAACTTGCCAATAATGATTCCCATGAATCAAGAATGACCCCTATTGATTTTGGGGTCAAAAGGTCAAGGTCACAGGACTCCGATGATTGAAAGTGGTTTCGGACCATATTTCAGCCTGTATTGCAATTATAATCATGAAGCTTGCCAGAAATGTTTCCCATGGATCAAGGATGACCACTATCAATTTTGGGGTTCAAAGGTCAAGGTCACAGGACTAAGATGATTAAAAATGGTTTCCCGACTGAATTTGAGCCTGTATTGCACCTATAATCATGTAACTTGCCAGAAATGTTTCCAGTGAATAGAAAATGACCACTTTTTATTTAGGGGTCAAAGGGTCAAAGATCAAGGTCACGGGACTTAGGTAATTGAAAATGGTTTCCAGACCATTTTTGAGTCTGTATTGCACCTATAATCATGAAACTTGCCATTAATTTTTGGGTCAAAAGGTCAAAGATCAAGGTCACAGGAAAATCTGTATCCTTGAAAATATATTACACGCTGATATAGAATAAAGAGAAGACCATTTCTTGATCCAGAAATTTTCATTTAGGACCACAAAATGTTGTTACAAACCATACACATTTCATGTTAGTCTGCATATTCATACTTACATTCCAGTTTTGCAACTCGGCATTTTGCATCTTCGATGCATTTTGAGCTTATTTTACCTATTGACCTTGACCCTGTTGGTGACAAAAACTTACTTTGCAATCCGGCCATACGGTCTTTAGCTGTGTTTTATTTGGAAAAGATGTTACTTCAGATTTATCAACATAGAATTGAAAATTGATCAATAAAACACATTGGAATGCTCGATCGTTTGGTCACTGCTTTAGCAAAGGTTAAAAATTGATGAAATCTTGTGGTTAAAATGTCGACATAAAAGATGATGAAAGTCCAAAATTTTTAGATAATTATTCAATAAATATTTAAGATATATGCCAACCATTATTTGTTCCAAGTTTCATGTCTCAATTTAACAAAACAATGAAGTTATCGTGAATAAACCTTCAGAGTCGTTCGGTTACTGCTTTGACACCAGTAATATGAATCTAGGCATTGCCTACGAGGGAGCGTTGTATGTTTCAAAGTTATTGTCTTTCTTGAAACTTGTTTATTTGATTAAACGCCTATTCTTACATACCGGAACATGTACATGTAAATTGCATTCAATGGCGTTGTACATGAAACGTCAGTCTTGAAATATTCAGAACATCTTTCTTTTGAAGCACCCGTTTGTCTGATCATCTACCAATTTATTTATCTACCAATTTATTCAAATTCAGGGATTGATTTTAAATTCTATCATTAGTATATGCAACATAATTATCCTAAAGTACAGATAAAGAGTCTCTTCGTATCATGAACATCAGACTTCACGTGCAAAGTCGCACATACTATAAAGTCATACTTGACGCCATAACCTTTGAACACGGACATCATTACATCATTATTTACTTTTTGCAAGAAGGCTGGAGTAACGTCTGTTCAGTAAATTTTATTCAGCTTTGCATGACAAAGGAAGTTAAAATTGGATAAGTACTGATCAATTTACTGATTTCAAACAAAAATTCATTAATTCATTGCGGTATGAATATTATACTGGGCTACTGTGGTTTCCGGCGGAAGTGTCAGGAAGAATAAATTATCAAAATTTCATGTAGCAATATTAATTTCAATACACATTCAATGAAGTGAACCCCCACCCCCCTTTATACATCATATAGCATTTTTGTCCCGCCGCGCTAAGGAGCTGATAAGATAAGGGCTGTATTTAGCCATGAATCTCATCAAGTATTTCTTCTACACAATAATCTGTACGCAAGAAAAACTTGATAATTACTCAAATGTAATGTATTTGGAGATTCCTCGTACAACTTTTATTTTGGTTAGCTTATTCCTAGATACTTAGATTACAGTCTAAAGAGTAGGGGGTAGCCATGTTGAAAAGAAGCTAATATCGATCACAAAAATTTTTAAAAATTAAGAACAATTTGGCTAATATGGATATCTATAAGCTTTAAAACATACTTATAGACTAAACAAGATACTAGAAATTAAATTCAAAAGAATGATCTAAATTTATCCATGAATTTTAAAATCTTGAATCTGAAATACCGTTGTATTTTGTATTCATTGACTACAAAGCAGGCATTTTACCGCAAAATACACATTGTGTAGAAATAAACTGCACACTCCTGTTTATTTCATTCCAAAATATTGTGCATTTCATGTGAACATGTTTAGAATAGTGAAATCAATGACTTTAAAAGGGAAAAAAATAAATTTTGCTTATATTATGGCCCTAAAACACAGATTTGTAAAAAAGCCCCCCACCCTTCCTTTTTCAGTTTTTTTGTTTCTGGGGCATTGTTCCCCCCTTAGCTACAGAACCCCACGTTGTCAAAAGATGTGTATTAATGATATACACCTTCTGTAAAAGTGCCGTTCTGTAGCTGAGGGGGGAACAATGTTTTAAAAAACTTTTCCATTTTCCATTGGTTTCTATTGAAAAAAGACATATTTTGCCCCAAAATTTAGGAAAACTATGCATGATAAATCTTATGCAACTGCTGATTATGATGAAACCAAGAACTGGCATCAATTTTGTGAAAGAATATTTTTTAAGTTCCCATTTTGAAAATTCCCCTTTTTCAGGGCAGATTTTACGCCTTATCTTATCAGCTCCTTTGGCTACTGATGAAAAATTCCTAGCGCCAACCTAGGTATGTGTAACAGTGTATAGACTGTCCTATCTACAGGTTCGCTTCGCAAACTGGTCGGGAGCTACACTCCCTATAAACCCTTTCACGCCAATAATATCCACTAGGTTAACTTTGTCTCTTTGTAAGGCATTTTTGCCCATCTAAACAATCAAATGATGTCATTCCGTTCCCAATCATAACATGTGCTGCTATTGATGGAGTTTCAGTCTTTCTGAAAACTTTTTTCAGCCACTAGCTCGAAGATAAATCTTACTGGGTTTTTTGTAGTTTCTTAACGATTTTCTACTAGCCCACCAAGAATTTCTACTAGTCCATCACAAATTTTGGTAGCCTTGGGCTTCGGGCTAGTGAGTTTTGGGATGGACTGCATCATTTGATTATTCTGGTGGGCAAAAAGTCCTATGAAGAGACAAAAGTGAACTGAACGGATATTAGCTTGAAAGGGTCTGTATTGTTCTGTTCACTTTATGTAGATCCTGTTTTTGGTGATTTATTCTTTTGTTTAACAAATGTCTATGAAATGCTTATCTCTGAAAGTCCTGCCGGTCAAGATGAAGAAATTTGCCTTGACTCGCCCTCTCACTAACTTGACTAAGCGACCCTTCGCTAGGCTAAGGCTAAATTCAATTTTGAAATTGCTGTGTGTTTTATTTATTTCTATATGAATTATGGAAATTCCTGTGTCATTTTCAAACTGCTTCATGCTTGTTACGTTAAAATCCCTTCAGGCCACACCAAATTACTTTGGCAATTTTTAGTTCTTCGTAATCTGAAAATTATTTTTTGGGGGCGAGCAATGATGTAGATTTAAATATTATTGTTGTTACCGTACTGTGTAAAAATGTCTATTTCCGATGTCGGCCAAAATAAGCCAGATGGACTTCAGGACACAAATATTTTGGCAATGCCGATTGCAAAAGATAAAAATTTCAAAAATCAAGGAATTAAATTAATTTTTGCTTTTACTTGATTAAGAAAAGAACTGGTTTGCACGGTAATTCTATTTATACATTGTACCGGTACTATATTACAATACCTAAATTTTATTTTCTTCAGCATGAAATCCCAGACAAGTTACTTGATCATGATATCCACAAAATTCAGCAGGAGTTTATTCCCTTCTTCCTGAATTACCTGCGAGACCAGACTTTGCATTTACTACAGTCCTGTAAGTCTGCTAACCCATCGCCAGCAAAGACACCATGTTCTCAAAAACTGAAGAGGGAACCTTGCAAAAATAACTCATCAACATCGAAGAGAGTGCAGCTATTTGGAGCAAGTCCCCTGGACACAACAGAGGATGCAAAAATAGCATCTGGGTCTTTCTTCTCTCCAGTTTCAAGTGAAACTGTAAAATTTTCTGACTCTAATAAACAATCAAATGGTTATAGTAAAAATTCTGCAACTGAACGTTCAAAGCATAGATTCAGTTTGGGAGAATTTATTGTTACACCCGAATCAAATGGAAATCCAAGGAAGAAGAATTCTCCATATTCAAGTGGTAGACGAGGGGATCGTTCATTAGAGAATACACCATCTCCGCTACACACAGCCCGACAGTCCGGGGGAAAGAAAAGACATTCCCTGGATACACATGCCTCCAGGAAGTCACAGTCCCCGGCTCCTGTCTTTAGTCTTAATAACTCAGTGGATTTCCCCCCTGTTGGAGGAGATAATAAGCCTATCACTCCAGGAACAAGGTAAAAAAAGTTACGAAAGAACTCTCGCACTGGATTACATTCCTTGAATTGTGTCTTCACTGTCTTATTTGGTATCTTCTTGCACGTAGATATTATTACTTACAAGATGGTAGAATACCCGACTTGTATGAAATTCTTATTCACTGTTTGCATTATTCACAATGATGATGATATCTATAATTCACAGATTCAAAAGTTACAATTCTCACATACATTGTATGCATAAGTACGATATATATACATGTACATGGATTTGTATGCTAATCAGAGTGTAATTTTTAATTTGAGTTTTTCACAAATTTCTTGGTTTTCTGTTGTAGGATTGGAGATTTCTTCCTACCAGACAAAAATGATCTGAACAATTTGATATTGAGAAACTCGCCAAACTTTGATAGCACACCAAGGAACGCAAAGGCTGACAAGCAAATTACCAAGTCACGTCGAATAAGTTTTTCTACCTTATCTAGTCCACATGATGGGTCTGGTGATGCGTTACAGAGTCCATCGAGGAGAATAAAACCTACACCGGTGTCAGGGAAACACGTCCAACCCAAGCAGAGTAAAGTATTCCTGTCTTCTCCTGTTGAACAAGAGGAACGGGGAAAATTACCTGACTCTGAAAACGACAACTCTAAAATAGGCCTGGAAGATGAGAAAACACTTTTAAGGTATGATTTTTACAACACCATATTTATTTAGCCCCAAGCTTTAAAAAAAATACCCATTAAATTGAAATTTAAAAAATTAAATCACAAAAATTCAAAGTAGATTTTGCTATAGTACATGTTTAAACAGGATCAGTAATTCATACATGTATGTAAGAAAATGTCTATTTGAAAGATGTACATTTTCTATGAATTATAGTTTGTGAAATACAGTAGGTTTCATTTCAGTTCTTATTTTATTTTCACACAGACAAGAAAAAGCAAAGAGACTACAGAATCAAGCCTTGGGAACTAATTGCATCACATCCAATCCAGGGCCTATTACACCTACCAAGTTTACGTTAGAGAGAATAAACAGTACAGTGGTAGAAATAACTGTGGCTGATCCATGTGAAGTAACGTATAAAGAAAAACTTGATGTTCTAGTCCACCTGTACTCACAGTGCTTCAAAGGTACATGTACATGTACATGCATGCATAATGTACTTGCATGTAAATACATAGTGATAGATAGAAAAATGGCAATCTCAGCATTTCTCATGAAATTAAATCTCTTTATTTAAATCCCAAATAATTAAGTTTTGTGTTTTTCAGAAAATTTGTTCCCAAACACTACAGAGGAGCTGTATTTCTTGGTACAGATTTTAACTTGCCATAGCGGAGACTTGGACTTTTTATCCAGCTTTGGCATAGGTTCGTAAACTATACCTCATGTTATACCTTTATCAGTACCTCTTTGTTAAAGTAGTATAGTATAGCTGTAAAGGACTTCAAACTGAAATATTGGACAGAGCAGTCAATATTTTCTTTGTTTGCATTAATTGATGATGGACTGGCGGTCAATTAAGAAATGACTGTCTTACTTTTGGTGTTCTTGGGTGTATAATTCTGGTTGGTCACATACAAATTCGTGTTCATGGGTGTATAATTCTGGTTGGTCACATGCAAATTCGCGATTCTCGGAAAATTTGCACCTGTCCAACCAGAATTATACACCCATGAACACCAAAAGTAAGACAGTCATTACTTATATTTACATTTGTTCTAAATATCGGTCATTTTTAGCTCGCCGGGACGAAAAAGTCCAGAGAGCTAATGCCATACCCTCGGCGTCGTCGTTGTCGTCGTCCGTAGACAAAACTTTAACCTGGGCTATATCTCTTGAACTACAAGGGGTAGGGATTTGATATTTCACATGTAGATACCTTGTGACGAGACCTCTCATTTGAGACCTTTGACCTAGTGACCTTGACCTTGGACTTTGACCTACTTTTCAAAAGCTTTAACCTGGTTTCTGACAAAAACCTGTATAGGCGAGCTATGAAATCTTTGATTACCCTATGTTTATTTGCATGCATTTCGCACATTTTGCCTGTTATAGCGTCGAATGAGTTTGAACGTCGGCAAATTCTCCCTACATGCAAAACTTGAATGAGACGTCACAATAGCAACCCAAGTTATTGGAATATAATTCTAGTTGCCTAATGGGCGTTCAACATGGGGAATACATGTATACTAGTAATGTAAATATTGCTGCATGCATGTAGAATGCAAAATATACATCGCATCATTGGTGAATTGAGAAACGCTATGTATTCCATGCTCTTTCTCATTATAGCGACAGTTAATGTTGATTTGATCTAACAGTTCCTTGTAAAGAAACAAAGCATTTATTGAGAGACAATTCGGGAAACACTTTATTTATTTGGCCGTTAGACTGGATGTGTGCCTTTATTGTGACGTTTGGGCTTTGCAACATTTTGTCTTAGGGTCCATTAATCGTATGATGTGCTTATCCCCAGTCAGTAATTGTACATGTGTAGTAATATACATTGTACATGGTCTATTATTGAAAATATGAATTTAAAAGAGTAATTTCTGATGGTACAGCCCATGTTCTTCTCAGATGTTTCAGATCAGAACTTCTTTACAACAGTACATAATGCTGTCTATTTTGCTGTGAGCATACTGGAGAATCAAACAAGGTAGCTATACATTTTGATGATATTGTACATGTACATGTATTTATAGAAAGAAATCGGGATTAGCTCAATGTCATAAAATTTTGTTTCAGACTATATTACTTTTCTTTAGCATAATGGTTTGAAAGTGATGATGTACATGTAACTATGTGTAAATCTATGAGCAGATATTTACATACTGTACTTGTACGCAAATTCATACGTTCTCATGTTTACTTTTCAGTTTTCTTCAGTATATGGACAAAAGTACCATTCGTTTACTCTCGGAGAATGTAAGGATTGCTACATTTTCTCCCTCTCTTAGAGACTGGTTAGTGGAAAAGGCATCCTCCTCATCTCAACAGGTAAATAACTTTGTTAGATAATTTTTATGGACTTTTATTGAAATGTACATGTAAAGATAGAACAAATGTTACTTCTTGATTGTAAACGTGCACCTGTTTGTTTGACAGATGGAGTCTAAGAAGTCTTCTTAGTGTTCTAGTTTGGTTATTTTGTTGAATGTTGATAAAATCTCCAAGAAAAATGCTTTCAAAGCAGAAAAATGTAATGAATTGTTTGTTGATTTGTTTTGCTTACCATTATGTCACTCTTTTATGGAATTAAACAACACAAACTCAAACCGAACAGAAAAAAAAAGAGAACTACGGTTCATTTTCCTGAACCGAACCGACGAAAGGCTGAACTGTGACAGCCCTAATGTACATGTAACTTAATCTTAACTTTGACATTAAGGAAGCTAAGTAATGGTTGTTAACAGATTTGGGACAATTAATTCAAAATTGTCTTGTAGATTGAATATTGTTACAATCTTTTTAATGTACAGGTACAGTATGTACATGTTCTTGATGCATATTGACTAGGTATCAATGAGAAAAAATTCAAGCTTGCTAAGTGAATTACAAATGTATCATTGTAGGATGGACCTGTTTATCCAAAGTCACCAATAGGTGGTGTGTCATTCCAGGCAGAAACTGATAACAGGAAAAACTTCCCAAGTGATCAAAGTTTTCATCTGTTCAAAAAACAGAGGTGAGTAGTGCTACTGTTTGTAGGGTGCTTATCCAGTCTCATCAGGAAAGATTCAAAATGAATTTTGATATAAATAACTAGAGAAAAACCAGATTCTCTGTTTGCAGTTCCCGGAAGAGCTTGTCCATACAATTTATGAAGATCTTAACTCAAAGTCTGAGAAAAGGGAATTTTTCCCCCGAGTCTGATTTTTCTGCATGTACATGTACATGTATATCAGCCCAGAATACACAGACAGTTGTGCCTTATATGAAATTCATGTGAAATTTACATGAACTTTACATAGAAGTCCACATGAAATTTATGTGAAACGAGCACAAACATGAAATTTACATGAACTTTTTTACGTGAAACTCATGTGAGGTTTCTGAAATGAATTTTATGTGAATTCAATTTCAAATGGAGATCACAAAGACAATTCATGTGAAGTAAATTAACGTGAAATTCATATGAAATATCTTATGTGAAATTTATATGAATTTCACATGAACTTTCATGTGAAATTTACATGATGCTCATTTCATGTGAGGCACAGTTAGCTGTGTATTACATTTTCATTTACATGTACGAAGATATTTCTGATTAATTTGAATTTATTTTCAGAGATAGTTTTTATGAATTACTGCGAGAATGGGAGGCCAGCCATATGTTGGAGGGATGGTCTGTGCTAGAGGTGATGAGAGATCGTATACGGGCTTTGTTCAGTCACAAGACAGACCTGGCCAATCATTTACATTTCTGTCGTCTCTTCCAGTCTCAGCTTATAGCTGTAAGTTACCTTATAATTTCTTGAATGATGTAGATATTCAAACTTGTAATATGTAATTCACATGTACATGTATACATATACCTCTATTAATGATGAAGACTTTTAAAAACATTTAGATGAGAGTCCATATGTGAAATGAAAAAAAATGTATATGATACTCAAGTAGCATCTCCTAGTCTAATAGCTTATTTCAATCAGCATTGTTATTTTCAAGAGAAAGACTTTGTTACAGGTTGTTTCTTTTCACATTTTCAGATGTGTAAAGATGATGGCAGTGTGACGAATAATTCTGAAGATGAAAATATTGATTTACTAAGTCAGTTAAAACAATCTAATCCAGGAAAGTATAAAAGGTAGGCTAAATTTATATACATGTGTAGTGATTAAAATATATAGTTTCAGATTTTCAGAAAAAAATGTACTTTTCATTTTAAACTGAGCATATAGAGTAATGAAGTCATACTTTTTTAGCTCGCCGGGACGAAAAAGTCCGGAGAGCTAATGCCATACCCTCGTCGTCGTCGTCCGTAGACAAAACTTTAACCTGGGCTATATCTCTTGAACTATAAGGGATAGGGCTTTGATATTTCACATGTAGATACCTTGTGACGAGATCTTTCATTTGAGACCATGACCTTTGACCTCTTGACCTTGGACTTTGACCTACTTTTCAAAAACTTTAACCTGGTTTCTGACAAAAACCTGTATAGGCGAGCTATGTAATCTTTGAGGACCTTATCTTTAAAACAAAGTGTGTAGTTCAGTAGGTCAGTCCTGGAACAATCAAATAAACAAATTGATTATTGAATTACTGCACTCGAAAATTGTCGTGTTTTTCAGGCTCCAGGAGCGGTTCATTAAGCCCCTGAGTGTAGGTGGACCATGTCCCCCTCCCTCTTTCCCTGGGTGTCAGGAATTCTTCCATGATTTTGTGATAGCTGTATCTAGTCCAATCTTCAACCAACACCTCATTGATACTTTCTCTTCAAAAATCATTGAAGTAAGTATAAATATGTTTCCTACAAAAATTAAGTGCAAACATAAGGATACTGTAAACATGATTATTTTCGCTGGGAGAGAACATCATGATTATAAAGTAAAGTCTTTGTGGTTGACTATTATACATTTCATACCTTTTTACATTGTAGTTGAACCAGATTTCCTTCTCTATAGCAGAATCTGAGGATAACCACAATGAGGACGATGTAAGTCTTTGTCCGTCTGTCTGTCTGACTTGTAAATATGCAACAAAAATTGTATTCAATAATATGCATTGCTCTTCAACTTATTAAGATCTTTCATTCAAGATAGTATTCTGTTTATCCTTGTGATATATTGTTTAGTGATAACTATTTTACACAAATCATCATGTTTTATTATCTTACGGATGATCACATTTTATTATCAGGAACAGAAGGAACTGTTTATATCATCGCTGCTGACTTTAAGGTTATTGGGGAAGTTTCTTGGATTTGTAACATTTCTGCCATACAGATCTCTAACCAAACTACCTGATGAAACACACGCCATGTATGTGTCACTCAGGAAAAATGTAAGTACAGATTATTGAAAATCATTATACAACTGTTGTAAGTGGAAATTATCTTAGTTTAATGACTTTACATTTGAAAATAGAATTTACTGTATGCCTGACTACTTGTCATTCTGTCTGGTATTTACTCGTCGGAATGAATTACTAAAGATGTTCATACAAAACTTGTCATAATTGACCCATCCGATTTCGGGAAAATAATGCAAAATTTTGTGACGTCACAATGCTTTTACCTCGGACAAACAAGCTTCGAACCTCGGTCAAACATCGAAATTGAATTGTGACGTCAAATTTTTCCTGCCTTTGGAAGGGTCAATTGCTAGAAAGTTTTCAATCATGATAGATGTCGTATTCATTGAAGATCAAGGTCATCCTCCAGATCATGTTGAAGTTTGCTGCAAGTACATGTATATGTAGCAAATGTTCAATACAACAATGATTACGTGAAACTTTAGAATGCAGATAGCTCATCTACATATCAATGCAACAATTTTATAGTGTTTTTCTGTGTATGTATTTCAGAATCTTCCCCAAGTTGGCCTTAGTGAGTGCCTTAGGATGGCTTACCACAGAGAGCGTTTATCGCTGACAGTACCGTGGATTGTAGAGTATCTCAGTATGATGGACATTATAGCACCAGATATAGATTACTTCCGTCACGTTATGCTCATCTTACTGTATATTCATAAGTAAGCAACCTTGTTGACATGCATATTACTGATCAGAAGTTACTGGATGTAGATGTAGATTTATGCATTGTGAAAATTTCAAGAGTGAAGTGACACGCTATATTTCATATTGAAAACAGCATTGTCATACTGTAATGCTGCAAGTTGAATTGTCAATTCAGAATTCATATTTACATATGAAGTTTGTGTACTTCAATTGCCAATTATATTTCGCAGATTTAGTGTTGCCTTTCCTCTCCTTCTTAAAGATTTTGTACTATATTTGTAATGAATTATAATGCAAGTGTATAAAACAATGCAAATTCATGACAGTGCCTTTACATTTAAGGTTAAAGTTAAATTTTTTGCCTGTATTACTAAAATCAAGCTGAAATAATACACTACACATCATGTAGAAGGACTTGTAAAAAGGTTCAATACTTTTCAGGAAAAGTTGGGAGAGGAGAGCATGTAGGTTAATACCTGGGTATGAAGATTTACTGGTAACCACTGTCATTAGCTGGCTATTTCAGGTAACAGTATATAATACATTGATGAATTTTGTAAGCTTTAAGCAAAATATGGTTAAGATGTTAATTGAGAATTTTAAATTTCACGCATATTCATTTGGGCTGTCACAGTTAACCGAAAATTCAGTTACCCTTGGTTCATGCTTGGTCGGTTTGATTTGGATTGTACTTTTTAGCTCGCCGGGACGAATGTCCGGAGAGCTATTGTCATACCCCCGGTGTCGGCGTTGGCGTCTGCGTCTGCGTGCGCGTGCACAAAAACTTTAACCTTGCTTATAACTTTTAAACCAATACAGATTGGGCTTTCATATTTCACATGTGCATTCCTTGTGACAAGACCTTTCCATGGATACCAAAATTTTTGACCTTGTGACCTTGACCTTGGAGATTGACCTACTTTTGAAAAACTTTAACCTTGGCCATATTTTTTGAATGGTAAGTGATAAGGCTTTGATATTTCACATGTGTATTCCTTGTGACAAGACCTTTCCATGGATACCAAAATTTTTGACCTTGTTGCCTTGACCTTGGAGATTGACCTACTTTTGAAAAACTTTAACCTTGGCCATATTTTTTGAATGGTAAGTGATAGGGCTTTGATATTTCACATGTGTATTCCTTGTGACAAGACCTTTCCATGGATACCAAAATTTTTGACCTTGTGACCTTGACCTTGGAGATTGACCTGCTTTTGAAAAACTTTAACCTTGGCCATATTTTTTGAATGGTAAGTGATAGGGCTTTGATATTTCACATGTGTATTCCTTGTGACAAGACCTTTCCATGGATACCAAAATTTATGACCTTGTGACCTTGACCTTGCAGATTGACCTACTTTTGAAAAACTTTAACCTTGGCCATATTTTTTGAATGGTAAGTGATAGGGCTTTGATATTTCACATGTGTATTCCTTGTGACAAGACCTTTCCATGGATACCAAAATTTTTGACCTTGTGACTTTGACCTTGGAGATTGACCTACTTTTGAAAAACTTTAACCTTGGCCATATTTTTTGAATGGTAAGTGATAGGGCTTTGATATTTCACATGTGTATTCCTTGTGACAAGACCTTTCCATGGATACCAAAATTTTTGACCTTGTGACCTTGACCTTGGAGATGATTGACCTACTTTTGAAAAACTTTAACCTTGGCCATATTTTTTGATTGGTAAGTGATAGGGCTTTGATATTTCACATGTGCATTCCTTGTGATAAGACCTTTCATGCCGTACCATAAATTTTGACCTAGTGACCTTGACCTTGAAATTTTACCTACTTTTCAAAAACTTTAACTTGGGCCATATTTTTTGAATGGTAAGTGATAGGGCTTTGATATTTCACATGTGCATTCCTTGTGATAAGACCTTTCATGCCGTACCATAAATTTTGACCTAGTGACCTTGACCTTGAAATTTTACCTACTTTTTGTTGTTGTTGCAATTTACACATGGTTGCCACCGGCGAGCTATGTTGTCATTCTGACAAGTCTGGTTGGATTTCGGTTCGGTTCATCCTTTCTTTTTTTTTTTATATATACATGTACATGTATCAAGTAAGCAGTAGTTTATATCCATTTTGTATAATACACAGACTGTGATTGGCTACTTTATCTGTATTTCACCCAAAGAAAATTGGGTGTTTCAGTTCTTGATTGTAAATGTGCACCTGTTTGTTTGACATATGGCATCTAAGAAGTCTTCTAAGTGTTCTAGATTGGTTATTTTGTTGAATGCTGATAAGGTCTCACAGAAAAATTCTTTCAAAGCAGTAAAATAAATACATGTAAAAAAGAAATGTCAATTTGTTATTCTTACCATTATTTCACTAAATTTTATGGAATTAAATACATGTAATACAAACTCAAACCGAACCGACAAAAAGGGAAAACCGAGGCTCATTTTCCTGAATCGAACCGAATCGAATAAAGGCTGAACTGTGACAGCCCTAATATACATGTACATGTACCACATATTGAGTCTTTTCGGAATACAGAGTTGTTTCCCTTTTGAGACGGTGCCTGACGTAAAACCATTGTGACGTCAAGAAAATGGTATAGTAATGAAGATTTTGTACCATTGTTTCCCAGAGTTTAGGGACTGTTTCTATAGAATTTGATGACGTCACAATTGGTCTACGTTATATACCGTCCCAAATGGGAAGTAACTCTGGTCTTAGAAAATACTGGATATACATGTATATGTACATCTTTATGTCCCTAATACCTGAAAAATATTTTCCACGTTTTGTGTGTAAATTAAGTGTATGTGCATCATAAATAGATGTACAGGTACATGTATGTAAGCGTTTTATTAGGGGTTATTTTACCAGCTTGAATATACATACATGTATAAGAATGACAGTCACTTATTTTGCACCATCAGCATTTCTCCAAAAATGTGGGGTTTTTTTTCTATTTATAGAACAATGTTATACCAGTGGGGTTTTACTTCAGTGATATACCTCATACTGTGATCAGTTTTATGGAAGAAAAAGTGGAGGAATCTGCTGTATATATGGTAAAATTTCTTTAAAGTATAAAGAGTATAACTGGACCATACGTATTGGGCAGTTTCCTTTGTTTTCAGTTCACAAACTCTAATTAATTAGAGTTTAAGCCAAAGGGTACATACCTGTATTTGACCATCATTTTACTTTGAATTTATAAATTGTTTGAATGGATGATAGATTAGATTAAGATTATCTCTGAAATTGCAAAATTTATCTGTCTGATTTTGTATTACACAACAAATACACAAATATAAGAAATTTATAAACTGTTGTACGTTTTTAGGACAGACTTGGCTATGTGAACCAGAGTCTGTTGTATAAATGCTGTCCATATCTAGGTAAGTGTTTAAACTGAGGTAAACTTATATTCAAATACTGCCAGAATTATTTGAAACAACGTTCAAGGATGTGGTAATTTCTTGATAGAATAATATGCTTAGTAGCTTGATGCTTATGATTTTGAAATCTTAAGGTTTTTTAGAAACTTACAATAAAATTCACAGAATCCAGTTTACTGAAGTGTACTTTGCGCTGATGAATATTCCATTCAAGTGTTATAACTTTTCATGTAGAGATCTGATTTGAGATTGAACATGAAAAATATACCTTCATCTTTTCAAGGAGAGTTGAAGACTTTGTTGGTAGACTTTGCCGTAGGAAGTAGCAGTAAAAATTCCACAATCCGTAAAATTACACCAGTATCTGCAGAGGACTCAGTACAACCTACTGTATCAGAGAAACAAGTCCAGGTAAAGATCTAATTATTGTACATTTGTTCATGTATATTCAGATACAATCTGCAAACTTTTCTCTTATCCCTTTGTTATGAATAATAATTCCACTTACATACATGTACATGTACATGTATTGCAGTTAAAAACAAATCATTAGAAAAAAAACAAACCTTGAAAACAAGTCACAAATCAGTCATATGATAAAATCATTTATTTATTGGCCTGTTTTACTTTTAAAATACTTCACTTTTAAAATTTGATGTTACTTCATTGAGGAATTCATTCTGTATAATAGACCATTTTTCGATCTTGTCAGAAAGCTCAAAATGTCCGAGTCAACATCTTTTGGCATTGTTTTATATTATGACGTCACTGTTAAAAGACACAATTTCATTGTGACCTAACAATAAAAAGTGCTCAAAAATCGCCTACCTCGGACATTTTTGTGCGAATAGCACATAGCGATTGCCTGATTTCTTCACTCATGGGTGCCCCGTCTACTGAGTATGTATAAACAATGTTACTCTGTTTACATGTACCTTGGGACTGCTTCAGCGTCGTGATCGGCATAAAGTCTGATCACTGTCTGAATCAATGAATTATCTATATGAATCGAGCTGCCGTGTTACGTACATGCATGATCTAATGAAAAATTGCATCTGTATGTACTTAGATAAACACAGGCTGTGTGTTGGAAACCGCTTTCCATTACACGTTTTAGTGGAGAATATATAAATGAAACAAATGAAACGGTGCTATCGATAAAGATATTAAGTTGAATCATTGAAACGTAAAACTAAGTTCAAGTAGGCTTATTGTGCCCTGCTTCACAAAATAAAATCTGTATACGGGAAAATTAGGAACTTCCATTATGAAATATGATATTAATAATTATGAAAAATATAAGATCAAAACATTCCCGTGTAGGATGTATCATGTTTTTACATGTATATACTAAAAAAGAAGTGAATTTTCCTCCAAATTCTTAGCATACATGTACACCTAACATTGAACATGAAAGGTTAAAGAGAGAGCGCGTATCAAATTAGAAAATAAGATTCTTCTTCTTTCCTTGTATATGGTATCATCAATCCATAGTCATATTGGATTGTTGTATTTCTTAAGGGGGGGGGGGTAGATTTAATGTGAAAAATGATTTTCTGATGTTATTTATTTTTCATGTTCAAAGTCGGACATCATCTTTCAATTCATTATGACAACATTATGGATTTTAGTTTTGTCTTTATAAGTCCATAAACTGGCCTACAAAGGTGTTCAGGAACAAATATAACTTTGTAAACACAATATTTTGTCATACATTATAAGTGATACATATTCTGGCTATTCGCACTCAGTACCTTCAGTGCTTTGATTTATCATTTTGTCAGCCATAATGAATTTCGGCAAATGGCCTATTTCTTGCATGTACATATTATCAAAGCTTTGTGTATGAAATTAATTTGAGTGTTTTTCTTTTTAAAGTTACAACTGGAAGAAAACTTTTTCCACAACCACCCGGCATCTTTGAAGAGAATTGTAGAGTTTGTGGCAGAAAGGACGGCCTCTAACTTCATCAAGAAATTCCGCTCTAGTGTTCTTCAGAAATCTATCTCCGACAGTAAGGCCATACTGTCCAAACACATAGAATCACAACCAAATGGCTCTCCTAGTGGAAAAGCTAAGGTACATGTATATTTGTCTCATATACATGTACATGTACATGTATACATTCATTTATCAATGTTTACATTACTAGTAGATTCCCCATGTTAAACGCCCATTAGGCAACTAGAATTATATTCCAATAACTTGGGTTGCTGTTGTGACGTCACGTTCAAGATTTGCATGTAGGGAGAATTTACCAACGTTCAAATACATTTGATGCTAGAACAGGCAAAATGTGCGAAGTGCATGCAAATAAAATGACCAATATTTAGAATAAATGTAATTATTGTATGACTGGAAAATATGCCCATCGCTGATTGGCTGAAAACATGTCTGGAGCTTCTAAATATATCGCTATAACCACCTCCAGAAAGCTAAATTTAGAACAACTCTCATATTTTCACTTGTATCTTTCTAAAATTAGTATTGTAGTTATGACGTTATAATAGTAGCGGTATAATAGTAAAATGCATATACATGTATTTCGCGCCATCAGAGAATATCTATTCATTACTTACAGCAATGGTTGCTATCAAGCTGATCATTGTATTTCATGATCATACAATAAAACAATTAATTACCTTGTGTGAGGTAGATACAGCAGTATAGCAACCCTCAGCATATGTTATTTACCGAGGCCTGCGGCCTCGGTGAATAACATATCCTTCGGGTTGCTATACTGCTATATCTACCTCACACAAGGTAATTAATTGTATAATATAAGTAATGACTGTCTTACTTTTGGTGTTTATGGGTGTATAATTCTGGTTGGTCACGTGCAAATTCCGTGAATCGCGAATCACAGAATTTGCACGTGACCAACCAGAATTATACACCCATGAACACCAAAAGTAAGACAGTCATTTCTTAATTATACATACATGTACATATACATGTGTATTTTTACATACATTGTAATTTAGCTCAACCATCTAGATGGAAAGAGGTACAAGTAATGTACATGTAATAGTTTGTCGTCAATTAGTGCATATGCTTTGTTTTTCGTTATAACAATGACAAATAGATTTTCTTGCCCTCATGAGTTACATGTAACTGTCATCATATTTAAACAGTCCCAGGTTCTTGTTTATTCTTGATTATAATTTCTGTGATGAGTTTGTCACTCTAAGCATCTGTTTATTATTGGTCATTTCAGGAGAAATTACAGTATATGATTTTGAAGATATCCCAAGATAGTGTAAGTCAGGTCAAATCTCAAGTTGCAGGGGAAGTTAAGAGGTAAGGGCAATACAGTATATATTTCAATACTCTATATTTATGTGTTCATGTACATATCGCTAAAATTTTTGGATCCACACATCTGTAATATTTATGCCCTTTACCAAAATCGTAAATGAAAGGCTGACATAACATAAATACTCAAGAAGCTCATACATGTATTACAAGATTTTTAATTCTTGAATTTACATGTAACTCAGAGTTTTGAATGTTTATGCATTTATTTGGTTTGAATCTGTACATTTAGTTACTGTTCAGCAAGAATAGAGCCTCTGGTTCCCTTGTTACTGCCTGATGAACAATCACACGCTGTTGTTATCATGACGATGGAAATATCTCTACGTCTGGCTGAGGAGAAAGTACATCAGTGGATTGACAGACATATCAAATATAGTAAGTTTGGAATTTATTTTGTCTTTTTGTTTGAATCTCATATACACATGTACATGTTTTAAAAGACACTGTCACACTATCGTCAATTGTTCAATTGTTGCTACTTGTACATGTATTTTATTATTCTTTGAAAAAGTCAAGTCGGAATTTACTGAATGAAAAGTGGAAAACATAGCGATAAAATTCTTAAAAGTAAAGGGTGTGATAGATTAATTACTGTGCCTTATATACGTACATACATGTACAGTATATTACAATGCACTATTAATACAGATTCTTTCTCCATTCATTTACAGGCATGTATCAGTCTGAACTGATGACTGAACTAGACAGACTTATCAAGGTTCAGCTTATGAACCAGGCTAAAGCTGTGGAGTTAGAACCTGAATCACTCCCCCTTAGTATCGAGCTCCCCAGAGATGCCAGCTTTTGTTCGTCAGCAAAAGATCATTCTTATGATGTCTGCAGTCCATCTGATGTCCTGATAAGCTTCAAGGATGTTTTAAAGAAAATGATACTGAAAAAGAGTGAACCAGATGTAGATTGTGTCAATGATCTTCTGATAGAGATCAAAGCTGTTATGAACAAGAGACAGGTTAGAACATGTATCATATGATGGGATTCTTAAAATTTAAACTGTCAAGTTCAGATATTACCGATAGGTCAAACTTGAGTAAATTTCTGTAGAATTTTACTGCCCAATGAACTGATAAGGCATAAAACCTACCCTGGAAAATTGCATTTTAGATTTACAATTTTTTTTTTTTGAAAATTATTCCATAAACTTGGTACCTATACTGGATCCAATCTTGGGTCAAAATGTGTCTCTTTCCCATAGAAATCAATAGGAAATGGAATAGTTCTCTAGAACATCGTTTCTATTTTCAGGATGTTCAGCCTGGAATGTACAAATCATTCCGAGCCGTCTTGTTGGATCTCGCTATCGGCCTCAGTAAGTAATATATAAAATGTTGTCAAGGCATATAAACCATTAATGTTTCAAATACTACATCATATTATCAGATTGAAGTTTAACATCAATAGAATTTTAACAAAATAGTGTTTTATTAATTTTACAGTGACAGATTTCCCTCAGAAATGGCTTTGCTATGACCAAGAAGCTATAATAGGACTATGGAAAGTTGAGCTAAACAAAGGAAGCAGTCTTTCCAGTATAATGTCATGTCGTCTCATAGAAACTTTGAAGGAATCACCGGATATAGAGGTTAGTTAGTGAATATATTGAGACTCGTAGTAGGTAATTTCTTTGAACATACATTTACATGTACATGTATATGGTAAGTTTTGAGAAATTAAAAATTATCGAGTAGTACATTATCAAAATTGTTCTATTAAGGCAAAGAAGAAACATAAACATTTTTTTTCAGTATCTGACATGATGCTCAAACAGCACATACTGTATAACAATATTAAAGACAGATGACTAAAACTAGGCCAGTTTCTAAACTCCTATAATCTGTACAAAATTACTTTTATACCATTTCAGTTGTCCTGGAAACATTTAACAGACTTTATTATAAAGCTGTTTGAGGAGAATTTGGTTGTAGCCACAGACTTACAGAAGAAATGTCTAGTGGTGCTGATAGGTACTGGAGAGGTAAGGAATAATATACATACATGTAACTATTGAAATTACAGGCAAACTAACATACATGTACATTATACATGTAACAAATTACTCATGTATTGAGTACGCTGTTTCACAAAAATGTTTATTTCTTCTAATAAAGTTAAATGATGTTGCATCACACCATTTCATATAAAGTAGCCATGTTATTCAGTATTTTTGAACAGAAAATAAGCATGAAGTTACTGACAATTATTTATGCTTAGTCTTCTATTGTATTACAGTGTGAAATGTTCTAGTAAAATGTTAGTCTTGGACATTGAAAATTTAGAATATCTTAATTTCTTCATGATCAATATTTTTTGCAGGAATCTTTGTACAAGCTAGGATCTTGTTTATGTGACATTGTGGAGCATTTTAAGAAGGCAGAGAAACATGCAGATACCAGTATGGACCTCAGTGAAGCCTTAGAGTGGATATACCAATTATCTGGAGAGGATAGTGGGCTTTCAAAAAGAGTTCTAACAATATTAGACCTTGATGATGCGTCATTCTTAAAAAATATACCGAGCGTGTCAGATCAAAACAGTATCAAAGACTCATGTGATCATAAGCAGGAAAAAAGTTCTTGTGAGAATGACAATGATAAAAGCAGTAGTGACAACCAGCTTCAAAATGTCGTTATCTCTTACAAAGATGCCTTAGAAGGTTCATACTTACAAAACCACAAGATTAACGACTACGCAAACAAAGAAAACTACCTCCATCAGGGAGATAACGGAAACCAAAAACCAGGTTGTCAGAAAGACAAGAAAGTTGAAAATGATTTCCACAAAGTTGGCAAGAAACATAGTGAACATGCAAAAGTTGTTAATGATTCATCAAGGACTCTTGAAAATTTACAACAGTGTATTAATACGTCAGAGTAAAGGTTTGATTTTGGGTGTGGTGCATTTGGAGAAGCATTTTTGTACTGTTTGTGTCTTTACTTTGTACATTTGATTGTTATTGTCATAATTAATAATGTCATGGTTATTAATAGTTTGGTTGACAATGAACAACTGAAGTACATGTAATAGATAAGAAGTAGATGAGGAACTGGTTGTCATACATGTATAGATGTATAATTTTAGGCAAAAGAATTATGCTGATAATAATTGCAATCCATTTTCTAAGTATAGTTGTCAATTTAGAAAGAATTGTAGAATCTTATTTTCAAAAGAGCTCAAGATTTTGCAGTGTGAATCCTTTCCCATGTACATTTACATGTATAGTTTTTAGAGGGAAGGTTTTTTTTTGTGCTCATTCCAATATAACCATAAAGATGTGCCAAATCAGTGTTATGCCCCTGCTATGAAACACCATGGGATGAATAGTGTTGTACTGTTGTAAAAAGTAGTTGGTTTGAAAAACGTATACTTTTATAGTATGCCTAGATTTAATTTGATAATGTGCTCAACTTTGATTTAAGAAGATTGAGATTGATGGGGTTAACTGTTAGTGTGTCTGCTGATGTATTTAAATAGAACGCACATGTTTAGAAAAATTTCGAAATTGAAAGCATACATTTATGTCATCTAACAATATCTTAAGATTCGGCAAGTACTATTCGAAATATGCCTTTTCACACCATGTAGGAATGCTAGAAATGTGATACAGTGTATTTATATTCAATTTATTTACAGTCTTAGTTCATAATGTCTTTCATAAAAAAATGTGTTCATAGTCAATTGTTTTGTAGATACAGATTACTGATGATGGCAGGGTCATTTAAATAAATTTTTATGCAGACTCAATGGAGATTTTGTTACTGATGTTTTATTTTTCAGTTATTTTTACAAAGGGTGAACATGAAATCAAGTAGCTCCACAAAAACGCAGGATATAACTCGATCTAACTACAAATGTCATTACATCTGCCTGACATTTATCTAGTTACTACATACCTTGTAATACAAAACCTCAATATACCTGGAGTTATTTTCAAAATAACAAAAATTTGAAAAATCAATACAAAGTTTGCTGATCTGCTGGAATTGTGGCTCAGAAATTTTCATTTTGTGAATTCAGTGACCTAGAAAATCAACATATATTAAGGACATGGCTGCTTGATCTGCAGAATACTAATTACAGCTCAAGATGTGATATGAATAAGTCACCAGATACTGTAAGTTATACATTGTTTTACAGGGGGGATACAGAAACATATTCTAGACAAATTTATCCCGCTGATGGCTTTTGTTTGTGTATGTTATGTCAACATATTTTAAGGCATCTTTGTGACTTCGACAGCGTAAAGTGTCTTAGTAGAATCAGGATATGAAAATAATGTCCTGTCAGTAACATAAGACAAAGTAATATTCGGTTCTTCTCAACCAATGAGATTGCAAGAAATTTGCCGTAGGTGGGATAAATTGTACTCTTTACACCAGACATGCATGTTTACTTCAAAAATTTCAATTACAGAGTTCATGATATACAATATTGAGTCTTTACAAACATATTTTTAACCACTAGCACGTCAAAATTTCTGGAAACCTCAGGTGTTGGGCGAGTGAGTTTTCATAAAAACTATATGATGACAGCCACATAAAAGGATCACTGTTTTGCATTTGTGCATGTCAAATGAACTGTGGGGAACATACAATGTACATGAGTGATTTAGTTAAGATGTCCCTTGAAGATCATTGTCAAAATAAAGTACATACGCTATCACAGTCTTGCTGCATTTATATGCTTCAGTTTTGAAAAGTACATTAAAAATGTTGATTTCTGGATTATTACTCGAGAACCTGTGCATTTCTGCAAATCAGATTTGGATGTAAAGATAATCATTCAAGAGAAGATGCCTGCTTTGGATCTGCCTACTTTTACGATTTCAGCGTAATTTTTATGATTTTTGACCTACAAATACGCTCTACGCTTTTGCTGCTCATTTTTACGTCTAAAACATTTCCTATTAGAATTACTTTAAAAAATATTTTTAAACAAATCAATAGACTGATCTGCCTATATAAATTTGTTGTAAGTTGAGTTGAAAAGACAATGTTTTTTTTTTCTCAAAATTGCAATCGTTTATATTATGCTGAACTTCCCTAAATTATATTTTCTTTAAAATTTTACACTTTTGGTAAGAAACAGGTTGGCAGGTCTGTTGCTGTTTCATTTTAAGATCAAGGGTCAATGTTACAACTTCAATTGATTGATGCAAAACTCAAACTGCTACAGTTGTGACATTACTTTTACAAACATTCTTGTTTTTAAAAAAAACAAACATGATACTAAGGTCGACTTAGCATGATTAACAAACCTTTGACGGTACTATTGTTTGTGTAAGAAAAGCCTGGTATGGATCGGGTGAAATGTCACTGAATGGAATTGGTAAAAACCTCGCTTGTAAAGACTCCAAAGAGTTCAGTTTTCAGCAGAAGTTTTTGGCTGGATTGCAAAGGTTTGGCTTATGAAATGGGGATGTCCGTCTATCTGTGTCAACAATTTGGTTTAGGTTATTTGTGAAAGAGCTATAAAGGGTACAATCTTCAAACAATATGGTATGTAAATAAAGCATAGTGAGAGGATCTGAACGCTGGTATAATGTCTCTGACTTTGGCCGTGAGGTTTTATCTTGACCTTAAAAACTGTAATGTAAAGCTCTATTGTATGCATGCATGAAGAAAATAATGAATGGACTTGATTTCAGGTTTTGATATAGACCTTAGACCACTTTGACCATGAATATTCAGTTTTGAATTTGACTACATGTATATTTTAGAAAGGTACATGTACTGATATAATACATCAAAGAGTCTTTCTTATTATTTAAGGTTAGGGTTGCGACTACAGGGAGATAACTCTTGTTACATCATTTCAGAAGAAAGTAATACTCTTGAAATTTTCATTGCTGAATGGGTATATTTTGGGGGGAAATGCATAATATTGGAAATTGGAAAAAAAATCATTTTCGCATGAGTTCTGCTACCAAAGATTCAAACATCAGAATATAGATATACTATTCATTATATTCTTTAAAAGTGAGATAATTAGACATTCAAACTTCGAGTTAAACTCAGCTTTTGGGTCAAAATGTTGGATTTTTTGCATTACATTTATAGAAACAGTCATGCATCTTGCTCAAAAACTAATATTGGTTTGACTGCTTTAGGATAAAGAAACACCATAGCTTTATACATAGAAAAAAAAATTACGAGTTGTTGCCATGCCCGAAAAATAAGGATCAATATATATATGTATGAAGTTTTTAAACTTCATGCATTGCAGAGGAATATTGTAACGGTATGTTCGTGGTATTCTCTAAAAAGACGAAAATGTTAAAATAGGCCAAAAATGGATGTTTATAGCCAAAAACAAAAAAAAAACAAGACAGGCAAATTCTATTTTTTTGGTCTGAATAGTTCGAGGAGATGTCTATTAACAGGGACGTATATAACTTAGTTATATACGTCCCTGCTATTAATCGCAACCCTGGGTTTTTTATGAAAAGTATTTTCAAATATTTTTATTTTTTAATTCAGACATGGTTACCATGGCAATGACGATTTCATTTTTTTAAAAGACTCATATTTGTCCAGAGACATTATTTATTTAATAATATTCTCAAGCTATTCCAAAAACATTTTTTTTAAATTTTAATGTAATAATGTATGATCCCTTCTGGGACCCCCTTTGGACCTCGAAATAGACGAGTCAATTAAACGTTTTACCAAAAGAGCCGGTAATAATGCTTACAAGCTTCCTTGCGAGTGGGCTGATGCAAATGGCGGAAGATTAGCGTAGATTTCACTTCATTGTTTTAGTATTTATCTGTAATTTTATCGAATCAGTTCAAGTAAGTTCTTTCTTAATCAAAGACATTATCTTTTTACTTTTCATAGATCGTACTTAAATCCTGTTTGAACCTTCTATTTTATTTTAAAAACATTTTTATGGGGACGCCGCAGGCGTGCTTCGCCAAACGTTTTCCATCGTCGGCGGGTCTGCCCGGCCCGTTCTCTCAGCTCGCCCCATGGATCACAACGTCTAAATTTTCGCTGTTGTGCATGACCTAATGTAATTATCTGCCTACGTTTATAATTATACTTGATAGAAAGGCAATGTGCAATTTCTCATCTCCCACTTCCAGAACATTTATGACCATTTAGCAATACTCTCGCACGTTGTTCCTATTTGGTTATTTCTGTGTGTGATCACAGGAACCTGTCGTTTTATAAATAGAAAAAACAAATTATTGTTCACCCCCTCATGCCTCTGTGTTAATATTACAATTTTCTCCAGGAATGAAACAAAATCAAAAAATTCTAGAAATCGATTTTCCAAACATAACTTTGCCAATATAGTGACTACATGGGAAACGAAAGACATATTGCGACTTCCAACACTTAAAATGATGGATCCAAAATGATATATCATGTTATAAAAACAACAAACATTACTTACAATAACACAGGCAGATAGATGCTACAGCTCCTTTTACATGGACAACGTTTCCTCTTGATTACATTGATTTCTCCAACGCCATCAGACATCAACTTCCTGTATACGATTATTTCAGGTTCAAGTAAACTTTTTCTCAAAACCATAGGCTAGAAACCTCCCCTGTAAGATATTTCCAAGTCTTAGAATTACATGTATTTCTACTGAAATTATCCAGAAAACCGGACTTGTTTGTGGTTGCCACTATGCCAAATACATCCAGAAAAAAACCGAAAATCACTAGGATTTAGAAACTTGAACTACAGCTGGCTCATGAATAGCAGTAAAATTATTTTCCATCTCATTCTGCAAATCGGAAAATGTTGTTGGCCCCTGAAAAAAATTGTGGACCCCTGAAAATATAACTTTAGCCTAATTAAGAGCCTACTTGGCCACTGGTCAGTTAAAGTTTATTTCAAGCACTGATTGATTTGTTTGTGACAATGTTAATTATGATAACATGGAATTAAATTAATTAATAGAAAAAATTGTGGCATCTGATCGCTGATATTCAGAAGATTTTGAAGAAGGTAGATCTAAATCATATTTTTCCATTGGCTTAATTTTATAACACCCCATCCTAAAAGTAACAATGACAATAGTTTATTCTCATAACCAAATAGTGTAGAGAATGTTACAATAAAGATATATGAAATACAATTACAATGTCAATGTACACATGCTGTGAATATCTAACCCGGAGAGCTGCATCTCTCTATAATTTTCTGTATAAACTTTGATAAATTAAGAAGTATATTTCTATTATTTGAGTTAAAACAAACTATCAAATTTAATTATAATTTGGATGATGACAATAGTAATTAGGTAAATAAATATTTCTGCTTGAATTTATGACACTATCAGTACAGTTAAATATGTAATGAAATTCATCACCAATCTCATTTTTTTGACATAAATTACAAATTCTTAATTCTTGCTACATTATTCCATCTTCCAACTTCAATGGGTAATTTGGTATTGCAAGTTCTTAATTTACACAGATTTATTGCTGACTTAAAAGGTAACTCAATCAAATATTTTTCAATATTCAAATCATGCTTGAAAATTCTATAATTAATTGCTTTTGCTGAACAAAATACTTCGCTTCTCCATTTCTGTACAAATTGATCTTTCAGAGTATGAAAAACAATATTTCATAACCACTGTAAACTTTTAAAATTTCTGTATTGCCAGACATAAGATAATCCACAATCATCTAATATTTTCTTCACATAGTTAAACCATGGTGTATTATAAAATGAAACAATATTACAAAATTTACTACTTAGTTTATTCTGAGTACAATACAATAGTTTGGTCCAAAACGTTACCATTCTTACTAGTTTATTCTGAGTACAATACAATAGTTTGGTCCAAAACGTTACCATTCTTACTTTTACATTTATTTCAAGTGGATAACGGCCAAGTTCACCATATACCATGTTGCTAGCTGTTGATTTACGTAATTTCAATAAATGTTTGCAAAATTTCAAATGAAGAGTTTCAAGTTTATCATAATTACAATGACCCCAAACTTCACATCCATACAATATAATAGGTTTTATTGCCTTATCAAATATATCTAATTTACAGTCTATAGATAAATAATGATCTCTACATTTTGCTAAAACACCATACATAGCTTTAATACCTTTCTCATATAATTGTTCAATACTGAATTTTCCCAAACCGTTTCTTGAAAAATAAATGCCGAGGTACTTGAAATTAGGAACAACATAAATCTTTGGGTTGTCTCCCTTTTCCAAATATCATAATTTTAGATTTATCACTATTTACCTTTAAATGCCACATGTTACAATACTTATAAAAACAGTCTAGTTTGTAAATCTGGAGCTGACTCAGCTAACAAAATTGTGTCATCAGCGTATAAAAGTACAAACAATTTCAAATAAATGTGCAACTCATTCTCAAGTTTTTCAGACATATTTTCATTCAAAAACTGTGAAAACAGGAACGGCAAGAGATTTTCACCCTGTCTTACCCCGGACTTACAATCAAAAATGTTTGAACTAATATTAATTTATTATTATTGACAACCTTTGATTTTATATTCTTGTACATATTTGTAATGACCTTGAAACATTTACCATCAATAGTACTAAGTATAAGTTTATTCCATAACCATATCCTCCAAACTGTATCAAAGGCCTTTTCAAAATCAATAAAGGCACAAAAAATTTTCTTTTTACATAAATTTGATAATTCTACAAGTGAGTTTACAGTAAATATTTGATCAATAGTTCCATGATTTTTTCTGAATCCTGCCTGGTTTTCCAGTACCAGTTCTACATTATTCGCATATTTATTCAATCTTTCATTCAAAACAGATGTAAATAACTTTCCAAGACAGCTAATCAAAGTAATAGGCCTGTAGTTTTTGGCATCATTAATATCACCTTTATTTTTATACACTGGTATAATATTTCCTATTAACCACTGTTTAGGTACATTTCCTGTATTAAAAATCCAGTTAAAATGCTCAACATATAAAGACATCATAAATGGTACATTCATTATACAATAAATCATCACCACATGCCTTGCTTGTTTTCAACATCTTAATACATTTCAAAATTTCTTCATCAGTTATAGGATCGTTTATAAATTTATTTATTTCCATGTTTGACAATTCTTTCAAGTCATTTTCTGATAAAACATGGTCTACAGGACCTTCAAATTCATTGTTGAAGCAAGTACTAAAATAAGAAAATAATTCATCAATTCCAACACTACATTTTTTGGGTTTTCTACAATTTGAGTTGATTACTTTCCAATACTCCTTTGGATTTTTAGACCTTAAAACATTCAGTTTTCTTTTTATTTCAGATCTGTGACTTTTTACTGCATTATTTAAAGTTTTCTTATACAACCTTTCTTTTGTATATAAATCTTTGTTAAAAATAGATCCAACAAACTTCTTATATAATCTTTTTGCCTTTCTAAAATTTTGTCTAGCAGATGTGAACCATGGTTTCTTAAATCTAAAATTACATTTATTTGCCAAACCTCCATACTTTTGTTTGACTCCAAATGATTTTTTTGCACAGCTTAAAAATATATCACATACATCATCAATCACACCATCAATAAAATTATTATCATTTTCTGTGTTGTTTCTTATTCTATCTATAATATCATGTACGTGTCTTTCATTTTTGGCCGGATTGCAAAGCAATTCCGGTCTATAGATTGACGATGTCCGTCCGTCCGTCCGTCCGTCCGTCTGTCCGTCCGTCCGTCCGTCCGTCCGTCTGTCCGTCTGCCGTAAACATTTTGGTTAAAGTTTCTGGTTGAGGCAAAATCTAAGGAACTATATGCAGTAGAAACTTTATATTATACATGAAGGTTGCCCATGACAAGACCTTTCAATTTATGCCGTAACATTTGACCTAGTGACCTTGACCTTGGACTTTGACCTAGTTAAAGATTTTGGTTAAAGTTCCTGGTTAAAGCAAAATCTATGGAACTGTATGCAGTAGAAACTTAATGTTATACATGTATGTTGCCCATGACGAGACCTTTCAATTTATGCCGTAACATTGGACCTATTGACCTTGACCTTGGACTTTGACCTAGCTAAAGATTTTGGTTAAAGTAGCTGGTTTAAGCAAAATCTAAGGAACTGTATGCAGTAGAAACCTTATATTATACATTTAGGTTGCCCATGATGAGACCTTTCAATTTATGCCGTAACATTGGACCTAGTGACATTGACCTTGGACTTTGACCTAGTTAAAGATTTTGGTTAAAGTTTCTGGTTTAAGCAAAATCTAAGGAACTGTATGCAGTAGAAACTTTATATTATGCATGTAGGTTGCCCATGACGAGACCTTTCAATTTATGCGGTTACATTGGACCTAGTGACCTTGACCTTGGACTTTGACCTAGTTAAAGATTTTGGTTTAAGTTTCTGGTTGAGACAAAATCTAAGAAACTGTATGCAGTAGAAACTTTATATTATACAATTAGGTTGCCCATGATGAGACCTTTCAATTTATGCCGTAACATTGGACCTAGTGACCTTGACCTTAGACTTTGACCTAGAAAAAGACTTTGGTTAAAGTTTCTGGTTTAAGCAAAATCTAAGGAACTGTATGCAGTAGAAACTTTATATTATACATGTAGGTTGCCTCTGACAAGACCTCTCAACGTATGCTGTAATATTTGACCTAGTGACCTTGACCCAGTTGGTGACAAAAACTTACTTTGCAATCCGGCCATACCGTCTTTAGCGGTGTTTTATCTAATAAAGAATTAACAAAAATATCCTTTTTTTCTTCATCCCATTTTTGTGGAATTTCATTCAAAATCAGTGTATCATTCATTACAACATTAGACAAATTAGGTTGCTGAAATACAGGTATAGAAATAGTAACAGGATTATGACAGACAGTATTGATGAATATTCAAGAATAGAAAAATCAACAACAGTTTTTAAAAATTCAAAATTTCCAATACAGTAATCAATTGTGCTTACATTTTTGCACGTGACCTTACCAATACCTTTGTCTTGACCTACTCTTCCATTCAAAATAAACAATTTACAGTGTTTACAAACATCAAGAAGTTTTCTACCATAGCTATTACATACCGGGTCCATGGAAATTCTATCTTTCAGAAAATCATGATTTTCTAATGAATATAAGTCTGTAAAATCAAATAATTCATTTATTTCATCCAACTCATCATATTCAGAACAAACCATATAATCACGCAAGTTTGACGTCCTGCTGTTAAAGTCACCAAGTAGGCATATATACTTGAAATCAGTAGATAAATGCAATATATCATTTTCAATATCATCAAAAAGTTCACTTGATGAGAACCTTGAATTTTCAGGAGGAATATATGTGACTCCAAAAATACAATTACCTTCTAAGTTGAAGGCTGTTCCTAATACTGTAATCCATAGTACATAATCATTAGGGGAATTATGAATTCTAACATATTTTGCAAAATCATTTTTAACATACACTATGATACCACCAGATTTGTGAGATGCAAGAGCTGCTCTATGTTTACGAAAAGCAGAATAGCCATCAATATCAATGTTATCTGCTTTATCCGTTTTTATTTCAGTGAGACAAATGAAATCATAATCAGAAATTGTATTTACAAATTCTGGACATCTTAACTTTTGTACAAGACCATTTACATTTAAACTTAAAATGTTAAATGCTTTTACTCTATCCTCTGTGAGAGAGTCAAGTTTTTCACCTTCGGATCCACCGGGAACCTGTAAATCATCTGGGACATCTCCGTGGTTGTCCTAACGGTTGTTGGTCGCATTATCACGATCTGGTGCTCTGCGGTCAAATCTGCGTTCCCTTGAAGCATCAGGACGGAACGGGCGATTGTCAATAAACAATTTGTCCACTTTCAGAACTGCTTTTTTATTTTGCTGTTTAGCCACCTTGAGATGCGGAATAAGAGTCTTTCTGCGTTCGACAATCTCCTTCGGGAATTGTTTGTTTAACCCATATGGTTTGCCTTTAAGCCTCGGGGCGGCTTTTCGCACAGCCTCCTTATCCTTGAATGACGAAAATTTTGCAATTATCTGGCGATGTTTGCCGGGGGTATGTCTCCCAAGTCTATGGACTCTGTCAAATTTATACTAGTTCGTCAGCTATGAAGCGTTTAACAATCTCCTCTGCGTCTTCGTCTGGGACCTCTGGGATGCCGTCAAATATGAGATTTTCTCTCATTGAGCGTGTTTGTAGGTCAAGATGCCTCTCTTTCAATTCGGCCAATTCACTCTCAAGAAATTCAATATGTTCCTTTGATGCTTTACTCTCATTTTTCACCTCTTGGGAAGAATTACTTATTTCCTTTACAGTTTTTTTCATTTTCCCGACCTCCGACTTGTTTTCCTCACATATTTTGTTCATCATAGAGAGACCTTCATCCATTTCTTTTATTTTCGTCTGAACTCCTTTCAAGTCACCTGTGACACTGACCATAGTTTGCTCCATTTTTACCAAACGTTCTTCAATCAAGTCTAACTTATTCAGCTTTGTACACATAGTATCCATCTTCCTAGACAGGTTTGATATCAGAACATGTAAGTCACTCGGACTGCATAGAAACAGGCTGCGAGGGTATAGGTATCGGTGAGACATAACCCGGTACTTGTCCTTGATTAACTCCTGTCTGATACTGTGAGAAGTGACCCTGTTGCACATATTGATTAGGGGTATGTGGCGTTGAATGTGCGAAATCCATGTAAAATGCCTGAGGCGGTACACTGGTCAACCTGGGTATCGTATATGTATTGTCCATTAGAGTATCGCTCAATAAAATTTTATTGAGACTCTCCCCACTTGTGTTTTTACTTTGGTTTTTCCGCTTATTTCCACGTTTATTCCTACCTTTCGAGCCTTTCTTTGGACTCATAGTAGATCACAAGCACACTGATTATACGATCCATGGTTAATGTCCCTGAATAATACGTAATTTTTGATTAAAATCCAAAAATTTCACAGAGCTAAAAATTCATGACCGTCTGATTTCACGCATGGGCACTAACAACAAGCAATCTCTGATCAAAATATATTAATTTGATGGAATAAATATGACTCAAAAATTGGTAAGTCAGCACAAAATCATTAAATGTACTTTTTCAGAGAGCATAAACTTTTTAAAGTTTTTCTTCATTACTTGTAATGTGCAGAGAAGTTGCATTTAAATTTTTCAAAATTTCAGCAAAAAAATTCGCATATTTTCTCAAATGCAAAAGGCACCTTCCACAAAATACAAAAAAAAAAAACAACCCCTGAGATTAAAAGGTCAAAGTTGAAGGTTGAAGATCAAACATTACATCTATGGACTACTGCTTTTCAGATTCTAACATTCACCTATGTTGACCATGTCGTAATTACAGGAAACATTTTTACCTTCAAACAAACAATTAACATACAAACAATTGACATTTAAGCTTGCATTTATCAAATTATCTAGTTAGCAATAAATGTAATATGTTCCGTAACTTCTCTGGACAATGACCACACACGCTTTGGAGATCCGTTAATTGAGGGGTAAATAGGGTGTGAGTCTTTGGAATTTGGACGTTCAGTCTTGTGAATCGTGACCGTAATTTAAATAGTCCAACTGTTTAATATTCACCAAACAAACAAAAACAAAAATTCGAAATGCATACTGTACTAAGTTCGTTGCAGCCCTACACAATTCATTACTGACGTACAATGATGAAACATCATTTAATGGCGTCTCTATTCTCCAGATTAATTCATACTTTATTTTTCTCTTTCATTAGCAGGAAGTAAGATGTCTGGGACCAGAGTATATATTGGACGTCTGTCACATAACGCCAGAGAAAAAGATGTTGAGAGGTTCTTCAGAGGCTATGGTCGTCTTAGAGATGTCATGCTGAAGAATGGATATGGTTTTGTGGTAAGAGAATTATCAAAACAGTGATTATTTACATTAAAACCTGCTTATACGGCTCCATTGATAATGGTATACTTGTATACAGCTCCATTGATACTGGTACATGTATTATTGAAGAACTAGGCTGTTCTGATCAATGTTCTAGTCCTTCAGATTGAAGGAGAGAAATTTACATATGGAAAGAGCAAGACATTTTGTACTTTGCTTTGATGAAACATAAGAAATGCTTATTTTTACCTGTAGGTTAAACTTTAAAACCCTTGCTTGCAAATTTCTGCAGTGCCTATATTACAATATTTCATAATATGATAACCTTAGTATGTATATTTTGCAGGAGTTTGACGATTACAGGGATGCGGACGATGCTGTGTATGAATTAAACGGTAAAGATTTGGCGGGAGATAGGTAAGTTCTAATCACTCTCGGCATAATTATGAAAACATATACTTTCATTTCATAAACGGGGATCCCTTTTAAACTCATACCTGAATGACCTGTATGAACATGCATGTAGTTTGAAATTTCTAGACCTTATCAGTAATGATGATATTTTTGCTGTAGAGTGATTGTGGAGCATGCTAGAGGTGGGCCGAGAGGGGATGATCGTGGCTACAGAGACAGAGGGTACAGGGATTACGGACCCCCACGACGCAGGGGAGGAGGTGGTGGCAGAGATAAGTATGTACAATTTATTATTTATGTGTATGTTTCTCATAGATATTTCACTTCTTTTATTGTATTTACATGTTATTAATATTACAAACTTTCTTCCTAAAGTCAGATTTTCACATAAAAGCTTCAACAATGCTTAGAATATTGATACATCAGATCTATGTATGATAAAAAAAAAATGGTCATCTTATAACTTCTTAATGTGCTTGAGGAATTAAATAAAATTTTGAAGAATTAAATCAAAATTTAAAATGTAGGTTTTAAAGATAAAAAAAAATTGCTGTCAGTTACACTGAAATGATATACCAGACTAGAGTTTAGAAAAAAAAAAAGAAAAGAATTGCATACTTCTTCGGAAAATCTTTCTCATGTTGAAAACGACACAAGTTTTTTAAAAAGGGAGAAAAAAATTGCACTCCAGCATACATTCTTGATTTATTGGATGGGGTTGTCTCAAATTTTGACGAGGTCTTATTTCTCCAGTTTAAGGTAAATGGTATTAGATACTAGATGAGATGACTTGATGCTTAACCAACAAGATGGCACCCGATTTGTTAAGTAGATGATCTATTCTATGTGAACTGATGACTAAATAGATGATTCCAAAGATGACTTAGTAGATGAAACCCATGATCACTTATTAGATGATACAATCTGTACCTTCTGATGACTCTAAGATGACTAGTAAAGCAATAACTTGAAAGATGATCTTCAGTTTGAGGTATTATTTACGAATATTAGTCCTCTAAAGGCAGAAATATAGATACATGTATGTACGATTACGTCTTGTGTATCCAAAGCTAGAGGTATGATTTCATGAAAATCCTTTCAATCATAAAGTAGCTCTCTTATCGTGACTTGTTTATAGTCCAAAAAGCTCTAGTCATCAAAGGTAATTGAAAATCTATTCGTTTGAAGCTTTTACTTATACTAATGGGAAATAATGGTATATTGTCACCTTGAAATGATGCTGCCATTTTATTTGTCCTGATCCAATCGATAAAGGAAAAAAATTCAACATAGAATTGCAATACATGTACTTGAAAAAAAAATTTAATTTGGAGAATGAAGCTTGCTGCTTTTGAAGGTCTAGGTAAAAAGTATGCTTTCTGTTGCAGTTATAATTGATTTTTAGTGTTTTCTTTTACATATTCATTCAAGTTTATTTTCACTGGAGTAAAAAAATCTATAAAGTCCCAAGTGATTCAATGGGGAAACTTTCATTTGAGTGTCTTTAATTGTCCTCTAGAGGTCATAGAGACTTTCTGTATGAATACATGTATATGATTTGTTTTAGATATGGACCGCCTACCAGGACAGATTACCGTTTGATTGTAGAAAACTTGTCATCTCGAGTCAGCTGGCAGGTACGTAATGGGAGGAGTAACTAATAACATAGAAAATGATATAAATAATCAGTGAAAATATTCTGAAACCAAATCTTATTTTTGTGTGCATTTTTCTAAAGCTCATTCTGTCTTCAATAAGCCATACACTTAAAATTCAATCACAATTGTTATACATGTACACTGTTTGGTCTTAATATGTAGATGAAATGAGCTTTTAAGGATTATACTTTCTCATTATTTTTTTTTTTTTCAAGCTATTTCCAATTCTTGCTTTTATAGAAATCATGAATTAACATATTTTTGTAACACACACACAGCCTCGATTTGGGGAGGTACCAACCCAGTCCACGTGACGGCAGGTCTCAGACGACCGGGTCAAATCAGGGTCGTAATCTTGTCACATGATGGCACACATTTGAACGGGCGCTCGAAGGGTTATCTTTCTTCTTCCGTCAGAGAGGGTTATACATGAGCTTATCCAAGTCTTGGCAAAGAAAAATAAACCTCCCGGCATCTGGTGTAGAAATCTTGATGTCATAGGCTAACTGAATCGAGACGCCCGCAGGTTGCCTCTTCTAGATGATCATAAATAGGCGTGGCTATACCTCTAGAGTCACACCCTCCACTTAGGTTTCTCCACAGTCGATCTTTTATAAGGTCACTGGCTTTTGGAGAATCTGCTTAAAGAGTGAACACTTCTGGCATACCCAGCTATGTATACGAAGGCCAGTCAGACGATATAAGCATGTAGGGTACGCTGCAGTCGCAGAGGTAAATTTCTGAAGCATAATTCTATAGTAACAACAGGGCTATTTTAACATAACAAGAAATCATGAAAATTCTTAATTTTCATCAAAGTTAGGAAGTAAATGTTATCTATTCTCTTACATGGCACTGATATTCAGTGTTAAAATTCAAGTTGTAGAATGTGTGAATTTTTAGAAAATACATATTTCAGTAATTATTTTGAATTTTTGAACAGAAAAAATGCAATTATGGAATATAATTTCCACACTTTTCATGATTTCTTTATATACAATGTATTTGCATGGGCAGCACTTCATTGTCTTTTCTATCATTCAGATCATGAAATTATTGAGTTATCATTGCTACATTTCATAGATGTATATTTAGATGAATATGTCTTCCAAATTGCCATCATTCATATCATTGTAAACAATCTAATCATAAAAAAAATATATTATACTCATCAGCTTAGATTTTATTAGGAAAAAATCATACAGATTGTTCAAGTAATTGTATGCTTTAACAGTAAATCAATTACTTAAGCATAAATGGAGTAGACATCTAGCCAAATGATTAGGAATTTGTTTAAACTAACAGTCTCAGAGATACACACTCAAATCTTAAGTTTAAACCTAAAGAGCTTGACTTTCAGAAAATAAAAGTTCAAATTTAAATGCAAAAAATCTCAGATGAGAAGGGCTAGATTTCTAGTGTTAACATTTCTTCCATCAGGATACATAGAATCACAAAACATCTTGAGCACATCTTTTACAGAACCAATTAAGATAAATACAACAAGTCTTATTAGGCCATGGTAATAGAATATTTTGTTTTATGTCTGACTATAAAGCATACACAGAGGAATTATCATAGATAATTAAAATAAGGGATAAAAAACCCCAAAACTTACTATAATAAATGTACCCATCCACAGACGTAAAACAAAAGATATTTATTGCATATCCTTTTTAGACAAAATTTTGAGGAATGAATGTACTAAAGACATCAGAAATGAAAAAAAAAATGAAGTGGAAAAAAAATTGAAGAAACTTCTAAAGGATGGAAGAAATGTACACACTTTCTTCAAACATGTAAATATGTGTTTCCGTTTTCATTCACACAAACAGTAATCTCCTTTCTCATAATTCATTACTCTACAAGGGGAGATAACATATGTACACGTGTATGTAAACATTGTATACAAGCAATTACAAAAAGCCCTGTTGCTATTATGATAGTGAAGATATGGTAAAAGAAAGAAGTAAGAATTCAAATTCAAATGTTAAAATGACAATTAAGTACACTCAGATTATGTTATAAAGAGAAGAAAAATAGAAAGTAAACGAGTACATGAACTCTGTGCTGAAAACCTGGTAAGAAAACTGAGAGGTTTACAAAGGAAGGCTATCATAGTGGTACATGTATTTCTAATGATGTGCAGTGTTTTGAGGCCCATGGATATAGTATCAGTAATTTTGATAATCAAAACTAAAACATGCAGAAATGTCGAGGAATGTCTAGAATTTTCAAGAGGTGCATTTGATAGAAGCTGAAAAAATTGACAAATGTTGAAATGTGCATGATTATATGAATAAAGTGAAGTATTGTCATTGTAAACTAAGTTGCTTATTTGGTATGTCAATTAGACAAGGACATTTTCTTCCACTTTCAAAAAGTGTTATTGGTGAGGGAAAAAATTGGTTAAATGATGATTTTTGCTAGTCTGCTTTGTTGATTACTGATCAGAAAAAGTGAAATAAAAGTTATAGGCTTGAAGTGTTTGAAATTGCTGTGCTTGTAAGAGATATGGAGTTCATTTTAAAACTTGGGACATAATAAAGAAGGTAAGCTTCTGTACCTTTTACATACATGTATCTTACACACATTATACTATGGAGCAGATTAGATCAGAGATGATACTTTATCATTTATTTGACAGGACCTCAAAGACTACATGAGACAGGCAGGGGAAGTAACTTACGCTGATGCCCACAAACAGCAGAAAAATGAAGGGTATGTTTACATTGTAGATGAATCTTCGGCTCCATTATGCACTCTAATTTTGTTGCCAAAAGGATTTCAAGTATCTTTATAGCATCACCTATTTAATTCCATTTCATTGTTCAATTTTTATATGAGAAAAGGGGTAAGCATGCTGGTGTTTGAATTCAAACTATTAGGTTTTCATTGAGTCTCCACAAAATAATAGAAATCGTATCATCCTTTACTTTATAGATACAGCATTTATAAAATCTATTTCAATGTTAAATTTGAGGTTTACTATCCATATACAATGTTTTATAGAGTAGTCGAATTCGCCACATACTCAGATCTGAAGAACGCCATTGACAAGTTGGATTCCACTGAGATCAACGGCAGAAAGATTAAACTGATCGAGGACAGGCCCAAAAGGAGGAGTAGCAGACGCAGGTATGGATTAATATTGTTACTTGATAGAAAATTATAATTCAAGTGCTCAAACTAATGTGAAATATTCAATTCTGTAAATACAGGTTCACTTGATATCTTCTAAATCGATTCTTTTGGAAGTCCATTTCAGTATGAATAGTCAAGATCCAAGTTGCAAGAACTCTTGGAGAATTCAGATTTTCACTTGCTGTATAAGTAGAAAATCTTTCACTGGTACTTACATGTACTTTAACGGTTTTGTAAATGTAAATCTTTTTGCATCAACAATGATTCACAGATTTATTTGTAATTTCATTGTGTTATGCCTTTGTTATTAACATTCACTGAGACAAACTCCGATCACAACAGTAGGGAAGGTTTATACTCAGAGAATGATTCTACGTATACAGTACTACTTAGATGGATTTGTTTGGCATTAATTGACATGTGAAGATACATGTATACTTAAATTGATATATGAAATTGTACACATTGATTCATTATACATATTTTTTTCTATTGAGCAGTAGAAGCGCCTCACGATCCAGAAGTCGCTCTCGTCGCAGATCCAGGTCCGCCAGCAGGTCACGCAGCCGATCTCGCAGTAGGAGCCGAAGCAGTGCTCGTAGCAGCAAATCTCGATCAAAAAGCCCAGAACGGGCCAGATCAAAGTCAAAGTCCAAATCTAAATCTAAATCCCGTTCCCCGTCACCAGCAGAGAAAGACGATAATTAGAATCAAGTCACAGCTTCTTATATTTGTTGTTCAGGCAAGGATTGCGCAAGTTATTGTACATGTATGATTTTATATGCTATCCCAAGAATCAAGTGTTTTGCAAAAAAAAGTTCACATAACATTTGATACGTTGATGTAAATTTTAGTGATATGGAAACTTTGGTTTTTCAAGATCTATTTTTGGTAATTTTGCTAGGTACATACATGTACATGTTTACATTGTAATGATTCATTTAGGAGGCATGTTTTAGAGGATAGGAAGAATTAGTTTTCATTGTGTTTATATTCTTTACAATTTTCTACACCTTTTCATTCTTTGCTCAGTTGAACCAATTACATTCAAAGATGGTGGTAAGTTCATTGTATTTCCTTCAATTTTAATTGGAGTTACACTATACAGATTGATTTATAAGTTTTCAAACATCAGGGCATTATTTTATTTTCAAAGCACTGCATAAGCAGTGATGATAAAACAGCTCTGCTCATCTTAATTTTTTGAAAATATACATGTATTGACATCCAAATATGTTAGTGTTGAACACCATCCCCTACATCATGGTCAATCATTTTGAAATACATGTAATCATTCTTGCCTCTGTTAGATTAAACCAAATAGGGTGTTTCTTTTGCTTACATGTGTGATTCATCTTGGGTTTTCTTTATACTGTTTCATCAATGCATTTCTGAAGATTACGAAAGCTTCACATCTCCTTATTGTGCATTTTCATCTGAATCGTTTTTCATATTGAGCTTTTAACATGTTGGACCTGTTTGAATTTTCAAAATGATACAGGTACTTAAGTGCATGTGTGGATTTTACATGTAACTCTGTGAAAAGAACTCATTAAAACTGTGACTGTTACCATAGTCTTATTATTACTATTGTCCTCCTAGAACAGGAATCTTATTGTCGTCAACAGCGGTCAGCGTGTCATATCTGGCATCCGTAAATATGTCAATTGTCACAATTTCAGATACAGTATTAGGCTACAATTTACTGTACTTGATAAGCATTATACAGGTCAAGCATGGTGAGACAACACCCATTCAGGGTCAAGGTCACCCTTCAAGGTAACATATTTAGGGCTAAACATACAACATACTTTCTTGAACAGTCGTAAGTTAAGTAGTTTCCTCAAAGATCAATGCATAGTTGCCTAGCTGGTAACTGAAAATTGGACTTCCAAGATATAAACAAGTGTTTAAATGGGAAGAAAATGTGATGTTTCATCACTATAGAAACAGTTTTGGTGACTTGTATTCCAATAAAACTTGATGTAGTTATATCAAACTGGTTTCACCATGTCTGTCCACAGATACAAACTTTGTTCATGCTCCATAACTTGAGTAATTCTTGATCTAGAGAGATGAAACACTTCACATATACATGTAGATTGTTCATTAGGAAAGGAGGATATCTATTGATTTTGGGGTCCCAAGTTAAGGTAAAACTTGACATCTGAAAAACAGTAATTCCCATTGTCATTCTAGAAATTTTTCCTTACAGTGATGAAACTATACACATGTTGCTAATGATCCAAGGAGGAGACCCAATTGATTTTCGGTTCCAAAAGGCAAGGTAAAACTTGTTTGAAGAAGTGTTTACTTGAGAAATTCTTGATCTGGAGAGATGAAACTCTTAGATTGTTCATGAGAAAAGGAAGATCCTTATTGATTTCTATGGTAGTTCAAACGATGACGGGTCAAGGTCAAACTAAATAAGTATGAAAACTGTTTCCTTAGCAAAACTTTGGAATAATTCTGGATATAAAGTGATGCAACTTGACACAGATTGTTCATTAAGCAAGAGGATCCCTATTGAATTTATGGTCAAAAGGGTCAAGGTTGGTTTTGCTTCTGTCGGGGACCAGAAGCTGCAGTATTGTCCAACCCCTCAGTGGGAGTATTCCTCCTTTAGGCCAGTTTTGGCTCGGGTTATAATAATCATTACAAATATCTCCTTTGGGACAAAAATGCAATAGAGAATTTCAAATGTTTATTTGTCTATACTCTGATGGTAATGAAGGTCTAAGGGAATATGCATTTCCTTTCTTGAACTTTATTCTAGAATTGATTTATTGATGATTGGTCTACAGGAAATGTTGGTAATAGTTGCATTAAAGGTGTGGCAATCCTTTTTCTCTGGCAATATTTCTTTGGATCTACATATTTTTAAACATAGGTAATCTCAGATTACAAAGCTCACCTCGTGGCAGCAACATTCAATTAAAAGATTTTTCTAAGAACATGCATGTTGGCTTTTAAAAGCAAAGTAATTCGCGCTGAAGAAGTAGGCCAAAGGTCATTTAATGAAAGTTTGATAAAAAATACATCCAGTATGCAAGTTTGGTTCATGAAGCACCTAACCTTTGCCCAATAATGGCTTTTAAAGGCAAATTCACTCAAGCTGAAAAAGTAGGTCAAGGTAATTTTAATGTTTGATCAAAAATGAATCCAAAATGTGCAATATTGGCTTTTAAAAGCAAAATCACTCGAGTTAAACAAGTAAATTAAGGCCATTTCATGAAAGTTGAGTCAAGGTTACATCCAGTATGCAAGTTTGGTAAATATAGCACTTATACTTTGCTCAATATTGGATTTTAAAAGCAAAAACATAGGTAATCACAAATTGCGAAGCTCCCCTTGCTGCAGTTAATTCAATTTGTCACACTGCAAATAAATTTCTAGGAATCTCATTGGTTGTTTAGCTGTAATTATGAAACTATGTTACCCGTCTGCAGCAGTAAATATGGAACTTTGTGACGTCACTGATACCTTATTGTTATTTTGGCGAGATTTCTCATAAAACCGTTCAAATGTTTTGAAATTTTCTGTCGCCTAAGACCTTTTGGTTTTAATTTTCTGTTAAAATGAATTTCATTCGTGGTTTATTCATGTTGTATAAACCATTTACGGGTATGATCTTTTTGATGGTGAAAATAAAAAAAAGTTAGAAATTTTACTGTCGACGCCATTTTGAAATGATAATTTATAAGCGATTTGCAGTATGACAAAAATGTTATCACGGTTCCAGACAGAAAATATGGTCTGATATACCTTGTCAGGAATTCATATTCTCCTCGCCTTCGGCTTGGGAAATATAAATTCCAGACAAGGTATATCAGACCATATTACCTGTCTGGAACCGTAATAACATAATATTTACATTATTAGTAAATTCCCCATGTTAAACGCCCATTAAGCAACTACAATTATGACGGGTTGCTATTGTGGCGTCACCTCCAAGTTTTGCATGTAGGTAGAATTTACCAACGTTAAAATACATTTGACGTTGCTACAGGCAAAATGTTCGATGTGCATGCAAATGAAAATGACTGATAATTAGAATGTAAATATAAGAAATGACTGTCTTACTTTTGGTGTTCATGGATGTATAATTCTGGTTGGACACGTGCAAATTTTCCTAGAATCGCTTTGCGATTCACCGAATTTGCACGTGACCAACCAGAATTATACACCCATAAGTACCAAAAGTAAGATAAGACAGTCATTTCTTAATTAAACATATTTCTACGTACATTTATATTGGCTTTTAAAAGCAAACCCACTTAAAAGTGGAAAAAAAATTGGTCTAGGTCATTTTATGAAAGTTTGATCAAAGATATGTACAATATGCAATGTTGATACTTCACTCAATATTGGCACCTAAAAGCAAGATCACTCAAGCTGAAAAAGTAGGTCAGACGCTGAATCCGATGCATGGGTCCTCAGAATCCCAACATGAATCACTTGTGCAAGTTTGGTTAGTAGAGCTTCAGTACTTTGTAAGATACTGAGCTACCCAAAACTTTGTTGAGGTGAGCAAAAAATAAATACATGTATTAGATTGATGAGCTATACAAGTCCCCTACCAGGATGAGTTACATGACATCTGAAAGACCCTTACCAGATTAAGTCTTTTAGATGTCGTGTAACTCATACTGGAATGTACTGATGGGAACAAAACTAATATTTGATCTGTAGCTTATACAATGTGTGCACGATACCAATTTTTTTGCCCAATTTCTGTACAAAGCATGACAGATGGACGGAATGGAAACTTCGAGTCCTTTTAGGATTTGCAGGACTAATAATGCTTGCTAATACATGGATTACTTGCAATACACAAGCCTTCAGTGGCAAATTGGTCTTTCTAATCAAAGACTGACACATTCAAGTTCTGCATATTTTATTGAGTTGTACAATACATGTACCTTCTGAAGGTAAAAACTGTATAACTTGTGAAAACAAATGGTAACAATGAGAGCAAATTTATCTCTATAATTATAACCATGATTGTAAACGATGTCAACCATTCATAAAATACAAGAACAAAACCTACACAGTATTTCATAATGAGAAACAAAATTAGAATGGATATCCTGTCACAGGAATCTGATTTGCAATTTTGGAGACATTTCTCCAACAGCAGCTAGTGTTATGGCAAAATGTTGGCTTTTGTCACTTACAGTATCAAACCTCCATTTTTGTAAACTACTTGAGATCAAAGGTTTGTAGAGATGGTTTTATTTGGGAGATTCAGTGGAGGCTCTATCCGCAGAAGAGGAGGGAGGAGTACCACCTGTAAAATGAAAAAAATTAAGTTAGAGTAAGGGTATCAGCAAAGATATTAAACTTTTATGATTTGTAAAAGACAATGTAGGAAAGAAATAACTGTATAGAAATTGAAAGTATTGAAGTTTGAACAAAGCTATGTCTATGATTTCTAAAGTAAAAAATTACACAGTACATGTAATTGACAATTTGAGATACAGTCATCAAAATAACAATATACATGTACATACTAGCAAGATTATATCCATAAGCTGCATATGCTGCAGTCATGGCAGCCTGAGCTCCTGCTAGTTCAGCAGCCGACAGGGCTTTCTTCACACTTCCCCTGCCCCGAGGTCTCCTGGGTCGACCAGTAGATCCTTTGGGTCTCCCTCTCTTACCCCTAGTGGACTGGTTGCCAGCACCATTACCTATTTTGAATTAAAAAAATACTTTCTCACTTAATGAGATTTTTTAGCTTCTAATGGCAATGATTTTAATATTTCAGTTCAATGCTGTTACATAGTTCAATACTAGTTCATCTTCTGCATGCGTAGTATTACATGAAATTATTATACTAACGAATAAGAGAATCTTGGAACAGACCAGATTTACCTGGAGAGTACAAGCTGTTTGAATCATCTACAATGACCAGTCCATCATTACTACTGTCGTCCACTCCAGCAAACTGCTGATTGGTAAGCTCTCCACTATATGATACCTGCAGGTAGTAACAAGTCAACACATAATCCTAGTGAAGACTCACCTTTCAAGGAATGAGTATGATTATTCATAGAATGTATCAAGGCTTGTGTTCATCTTGATAAGTGTCTTAGCAATTTTTTTATTTTTTTTACAACAGTTGAAAATTGTCAATTAAATCTGTTGCAATGAGTCCCTTTACATTACATATTCCCAACATTACAAAATTCAGAATTAGCAGTGACCTTGACATTGGACTTTGGTTCCTGCCAATTGTCTAAATTCTGTTCAGTATGTCATTCATCAGTCATCTTTTTTTGCAAATAGTTTTGATTGTAATTTACTAACACATAGACTTTGGTCCCAACCTCAAATTCTAAAATGATTGACATACATGTATACAGACAAATCTAGGCTGTATACTTACCACACTTACACAGCCAATTGCGCCTCACATGAAATTCATATGAAATGAGCATTATGTAAATTTCACATGAAAGTTCATATGAAATTCATATAAATTTCACATAAGATTTATGTGAAAAATATATTACATGAATTTCACACAAATTTTCTTCACATGAATTTCACATGAATTTTTCTTTGTAACCTTCATTCGAAATTTAACTCACATAAACTTCATTTCGGGAACTTCACATGAATTTCATGTAAAAAATTTCATGTAAATTTCATGTTCGTGCTGGTTTCACATAGATTTCATGTGAACTTCAATGTAAAGTTCATGTAAATTTCATACGAATTTCATATGAGGCACAATTTGCTGTATAGTGGACTGGCAGGCACTGATGTAGAGTTTATACTTTACAGAGATTCTGTGTCAGCCTGTATGTTAAATCACAGACCGATCAATGTTGTATACTTACCACACTTAGTGGACTGGCCGGCATGGAGGTGGAATCAATACTGTACAGAGATTCTGTGTCCGCTTGAATAGTCACATTAACGTCATCTGTCTTGCTTTTCTTTCCATCCTTTCTCTGTTGAACAGCAAAAAATATAAACCAAATAAACTCCTATTTACATGTATGTAACTCGAAGCATAAATACATGTACATGTAAGATTTCATCTGCTTTTCTTTCCTATAACAAAAACTGTTCCTATTTGAATGAACTCAAAAGGTTCCAAAGCTATAAAATAGTAGCTCTTTTCAAACGAAGATGTTTGCATCTTATGCACTGAATATCTGAGAATTTTCAACAAATACCGCAAAAAAATAACATATTTTCAAAGACTTGCTTGAAACATGTATAATATCAAAGACAATATTGAAATACATATATTTTTCACAGGCTTAAATCCAGCAAAACTAGAAGTAGTTTTATGTACAAGATTAAATGAGTAGTACACATAATCATCTAATTCACCTTGTATTCTCTTTTCCTCTTCTTTTCTTTATCTTTACCACCATCTTCAAGCCTATCTTGTCGTTGTTTTACTAAAATCATAAATGTCAATACAATATGCTGTAATTGTTACAACATATAGAAAGCCCATCAGAATTCTAATTCAAGACTATGAAATAATAAAACAAATTTTGATGAAGATCATTCTTATGGTTACCATAAAGCCCTTTAGTAACAAAGGAATATTTTTTTTAAAAATAGAGTTGCATGTATATTAGTTTACTAAAGACAATATCTGTCTTTGAAATCAAGCATTGGAATACATGTTCAAGTCCTTAATCTCTGAATTCAAGGAAAATTGGGCGACACAAAATTATTTCACAGGACATTTTTGAAATAACAATGACACTATTAGCAAAATATGTATCTATGATTAAAGACCAGATTTATGATAATTGATAAAATGTTTGTAAAAGGTTACAAATGTAAATGAACACAAATTGGCGACTTACATTTCTTCTCCATTTCATCATCATCCAGCAGAAGGGAGACAACTTCCTTAGGTTTGAGAATGTCTGTACGATAGTTACCTCCACTTATCACCATTCTCTGGATCTGTTTGTGATAGATACGTGTACAAGGTTATACTGTGTAAATATCCATTGTGATAGATACACAGTTATACTGTCTAAATATCCACTGTAAAGATGAATTTCAGAGAAAAAATATCCTTGCAGGAAAATACAACAATACATGTCTGAACAGATTTTTTCAAGACATGAATTTATTGTCAGTATTATTCACATTATACCTTTTTTAATCCTAAATTACAAACTTCTGTTCAGCTCTAAAAAAAAATTCTGGTTGTACGGTTTACTCTGCACTTCCATAACAATTGAAATTCCGTGACAAACTATTTATATGTATGTATGTGTACCAATATCCATACCTCACTTTTCTCCTTAGCTCTCTGTAGTATTCTCTCCTCTATAGTACCTTTACACACCAGTCTATACACTGTAACCTGCTTGGTCTGGCCCAGTCTATGTGCACGATCCATAGCCTGCTGGTCAACAGTGGGGTTCCAATCACTATCATAAAATATCACCTGAAAGTGATGGCAGACTTTGTTAAAATTTAAAGACATTTTTCATATAAAAGCATCAACTGATAATTTCCACAGAAACTATAATAAGAATTCAATGGTACATTCCTCCGTATAATAAGCATAATACAAAAATCAAATCCCTTAAAAACACAAAGAATGATTGAAATTTGGTGGTAAAATAAAAGATTACAACTTACAGTATCTGCTGCTGTAAGGTTGATGCCCAGACCTCCTGCCCGGGTACTGAGTAAGAAAACAAAGATGTCCGATCGGGCCTGGAAGTTAGCCACCATATCTCTCCTGTCCGAGATCTTAGATGAGCCGTCTAATCTCATATAAGTGTGCTTTCTGTGCCACATGTATTCCTGAAAGAAAGCAGATATGCATACTAGGATTTGTTTTAACTTATCTTTGAAAATGCTGACCAAATAGCTCAGTTTAATCTTTTATTATGATACATTCAGAAATTTCGAAATTGTATGCTGTAATGAGAACCCAGACAAATGTCCTACTATGTACCTCTAGAAGGTCAATCATCCTGGTCATCTGAGAGTATATAAGAACCCTATGGCCCTCCGATTTCAGTCTCAGCAGTAATGTGTCCAGCACTGACAGTTTACCAGCATCTGTCACCAGGGACTCTTTATCTACAATGCACATGTATATGATACTTTTCTGATGAAGCAGACTAAGGCTTTGTTTTGACAAGCAGATAAATAATCCACATCAAGACTGTCCTCCATACAATTCTTTGTTCAAGTTATTCTTTTGCAGTGTCGGATGATGTTTTAAAAAGCATTCTCCACGACTGCTTACTACAGATTTGAATTCTCTACGTTCTGACTCTGATATCATGGAAAAGCTGCCTAGCTTCAGAGATTTTACTTCCTTTCTCATATCAATCTGATTTTCAAAAGTGCCTTGGGTGTTGAGCTCTACAAGGTCATTTGAATTGTTCAGTTTGTTTACTTTCAACTTCATCTCCATAGATTTTACACTAATATGATTTCAAAGCTTTTAATATTGCAAAATTTTTTATTTCACTGATGTAGACCAAAATCCGTAGACCAAAATCCCTTCATAAGAATCAAACAACATAATGCAAAATTTCAGTAAATTCCTACCAGGAGCAAAAACATTGGACCATCCATGAGTAGGTCTGAATGCAGCCATTCCAGCTGACGGAGAGGGAAAGAAGTTCCATGGGTTATACCACCTCCATATAGTAAAAAGATCAGGTGTACCGTACAGCATACTAAGGCGACCGTCAGGGGTGCCACATAGATCAGCCTTCATCCTGTCCCACGCAGCACTGCGATCTGAACAGTAGTGACGCTGGGGTGGTACTTGTATCTGTAGAAAATTGTAAGTTTCAAGGTTAAAATTAGTATTGTTAGGATTACATGTGTATTGTGACTCCAAGCCATTCATATCACAAAGTCATTAAATTTTCTTACGATTCTGTCATCAATATAGGCTAATTATAAACAATCCACTTTGAAATTTTAAGGTGTTTTATAATCTCTTTTCTGTTCTTTAGAGATAAGATATTTTTCCAGAATGACTTCAAAGGGACAACGATCAAACAATTTCACATTTTTCAGCTACATCCACACTCGTTACTGAAAGCATATACATATTTTAAGAATCAAATCATAAATCTACGATATATATTACGAATTACCTTAGGTATTGAATAGTACATAAACTTTGGCATAACTGTGGGTTGACATGTAAATGTACGACTTGGCCTCTTGATGTGTTTATGGACAGGAAAGTCTGATAAATCCTGGCTGGTGGGACTCTGTGTACAAAATATACAAACATGCAGTACAAGCATTACACAGTGATATTTTGTGCACATACATTTATGTTGAATTAGCCCTTAGCTTATTCTGCAGAAATCGTGGAATATGGCATTTAAAAGTCAGTTATGAGGACAATAAGTCAGTCAGGAGGACACGCTATAAAAAAGAATACCTTATCAACAGACAAATAGAAAAGGCAAGAATAAAACTAAGACTTACCCTTGTAGGTGAAATGGGTGATTTTGTGGGTGATGTGGGGGGAGTGTGGGCTTTCCTCTTTCCAGGGTGGATCATAAGGTGATGCCTGGCTCTTTGTAGACGATGTGACTGGGTTTCTGCCATGTAATGAACACTGTGGTCCTTGAAGGTGTAGATAGTGGAGGTGGGACTGGCAAAGACCATGTTGGTGAGGGTGGTACTGTTCTGTATGCTAGGGAAGTAGGTGGACTTCAGAGGCTCCAGTATAAAAGCCTTGTTGTGTAGGTGAACACTGTCAGATATAAAGGTACATCATAGCAATGCAACAATCCTTAAGTGAATACAAACAACTCAGTTGTTTAAAACAATTTGCATGCCCGTTTATATAAACACTTAACATTAACACTTGCACAGAATTAGTGTAAGACAAAAACTTGTCTATTCTACAAGCACACTAATACATCTGTGACTCAGAAAAAATGATTGTACCAAGTCAGTCAAATACCACATACTGTAAATTGCTTTATTTTCGTCAGTACCAATTTTCGTCAATTCGTTAAAAATGACCATTTCGTCAGTACGTAAATTCGTCATCCAAGGGTTCCTTAAATGTAAATTCGTCTGTTATTTACAAGTAGATTGCCGTCAAATCCGCCGTATGTGTGTTTATTGTTTGTGTAACAATTATCGGTAAACAAACAATTAGAGACATGTATCCCCTAGATTGTTATGAAAACGTATCATTTGGACATAAAGAACATTATAAGCTACTTTGTTTGCGTTATCAGTTTTCATTAATTTGCGTGCCGTAATAACACTATGTTACAGTGTCCTATAAAAGCTGGGAACCTTCGAATTCAGCTTCTTCCTCCCTCCTCCGACGTGCTTCCGATGTCTTCAAGTTTACCAAGAGACTGATTCAATATTTCCTGACCTTAATAAACTTTATTTTTTCAAGAGTATTTATAATCGTCAGTACGTAATTTCGTCATGGAAGGCACTGACGAAAATTGGTACCTGACGAATAAAAACCAATTTACAGTAGTGAAATCTATAATACAATGTGGAGAGATACATGTAGTGCATGTACCTAAAGTACTGTACATAAAGTTGTCCAGCGTAATGTCATACCTATCAGACTTGTCTGTCCAGAGATAGGAATGATATATCCTGTAGGCTTCCTTCATCATTAGGAACACAGCTAACCATCTGTAAGTATGTGTTAAAATTGTGTATAAGTATGTGTTATATAATATACATATTTCCTTCCTTTGCATACAATTACATGTATAAGCAACAAGAAGGTTCTTATCTAAATTTGAATTTAGTTAAGTAAGGCCATGTAAAATAAATTCTATGTTTCTCAGATAATTGGGTCTAAAAAAGTGGCAAGGTAGGTACGGTTTTATTTTTTGTTTTTTTTTTCCATCAAGAGTGCTCTTATTATTCATGCAAGGCAAAGAAGTCGTCTGTCCTGTTTACCCCCCCCCCCCCCCCCCCCCCCCCCCGTATATCTTCAGAAGTCAAGTCTGGATGAAGCAGAATCTTTAGAAATCGAATGAAGTGTTCAGCATTAACCACCGTCTGATAAAATAATGTACACGGCCCAGGTACAATATACATTCTTTTATTCATAGATTTAAGGATTTAACTACCTTTCTCTTGCGTTCGTCGGCGGTTCTTGTTTATACTTTTTACAACGTGAACGTCATTATTAATAGATTCGGAAGTATTACAATGGACACTTGCTATTGTTCGGCATAGGTATTTACATATGCTGTGAAGATCAATAAATAAACCTATACGATCGTTTTAATACATGTAATACTCGATGTATTAAACACGCGAATAGCCAGCCGTCCAAGTGTCCGCGACACGTGTCAGCACGTTGTTAGTATATCCTATACAATTCCCTTTAAACGACACGTGGATAAAGTCTTTACCTGTAATGTAAATACGGAACGCGCCGTGATTTATAAGGGCTTTTAAAAGTACTTATTCATCAAGTACAGTTTTGACGATTTTAAAGGACAATAAACATGTTCAATGAAATAAATGGATATTTCGTTTTCAATCGACGGCAAATTTAGCGCGCGGCGGTGTCTGAGAAACATAGATTTTATTTTACATGGCCTAATTTTGTGCACTTATTAACTGGAATTAAAAATCAGAAATGCATGGATTTTTTTTTTTATTTTTGATTACTACTTCCAGTAATACATCAACATGTAGTGAGTATGAGGCTTTGAATTTCATGTTGTTAAATACTAGTTTATAAAGGATTGAACAGCACAGATAAATCTACATGTAAAAGGCATGAGCATATACATTACTCTTACAGACAAATACTGACCTGACTAGAAGACCCCCTGCCATATAATCATGTATCTCCTTAGGAGACATATCAGTAAATCTCGTGAAAGAAAAACACCTGCTTGAAGTACCATCTGAAATATTACATATACATGTAATTCTGAGATTGTCACGTGAAAATGAGTCATGGCTAAAAACAGAATAGCACGTACAAATATAGAGCAAATAAAGAGCAATAAATTTCAAATATAGATGAACAAAAACTGATTGGTAGACTAAGCTTTCCATATAAACTAAGATTCTAATTATGAATAGATTATAAATACCACAGCACTTTTAAAAGGTAAAAGATTTGGGAAAATTAAAATGTTCTTATTCAAAGTACACCGCTAAAGAGTGTACGGATAAGAAAACATCTGACATGAATCGAACTTATATTCTTTTGAAATCCGACAAAATTTAATAATAACATTACACAATGAAAATTTATCACATCACAGTATATAAGTTTAATCTATTAAGTATGGGATATTATATTCTTACCATCACTAAGAGATCTATGGACATGTTCAGGATTGTGGATGTACAATGTGTTATATATTGTTTGTTGTAATGTCTCCACCATCTTCTCTACCAAACCTGATAACAGAAATGTAACATTCCTCTATTTCATGTATGGCATATACTATCACAATTTAGTATGTACATGTATGTGGACTGATTCCATGTATTTTTCTTAAGCTTGCACGTGTGCACAAAATACATGTAGCTTTTCACAACTCTTGTAATATTTTTCGTTGAGCTGATTAACAAAGATGTAATCTTGATTGCCTTTTTTAATATATTCAAAAGGTAAGAATGAATATGATTAATATTCTACTAAAGAAGACAAACCTTCTCTGTATATAAGCTTTGGCATGGTGTATGGCTCCATTTTCATGAAGAAAGGAGACTTATTCTCTCTTCTTTCAAACAGTTCTGAGTGATTGCATACCTGAACGAAAGTGGAAGTTGAAAGAAGATATGATACCTAAGCTAAGACTTATAGAAAATCAAATTCATAAATTATTTCAACACGAGAAAAAGAAAATGGCAAAGGTTTTAATAATATTATATCATACTCTTTCCTTTCTTTCAAGTTTGATACATACATACATGTACATGTACTTATAAGAGCATTTACTCTTTTGACAAACTCATTTACATATCTCACCACTCTACTCTTCATAATTTACCATATACATGTACATGTATATCAGTTTAACGAGAAGAAGCAATTAGATGAATTCAACATAAAAATGCTACTTAATTCTGACCTTTCTGAACTGCATGACGAGATTCATGAGACTAGAGGTAGAGTTTTGAGCTTGTGAGGCGTTAGACGAGCTTCCCTGTAATAAGTCCTCTATGGAGATTTTGTTCTTGATGCCTTGGTACAGCATCTTCTGGCGTCTGGTTAGGGGACAGTACACAAGGATCTCTATCTGTAAAGGTCAAAGGCATTAGATTTTTACCGTTAATGTGTTTTACATGTATATGTGTGTACATGTTTTTCAAACTTTATACATGTACATGTATATGTAATTTGCAAGTGTGTAGAGGTATTTGGCTTTGTATAGATACATGTAGGTTAGGTCTTACACATGTTGTGGAAAGAGGATATCATAGGCATTTACACTGAATGGAAATTATGCTTACACAATCAAGAAATGACTGGGCTAATTAATTCTTTTAAAGTAAACATTTTCATCGGGGTTTTTTTTTCCTATCATGATTTTTTATAGTTCTGAAAATACATCTGTGGAGATAACTTCTTGATTATTTTTTTCTTCATCTACATCTATTTCAAATATTTTAAAAATCTGTACTGTGTAACCGTCATTACTAATTCCGCAGATAACAGCTTTTGCTTACCTTATCTGACAGTTCATTTTCAACATCTTTTTTCACTCTCCTCAACATGAATGGTTTGAGAATCATATGAAGTCTGCTCAGCTGATCTGTAATACAAATAGTAAGCTACAATATGCATATCCATACAAGTACATGTATCTATGATAACTCAAAAAATTGTACGCATGTTTCCACTTCTTTTCAGCTTGAATAATCTTATCTTCCAATGATTTCTGATACACTACAGTATACTGAGAAAATGAAAAGCATGAAAGCTTATAAGCCTTAAGAGTTTTTCAGATATCTCAACATAATCATCATAAATTGGGTGTGGCTTGTTACTCAATTTCAAATAAATTTTGGGGAAGGGGGATGTAGTGATTTTCCTTCATATCCCATTTTCCAGAGCAATGACAAATGGTATCATATCTAAGGCAAGTGACATTAGGACTGTTAAAATTATAGCGTTGTTATAATTCCAGAAATATTCTGAATTGAAATATACAAGAATAAATTATTCTTTTCATAAAAAGAAATCAATGACAACTATCCTAGGGTGGCCACAATCTGAAACGGAGATCCATTAAAAGGAGTTATTTTCCCATCATGCCATTCATGGCTTATTCACTGATGGAATGTAAGAACTTACTTTCATCTATCCCAGACTGTTTTTCAGCATGACTTTCTATGTCTTTTGAGAACCATTCATTGAATTCATCATGTGAGTCAAACATGGTCGGCATGATGAAGTGAAGGAGGGCCCAGAGCTGTCAAATTTAAATGTAAGTGCAAATTCATGTACATGTATATCTACTAATTGTATCTGTTATTTTCAATCTCTTTGAAGTGTTATACTGTAAATCGTCTTTTATTAGCAAGCGTTATATTTTCGGAATATTCACCAGGTTCTTCAATTCGCAAATATAAAACGCCACGAATACATTCAAACACATGTTTAGTATGTTACGTATATAAGATGTCAGGAAAATAAAACGCCACATACCAGTCACTTCACTCGTGTTCGCGAACTTAAGACGCCGCAAATACGTAAATGAAGGTTTACAGTAATTTTATAACCAAAGAAAACAGACACATATTGCAAAATTTCCTGTGTGAAAATTATCATTCATTGAATTTTCTCACTAATATGGACATTCCTAGATACAATATACATGTAACATAGACCTGTACAAGGCTTTATTACATGTATTTTGTTTTTATCTTGCGTACCTCTGCCATACTGTTCTGTATGGGTGTACCAGTGAGGAGTAATCTGTTCCTACAGTTAAACCCCAGCAAAATCTTCCATCGCACACTGTCAAATGATAAAATATACATATAGTATGTACTTGAATTGCATGTGACACACATCATTACAATATTAAATCTTACCATAACCTTTGATGTCACTCTACTTTTTCTTCTCATCCAAATTTCAGTCAATTTCACAATTGCATCTTGAATAAAAAGTTTTTATCTCATAAACATTAAGTACATGTACATTGAAAACCATATTCTCTACAAACAGCAAATTTATCATTGTGTCAATATACTTTCTTTTCTTCCATGATCCCCCAAAACTTTCTGTAAAACTTTTTTGAAAGGGAATAATGGCAATGGACTATAGAACAACAAAAAATCTGAACATGTACATGTATATACATGTACCTGCTGCTACTTTTAATAGCCTGAGCCTCGTCTAGTATCATGTACTGCCACTTGATCCTCTGGAAGTACTTGACATCCTGTATGACTAGCTGGTAACTTGTAATGACTACATGGAACGAAGCTTCCTCCGTGTGTAAACACTTCTGGTCCCAGAATTTACGGAGAATTTTACGATCCTGAGTATTACCCCAGTATGGCACAATCTGTCAGGAAATGATACATGTATATTAACACACCTTGTAGATTTGAATTGAAAAATTCAGCAAAGAAAATTAATTACACTATGTGTATTGCAGTTTGACTCAATCTTTCATGAAATTGAAACTTTTCATTAAAATACTCTTTTTTTTTTATTTAATATCAGTGCTAACCAAATTAACTAAGAAATCTCTCACTTGTTTGTCTTCAAAAGCAACTTTTAATCATTAAATTTCATCACCACCATAATGTAGCAGCATGAAACTTTGTTGAAATACAGTAATTCTAGTAATCTTACTTTGAATTTAGGTACAAATCTGGCACATTCCTGCTGCCAGTTGTGTAGAGTAGAAGCTGGGGCTATCACTAAGAAGGGACCCCATATTCCCTGGGCCTGTAAAATAACCGATATACATGTACATGTATATGAACAAGTATTGTTACTACACTAACTTAAAACAATAATTAGAGATTACATCAATCTGCATTTTGCTAATTTTTAACATCATGTAATGAATATTCATTTCCAAAAAGAAAAAAAAAGAAAAAAATGTATTTATTTTTTTTCTTTAATTCTTTCTATGGACATGTACATTGCCTATGTTTTCTTTTCCAAGAATACACATGAATAAATGTACATTGTAAATAAATTAAAAGGTTTCAATGTTTACCTCTGCCAGATGGGCTAGAAATGCCATGCTCTGTACAGTTTTACCTAGACCCATTTCATCTGCTAATATTCCGTTGATACCTTGGTCATACAGGTTAGCAAGCCAATTCATGCCCTACATAAGAAATATTGGTTCATTTTGAAAGTTTAATGGTACATAAAATAGAGAATGTCTTATAGACATGAAAATATTTAGGCATTGGCATACAAACTGCATTCTTATAACTGATGGTTTATAAATTCAAATTAAAGGGAAGTTGTTTGGATTCCAAATGAGGTCAAATCTCATGACATTTAACAGACTTAAAGACAACATTCAAAGATTGTTTTATTTAACGGCATAAAAACTTGCAAAACAGAAATAACATGAGACGATATTTGATACATACCTTCAATTGATATGTTTTGAGAACTCCTTCAAACATGCTTGGCTGGGGTCTGTCTGCCTCGGTGCCTAATGTAGGATTAGCTAAGCTGGATTCGGCTACAATAAGATGATCCGTAATTAGTAGGAGAATTTTTCTTATCAAAGTCAATAAGACTTTTAATTATTTTGACTTTTCTCTGTAGTTCATGTATATAATTATAAATGAATCTGAATATGTAGTCTATTATCATGATCCCTCTTTTCTTAATCATGAGCAGTTCTATCTAAAAATTGTAGTACAACGTACATGTATAGTCATACATACCTGAAAATAGCTGTTTATCATCAAATTCTTTTCTCTGCAAAGACAAATTCAATACATGAAAAAAACAAAGGGTAATCAAAGATTACATAGCTCGCCTATTCAGGTTTTTGTCAGAAACCAGGTTAAAGTTTTTGAAAAGTAGGTCAAAGTCCAAGGTCAAGGTCACTAGGTAAAAGGCCATGATCTCAAATGAAAGGTCTCGTCACAAGGTATCTACATGTGAAATATCAAAGCCCTACCCCTTATAGTTCAAGAGATATAGTCCAGGTTAAAGTTTTATCTACGGACGACGACGCCGAGGGTATGGCATTAGCTCTCCGGACTTTTTTGTCCCGGCGAGCTAAAAATTGCATAAAACAAAATTACTTAGTATTTTTTTATGATATATAGAATACATACAAAAGAGGACCACATCTGGTTTCAATTCATACTAACTTTTGATTGATGCATTCTGTATGCATCTTCGGCATTCTTCAGAGCAACATTTTTCAGTCTCTCAGCATCTGTAATGGAACAATTAAGCCATCAAATAACCTTAATCTTGTTAACAAATGATAACAGAATGAATCTTTCTATACGTGTATATGTCTTTCATGAAACTTTATATTTCAATCCATATACATATGTACTTGTACATTACATGTTATTCAAGTGGGAAAACATGTACTGTAAGCAAATCTCAATAAAAAATAAATAAATAAAACTTGAAACCTTTACAAATTGCAAAATGTCATAAAAATGCACAACTCACACTCATAAAAAATCTAGAGAAGTTATTTCTGTATTCACATGAACTCAAGAAGAAACAAACCACTGTGTCTTAGTCAGAACTTCAGCAAACATGTACACCTTACATATACACTGATGAAAATCTATTTGGAATATTTATATTCTTGTATAATATGGAAATCTTACCTTTAATATATTTTGACATTGAAACAAAAATAAATATTTATTTTCATATTATAAAGAATACTATGTTTACTTTTCTAGCCAACAAGTACGAAGACTTTGCTCATACCAAGGAAAACTCTAGTTTCAAAAAAAATTAAATTGTTGGTACTCATCATAAAATGGATAGATAGATGACAAGAAGTGTTTAGGTTGTGGATCCTTAATTGATGGTAAACCTACCATATTCATCAGCCACCACATCTACCAGCATCCGACCTTCGATTTCCACTTGATCCTGGGACTTGGGTTCCTCAAGCTGACGCAAAATCTTCTGTTTACTTTCCTCATTAGCTCCTGTCAGTTTCCTGGCCATGAAATGGGCATACAGCTCAGTTTGGGTTATAAGGAAGTTCAACTTCCTCTGCTGTCTTTTGGCCTGGAACAAAGATGTATGAGTAAAGGTACATGTAAGAGATGTAAAGATAAGTGAGAATAAAAGGAGCTTTACGTCTTGTCTTATTCAATATTTATGAAATTGTTTATATAGTCTGAGTGAACTGACTAAACTTGGGCATACATATGTATGTCAATCTTAACTATCACAGATCTGTTACTATACTTGAAAAGTTACATCTTGTCTTTAATTTCTCATATGAAGTTACAAATTTACCAAAATAGAAATTACTTCAGACTCTGGATCCAATTCCTAAATTTAGAAGTAAAAGGATCACTATGAATAATTGAATACAGCTACAAGTTTCTACATTTTCCTTCAAGAGTGCAATTAAAATTTTGACTTTAAGTCCAACCATGATAATCCTCTAAATCTACCTCTCGTAACTCAAGGTCCATTTTTCGTTGTTCCTGTGCTTCTTTTTCTGCCCTCTTACGGTGTTCTTTCTCTACTTTTTCAAACCGTTTCCAGTAGCTCAGCATCTCTCTACTAAGTCTCTTGGCTCGGGACTGACATTCCTTCATGGTTTTCTGGGACTGAATTGCTGCCTTTCTGCACTCTCTCATGGCTTGCTGGGAAATCTGTAAATACATGTACATCAAAAGATATGAAATTAGGGGAAATAAGTCATTTATTCTTAAACAAGTTGAATAATTATTTACATGTACTCTTTAAGTAAATTAGTGTTGTACAACCTAAAGCATTTAGAAATTATTCATTGGAAAACAGTCAGAGAGTTAAGTGATCGATTATTGACTCACATCAGAAAATAATGTTTCATTAGAAGCGCAAACAAAAGACAGGAAGGCTTTGATTTTTTGCATACAATTGAGAAATTTTGAATAAAAACGAAACTCCGTACATTCTTACATGTGCATTATCTGCATGTTTTATCATCTTTACAGGCAAAACAACAAGGACATGTAACTGTAGCATAGGATAATGGGGGAAAGATATACCCCAAACATAAGCTTTTCCCTTTCAGCGACAATCAATTTAAAAAATTTTGAAATTGATCATCAAAACTGAAAGACTTTTACCAATCCACAATCAACTATCAGTGACAAATGGTTCATCAGTATGTAACACATCAATAAAATTTTGTGCAAACAAAAAATCTACCTATCCAATGGTAAGACATTTACATGGATGACACTAATTACCGATGGATTTATTTTCTATGGCAGAAATGGATATATACATGTAGCTCCATGTATACAGCATAGAGGATCATACCTTTTTGAGAGATTGTAACATTTCTTTTCTTGCTGCTGCTGTTTGCTTTTGTGCCTAAAAAAGGAATTCGTTAATAAATGCACACTATAACATCAAGTCACAATATACATATACAAACATTTCTGGTTCATAATTGCTATACAAATATCCCCGAAGAAAAAGCCTGTTCAGAGACAGACAAGAATAGAAAAAGAGATATTTGTCCTCTTTCAGAATCTTATCTACACACAGAACTGTATTAAAAATATCTGTATCTTAATTTATACATACTCATGCATATACATGTACATTGTACATTCTATCAAACTAAGGAGCTGATAAGATAAGGGCTGTATTTAGCCCTGAATTTCATGAAGTATTTCTTCTACATTATGATCTATATGCAAGAAAAACTTGATCATAACTAAATTGTAATGTATTTGGAGATTTCTCATACAATTTTTAAGTTGGTAAGTTTATTTCTAGGTACTTAAATAAAAGTCCAAAGAGTAGGGGGTAGCCATGTTGAAAAGAAGCTAATATCGATAAAAAAAACGTTGAAAATTAAGAACTATCTAGCAAATTTGGATATCTATAAACAAATAAATATAGTTATAGTCTGATCAAGATACTAGAAATCAAATTTAAAAGACTGGTCTCAACTTTATCCATAAATTTTAAAATCTTGAGTCTGAAATACGGTTATAGCGAGCGGAGCTCGCTGCAAAGGCCCGAAGGGCCTTTGCGAGCAAAGCTCGCCCTTATGGTAACGCGTATACACATTTCTTATTGAGAAAATATGCTGAATCGAAGAATGAGAATGTACTACTATGCTTTCAAAAATTTTCGTCCCCTGTCAGACAGAGTTGCTGCGGAGATGCTGGATATTGCCATTTAAATTTTTTTATGACTCAAAGTAGACGTATATGTTATACTCAATTTTTGTTTATAAGTTAAATTTATTGAAAACATTTTTCGTAAATCAGGTAACGATAAAGCATCAACAAGCCGGCGTAACCACGGGAAATCCGACATTTCCGGTTTTAAACGAGACGTTTCGCTCTGATTGCTTTTCTCGTCTCGGGTGGTTTCGTACTGTCAGAAGTCGGAATATGTTTGTTTTTTCTTTTGTCCTTAAGTAATTTATTTTCAGCTAGCCTAAACATTATCAAGTTCTTACAAAATAAAAATGAATTATAAAGAACTATATTTTTAAAGAACCATATTTTAAGCCCCCCTTTAAAATGTTCATCTGCAGGTCTAGATCAATTTACAAATGCTTCCGTGTTTCCACTCGCCTTGTACTACCTTTTTTGGCAATCATCAAACAGAAAGTTTTGTAAGATAAGATAAACCATCATAGTCAAAATAAAAAAGAAAGATATTTTTTTATTTTATATAATCATAACTATTTTCTCTCCGCTCGCACAAAAAGGCTTTGCCTTGATTCATATTATCTTGATTTCATTGGCTACAAAGTAGACATTTTACTGCGAAATACACATGTGTAGAAATAAACCGCACACTCTTGTTTATTTCATTCCAAAATCTTGTGCATTTCATGTGAGCATGTTTAGAATATATAAATGAATGACTTTAAAAGGGAAAAATAAAGCCTGTGTTTGTGAAACACGAATGCCCCCGGTGGCATCTTTGTTAGTATGAACACTATTTTCTGTTAAGTACATGTATGTGAGGTTACTGGGTTAAAAGGTCAAAAATTTTGGTATCAATGGAAAGGTCTTGTCACAAGGAATACACATGTGAAATATGAAAGCCCTATCACTTCCCTTTCAAAAGTTATGCCCAATGTTAAAGTTTTTGAAAAGTAGGTCAAAGGTCAAGGTCAAGGTCACAAGGTCAAAATTTTGGTATCAATGGCAAGGTCTTGTCACAAGGAATACACATGTGAAATATGAAAGCCCTATCACTTCCCATTCAAAAGTTATGCCCAATGTTAAAGTTTTTGAAAAGTAGGTCAAAGGTCAAGGTCAAGGTCACGAGGTCAAAAATTTTGGTATCAATGGAAAGGTCTTGTCACAAGGAATACACATGTGAAATATGAAAGCCCTATCACTTCCCATTCAAAAGTTATGCCCAATGTTAAAGTTTTTGAAAAGTAGGTCAAAGGTCAAAGGTCAAGGTCACGAGGTCAAAAATTTTGGTATCAATGGAAAGGTCTTGTCACAAGGAATGCACATGTAAAATATGAAAGCCCTATCACTTCCCAATCAAAAGTTATGCCCAATGTTAAAGTTTTTGAAAAGTAGGTCAAAGGTCAAGGTCAAGGTCATGAGGTCAAAAATTTTGGTATCAATGGAAAGGTCTTGTCACAAGGAATACACATGTGAAATATGAAAGCCCTATCACTTCCCATTCAAAAGTTATGTCCAATGTTAAAGTTTTTCGGACAAACAGACAAACAGACAAACAGACAAACAGACAAACAGACAAACAGATAAACAGACAAACAGACGGACAGGCCAAAAACTATATGCCCCCGAATCTTTGATTCCGGGGGCATAAAAATGAAACTTTGCTTATATTATGGCCTAAAACACAGATATGTAAAAAGCCACCCACCCTCCCTTTTTTAGTTTTTCGTCTCTGGGGTATCGTTCCCCCCTTAGCTACAGAACCCCACTTTGTCAAAAGATGTGTATTAGTAATATACATCTTCTGTAAAAGTGGTGTTCTGTAGCTGAGGGGGGAACAATGTTTTAAAAAACTTTTCCATTTTCCATTGATTTCTATAGAAAAAAGACACAATTTGCCCCAAATTTTAGGAAAACTATGCACGATTGATCTTATCCAACTGCTGATTACGCTGAAACCAAGAGCTGGCATCAATTTTGTGAAAGAATTTTCTTGAAGTTCCCATTTTGAAAATTCCATTTTTTCAGGGCAGATTTTACGCCTTATCTTATCAGCTCCTTTGCCATCTTTTTCCTATAGACTTTCACCAACCTTAGGGATTTCTTTCTTTGCTATCGTTATCCAGATCCTTTTGCGCTTGACGTCAGCCTGTTCTGGAGTCAGTTTCTTCATTCTACCGCCCATGGCTTCATGTTGACGTCGGGCTGCCAAGTATCTCTCTATAACGGCTGGATCAGCTTCCTGTAAACACTGAAGTGTCCAAGAAAAGGGTTCAGTTTATGCAAGTATCAAATTTTTTCCTACATGTATGTGACTTTATATTGGACGGACACATGTGTATGAGATCAAAACAATTTTAATGGTTAAGCAATTTCATAGATTATGTTGATGTCAAAATTATTCTTTTCTAGATATTTATTTTCCTTTTCAGAAAACCAGTGAAAGTCATTTAAAGAAAATTGGAAATAATCAAGGGAAAGGCCCGCTAGGCACCAACAACTGGTTGAGTAGTAAAGTTGCAAGTAGTGTTTTTGGTATTTTTTTCTCATAGAAATACTGTATCAAATCCACAAAGGATGCAAATCCATCTATGTTTGTATTATTCCTTCTGAGGTACTTGAACATATAGATGTAGCTGTAAAGCTTCAATATATCAATGTACACGTTCTTGTATTTGCAGTGCTTAAAAACCATTTTCTCTCATAATTCCATCTAAACATCAATTACTTATATGACTTCATTTTATTCATATTTTATTCATACCTCATCATCTTCCAACTGCAACAATCTTTCTTTCTTTAACTTGCTCAGTTTGTCTGAAAAAAAATATTCCTTTAAAAAAAATCTGTAATACTGTTATGCTAAGGTCATTTTGAGGAAATAATTTTAAAATCTGATGTCATAAAAACATTTCTATGTTATTATATCAAAAAGATATCTTCATTTGATTCTATGTAAAATTCCATTAAGTGTCCAATGAAAGGAATACTAATCAATTTACATTCATACATGTAGTAATAATGTGCCCTATAATTATGCATTTCATTTTTTCCTCTGCTTCTAGCTTTCCATTTTCCATATTAAAATAGATGATAAAACAAAGTTTTCTTGCCAAATGGATGAAATGTACACGTATATATTCAGTATACAGGTATTGTGGCTTATCTATCCCAAGAAAAATAATATTTCAAATACATGTACATGTATATCACCTGTACTTATCATTTAGGGTTAGATGTATGTATTAGAAAATACATGATTCACAACTTTCCTGCAACTCCCTTCCAGAAAAAAACTTTATTTTCCATTCATAACGTTTGCTAAAAAGTTACCCTAATATGTAGCTAGAAAAGACAGAATGTTTTACATAATTTTCACACTTTCTCTTAAAATTTTATTCAAACTGCTCAGAAATCCACAGGGAATTGATGAACAAAACTACAACAGGCAGTCTTACAATTTTTACAATCGCCAATATATAAGAATAATAAATCAATTTTTACTCCATATTCTCTCATACCCTTCAGCTTTTTGTCTTTCTTTCTGTGTTCCTTGGATATCTTTTTCTTTGTGCCCATGTATGCTTTCTGTTGTTCATAATACTTGTCAATGTTTGACAGCATGCCAGTACTATAGTATTGGTATTGGTGTAACTGAAAATAACATAAAATATTGTAATTTAAGACAAGACTATGTACATAGACTTGTAGACTATAGTCTACTTCATGTATTTGAATAGACTGCAATAATTTTGAAGACTCTCAAAGTTTGACAGTTAGTCTGAACCTTTACATTTAAAAAAAAAAAACTTCTCCTCAAAATTGACACTCCAGAAGGGGATTAAAAAGAATCTCCATTTTTTCTATTTCATACTGTATTCATGAATGTCACAATTTAATACCATCACCAAAGGCTCAGTGATGTAAAGTCACAACTTGATTCATAAATACTGTATACAAACTTATTTCAGAATTTCATATTTCAGCAGAGTTTACACAGTTTCTATTCTCTACTCTAAATTTAACATCTGGAATTGGCAATAATTCTGTCCTAATTCATGATAACACTACCAATTTATCATATCAATTCATGTGAGATTCTCTATGACCATGACTGATAGCTGACCTAGTTATCCCGATTCTAGTAGATGTGTATTTGATGATTTGTTTACCTCAGTATCCTGGTAGAAGTGTATTTGGTGTTTTCTCTGGTATTTGTGTATTTTAAGCATTGTCTGGAAGTCTTCCTCAGTGATAGGTTTATCATCTTCATCAGATGAGCTATCACTCAACAGTATGTTCTGTAAAATAATTATTATCACATTATGAAACAGTATCTTTGATGCATATATATTTTAATACAGGAATGTCTAAATATAATGACTTACTAAATATATTTGCATTGTTTTGGCAGTGAGAAGTAGAGGATTAACCATCTAATGACTCTTGCAGTTACATTTTCAGTTTTTTTTTCAGTTACACCAACATTGAAAAAGCACTATTAATCTTAATTTGGAAGTTGTGTGTTATTTAAAAAGAAAATATCTGATTCCTAAGTAATTCTGAAATACCTCAGAGTCTACTTTCAGTTTCACCCATGATTGTCGAGCTATCTACATGTCAGAGTTCTTGAAAACTTTATGGAGTACTGGATTTTTATCGATCCAAATAATATTCATGACGCAAGTTTTTATTGGATCAAACAAAATTTTCATCGCAAAGTCTGATAATACCGACACTTTTCAGGAACTCTGCATGTGCCTCCTTATTTCTTCATTTATATAAAAATTTGTTCATAAAGATTTTTCATTTATCACTGAACAAATTAGCAAATTCAATTCAATCTTTCATTTACAAGAATATAGACGAACAAAACATCACCTTCAGCCATTTTCTGCCTTTCTTGACCTTTGTAAAATTGTACAGCCTTGTTTTGTCTGCTTTCCTCTCTGCTCAACCAAAATAAATAAATCAATTTCCAACCATATTAATTCAATAATAAATGAAAAAATAAACAGTTCACATTCTTTTTTCATTTTAACCCCAGAAACATGTATACACTAGGCCTAAAATAAAATTTAGTTAAAGATTGCTGTTAAACGACCAACCCACAAAAATTGCCTCAACTCAAAAAATGTTATTGTCATTTTCATTCTGATATTTTTTCTATTGATTATTTCTCCCTGAGATGTCTAAGAAGGTTTTGGAATTGTTGTCAAGCACTTGGGATGCTAAGATTTGTGTTAACATGTTTCGATTCATACGTTACAATTGTAAATGTATGATTTTTTTATGTTAAAGATGTTTGATGTTTTGTATGGTTAAGCATTAGATATTTTTAAATAAAATATTTTCCCTCCCTACCTACCCAAAGATAAAAAGATAGAGTCGGTAAACAGCAAACATGAAATATTTTAAGTCTGGTCCTACACGGACAAGGACATTTTATGTAACACATAACATAGAAGTATATATATGTTGACAGACCAGTGGAACTAGTAAGGCTCAAACCAGGTACATTTTTGTACCTTTGAGTCACAGTCCAGCACCTTAACCACTAGACCCATTTGACAAATTTACAAAATGTTTTGTTTCTGAAATATGGATTAATACTGGTAATAATTAATTCATTAAGTTTAAGGAGCTGATAAGATAAGGGCCGTTTTTAGCCCTAAATCTCGTGCCGTATTTCTTCCATATGAAGATACATAATGCAGACAAAAGATAATCAATATTGAAATACATTGAATTTGAAGACTTTTTGTATGTTTTACTTTTAGACGAAATACTCCCAAGATTCTAAAATGAAGGTCCAAAGAGGTAGGGGGTATTCGGGTAATAAAACTGATAATATCGGCCATAAGCGTAGAGATTTTAGAATATTTTGCCTGAAATGGATAAATATTACCTAAAAGATATCAAATACATCTACATTGTATATACGAAATACATTTTGAAAGTTCTATTTCCTCTAATCAGTAAATAATGAAATCCGGAACTCAAAATACGGTCTTATTTTGTATGTAATGGCTTTAATAGAAGCTTTCTAACGTGAAATGCACACCAGCAGAGAAATCCACATCGCTCCTGCTTATTTCATTCCTTATTGTTGTACATTTCATCTGATCGTATTTAGAACACATTTTTTTATGGATTAAGGAGGAAAACTAGTCAAATTCTCAATATTTAATTATCTTAAAGATCTATTTTTGAACAAATGCACCCCCCTTCCTTTTTTGGTTTTTCGTCTCTGGGGTAGTGTTCCCCCCGGAGATACAGGACCCCACTATTCCAGAAAATTTATATCATGGATATACACCTCCAGTATAAGTGGTGTTCTGTATCTCCGTGGGGAACAATGTTCAAAAAAACATTTTCGTTTTCTATTGATTTCTATGGGAAAAAGACAAGTTATGAAATATTATGCATAATAGATCTCAAATAACTTAGAGTTTGATAGGATACTGTATTTGTATTAATTTAACAAACGATTTGTCTTAAAATTTCCATTTTTAAAATTCCACTTTTTAGGGCAGATTTTACGTCTTATCTTATCAGTTCCTTTCTTTATTAATTTTGAGCATGTTCAGATATCATCTGTCCTAAAATTGTGAACAATTCAAAGGCATCCAATGTTCCACAGAAATAAATATCTAACCCACTGTTTTTAATCATGATTATATTAAGGAGCTGTTAAGATAAGGCCCTACTTTAGCCCTGAATCTCATGACATATTTCTTCCGCATGGCGAATCGTACACAGAAAAACATGAATCATTATTGAAATATAATGTATTTGCAGACCTTTTACATGATTTACATTATGTTGAAGAACTCTTAAGGTTGCAAAATTAAGGTCGAAAGAGGTAGGGGTGCTCGGATAGAAAATCAGATAATATCGACAAAAAAACGTATACATTTTTGAATATTTTATCTAAAATGGATAAATATAAGCTAAAAGACATCAAATATGTCTACATTGTGTATCAGAAATAGATTTCGAACGTTCTACCTCCTTTAATCGGTAAATAATGAAATCCGGAACTTAAAATACGGTCTTATTCTTCATTCAATGGCTACAATGTAAGCCTTTTAGCGCGAAATACACATTGACGGAGAAATGAACATCACTCTTGCTTATTTCGTGTCTAATTCTTGTATCTTTCATTCAATCATATTGAGTACACAATGTTTGATGGATTAAAGAGGAAAAATAGTCAAATGTGCTATATTTAATGGTCAAAAAGATCGATTCTTATAAAATGCACCCCCCTTTCCATTTTTAGTTTTTCGTCTCTGGAGTAGTGTTACCCCCGGAGATACAGAACCCCACTTTGCCAAAAAATTTGTATCATGGATACACATCTCCAGTAAAAGTGGCTTTCTGTATATCCGGGGGGAACAATGTTCAATAAAACTTTTACGTTTTCTATTGATTTCTATGAGAAAAAGATAAGTTTTGACCTAAAAATTAGCAATATTATGCAAAACAGATAAAACATAACTTCATATTCTGATGGGATGCCGTTTAGGTATACATTTTACCAGAAAAGGTTCTTGAAATTTCAATTTTCAAAATTCCACTTTTCAGGGCTGATTTTACGCCTTATCTTAACAGCTCCTTTTATACACCCCCATAAATCTATTATAAAGAATATGATAATATATGACCTACCAGCTTTGGTAATGGTGATTCCATTGAAAAGTTTATTCCCTTCACCATCCCTTAGGCAAGGTTGTGTGACATCTAACTCGCTATCTGAACTTTCATAACCATCGCTAAAATATAAATACAATGTACCAGTTATCGGGTACATGTATAAGTAAAAGTAGCTGACATGGTAGTTTTTGACAGAGGACTCAATATCTATCCTGGTGTTCACTTTATTATGCACTGTTATCTTGTCATCAAGCCAATATTTTTTATCAACTGTCTCTAGATTCTTTTTTTCCTCATAACATACTGAACACACCAAAATCACCATTCTCATGCTAAATCATAAATGCACTGTAGTACAAAGTAAATGTAAAAATTTGGTGGAGTTCCTTAGGAACATTACTTAAGTTTGTTATTATACTTACCTGTAGCCTACTGGATCTGAGACAACTTTTTCCAGGTAATTAAGGAAAGGTTCAAGTCGCAGGGCATTCTCTACTTTCTGTACATGTAAAGGTTCCGCTACAGACTGCCCATAGTTATGATCCATTTCAGTGTGTGACATACTACCTTCTAAGACAAATGAGATATATAAGCTTTAGTTTAGAATACTGTTTTATAATTGTAATATTCAAGAATAATCAACATGCAGAGCTGTCAAACCCATCAAATTTTTATTCTTGGGTTTGGGCCAACATGTTTTGGTAAATACATAACCAGAAGTCTCTGACGAGACTGTAGCTCTCCTGGTTGTTTTGTTTTATTCACATATTGACAAGTGAATAAGATACATACACATAAATATCAATTTCCATTTTTTTTTAAATCAAAGACCATAGGGAGCAGGGGTTCTGACAAATTATAAGTAGCACAACAAAACAACAATTTCCTTTAGACTGCAAGTAGAATATCACTTATAATATAATTCATAATATCAGAGATATCGTACTTTAAAAAAAGAATGCCACACCCATTTTCAAAGATCCTAGGGGCCAGGGGTTGCTAGCTCAAATGAAGTAACATTTTATCTTTTGATCTGTGAAAACTTCATATAATACAGCCTGTGAAACACGAATGCCCCCGGTGGCATCTTTGTTAGTATAAACTTCATTTTCTGTTAAGTATGTGAAAGGTCAAGGTCAACAATTTTGGTATCAATGGAAAGGTCTTGTCACAAGGAACACATGTATGTGAAATATGAAAGCCCTATCACTAACCATTCAAAAGTTATGCCCAATGTTAAAGTTTTTTCGGACAAACAGACAGACAGACAGACATACAGACGGACAGGCCAAAAACTATACATGTATGCCCCCGAATCTGTGATTCCGGGGGCATAAAAATATTCAAAATCCTAAGAGATATGGAAGTTGAAAAGACCAAAAATTAACCCTTTCCCCAACATTGCCCAAAGAGGTGGGAAAAAATACATTCCAATTTATCAAGTAACTATCATCAAATTCAGTATTTGCAGGCTTTGAAATAATTTGAAAAACCTAAGAGATATAATAGGAAGTTGAAATGATCTACCCAATCCCCAAAGAGGTGGGAAAAATACATTCTGATTTACAACATTTCCATCATTCAATTCAGTTTTGCAGGTTTTGAAATCATTTGAATTCTGTATGCCATTTGATCTTTCAAAGATGTAATTGTGGTAAAAAAAAATCAAATTCAAGGAATTGTGGTCCCCCCCCCCCCCCCTGCTTTGAGTATTTGCTTTTAAAGAAAATGCTTTAAGACCTTCCACCCCTGAAGGTGGTTAAAGTTTTTTAAAAGTAGGTCAAATTTGTGTTGGGAATCGGATTGAGTCATCAAAATCGATTAATGGGATAAGCCTTTTGATTGATTATCGATTATTCATTACCATTCAAATTTAAGTTATGCCCAAGGTTGAAGTTTTTGTGACTGACTGACAGACAGACGGAAGGATGGATGGGCGAAAGCAGGGAACAAAAATTAAATTCCTACATCGATCATGTGTTGTACTGTTATATGTGCATACATCTCATCGAGAGCCAAGATACAAATAATGTGGAGATAAAAATAACACCCCTACTTTTTTCACACTTCCTCTTGGTATTTTGAGAAATCTAACAACCATAGTGCTTTCTACAGCATGCATCAATAATGAGAACCCTATAACCATGACTCCTTCCCAGTATACACATGGTAATAACTATACTGGTCGAGCAGATATTTCTGAACTGAAGGTATTTCCGAACGATTCGCTAGTTCGGTTACTAAATGGAGTTACTTTTTCACAATTTTGGTGATACCTACGTCTAGATATTCAGAAAAATAACAGACATGCAAAAGGAAATCTCAAAATAACTTCATTTAGTATATTTTTAGCGTTTGTTTCTCCTGCTGATTGTAACTTTCGTCTGTTTGGGAGCTGGGAAAAGTGACATCATTGTGTTAAGAACATATCTTGACCTAGTTTCGGAGTCATATATTTTCCAAAACTCTATTCTTGTCAACTTATCGATGAAAACCTGCATTGAGAGGGGCCCAGAGCAGGATATTCATGAAAAAGTGTACAAATTTAATGTGTTAGAATACCAAAATCATTGGAAATAAGTAAGAAATAAGAAATAAACGTACCTCATCATGGTTCAAAAAGTCGCTTTAGAATTAAATTTTGTAAAAGTTTTATGATATATGTTGACATAGAATTCTTCAATAAGGATAAAATGATAAAGTAACAAAATTTTTAAACATTTGACTAGTATTTGACCCCAGAAGAGACTAAAATGCAAATCGTTCGGAAATACCTTTAGTAACTTGCGTAAAGTGGCCGTTAAAGGGGGGTATCAAAATACCCTCAAATTAGCATTTATAGGTAGATTTTCAAAATTATTCTTACATAGGCATTTTTATGAAGGGTGAAGCATTATATGTTCCGAGTTTCATGGTGATTGGACGTATAGAAGCCGAGTTATTGACGAAAAAATGCAACAATCGTTCGGAATTATCTGCTCGACCAGTAGACAGAGGAAATTCGAAGTAAGAAGTGAAAATAATAAAGACAATTTATCATTGGAGTCAAGAACAAACCTTAGAGGGTCATAGAAGAAGATTTTTCATGATTTTCATTTTAAATTCTAGACATAAACATTAATCACAAAGAGAGCTCGTTCAAATTCAGCTTATTTTCACATGAACAACGTTTTTTTCTAGCAGACGAAATTTTGACGACTTTATCCATGAATTTCTGATAAAAGACAACCATAAATAAAATGACATTAAAAGAATTCCATACTTGTTCAAATATTGATGAATGCACAGTTCATCATGGCCGTCCAACCACGCCACGCAAGTGTGTCAGCAATGGCTGGTTCAACAAACAGAAATCGAGGATTTTCTCAATGGAGCGGAGTAATGGCGACCAAACCTATTTTACGTATTCCGCTACCGATTCTCAAAACCATACGCATTAATTTTCGTCTGAATATTTTTCTTTGAAACATCTAATCTTTAAAGGTAATGAAAAATGTATGATTTAACCTATTTTAAGACATACAATGTGCGTTTCTCTTAGGCACGGTCTATTTGAAATTCTGGGGGGGGGGGGGGGGGGGGTCTTGGGTTTAGATTATTTTTTTTTCGCCGCGGACCGGAATTGAAATTATCACAGAGGAACACACATGTATGATTACAAGATAAGTAGGAGATATCCAACATGACGACATTGTAGTGATCACAGCGGAACACACACGTATGATTACAAGATCCAACATGACGAAATTGAAATTATCACAGAGGAACACACATGTATGGTTACAAGATAAGGAGGAGATATCCAACACGACCTTTCCATGGATACCAAATTTTCTTACATTGTGACCTTGACCTTGGAGTTTGACGTACTTGGAAAAAAACTTTATAACCTTGACCATAACTTTTGAATGGCGAGTGATAGGGATCTCGTTCTTCACATGTGTATTCCTTGTGACGATACCCTTTGTAGATACGAAAATGTTTGAACTTCTGACATTGACCTTGGAGTTTGACCTACTTAAAAAAATTAATCTTGACCATCATTATTGATAGTAAGTGACATGGATTTCACACATCACATTAGTATTTCTTGTGACAAGACCTTTCCGTGGATACCAATTTTTTTTTAACTTTTGACATACTTTAAATAAAATTAACCTTTAATGTCATCATGTTGGAGATCTCCTCCTTATCTTGTAATCATACGTGTGTGTCCGCTGTGATCACAACAATGTCATCATGTTGGATATGTCCTCTTTATATTGTAATCTACGTGTATTTTCCGCAGTGATCACAACAATGTTATCATTTTGGAGATCTCCTCCTTATCTTGTAATCATACGTGTGTGTTCCGCTGTGATAAGTACAATGTCGTCATGTTGGAGATCTCCTCATCTTGTAATCATACTTTTGAGTTCCGCTGTGATCACTTCAATGTCGTCATGTTGGATATCTCCTTCTTATCTTGTATTCATAAGCGTATTTCCCCTATGATCACTGCAATGAGATCTCCTTCTCATCTTGTAATCATACGTGTGTGTTCCGCTGTGATCACGGTAGTGTCATCATCTTGTTATCATACGTGTGAGTTCCACCGGATCACAACAATGTCGTCATGTTGGATATCTCCTCCTTATCTTGTCATTATAAGTGTGTTTCCGCTATGATCACTGCAATGTTGTCATGTTGGATATCTCCTCCTTATCTTGTAATCATACAAGTGTGTTCCTCTGTGATAATTTCAATGTCGTCATGTTGGATATGTCCTCCTTATCTTGTAATCATTCGTGTGTGTTCCGCTGTGATCACTACAATGTCGTCATGTTGGATATCTCCTCCTTATCTTGTAATAATACATGCGTGTTCCTCTGTGATAATTTCAATTTCGTCATGTTGGATATGTCCTCCTTATCTTGTAATAATACGTGTGTGTTCCGCTGTGATCACTACAATGGCGTCATGTTGGAGATCTCCTCCTTATCTTTTAATCATACGTGTGTTCCGCTGTGATCACTTCAATGTCGTCATGTTGGATATCTCCTCCTTAATTTGTAATCATAAGTGTGTTTCCGCAATGATCTATTTGTCGTCATGTTGGAGATCTCCTCCTTTTCTTGTAATCATAATTGTGGGTTCCGCTGTGATCACTACAACGTTGTCATGTTGGAGATCTCCTCCTTATCTTGTTATCATACGTGTATGTTCCGCTGTGATCACTTCAATGTCGTCATGTTGGATATCTCCTCCTTACCTTGTATTCATAAGTCTGGGTTCCGCTGTGATAATTACAATGTCGTCATGTTGGATATCTTCTCCTTACCTTGTAATCATAAGTGTGTTTCCGCTATGATCACTTTGTCGTCATGTTGGAGATCTCCTCCTTACCTTGTAATCATATGTGTGAGTTCCGCTGTGATAACTACAATGTCGTCATGTTGGAGATCTCCTCCTTACCTTGTAATCATACGTCTGTTTCGCTGTGATCCTTATCTTGTAATCATACTTGTGTGTTCCTCTGTGATCGCTACAATGTTGTCAACTTGTCATGTTGGAGATCTCTTTCTTATCTTGTAATCATACGTGTGTGTTCCGCTGTGATCACTACATTGTCGTCGTGTTGGGGATCTCCTCCTTATCTTGTAATCATACGTGTGTCCGCTGTGATCCTTATCTTGTAATCATATGTGTGTTCCTCTGTGATCCTTATCTTGTAATCATACTTGTGTGTTCCGCTGTGATCGCTACAGTGTCGTCATGTTGGAGATATCTATCTTATCTTGTAATCATACGTGTGTGTTCCGCTGTGATCACTACATTGTCGTCGTGTTGGGGATCTCCTCCTTATCTTGTTATCATACGTGTGTTCCGCTGTGATCCTTATCTTGTAATCATACTTGTGTGTTCCGCTGTGATCGCTACAATATTGTCATGTTGGAGATCTCTTTCTTATCTTGTCATCATACGTGTGTGTTCCGCTGTGATCACTACATTGTCGTCATGTTGAGGATCTCCTCCTTATCTTGTTATCATACGTGTGTCCGCTGTGATCCTTATCTTGTAATCATATGTGTGTGTTCCGCTGTGATCACTATAATGTCGTCATGTTGGGGATATCCTCCTTCTCTTAATTGTTTATTCTCTCTGTCCCTTTTAATTGGGAACCATTGTGAAAAATAAATGCAATCAAAATATGAATGCTTGAAGGTTCTCTGGCTTCTGATTTGTTAAAAGATATATATAGATACATGTTAATAGATTTTGACTTTCACTGATAAATCAAGCATGTGTTTGTGAGACGGGCCAACGCAAGACATAAAGGGGACTACATGTAATCCGGACCATCACGCCAATTGCTATCCTGTTAAAGGTTGTTTTTGTTTTTTTTTCGAGTCAGTCCCATATCAAAGGGTTTAATCAGTACGGCACTTCGTGTACGTATGCAGAAAAAAAATACTCCTTTTTGTGTACAAAACACACTCACATATCCATATTTTCCCCATTTTTCTTCGATAATTGAAATATAACGGGACTCCATCGTCGTCTATTCGACCCTTTGATTAATTAACCTATGATTTCTCAATTAATTTTGTTCACCCGTGTTTCCATTCGGGCGTGAAAGCTGCATAACTAACTCTCTACAGCGCATTTGAATGAGCATTGACCAGGTATATTCAATTTTTTTTCATAATTTATATAATCTCAATTTCTTAAAGCTTGAATGTAACAAAAATTTAAATATGATGTATAATAAATAAACATACATTATATTATGCAGTGGCGGATTTAGAGGGGGGGCCCAGGGGGCCCGCCCCCCCCCCCCCCCTTTTTCACCCAAAGTTATTGATTCAGAATACTCTTTTTATGCTTAATCTCTTTACTTTTGGAGAAATTTTCGGCTCGCTTCGCTCGCCACACTTAATTTTTCATTAGCTGTCTATTTTTTCTTCTTCACTTTGTCTTGAACTTTCTATGTCATCGTGTTTGAACGGATTCATATGTCATAAACATATACAAAATTCAAAATTAAATTAACACTTGAATAATTACCAAATGCTTCATTTTCATGGGCCGATCTAACCTGTTTAGACAGGTGGATAGTGGGGTTGCAATGCCCTAATCTTCCCAACCTTCCCCAATTGGTCAAACAAAAATAGAGGATGGAAAATGAGAGAGATATTGTAATCTTATGACAAAATGTAACCATCTATTCCAAAATTTCTTGGCTCGCTCCGCTCGCCAATTTAGAATAATATATATACATGTATGTATATATACATAATGGATGACTGAACCAAAACAAAAAAAAAAAAGAAAACTTCAAAACTTCAAAACTTCAAAACTATAAACTTAAGTAAACGTATCAAGAAACTCTATCTTCTAAATGCAACATGCAGTTGGAATGACCCCCCCCCCCCCCCCCCCAACTTATTAATTAAAATCACCAGTCTTGAGCTTCAGGTTTTGGAGGTCTTTTTGGAGGTCTTTTTTTTTTTTCGTCTTCGACCTTTTTTTTTCAGTTTTTCTTTGAAAAATTTTCTTCGAGCTGAAACTTTGCCCCCCCCCCCCTTTTCTGAAATCCTAGATCCGCCACTGTTATGTATAAAATGATACAGAAAGTGAAGAATAAGTTCAGAAATGTACGTTGTATACAGGAATATGAATAATTCGTACGTTGTATAACACTAGCAAATGAACGATTACAGAGGATACTTAATGGAGATTTACTGACATTCTCAAGGCAACATGACATCATATAACGGCATTGTAGGAGATTAGCAAAGAAAACAGTCCCCAAACAAGTATGTCAGCAAATAGGCCATATGACAGAATCTCCAAAATTCTACTTCAAGAATAGTTATCAATATATATACATGATGTAGGAACAATTCATATTTCTTACTAGAAAGAACTAACCTTAATAAATCCATACTGATGCCGATTTTTCAAGATTTTTTTCACATTATATCTCCTATATTCTTTTACTTGACGCCATTTCATATTTTGTTTATGACACGTTACATTACGCGTCGTTCGCAAGAAAAGACGTCGAGATATCAATATTTGGACGTTATTTCAATCAATAACGATGAAATTAGGTTTCTATTTCATACAGTATTTATGTGGAAGATGGACAGTGATATGGTGTCTTCGTACCAAATCATGTTCAGATCTTCGTCTGTATTGCAACAATTATTTTTTTTATTTTTCAATAAAAAATCCATAACTCCTCGTTCAAAAGCTTTCAAAATTTTCGTTAGCGATATATCTTTCAAAATTTTCGTCAGCGATTGCTTTCAAATATTTTTAACGCTCCGAGATGACGAAAATTTGAAAGCTATCGCTGACGAAAATTTCATTAACAAAGATTAGTTAACGAAATTTTCGTCATCTACTTTTCGAAAGCTTATTGGTAGCTTTCAAAATTTCGTCATCTCAGCTTTCAAAAAAGCTGACGAATAGTTAACAAAACTTTCGCATTTAGCTTCCAAATTTCGTCATCTCGGCGTTTAACTTTCGACTGGTCGGGGCTGTATGTTGCGAGGAGATAATTACGTGTAAAAGGTGTACTCAGGGGCAATCCATTTGTAAATATCGTCTTTCTACTGCATATAGTTCCTTACATTTTGGATCAACCATAACATTTAACCAAAATGTTGAAGGAAGACAGACAGACGAACAGACAGACAGCGACAATCTTTAGAGCGGAATTGCGTTGCAATCCGGCAAACTATGTTTAATCATTCATTGTGAAATGAAGTAATCATTCGTAACTGACAAATGAAAAACTAAAGTCCTGCTCTTTAAGTTTATTCTGAGTCTCTGACCGTTACATGCATATCAGATATGTCAACTTGTTTCGTTATAACCTTTTGTAGATCTGTTTCGAACATTATGTTTGTATGTACAAAAAGGGTCTTATTCCGTTGCAATGCGTACAAAAACAGGCTTGTTCTCAATTTTTCTGTGAAAATCTGGTTTTAGAAAGGCAGAAGATAAAACTTTAGCTGCCTTTAATGGTAAGGTAAGTAAATATGTATACACACGAATCAGGATATACGAATTATGGAGTATAATGAGTTTTTAAGAAAGTTGCCTTCAAAAAGTAAACAATTCACCTCGTGGTTCTACAGGCTTCCTGACAAAAATTGGCACCTTGGAAGGACCGTGACAGAGTAGATAATTAGGTGATATATATCGCTACCGAATGATAATAAGATTATCTTTCTCTTTATCTTGAATATATCATAAAATGCAAAATTCAATCGAGCAACCTTACCTGAAGCGGAAGTTTACTTCATATTTTTTCCAGCGTACATGAAAATGCGTACTGATTAAACCTCTTGCATATGCCAAATGGCCTCTTTTACGTTCGGGCTTTTTCTAGTAATTTTAATACTTCGGAATATTTCATCCATTTATTAAAGAATCAAACCATTTTCAAGTCAATAATTCCTTTAATTCTCATGAAATTAACAACAACAATTTACAAACATCATATTTAAAAGAGTAAGATTAATATTAGGGTGGGTCTCTACTCGAACCGTTATGGGTTTTCATGCAAGTATCTTAGCATGTATGTTTCTTAAACTTTTCAGTCCAAAGTCTTAGGTATAACGAACATTTTGAAAAGATAATCTATATTCGACGTTGCATTCGGATCATCTATTGACAATACAATGAGAGTTCGGGAATGCAATTTATGCAGAGTCGTAAGGTAATACTTCTTCGAGTGTCGTCTGCGATCGCGTCTTACCGAAATGCGAACGGTACGAGAAGCCCTTCGGTACGACGTCTTCTTCCTCGCTATTTTCTTCCTCGCTATCGTCTTCTTCCGAGGTAGATGTATGACCTTGAACTTCGAAATCGAAATTTTTCTTATGCGGATTAGTTACTTGTATCTTCGGGAGTCTCATCTTTTGGTTTAGGGGTTGTTTCCCACGGGAGACACGTCGGACAAATTTCGCATCTGCTGTGTCTGTGCCGCTATCGTTTCTCAATGGTGTCTTGACGTCATTCTTTGACCTTTTACCTTCCGGAAACGTGGCTTTTTTGTGTGCGCATTTCATACCTATTGGTATCCTTAAAGCGTCTTCAGACACCTTACGCGCGCTTTGGAATGATGCGATCCGCGCCACGTTGATGGCCCTGACAAATCTTGCGCGACTCTTTACTCTCGTCGTCAGTGGAGCGATATCATCCCACGTGAAGCCATTGTACAGCAGCCATTCCTGTGCGGTGAACCCCTCTTTTTTATCCCGACGAAGCAATGACGCATGTCCCTGTTCAATGAGTAGTTTAGCACATGTGATGTTGCCCTGCTTTGACGCCAGGAGGAGTGCCGTCAAACCTTCGCTGTTCACGTGATCGACGTTCAGCCCAAGTCTGCGGAAGTGACGTGTCAGGATGTCAATGCCGACATCGTTACCAACCATAGAACAGTATATCAGTGCTGTGTTTCCTGGAAAAACCATAAATACTTCATTAGATCTATACTATTGTCTGTACGCAGATCTATGATATATACGATAAACAAAACTCAATTTTCATCAGTTCCGTGACCAAACCAAAAAAGAAGGTGTCGCGTGAAATACACATGCGATTTGAAAACCCTATCACTTGCTATTCAAAGAAATGTTTTGTGTTTTTCGTGTTTAATTATGCCTTTACTTGGTTTGTTTCTGAGTTAGTATCTTGATTTCGGTATTCTCTTGTTGTGGTTGTTTTGCATGTGTCCGTTTGTTTCTTGCAGTCTTGTTGGTGGTTGTTTCACTGTTCTCATTGCAACATCGTCTTGTTCGAGATCTTTTCCTAATTATTTGTTTCCCGAAGGACCAAACACCAAAATCACTGCGTTGAAAATTTCTGTACCAATGGCAATATCTACATAAGTGAAATGCGGAAGTTTTTGTTCCTTTCGACTCTTTTAAAAGGCTATCTAAACAGACGCACACGCTCGTACCAAAAACATTTTCCAATACGCAAAAATTGCGTTGAGATTCATTCATTCACATTTTTTACTAATGCACGTACCCTGGCTGTCGGGTATGTCCGGATCGACGTTCGCCTGCTTTACCAATATATCAATGATGTCATTACACCGCTTCTCACACGCATGACTCAGTGGCGTCCGACCGTCATCATCACAAAGATTGACGTCAGCGTCGTAGTTCAACAGGAGGTCAACCATCAGGTCACGTGATAATTCTTCCTAGAATGAAACGTCAACAAGGATAGAAAATCAATAAAATAAATTTTCAAACTTTTGTGGTTTTTTTTTTTTTTTTTTTTTTTTTTTTGTACGATTTTCAATTTATTTCTGTACAATTTAAAATAATCTACTAGTATTTATATATACGTGTATAAACAAAAAAATATCTTCGCATCATTTTACCTTACCTTCAAAGAGCAAGCTATAATTAGAGGTGTTTTCCCCTTGAAATCAGAGCAATTCACAAGATCAACAGGCGCCGCATCCAAAATAAATTTCGCCAGGCGGATCTTTCCCTTTCTTATGGCATTGAACAACATCCGGGCATCTGTATTATCATCTAATTGGTCATCTTTTTCCATAGAACGCATGAGGAGGAAGAAACTTCTCTTCAAGCCTTCGGAGGATAAGCTTCCAGGAGAGGGGACAAGATCTTTATTTGATCCCCGTCCGATCGGAACTCTTCCTCCACGTAATAGATCGTTTGACGTCATAGCCCTCTTTTGTAGGGTAGTGGGCCTTTTATTTGAAGCGCACTTGTCCATACTTAGGTCCGACTGTAGTGGACGCGGGGTATTCTGGAGATATTTGGCAAAGTGTGGCCGTCGATACATCGTGGTCTTGCTGCATTCAGTCTGACATTTGCGTGATTCGTCTTCGTCTTGCCGAGATTTTCCATGGAAAAACTTGGCAGATGAGGACAAAGACCGGAATTTTTTACCTGACCCAATCACTTTTGATACATAGGAAAAATTACTTTTCGGCATGTGGAAGGTATATGATTTAGTCTACGTGATCGGAAAAGCCCAGTCGGTGCCATCCAGAGCCAATCACTCCCATTTTGCTAATTAAACCTAAAGGGACTTTTCATTTTGTCATGTTTGATTCGATGTTTACCTTGTGCAGAAAGAGCATTGATTATATGGTAATCATTGAATTAACTCCTGAAATCAAGCTCATTGTCAGAGTTCTGATGGTGATTACGGTGATTGTTTGTACGGGTGTCACGTACACATGTTCGGAAACTACATACGGTTCCCCATGCTATGCATTCATGCTCAACTCGAGGAGAATGTATATTTCTCATTGCTTATCATACAGAAGATTTACAGTGTATCTGAGAATTTTTAAAGATGTTTTACGCGACAAATCTTTCTCCAATGCGAGAATGGAAAGAACGATGGAAAAGGTTCTAACTTTCTGGAAACCACAACAAATCGTGTACTTGTAATATTACTTGAGAAATGTAAAGGAAAGGAGGGGATCTCCAACAACGCTCGGTTGCAGTACCAACAGCAGAACTCTAAAACACTCAATGCAAAAACACAGAGCAGACACCCACAGAAAGAGACGCAAAAGGGACAAAAACATCAACTCACGCCATAGAAACATGAAACACAAAAGACAACACATAAACCAACGAGACCAATAGGCAACCGGTGCCGACTTTGGACGGCCATCTGCTACGCAAGTAGCAGGTGTGGTTATCCGGATTACGTGCACACAACCCTCCCACTTTTCCGATTACCCAGAGGTCTCGAAGAACGCCCAATGGTGGTGTAAAATAACCTCCTCGCTAGAAGATGAACATAAAACAGACAGCATGACACAGGGGCCCAAGAAACACACAGATAAATATGTAAATGGATTAAAAATGGCATACGAAATACAGCCCGTGTTCTGCCGGCTGTAGCGAGCTTGTGAACACCCGAGGAGTCCGACTGAGATTCGGAGAGGACAGGTGGTCGGGGCCCTGTCTTCTCTAAGGAGCGCTGGCGCAAGGCTGTAGATTGGTCCAGTACCAAGCCAAGTGTCCGTCTAGTGAGTGGTGACAGATGGATCATACCCACGGTATAAAAGGCGTTTGATGATTCTAACACAATTTCGTTAGTAAATTTTGTATATCTTTGATCCTTCTTATTTTGTTCATTATGTCACCATAAAATGCAGGTTGTGAAATACCCAAAGTAATATACTCTGTTGCTTATATGGATCCGAATTTCAAAAGAAGTTGACAATAATTTTTTGTAAAATTTCCAGAAAGTCTTTAATAGTTTGTGAAACCGAAAACCTTGACCTAAAAGTTTCTTGGTAATTTGTAAATTTCTTCTGTGAAAATCCAAAAACATTTGTACATGCTCTAGCGTAACCGGATGAGCTGTGAAATGTAGATACCGTATGACCTATCTAGGAACATCACCGTCAAGCCAGGGAAAATTTACTAAGTTGAATCCAAAATCATCTCTTTTGTCATACACACTTGTATGAACCTCTCCATTAACAATTTTGATATTTAGGTCCAAAAATGGTGTTTCTGTGTTTGTAACGTTTGCCTTGTTTAGAGTCAATTCTTGTGGATAAAAAAATATTTTTATACTTTTCAAAAACAAGATTGTCGATAGTAAGAGTATCACCAAGGTACCTAGAAGTACCAATGAAACATTTCAAATCATCACGTTTTCTTTGCTTTTGAAGATTTTGGATATGTGAATAAAAATAAATCTGCAACAAGAGGCGCACAATTAGTACCCATTGGGGTCCCTTCAACGTGCTTGTAAATATAATTTCTTAAGACTTGAATATCAAATCTGTAATGGTGTTTCAACTTTCAAATATTTGTAATAGCTATCGTTAAACAAATTCACCAGCCACGTTTCAACGTCAATTTTAGGTATTGCAACAATAAGGCATTTGAAGCAAAGCCAAAAAGTTGGATCAACAAGCATTAAATTAACAAAACAAACAAATCGCATCCATCGGATAATGGATATTTAAAATGTGTAACAAGATAAAGACAGTAAGTGTACATTTAATTTTATTGTCCTGTGTTTATTGACTTTGATCCTCTCCATGATGGTGTTTTTTATTTTTAGCAGAATGGTGTCACAATTCCAGAATCTGTAAGAAGAAAATTGTTTTAGTTTACTCATTGATGTGGTCAGTTGTACATTTTTCTCATAGACGTGCGGAGGAAAGGGTTTACACAAGTACAGAATACATGGGCCCTTTATGACGCGGGCTTTCTGCGAACATTGATGTAGAGTCGACATGTTCAAATACATCAAGTAAAACACAAGTTTACCGAATAGTTACGGTATTCAAGACTAACCAGTTAGAAATATACTTGACTGTCTTTTGTTCTAGTCGACAACTTTTTTTATAATTATGTCAGATAAGTAAATAATCGACAATTTATTTACAAGTTATACATGTAGAATAGTTGTTGATTGATAATATACATGTATTATTATATATGAACAGAACTAGTATACGAAAGCCGATTGGGCTCATTTTAAGTGGTAGTGGGAAAAATATTTTCTCGAAATTACGAGAAAAAAAGTCGTTATTACGAGAAACTTTCTCGTAATTACGAGAAAAAAGTCGTTATTACGAGAAAAAAAGTCGTAATAACGAGAAACTTTCTCGTAATTACGAGAAAAAAAGTCGTAATAACGAGAAACTTTCTCGTAATTACGAGAAAAAAAGTCGTTATTACGAGAAACTTTCTCGTAATTACGAGAAACTTTCTCGTAATTACGAGAAACTTTCTCGTAATTACGAGAAAAAAAGTCGTAATAACGAGAAACTTTCTCGTAATTACGAGAAAAAAAGTCGTAGTAACGAGAAAGTTTCTCGTAATTACGTGAAAAAAAGTCGTTATTACGAGAAAAAAAGTCGTAATAACGAGAAACTTTCTCGTAATTACGAGAAAAAAAGTCGTTATTACGAGAAACTTTCTCGTAATTACGAGAAAAAAGTCGTTATTACGACAAAAAAAGTCGCAATAACGAGAAACTTTCTCGTAATTACGAGAAAAAAAGTCGTAATAACGAGAAACTTTCTCGTAATTACGAGAAAAAAAGTCGTAATAACGAGAAACTTTCTCGTAATTACGAGAAAAAAAGTCGTTATTACGAGAAACTTTCTCGTAATTACGAGAAAAAAAGTCATTATTACGAGAAAAAAAGTCGTAATAACGAGAAACTTTTTCGTAATTACGACTTTTTTTCTTGGTAGTGACCAGTCGAGTTTAAGCGATACCATGTTGTCCGGTATCCGTCCGTTTGTCTGTCCACCTGTCCTTAAACGATTCTTATGAGGGCAGCTTTTTTAAATAAATGATAGAGCCGCGAAGAACATTCAATTTATTGCGTATATACGCAATAACATTGCGTATATTCGCAATAGTATTGCGTATATTCGCAATAGAATTGCGTATATTCGCAATAGAATTGCGTATATTCGCAATAGTATTGCGAGTATTCGCAATAATTATTGCGTATATTCGCAGTAACTATTGCGTATATTCGCAATAATTATTGCGTATATTCACAATAATTTTGCGTATATACGCAATAAATTGAATGTTCTCGCGGCTCTAAATGATCATCCTGTGAATTCTCTGTTTAAAAAAGAAAATTGTTCACAGAAAGTTTTTCTACAAGTAAAGAGATAAAAAGAGTATTCTGAATCAATAAGTTTGGTTGAAAAAGAGCCCATGTATTTTCCACGGGGGAAATTACTAAATTATGAGAGAAAGTCCACTAAATAGTAGAATTTCAACCCGGGGGAAAACGACTGGACAAAGGATTTTCCGGGGAACAGCTATATAGTCATTTTTCGGGGAGAAGGGGGTGGATGGAAAGAAAGACTACAACATAACATCGACAGAAATCTAAGTCCAGCAACTGTACCTAGAATACTTAAAAAAAATGAACATAAACTTGATCTCTGTACATGTTACATCTCCTAATCTGATAAATCATTTGCACTTTGCCTTGAACTTCGACCTTGGTTCAATGTCAACCTTTTGTCCTCATTAAGTCTATGACATATTGAAATCAATCCAAGCAGTGAAAAGTTTTTGTCAGATTTTTTAACCCCCAAGTACTTTGACCTTGTATCTTGAATTATGACCTTGTAATTAGGGCATGCACACCCTAGGGTTCTGCGGGTGACAATTTTGTGAAATATGTAAATCCATGCAGGCGGTGAAAAGTTACGTCCCGGCCAAGATAAGTCTGCATTGGCAAATTAAAGGAGGGAGGGGGGCGTATCCCCCCCTGAAATTTGCAGGTCATAGGTTACAGTCGATCATATTCCATCTACATGAAGATTAAATATTTGACCTCTTGATTTAATTTTCAAATAAAATCTGTCACTTAATTTAATTGTCAAATACTAATTTCTCTCCTTTAATAAATCAATTAATTCCGCGATTCCTGAGTCTTGAAAATATGGGTCATGAAAAGGTTGAAATTCAGGAGGTCCCCAGAACCACCCCCCCCCCCCTTTCAACTCAAAAGCTGGGTCCGCCCCTGGTCGGACCGACAGGCAGGCATGCAGATAAAGAGGAAACCTATTGTCCTCTCCGGCTTCAACGGCAGGAGACTAATGAGATGATAATGGGTCTGTCGTCTACTTGTGAACCTATTTTGTTTAAACCCCTACGTACGAGGTCATAAAATGGATGTGGTCATTGTGCCTATGTATACATGTATGGTGAAACTCGATCTGTATAATCTTGTGAACAGAGAGGCAATCTATGGTTTTATTGTGCAACTGATACATTATACAAAATAACTTATCCCCGCCAATAATCCTGTTATAATAACCAAAAGCAATAAGAATTGCTTCTGTCTCATCAGAAAGTTTCTCGTTATTACGACCTTTTTTCTCGTAATTACGAGAAATCTATTTTTTACGAAAGCCTATTGAGCTCAAATGGTAGCTGAGAAAATTATTTTTTCGCGTTATAACGCGAAACTTACGCGTTATATCGCGAAACTTACGCGTTATAACGCGAAACTTTCGCGTTATAACGCGAAACTTACGCGTTATTACGCGAACTTTACGCGTTATAACGCGAATTTTACGCGTTATTACGCGAAACTTTCGCGTAATATCGCGAAACTTTCGCGTTATATCGCGAAACCAATAAGCAGGCTATGTACGATGAATATATGTATGAAATATCAATGACCTTCCATTGATAGTATAAAAGTTATCTGCGTTCAATTTTCTCGACTTTAAATGAAATATAGGCCAAAAGTTAATGTCAGACTGAGTGCAATTTAAAAGTATGGTAAACATGGTTAATGTAGTTTGGAGTTATCTGACCTGGTCACTAGAGTATAAAGTATGATTCAGATCATCCACACCAGAATTGCAGTAAGCATGCCATCCTCGGATACATACAAGTTTGGTTGATCTAAGACTCGTGATAAGCTGGATCTGTCCTGTTTTACTTAATATTGTCAATCAAGTGTAAAATATAGGTCAAATTCAGCTTCCCTACCATGCATTGCAGGAAGGATCCTCAGATTCATCATTCACACAAATTTGAATGATCTAGGACTTTTAATAGACTGGAAATTGACCTGTCCAATTTTACTTAAACTGGTTTTTCAGGCATGCAATATAGGTCTAATGCAGCATACGTACCGTACATTACAATATGCATCCTTACTAGAGTAGATGCATCACACATACAAGTTTGGTTGATTTAGGACTTTTAAAAGATGTGCTGATAAAGGACATGTCCTGTTTCACTTAACCTGGTTGCTCAAGCGTGAAATATAGGTCCCATTTTCTTGAGTGCGGACACCATTGCCGCAACCCCCCACCCCTCCCCCTCCCTCTTCTACGTCGAGGTGAATCTTGCTTGGACCATGGAACTCAATATAAGCTTTCGCAACAAAGTGCAATGATGTTCGATTCGTCCCAAAATCTTGTCGCAATTAAAAATCTTAGTATTTAAAAGTGCTTACTGGGAGACAGCAATGATTGACGTATTAAAATTACATTTCATACTGATATGTCTGGCAGGGCGTTCGTTCATCACTTTTATATACTTTATATCAGATTCAGATACATATGTATCACATGGAAGGTAGTTGGAAATCAACACATTTAAGGCATTTATTAAGCCTTATCGAGAAAACTAAATGTTCTTAAGAATACTAATGTTTCTTCTACTTTCGGTTTATGTTTAAAAATACTTCAATCATCAATCATGTTAGATAAGTTCTTGATTGATACTTTGGTTTTATGTTATAAAAATAATAAATTGAACCCTAAATTTGAACAATAATTTGATGGATATTACCTAAACTCTAGCTTGAATATTTCTATTTATTTGACATAAACATTCCTTTCTACTTGTCAGAGAGGATATTCAGCATCAAAGGACAGAAAAAGCTATGATTTCAAATGTCAAAAGAAGACAAAAAATAACGGTTAGGAAATACATGGAACGCCTGGCCAACTCAGGAGTTCCATGTAATGACCGATCGATACAGGCATTACACGAAATCCCTTAATTTTAGGAATCACGTAAAATCTCTGATTACATTTATTCACTATAATATATACATGTATATTAATATTCCTGAACTCAAGGGATTTCGTGATATTATGTGTATATGTTACAGTGAATAAGTATAATAAGGGATTTTACGTACTTCCCAAAATTAAGGGATTTCGTGTAATGCCTATATCGATCATTTATAACATGTAGTTCCTGGAAATGGCAAGGTATTTCAAGTAAATCTTGACATTTTCTTGAAAAATTTACTCTTGTTTTCTGATTGAAATTTCGTCTTATAAATACATGTATTTCATAATAATCTTATATGAAACTACTCTGGGCTGGGGGGGGGGGGGGGGGGAAACTTACGCGTTATTACGCGAAAGTTTCGCGTAATAACGCGAGAGTTTCGCGTAATTACGCGTAAGTTTCGCGTAATAACGCGTAAGTTTCGCGTAATAACGCGTAAGTTTCGCGTTATAACGCGAAAGTTTCGCGTAATAACGCGTAAGTTTCGCGTTATAACGCATAAGTTTCGCATTAAAACGCGAAAGAAATAAATTTCTCAGCTACCACTTGAGCTCAATAGGCTTTCGTAATTTTTAAGTTTCTCGTTATTACGACTTTTTTTCTCGTAATTACGAGAAAGTTTCTCGTAATAACGACTTTTTTTCTCGTAATTACGAGAAAGTTTCTCGTTATTACGACTTTTTTTCTCGTAATTACGAGAAAGTTTCTCGTTATTACGACTTTTTTCTCGTAATAACGACTTTTTTTTCTCGTAATTACGAGAAAGTTTCTCGTAATAACGACTTTTTTCTCGTAATTACGAGAAAGTTTCTCGTAATTACCAGAAAATATTTTCCCCACTACCACTTAAAATGAGCCCAATCGGCTTTCGTACTAGTACGTGTATAGCAAAAAAGCAGAGGCGCATATGCGTCGAGTAAAAAGATTACTAGTAAAGGGCAATCTAAAGACAGGTTGTTGATGTTCCCATGGAAACAGACGGTGCATTTCTATTCGCGTTATGTTTGGCTTTCAAATTTGCTTCTTTTTTTTTCTCTCACAGAAACTTAGATTGCAGGCACTAGTATATAAACAGAGAATTATATATGTTTTATAGACATTTTATTAATCCTCTTGTACAAACCTTGATTTTCTTGAGTGAAGTAGCTGCTACTAGTAACTGCATCGTCATTAAGGTTGAGATCTGAAGCAGAGAAGTAGAATATGAGTTGCAAGATTGTTCTATAACCCTTTACCTGAAAAAACTCAACGCAATGCATTTTTGAAGTATCCGTTTTTATTGAAATTCAAAGTTTTTATTGTATTTCATGGCTTAATTATGCTTTCATATGTTCCAAAGAAGTGAAATTATGTATATACTATTATATTAAGAAGAGTAAAACATTTGTTTTTGTTATTTGTCGGTGTATATTATATTGTACTTTTTCTTGTCCTCACGAATACAGTCATGTCATCGCCTTTGCTATTGATTTTGGATTCAAAGTTTCAATCCAAACCTACATGGTAATCTGAAAGTCGGATTTCAACTCACCATGTTGTTTTATAGCTTGACTAAGCACTGATAACCAGTCCCCGGAACATCTAGCATCTATACAAATCATGTCATCTAGAGATATTGGTAAATTAGCTACAGAATCACTGACAATGACAGGTAACGTTCGGTTACTTCTCAATCGTCCCTCATAGTACTTCTTCCATTCAAAGGACAAAAAGCTTGGAGATAGAACAAGGACAGTGGTCAGTGATCTCTTCATGGCATTTTCTATGTCCTTCATGGAGATACCGGTCCTAAAATCCCGACCAGGGTAGCAACATGCAAGCCCTTCCTGTGGCGTCTCCAAGTGGCTCACAACGTCAGCAACCCATTTGGTATCTGCCCGCGCATGCGCAAAGAATACATGATATTTTTTCTTTGATTTCATTGTCGGGACATCTCCTCTGACTTCATAAAGGAAGTTATTCCACCATGATTCTTTAGAATTTAGGGCATTTATATATTTGTAATATTTCAGAAAGGGAGGAATGTCACAGGGTTCAATAAGAACAGGAATAAAAACTATTTTGTTCATTTCCCCGTTAGATATAATCTCCATCTCTAACTGACTCCATTCTTCTTTGATATAAGCTGATGATAGAACACAGACTACTCGCATAGATTTCTCAAGCACCATTTTAAGGTTATCAGAAAAAGATTTCCCCACGTCATAGTCTTTGTGGAAGGTACAGCATTTATATCCCTTTTGCTCTAACTCCCTAGTGACGACCTTGACCCAGTTGCTGTCCGCGGCATTGGAGTGGCAACTGAAGAACACGTGAAAGTCCTTCCCTATTGGTAACGGAGGGGCGTCATGTTTTACTGTCTCCCTCTTTGGGGCGTGCTGTCTTTGCCATGCCAGACTTTCTAGCGAGGTGCTACAAACCAACATATTTAAATATTAGTGATGCCTTAGAATAAACATCAAAGAAGTACCTATCAATTATTCGGTCTCAAAGTCGAGAAGGCAAGGCAAAATCGTTAGAATTTCCATTGGAGTGGTTGCGAACCTCGGAATTAATTCGAAGTGAGACCAGGTGCCCGGGGAGAGACCACTGGTGTCCCATTTACAAATAAATGAGGAACCATACGTCTCGATTCCCCGCGGTGCTAATGGTTTTGGGGTTAAAGTCATGTAATACAAAAGACTCGAATACATTCAATCTCAAATCCATCATAAATTTTAAGCATGCAATGGTATAATGTCAATATCTTTTCCCACTAATGGAAACATTAGTAACAATATGAACTTGAACAATAAGTTGTATATACATGTATGTAAGGTATTTTATGAAGGACCTGTTAAGATAAGGGCCCTATTTAGCCCTAAATCTCATGACTCATTTCTTCTTCATGGCGAATCGTATACAGAAAAACATTAATCATTATTGAAATATAATGTATTTGCAGACCTTTTACATGTTTTACATTTCGTGAAAGAAACCTTAAGATTCTAAAATTAAGGTCGAAAGAGGTAGGGGTGCACGGATTGAAAAACCGATAATATCGACAAAAAAACGTAAAAATTTTGGAACATTTTACCAAAAATGGATAAATATAGATTAAAAGACATCAAATATGTCTACATTGTGATTCAGAAATAGATTTCGAACGTTCCATCTTCTTTAATCGTTAAATAATTCAATCCGGAACTTAAAATACGGTCCCATTTTGTATTCAATGGCTACAATGTAAGCCTATTAGCGCGAAATACACATTGGCGGAGAAATGAACATCATTCTTGCTTATTTCATTCCTAATTCTTGAATATTTCATTCAGTCATATTTAGGTTACATTTTTTGATGGATTAAAGAGGAAAAATAGTCAAATGTGCTATATTTTGTGGTCGAAAGGTCGATTCTTAAAAAATGCACCCCCCTTTCCATTTTTGGTTTTTCGTCTATGGGGTTGTGTTCCCCCCGGAGATACAGAACCCCACTTTGCAAAAAAAATTTGTATCATTGATATACATCTCCAGTAAAAGTGGCTTTCTGTATATCCGGGGGGAACAATGTTCAAAAAAACTTTTCCGTTTTCTATTGATTTCTATGAGAAAAAGAGAAGTTTTGACCCCAAAATTAGCAATAATATGCAAAACAGATAAAAATTTACTTCATATTCTGATGGTATGCAGTATAGGTATACATTTTACATTAAAAGGTTCTTGAAATTTCAATTTTCAAAATTCCACTTTTCAGGGCTGATTTTACGCCTTATCTTAACAGCTCCTTTTATCAGCAAGTAAAACAAATAATCTGATTGTTGTCCCTTTAAAAGTGTGTACAATCTGCACACAACCTTTACAGATACTATAGAGTGGAAGATGAGAGGGAGTATATGAACATATTTGTGCATTAAGGTTTTTCTTTATTTCGTCTTTGGTGTATGCAGGGGATGTGGCATGAAGGGGCACATACAAATAATCTCGATAGTAAATCTTTAATACGATTAAATAGACATACGTACAAAAAGTAGAGACAAAATGGATTATTGGATTTACAACTGAAATGTTAAAAACTCTTACGGGTGGTCTCTTCATACGATAGTTTTCAAGTAGATATATTGTTTTTGCATTCTTTGAATATTTGCAACGAGTTCTTTGTTTAAAATAAATGCAATTTTCATGGTTCTGTATTCTGTGTACATTGTAGTTAGAGCTGAGCTGTACATGTCAAATTATTCTTGATATGATAGAATTTAAAAGAATTTCCAAAACCTTTCATAAAGTATAGCTAGTAATATACTTTCATAAAAATCCGGTTAACATCGCTTTCTTTTACCAACCCTTTGCTAACCCCCCCCCCTTTCCTCGTCGACCCGACCCTCCACAATTCAGTCTTAATTCCATGTACGTGATATTAATATTTCAAGTTTTAAAATCTAGATATGATAAGAATGTAATTGTTTTTTCTTACTTCTGGGCTTGGTATAACTCCATCCTTTCCATATTAAATTCTTCTTTATATCCACCTCTCCATGGCTCTAAAATCCTCGATAGTAAATCTTTTCAAAAAGTCAATATAATGGCATCTTGATCTTTCAATCGAGGATCAGGCTGGGTCAACAATGGCTCCCTGATCGATATCGATCTGTAATCAGTACTCAAAAACAAGATCCTCTGCCTGTTAACATCGCACGAAATATATAACATTCATGTCAAACTTGCAGAGTATTTAAAAAACAAGAATGGTTTTAAGCATGGAATCTATAATGAATTAAGTTCTAGACGTTTTGAATATTTTCCAAAATATATTAAATGGTTTTGAAAGACCGGAGACTTAATATAAAGCATAGGATCTAAGTGCATGAGAACATACAGTATATAGTTAAAGTATCTATTACTGGTTTTATTGAAACGGGGATTGGGGGTGATCTTTGTAAAGCGAAATGAGTTTTCAATAATGAAAATGATCGGATCACTAAAAATAATTTTAATTGATTTCTGCGCTCGTATACGTAATAATTAGCACTTCTTGTCATAAATAAAATGCAGTATTTTGAAACTACCAGGACGTAAAATTCATAGATCCACACAACATTCCCCTGATCATGGAAACAGTGCACGTCCGAATAAACGAGGTGTCCAGCGATTTTTAATGGTACTACATTTTGTGCTATATACAAAAATACACCGCTAAAAACGGTATGACCGGATTGCAAAGTAAAGCCACTAACTGGGTCAAGGTCACTAGGTCAAATATTTACGACATAAATTGAAAGGTCTTGTCAGGGGTAACCTACCTGTAAAAAAGTATGTTTCTACTGTGTATATAGTTCCTTAGATTTTGCTTAACCAGAAACTTTACAAAAATCTTTAACTAGGTCAAAAGTCAAGGTCACTAGGTAAAATGTAATGGCATAAATTGAAAGGTCTTGTCATGGGCCACCTACATGTATAATATAAAATTTCTACTGCATACAGTTCCTCAGATTTTCCTCCAACCAGAAACTTTAACCAAAATCTTTAGCTAGGTCAAAGTCCAAGATCAAGGTCACTAGGTCAAAACTCACGACATAAATTGAAAGGTTTTGTCATGGGCAAGCTACATGTATAATATACAGTTTTTACAGCATACAGTTCCTTAGACTTTGCTTCAATCAGAAACTCTAACAAAAATGTTGACGACAGACGGTCATAGTCAATCTATAGACCGGAATTGCGTTGCAATCCGGCCAAAAAATTATTCCAGAGAAGAGCTATGACACTTCTTTACCTTTCAGTTATTCCAAAGTTGTTAATTATGTACCACATGTCCTTGTATATAGTACAACAGCACTTGTATTAAAGGAAAAGGGGTTCGTTACAACTTCATTCTCATCAAAATCTGTTGTGTCATTGAAGAGAAGAAATCGCCCGCGAGGACGACGACAGATAAACGAAACAACCGACGCCATGTCATGAAAATAGCTCATATATGCCTTTTCCCAGAGATTGTTCAATGGATCCCGAAGGTTTTGCGGAGTATACTTCGAAATAAGATCAAATTAAAAACACAAGTGAGAAAAGGTCTTCATCAACTAGTACTTGCTTCCTGTAAAGTATAGTGAAATAGTGGAAACGCATCAGCCAATCATACTCCTTCTTAAAAGGAGAGGTTGAAATTGCAGAAGCCAATCAGAGCCTTTGGCGGCCTTATTTGCTGACTGATCTGGTATAAATAAACATACTCGACTAAATACATCAAGATTTTGGTATGAAGCGATCACCATGGCACTTTGGTATAATGATGTATTGAGTTACATAGTCCATTCAAGATTCCATGCATACAGTTTTACCGAGTACATGTATTACAGTCATATCTATCTGTACAACCGAATTGTCCGCTCAAGAGATTTTTTCTAACACATCATTTTCCCATCAATTTTAAATTAACATAATCAGCCTTAAAAGCATCTCGGATTATATACGTCACCATTTTTCTCTTTCTGTAATAGAATGTTATATTATGAACATGTAAAATATCTATCATATCGCAATTTCATCATTTTTATATGATTTTTGGCCGTCAGGGAATAAGTGTAAAATTGCTAAAATATTTTAGGAATTACACGTAATCCCTAAAATTTTGGGGATTTCATGTAATCACTAAAATGACCAGGAATTACACGTAATCACTGAACCTTCCAGGAATTACATGAAATCCCTGATTACACTTATTCCCTGTAACATATACACCAAGCCTGCACACCTCCTCGTGGTGCCTCCGGTAACTGGAATGGAGTACCCACACACAGACATCCCCGACAGATACCACACCGTTGCTTTGCCAGCACCTTCCTTAATGCATACACTCCATTAGCTCCATTCCAGGCTAAGTGCGGCGGGCGACACACCCCTTCCAAATCCGAGAGCCGAGCCCGTCCAGGGGGCGTTGTGGGTGGCAGGGCGTAATGAGCTCTGTTTAATCGGCGGTAGTCAAGGCTTGCCTTAGACTAGAGGGTGAATGCGCCTTCGAAATCGGCAGTCCCAGGCCTGCAGGGCGTTGGTCCAGATCCCGGGCAGGAGCGGCTTGCTGTTCCTGTAACCTGAACTGAGTAGGGTGGGGTCTCAACTGGGCACGTGAATCCCCGGCGAAGTCCTGATGTCCACCAAGGCGTACGGGGTTATCTTCGGATAGACGGACCAGGCAAAATTCCCTCCAAAGTCCAAGAGTCGAGCCAGCTGGCGGGGGGTCGCATACAAGAGCCCTTTTAAGGGCTGGCCCTTTTAAGGGCCATTTCACCGCACTTGTATGTAATCGACCAAGGCGAGAAGCTAGAAAAAGTCCACAGCCCACTGTACGCAGTGCTAGCAGTCTACGGATCCCTAGGGTGAACGAGACGACGGGCGTGGCAGGGTGGCCCTTAACAACCAACCAGTACCCGTTACCACCAGTGCATGCTGCCTTCCTCCTGACCTTCCTTCCCAGGATTCCTGGCCAAAATCCGCCAAATGCCCTTTTCAGGGCACCTCTGGCAAGGTCATTCATTTGACACGCCGGAGGTAAAACTAAGTCATTCAGTTCAATACATCGAGTACTTGTTCCTATTAGGTTTGGTAAAACTGGCTGGATGATAACCCTCTCCGAGCCCTCGACTCGGATAAGCAAAATAGCTATATTACGATCACTCGCAAGAGATCATCGGGTATTTGCTCTACATGTACTTCTTGAAAATCAACAATGGCTCAATCTGCAAAACAGAGAGAATTCTTGTCAGGATTCACTAGAATTACATTTATATCTACAAGATGTAATTGTAGGTCAATGTCACTTGAATCTAATGTGCAAGTTTGATATAGCCTACGAAAAAAGTTGAAATATAGAAGTCTAGGCTGATTCCTTTATCATGTTTGCAGTATGCAATCTATAGATGCTTCTTTACATAATGGATACGGTTGCCAAAGACGCCGCCGCAGTCAAGGTGAACTACATGATGAATCAATTAATTCGTGTTGAATTTACAATTTTTAATCCATAAATATATCACAATCATGGTGATTTCAATTATCATTTTATCTGTACAAATAAAATCAGTTTTATACAAACAATGGAAATAATCAATATATTATTGTAGTAATTCGTTTATAATTTCTTTTTTGTCAATATGCATAAACAATAACAGTCATGGTATAAAATTTGAAGAATAATCAGCTGACGCAATCACAAAAAAAAAGTACTTTCACGCCAGAAATACGCGTGAATTAACACGAAATCATGGACAAAACACTTTTAAAAAAGTATCATACAAAGCAACTCGAAGCCAAGTACCAATAACAACGTACTACTTTAATCTCCTAAATGAACTGAAGAGACCCCAAGCTCCTGTACAATCAGACTACAAACTCAGCCACAGTCATGCGATGCGCAAGAGTCTTGAAAAAGATGTGGGAAGGTGGACGCAACGGAATTGACAGGGAAATCACCGCTTTTTAGTCCAAATAAATCTGCATTTGATAAATGCAAAGCTCTATATCATGGAAACACATAAAAGAAACCCCAATGACACAACATCAAAAATAAGCATTGATTGGTGGACGGAAATAAATTCATCCAAAAATTATTTCAAAAGAAAGACTTGTCACAAACAGGCTTGATCCCTGTCGCATGTTTGACCCCAAATATTTGACACTGACCTTGAAGATGACCGTGACACATGTGTTAAGTCTCACCACGCTCCCTGTAAGTTTGGTGGTAGCTTTATTTATAAATGTTTGTGAAAACGTGACTACTAGACAGACGAACACCGACCAAAATTATCTTTATGCGTTTCTTTTGACACAAAATGTGGGAAAAGGAATTACAAAATGTCACAAATTCCATGGAAACTTAATTAATATACACGTAAAAGCATAGCCTAGGACAAAAAGCTCAAAATATAGTTTTTCAGATGTTCTCAGTACAAGTACCCAAAACACGACAAAAATGATTTAAACTTGTAAATATATATTTCCGCACTGGCTTATAATCCTACGAAAAAATTTCAAAAAAGTTCAGATCACAGCATCACCGGAGGTTACAGTCAAACGACAAAGATGCAAGTCAATATGTGTGTATCATAATTGTTTTAAGTATGCATTTTATCATTGTGTCTTTTATTAAAAAATTACGTGTAATGCACGGCAGTGATATGAATAATGATAGTGATGTAGACCAAACGTCCCCTGACCAATAGCGTCAGTTTGACGGCGTTTTTAGAAGGATATGGTACGCTGCCATATTATATTACTACACGTAGTATACAAAAGAAGAGATATACAATATACACGATGTACAATATAGGGACATGCTTTACAGCGCAACAGATACATATATTATACATACACACATTTAATATAGATATGAAGAGCTAATCAAACATCTAATGTCCCTTGCATCACGTTTTCTCCATTAATTCAAAATTTCCTGAAGACTTTTAAGTGTCAGTGCATGTGTACTACTGGTCCAGATTACAAAAATGTCACGAAGTACATATAATATGTAAAATTGTGTAATTAGCTGCATATTCATAAAAACCGATTTCCCACGATCTCTGGAGAAAGGAAAGTATCAGGCGCGTACATGTTTTGTAATTTCTGCTTTCCTAGAATTCATATTGTGTCTTTGGTCGATGATGGACAACCCTCTAAAGCTATTTCTACCCATGAGAAGCGTTGAACCTTCTGACCATAGCTTCTGGATCACTGTCGGGGGAGCATATAGTCGCCGTCATGCCCTTCTATCTGTCTGTCTGATACCTCCTAAACCCTACATTGGAATTTGATCATATTTCACACAAATGTTCATTAGGATAGATAATTTGGGAAAAAGGTCACTAAAGGACAATCATCAAAGGTCAAGGTCATTCCCAGGCTAAAAATAGTTTTTTTTTGCAATTAAAATTTTTAATTAGAAATCAGTATTTCGTCCAAATGGTCTGAAAATTTGCACAATGATAGAATAACGCATAATCTTTTTACATATGTTACGGGTTTTAAGATTCTTTATTGTGTTGATGAAAAATTGTGTCGAAAGGGGGGGGGGGGGAGTGTTACACATAACTCCAGTATGTATATAAAGTCTGCTTGTGAGATTGTCGCCATAGATCACTCAATCGTTTATTAGGGTAGCCCCTTCAGGACCAAGGTCAATCATAAAAGGTCAAGGTCATTTCCAAGGAAAAAATAGCTTTTTCGGCAATAATTTTTTTTAAAATTCTTCAAAAATCAGTGTCTCAAAAATTCATCAAAAATCAGTTCAGACTTCACAAATTGTTTTGCATGATGTGGGCTTTCATCCAAAAGTCTTCCAAGGTCATATTAGGGTTAAAGGTAAAGGTCATTCATTATCATTCCTGAAAGGTCAAAGACACTCAGAAAATCAAACTTTCGATATTAAACATTACTGTGTTCGGGGAACATCCATCAGTTTTACTGATTTTGTCTTTTTTTATTTCATACGGTTTTGTAATGGTATCACATCCAAACGAAAACATGTCGATAGATGATGACATCGGGGTTAAGGTATCATCGTCAAGTCCGTCCCTCCCTCTTCACAATACAAAACGTCTTCCATGAAGTGATACCTACCCCCTGTGGGTGATGGTTGTCGCTTTATTAGTTTGTAACCTAAATACAACAATCACGTTCAAACACGGATGGAACACAAATTTCACAGAAATTTTGACATAGGAATATAAATTTACTAGTAACCCCCCTCTCACAAAATAAAGGAAAGGGGCTTATATGGGAAACGACTCGGTACAGGATTCCCAGTTTTCTCTTTGTATCCACGCTTGTTTAAAGATGTTCGAATTCAGTGACATTTCATATTGATCACATGAAAGTTCATATTCGTTTCGTAATCTAAAAAGTTATACAAAATGTATATCAAAAACTATTGATTTCTGTCCAAGAAAAAAGCAAAAACTTACACAAAGCAAATTTGTAATACAGATATTTCGCGATTCGTGAACATAAAAGTCCAGATAACATTTAATCAAAACTCTCACAGAACAATAAAACATACATAATGCATATTTGACCCTGTATGACGGGGACTTCAACATGTAACAACTTGCTGATTTCATAAATCAAATATCATATACAGAAAAACATACAATGGAATCAGACTATGTTTAAAACATGTTTCAGAATAATTGTTTATTAATTTATTGAAGTCATCCCTGTATATTTCAGATTCTCGTTCATAGAATTAATAGTGATATTTTAGTCATTTTCAGAGAATAACTATCTTCTGAAGTTATGTTTGCGGACGGTAAATGCTGATTTTACGGAGGCAAAATGAATTTTTTTTTTCTGGCGACGCGTTAGCGGAGCAAGAAAAACGGATGCTCAGCATTTACCGTCCGCAAATATAACATAAGTATCTAGTTATTCCCATTCTAATGCAATCTGAATATAAGGCAAAATGTGACGTTAGCAATGTCAAAGCCTGGTATGTTCTCCTACATAGCAATGTGAAGGAGCTAATAAGATAAGACGTAAAATCAGCTCTAATAGTGGCTAAAATTTCCACGTTTTTGGTCGATATTATCAGTTTTATTACCCGAGTATCCCCTACCTCTTCGGACCTTCATTTTCATAGAAGTATTTCATCGAAAAGTAAACATACAAAAAGTCATCAAATACATCATATTTTAATAATGATTATCTTTTTTTCTGCATATGTACCGTCATGCGGAAAAAAAAATCGGCACGAGATTCAGGGCTGAGAACGGCCCTTATCTTATCAGCTCCTTTACAACTGATATAACACGTACTGATTTCTGTAGACATAGACTGACCAAAGATATGTTAATTGGAAATGCTTAGACAACATACGTAAAAATCCTGAAAGATACACAGTGTAAATTTTATTGCCCACTTTGGTTCTTTCAAATGCAATACAACAGGGTCAATACAATGCAAAATTTTATTTACAAGTTATGAGAACTTCACTAAGGAATCTGACAATTTATTCATTTTCTATTTGAATGCTGACCAGCAGTACGTTTATAAATTATATTATGTAGCAAAAATCAAATCTATTTTTTCTTGACTAGGCTAATAATAAAATTTTTTTCTGACTAGTTTATATGAAGGGGTGGACAGGGTGAAAGGGAGGGGGAGGAAGGAAGTGGGAGGAGGGAGATGGAGGGTGAAAGGGAGGGGAGGTAAGGGGCAGGAGGAGGAAGGGGCAGGACGGGGGGAGAGGGGTACCCCCTGTCCACCCCCCTTATATGACCTCTCCCGTTTTTAAGCAATTAAAGTATATTATCAAGGTCTTGACATGATTTAGGATTTGAATATAAATACTTGCACAAAAAATACTATCATGTAGCATCCCATCTTCTCGAGACAAGTGTATGCAAGATATTACGTACACTTGTCTCGAGAAGATGGCAGCATCCATAACAATCTATGACTTCTAAAGAGTACACAACATTTGTCATTTACTACCTGCTACGACTTTGTATTTTGACAGCTGAACTAACATGACGAAGTCTTGAAAATCAGTAAGTTTTGCCCTTTCATGACTGACACACCACTTGCATAGTCTGATGATAATCCACAATAATTTATTACATTTCCACTCTTATAACCTTTGTCTTAAACAATCCCATCAACATTGTAAACTAATGAAAAGTTTGGTGTAAATTAACTCCGACCACTTTCGTCTTTTTATGTGACATTTTACCCACTAAAAACATAATGCTCTAACCGGTAGCATGTGCATGTGCTGCAATGCTATGACGTCATCTCATTGTTTGAGTGGGTAAAATATCATACAAAAAATACAAACGTGATCAGAGTGAACCTTAAAATATCGTGAAGTGAAAAGATCTATTTGATTATTTAATTACTATTCTGAAGTAGGTTTCTTTAACAGTGTTACCACAAGTTTTCTATCAGGCTTCAAAAAAAGAAATCATTTTAACTAAAGTAAGCTATATGTATACAATGACAGGGAAACAGCAAAATTAATACATGTATGTAACATATAATGGAAGCAGAAATATTTTGATAAGAATTACCTATAAATTACAGCATTTATAATGGCAGCATTTTAAATATGTTATTAGATTACTTTAAAAAGTAAATAGCACAAATATGACATTCATTCCAAATATACATTATACAGCCCCTAAATTGACTAGAGTGTTTGAGAGCATGTTCTCATCTTTTTTAATCAATGTTAATTGAATTTACCCCTAATGGCAAAAAATAATATGGAAGGAGACATGAATCCATCCATAGAGGCAAAGCTATATCTTTTTAGAAAAAATAATTGACGTCAAAATGTAGCTCAAGGTTGCATGTTCAAAAGTAAAGGTAACTGACCTCATAGAAGCTCTAACAATAAAGAATATAACTGCGAAATATCAAAGAAATATCCCTTTCTGTTCAATAGACAAAGTCAATTATTTTAATCTAAGTCAAAGGAAAAGCCAAGATCAAGGTCAAATGTAACTATAGCAGCTCAGCAGCACCTGTCAATGTCTATATACCATGGATTTTTCTAACTTGCTGTCAAAATTCAAAGGTATTTCCCTTCCAAAATCAGTCATATTTTCCTCTTTCAAAGGAATGTAGATGTGAAATACTACATGTAAATGTATGTAATAATAATATGGCGCTCTGTTTCGGTCTTTCGCAATTTCCCCCCTCTTGCGGGAGAAGGCAGCAAATAATTTTAAGGTAGGAAACTCATGTCTAGTATACACTTTACAAATATCTAAAGGTGAATAAACCAATTGTAATTACTAAATTACAGTAACTAAATGATCAAGATGATATGAATGGTACATTTCACTATTTCAGATACTGGTGATTATTGCTTTATGGAATTATACTTTGCATCCTCATTCGTCTTGTTGCCGGTTTGAAGAGCTTCTTTGTATTGCTTATTTTCTGGATTACGTAAAACGTCTTCTAGCAGTAACGCAGCTTGTTTTTTCAGTTCATCAAGCTGGTGTTGTAGTTTTCTATTCTGTTTAATTAAATCAGCAGTTTTCATGGTGATACCCAGCAATCCTGAGCCCTGCAAAGCATCATGGGTCTTATTGTACCGTTTCTTTTTTACATCACTTTTTGTATCTGACGACAAACTCCTTTTTCCTATTGAATCAGAGAGAGCATCTGTCCTTTGAGAAGTCAAACTTCCGTCTGAATCTATATCGTTAACTGAACCTTGTGCTTCACTTCCTTTAGTCGAAGAAGTCCGTCGCTCAGTCTTCACACTTTGACTTCCACGTTTATTTGCTGTAAGTAAGTCCTTACTGATATAAGGCACCTTTTGGTCCGATTTTGAATCCATTTCAACAGATGGTTGACGTGATGAGGAATGTCTTGACTGTATATCAATTATCGACTCGCACTTTTCCTGCGGTACTTTAGCACAGAAGTTTTTGGTTTGGGGAATCACTGCATCTGAAGATGTATCACTACTCAGGTCTCGGGAAAATTTTCCATTGTCAGTGAAGGATTTCTGGCAGAGATTATTTAGGAAGTCCTCCTCTCGCAGAGCGTTTAAAAAGCTGTCATTATCAAGTCCTGGTGAATCCACTGGTTGCTCCATGATGCTCTCTTCACGCTATGAATATTGAATCGTTGTTGTATCACTTAGTAAGTCCATCTGAAATATTCCATTCATACATGAATCAATAGGTCAAATATTATGTAATGAAACAATATCATCATCAAGTAGATTACTTTAGTAATAAACTACCAATGGGTGTTTTATTGTATCTATCAATAATTCCTATCCTGGTATTACACAATAAAAGTGTTAATAAACTGTACAGTGGCTATAGGTAATTGGTTGGTAAAAACAACCCAAGGAATTACTGAACAATAAAATTCTAAAAAAAGTGCAGAAAACAATTACAATTACAAAAAGAATTAATATTAAATGTGCATATATTGCTAAATTGAAAAATTTATATTGGCGGAAGATGACGACAACGTTACTTGAATGGACAAGGGATGAATTACTATGAAAATGGTTTGTTTCTGATTTGATCAGGTGACTCAAAGAGCATAAAAATCTCTTAGTAACAGAAAGTAAGTATGTAGGACTGTAAGAACTTGGTACATATAGTGAATGATGATTACAAGTTTTACACTGAAATAAGAAAATTAAAAGAATTGTAGTCCCATGTTTGTCAGAACCATGTTAATAGACTTTCAAGCTCTATAAAGGTCCTAGCTATCAGGGCTTATTTATATACCATAAGTAAATTTTTTAAAGATAAACTCCAAGATCAATTTCAATTGTACTATTCAAAAAATGTACCCAATACATGTGTATCCCTGAACTGAGAGCAATACATAACAACCCAAAAGCTTTTAAGTGTCTCAATAATCTCAAATTTGAGTTATGAAACTTATTAAAATCACTCTCAGAGCACCCCCATCCCCTTTAAAAAAATAAAATACAATGAAAACTGACGGAAAAGCTGAATACTTTTACTGAGCAGAACCATTGTATGACCTGACCTGGCATTCAATTTTCCAAATGGATATTCTCTCATATAAGGTCATCATTCAGGGTTAAGGTCACTATGTCTGATAATTTGTGATAAAATACTTTGTATGTTAAATGTTTTATGTTAAACGTGCATGTCTGGTGCATGCTGCAAATCTATCTATTCATAAATGATGCTATTGAATTTGAAGGCATTTAACATATACATGTAAGATAGCCTTATGAGATGAGTTATGACAAGATTTCACATTTAAATTTAAAATGCATAAATTTATTAAAAAAAAATCCAAGTCCAAGGGCCATAACTCAGGTCTAACTTTTTTTGACAGCAATCCCCTTTCTTCATGCACAACTTAACATATCATGATCTTTCATTGTGTAAAGTTTCATTAAAATCCTTCAAATTGTTTGGGAGGACTTGCGATGATGAGGTTTGACACTGAAAATGCACAAAAAATCTAAGTCCAAGGACCATAACTCAGGTATAACTTTTTCGGCAGCAATTCCCTTTCTTCATGCACATTTACACATCATGATCTTTCATTGTGTAAAGTTTCACTGAAATCCATCAATTAGTTTGGGAGGAGTTGCGATGACAAGCTTTCATCTACAGACGGATGGACAGGCAGACGGACGGGCAGATGGACAGGGTCAATCCAGTATACCCCCCCCCACACAACTTCGTTGCAGGGGATATAATAAAATTGCAATTTTTATTCATGTACCAGTGTGAACAGGTAAAAAAGATGACTATCTTAATATATGCGTATTAATTATTTTGTAATAATTCTACAATATAATGTATCAAATATTTTAATCAAATAAATCATGCTCACCTGAATAATATTATAAAGTATCTAGCTTCAACTATGCTTTGAAGTAATTTGTGGCATCTCCAGAATAATTATTTCACTTCTGGTGAAATTTCAGGAAAAAAAAAAGATTGCCTCCAAAGAGATTGGTGCATTTTTCAACAAATTACATTGTTCTCTCTGTTGCTTACAGACATCACTTTAATGCCCTTTGACATTTTATCTTTATACCTGTAATAAAGAAAATTTGGATGTGTAAGAGAGTATATTTGTACAGTATTTATAATAAGAATATATACAAGAAGTTCTAAATTAAACTACTAGCAGTTGGGATTTCAATAATAAACCTTAAATAAAAAGCATATATGTTTCACAAGCTAATGTATAAATCCTATATGTACTTAGTTAACTTTGATAATTTTTCAATGTGTGAATGAAATATGAAAGCCATACCATGTTAACTAATAGAGAAATCAGCTTTCAGAACTTCTTGAACAAATAATTTTTTAGGTGTAAGTTCTTTGCCAATGTAACAAGGTCAAATGTCTTGGTATCAAACTGTAGTACTTGTTACAGTAAATGTGTGTATGAAATACCAAAGTCCTATCACTTATACTTGAAGAGATATCTGCTTTGTGAACTTCTTAACCAAAGAATTGTTTTTAAGGTCAAAGTTCAAAGTCAAAGTCATTAGGTCAAATTTCTTGGAATCAAAATGTAGCACCTGTTATGGTGAATGTGACCAATGTGTGTGTGAAAACTCTATAAACACTTGAGGAGATATCTGCTTTAAGCCCCTGTAGCACCCACACGTTCTCTCAAGATGTTCTTACTATGTCCTTGAAGTCCTTCAAAATTTTCTTGAAAGTAGTCAGAACGTGGCATTTTTCACTCAGAAGGGCTTTCAGAAAGAATAATTGGCGACTCCGATACGTTTGCAACACAACCTTCTATGTCCGTAACACATTAGTACTAGAAGTGAGTCCTTCCAGTCTTTAATATGTTTAATCATGTTCGCACTACAATCGGCCCCAAGTTCACATTGACCGAGACGTCTGTGTTACGGATGGCTTATCCGATTAATTCATTTTGATTACTCCATCCGATTCCCAACACTAACCAAAAGTCTCTGACGAGACTGTAGCTCTCCTGGTTGTTTTGTTTTATTCATTCATTGAAAATCGAATAAGGTACATCATGCATTTGGATGTTAGTTTGAATCATTTGTAAATAAATATTCAACGTCGTTCCATAGAATTAAAGGTTTCACATCTATTACTGGGTGTCTATGAATAGATCTTCAATAGAAAAAAATGCTGGCTGAATTTATCCCACATGCAAAGAGTGATTGGGTTAAATTCGGCCAACAAAATAAAAGCTAAAAAATACAAAAACCTCTTTGAATTTTTAACATGAAAATAGCCTTAAGACAAATCTTAGATATGAATTTCACTTTAAAGTAGTGATTTTTCTAAAGCATTTGACAAGGTTCCCCACCAACGACTCCTACACAAGCTTCATCACTATGGAGTACGGGCCTCCACCCTAAGCTGGATACAGAGCTTCCTTGACAACCGGACACAGAAAGTCGTAGCAGATGGCGTGTCATCCTCCACAGCCCCAGTGACATCCGGAGTGCCGCAAGGCACTGTCCTCGGTCCGCTCCTATTCCTGGTGTATATCAATGACCTACCGAGTAAGGTCAAGGGCACAGCTAGACTCTTCGCTGATGACGATTGCCTCCTTTACAGCAAAGTGAATTCATCAGAAGACGTTGCCTCCCTCCAGCAGGACCTTGACAGCCTCCAGGAATGGGAGCAGGCATGGCAGATGCACTCAGGGTTGAACATAAGGATTTTGAAACCAGTTGTCCGGGGGGCAACCTGAATATGAAATTAAGTTGCCCCCCAGAAAATTTACTTGCCCGTCATTTTTTCTTCTAATATTTGCTTATTTTTATATAGCAATCTCTATTAACTACAGTATCTGAAAGCACGATGTTATCCAGGTATCTTTCAAGCTGTATTCAAAGTACAGGGTATACAATAGAGTTTCGATCAGAACTCTGATTGGAACCAAAATCACTATCAATAATCCACTGTCGATAATACAATTGATTAGTTCATGATGGAAATTATGTTTAAAAATGCTATAATTTCTTTTAATAATCATGATAATATCTAAATGTGAAACAGCCTGGTCCTACATCTATGACAATGAGGTCAACCCCCACCTCCCAGTGTCTGAGTGTGGAACTAATAAGTAGTAATGTTCTTCAGGTTGGGGTGGGGGCTGTCTCAACATCGGTGACGTATTCTAGATCCACATGCTTATCCTGTATCTTTATGTTTCCAGCTCGATGGATTGCACCTATTCAATTGAAAATTGAGGACGTATACTGTTACATTTAAGGGGGTCCAGAACAGTCTCCGAAAGAGCCCCATCGGAAAGCTCTGGATTAATTATGACGTCACAATAGAAATGGCGACATTGGCGCGTTTTTTGCAAGATCTTCCGCATTAGCTAACGTAGAAATAAGGGGGAGGGGGTAACAAAATCACTATAACTTGAATTAAACGGTGTTTCACTTGACATATGAAGAAGACAATATCAAGTTTTTATGGAAAATAAATGATAGGGTTTCAGATAAACGGACATTATTATTAAAAATCAGCAACTCAAAGACGTTTTGAAAATAGACATAAATTCATCTGTATTCGACAATTTCTTTCAAAAGTGTTAGTGATCATTTATAATTCTATTCACATCTGATTGTGCACATCATATCTAAATGAAATATACAGAACTTGTTAATATTCTGCCCATACAGAAGATTCGTAATTGGTTTTTCATTACCTAAAATGTGTTAATTTTAACGTCACGTTTACGGTCCATTTTGGGGCTTTGAATGGGTATATCATTATGTGTACGTTCATAGCTTCAAAACCAACGGTAAAAAATTGATGAAACTTTGCATGTAGAAAAAGTATATTTCAATTATCAACATTTATAATTTTTAGGAAAATTAAATGATAGGATCAAATTTAAGGCTGGCTGTCCTGGACCTCCTTAAGCAAATGCAATTATAACGTCATAAGAACATAAAATAAACATGTAGATCAGAACTAGTATGCTGATACGACTACCTTCCTATCTACTCAAATGAAAATGTAAGCTAAGACCAATTTACACAATACATAATTTTTTTAATGGGGCTTTTTTTTGGAGGGGGGGGGGGAAGTTCACTACGTTTTTCTGGTAGAGGGAATGAGGAGGCAAAAAAATCCTGAAAATGCTAGTTTTTTACCTGGATGAAAAAAAAAAACACATGCATAATTTAAATCAATAGGAAACCGAGTAGGTCAACGCAAGTCGCACGGTTTTATGGGTGGCTGCGGGCAACATATATCATACACAGACCATACATAGCAATCTGCATACACTTATAATAAACTGCTATGGCGTGTCTCTGTGCTACCAAATCCGAGCAGAGGCTGTAACAGACCACTTACTGATAACGCACTGACCAAGTACGTACGGATCCCCCAAAAAATGCCCACGTTTTTGCAAGTAGACATTGCGTACTTATAAGGTCATGGTTATAATGTACGTCCAGTCAACAGATATATAAAGATATAGAAACAGACACGCATTTCAATGAATAGTACTGTGAATAAAATACATCACATTATAAATGATTTCATCTTTATATAGACGTTGGTCCGTGAACAATGAATATCGAACAGTTTATTGAATATAACCGTTCTAATAGATTTGCGTATCTACATTTTTTGTACGTAGTGTCCATGCCGCGGAAAGTAGAAACCTTGCTCCCTTAATTTTTTTTGAGCGAAGTATACAGGTGATCTAATCAAAAAATAAAATGCCATGGATAAAAACAGAAAGACCGACCAGAAAAACAACTTGCCCCACGGGCTTGCTGAATTCAGAAATGACTTGCCCGACCGATTTTTTATACCGCACGGGCAATCGGACAACCGCTTATGTTCAACCCTGATAAGTGCGATTTCATAAATATTACCAGGAAAAGGAAGAAGTTAGAACTGCCGTACTACATCCATGGCAAGGCACTCAACTCCACCAAGATTGCAAAGTATCTCGGAGTCACCATTTTAGATAACCTTTCCTGGTACACGCACATCAGGACAATCTGCAAAAATGCCAGCAACACCATGGCTTTCCTCAGGCGCAACCTGTCATCATGCCCTAAGAACATAAAGGTTACAAGTTACACCACCTTTGTACGCCCCCAGCTAGAGTACTCTTTATCAGTATGGGACCCCCACACACAGACCAATGTCAGTCAATTGGAAGGCGTCCAATGAAGAGCAGCTCGTTTTGTCACTGGGAAATATGACCGTCACGAAAGCGTCACAGCGTTGATGGAGGAACTGTCATGGGAGAGTCTTCAGAACTGCAGACAACGCGCCAAACTTACCATGATGTATCTGATCTCCCACTCTCTTGTAGCTATCGACCATCCTACATTCCTCCAGTTCCAAGGTGCAGCTACAAGAGGGCACCAGCTGAGATACCGAGTTCCCTACTGCAGAACACTAGTCTACAAGGAGTCCTTCTTCCCATCTGCCATCAGACTATGGAATGCCGCTCCAGTCCACATCACAGCAGCGGAATCCCTGGAGACCTTCAAGGAGAGGATCCAGGGCTACCAGTGCCAGCAGCCTTAGACATCTCTGTTTTTAGCCTGTTTTTAATCCTGTAAATAGCGAGACTCTCCCTCACGGATGGGCTTTACTTTTAAAACCTAGTGCGAATATGCCGCTTATGCAGCCCAGCACTTCATGAAAGGGGTCCATAGAATTGCAGAAAACACCTAGTATTTACAGAAAACACCGATAAATGTACAGAAAACACCCACAAAGAAGAAGAAACATGTCAAAAGCAAAAATTGCAGATGCTACTTCTAGCTGAAAATTTGTCGGAAGCCTTGTCTTTCTATACATATATTCTCTTATGACCTGTAAGGCATGGTCCATTTGATATTCAGGGGGGGGCTTGGGTTTTTCGTCGGAGCAAGATTATTTTTTTCGCCCCGAACCGGGGCAAAATTATTTTTTTCTGGCAAAGTTGGAGCAAGGAATTTTTTTTTAACAAAGTGATGCACATATTAAGAATGTTGTGTTTTATCAATAGAAATTATTTATATTTTTACTCAAAACTCTAAATGTTAATATATTAGTTTATTTTTCAATGCAAGTATTCAATTCACTTTTAAACAGAGAGATAAAAGATTTTTACAATATAATAATTCTCAATATTCTATGTAAGGTACATGTATATAACATGTATAAGAGGGTCTGAAAGGAAGGTCTTCTTAAGACATTATTTTAAATGTTACTAAGAATTGTAAATTGGTGAATAACTGAAGTTCTCCTTCCAAGCTTACAAGAACATGACTCTATGGGATACATGCAACATGTATTAACAGCAATACATAAATATTGATAATATATTTAAGTTTTTAAGGAAGCCCTTTTTTTATTCACATACATGTATAACTTTTAAAATATCTGAACTTAAAATGCTTTTAGTAAATAATGTTTTGATGGAAAACTATGGCGAGCGAAGCGAGCCAAAAATTTTTGATACAATTTGAAAACTGCGGCGAGCGAAGCGAGCCGGAAAATTTTCAAGAATTTTAGCGAAATTTTATGGTAATTCTTCAAATTCAGATTATTTGTAAGTCACAGTAAGAGCAAGATTATTTTTTTCTGTCACACCATAAGCAAATTAATTTTTTTCATCAAAATTGAGAGCAAAATTATTTTTTTCGAAAAAAACCCAAGCCCCCCCCAGAATATCAAATGGACCGTGCCTAAAGGGGTATCATACAGGATATTGAAGCTCTTTCTACATGTGGCTGTGCCTGTGGTCCTCCCCCTGTAAAATGGCGTTAAAGGGGGGTAATAAAATACCCTAAAATCAGCATTTATAGGTCGATTTTAAAAATTATTTTTACAAAGGCATTTGTACGAATGATAAAGCATTATTTGAACCGAGTTTCGTGGTGATTGGACGTACATGTAAAAGAAGCAGAGTTCTTGACGAAAAACCGCTAAAATCGTTCGGAATTATCTGCTCGACCAGAACCCAACCTGTACAGTACAGCCAATAGTTTGTCAATAAAAAAAGATCGTAACATCTAAAATATAAGAAATGAATACCTTCAGTTAATGAGTTGCGTAACGTTATCTTTACCTGGCCTTGAGCTTTTGATTATTTTTTTTTCAATACAAACATTCGGAGCAATCTCACCGAATTCTTTGTTAAAAAATTTCCGATGCCTCCCGAATGAGTTATCATATTGGATTATCTACTGTTCGCTCTTGGTCACTTCCAAATTCGGGTCACGCTAAAAACAGCCCGGGGCAGCCCGGAGCAGCCCGGGGGAAAAATACAAGGCCCGGGGCATTGTGATGGTGTTTACTGTGAATAAATACCCATTTTAGCATTAATCCTGATTTATTGAACTGTTTTCTGAAAAAAAATACAGAATATTTGGGTGCACACTAAAAAAGTGGTAGTCCCTCCGAGTCGGGAAAAGCTAGCCGAGTTGAGATTTTCAATTTCAAATTTCTCGGCAATGGATGGATAGATTTTGATGAAATTTTCAGGAAATATCCATTTTATACATACAAATCGACATATGTTATTTGATTTTGAAACATTTGTATATCTTGGAAGAAATTAGCTACATATATATACCGATTTTTTTCACACTAAAAGTGGTAGTCCGAGTCCGAGCTGAGAAATCAAAAAACGTAGATAATTCATGAACGGACGGATGGATTTTGTTCAAACTTTCAGAATTTGTTAGAAATGGATATTAGAATGCTAAGAAACCTCATTTTCCCAGGTCTAGGGACAATATTTTGTTTTAGAACTAAAATAAATGAAAGCCGAGTCCAAGTCAAAGACAAAAAGCCGAGTTGAGATTTTAGATTCAGATTTCTCAGCAACGGGTGGATAGATTTTTATGAAAATTTCAGGAAATATCCATTATATATATGCAAATCGATGTATATAATTTGATTTTGAAATATATGCTTATCTTGGAAGTATTTATCTATAACCCGAGTGGTAGTCCTAGTCCAAGTCGAGAAATTGAAAATCTCAGATACTATTATCCATGCATGGACATGATGGATGGATGACTTTTTCCAAATTTTCAGAATTTGTTGGAAATTCAAATAAGAATGATCAGACACATCTTTTTCCTAGATTACTTACAATATTTAAAAAAAAAAAGAAGCAAAAGCCGAGTCCGAATCAAAACGAAAATCCGAGTCCGGGCTGAGATTTCTGATTCGAATTTCCCTGTAATGACTGCATAGATTTTGATGATATTGTGTAGATTTGTAAATTTTTAGCGCAAGTGTGACTGGAGTAGTCGTGGCTATATTGTGGAATCAGGATTTGAATAAATCGTAGAAACTAAGTCATCTTCTAGTTTCCTTAGTCCTAAGCAATTATACAGCGTTGGCAGCAGAAACACAGACCATGCTTATTCTGCTATTTATAATGGGTAGCCACGTCCAGTCCTGGCAGAAGGCAATACCGATTTGTATGTTGATATTCAGTAATGTACAGTCCAGATTTACACTTACAAATTTGATTTGCCTTTCGCCATTATGTGTGACGTTGTAAAAGAAGTAATCAGAACTTCAGTTCGAGACAAAATCTCAGTTTCCAATTATGCCTCCTTGTCCATCTGTAGTGCATTATCATGATATATAAATTTGCGTTTCGATGCTTATCAGTGTACATATCTATGTACGCATATACATGTTATATGTTACCATGGTAATTCTTAATGTTATATGTTGTGTGCCCCAAAGATCCCTGATTTGGAAAAATAATATTGATATAAATCTTGTTTCTCGTGATCATAATGAATATGTAGTAGGCAATATTTTTTTCTGATTTGTAGAGTGAACATGGAATTAGTTTTTTTTTTTACTTCATTTAACTGTCTCACGAATTTGTTCTATGCATTGATAACCTTAAACAGCATATCTCCATTTGATCTACGTACAGCTGCAGTGGAGAAGTGATTCACGAAGAGAAAAAAACTCTTTTAAGTTAAAAAACCCCAAATATTTATTATTGCAGTGGCAACAAACAAATAAAATAAATAAATATGAAATCTCTCTCTCTCTCTCTCTCTCTCTCTCTCGCTCGCTCTCTCTCTCTCTCTCTCTCTCTCTCTCTCTCTCTTTAGATGTGCACCAATTTTAAAAGAGACTAGTCAACACAGTTCTTCCTAAGTAAACGTATACTGCACAATTAATATCTCAGGAAATTTCAGATTGGCCAGGTCTCTAACAAATATATTCATCCAGTAAAATTTCCAGATTACAGAATGAACAGATTCTCTCTATATATATGTACGATGTAGATCCAGATTACGCAGTCGTTATTCAGTATCACAAATAAAGTCACAGAGGAACATGTCTGATCTGTATAGTCCACTTATCGAAAGTTCAAGGTGGTCGTTTTGGCACTCCTCACACGCTTTCGCTGACCGGGTTTTTTCGCTGTTCTGGGGGTTTTGGGGATAGTAAGGTTCCCGTCGGCTGAAACTATAGTCTTTGCATTCACATGCTTGAACTTCAAGAGCCTGGTGAGCAACTTCTTCTTCTCCTCTTCAGACTTTGCTTCCCAGCACATTTGATTGACCAGAAACTTCCTGGTCCATGGCGCAAGTTCATAATTGCCTTGTCCGTGAAGGGCAGCGCGGACATCCCTGTACTGCAACTTCACAAGGCGATGAAGTTTATCCCGCAGTTGTGGGAGCTTTTGTGTGGTCCAGTTCTGTCGCAATTTGATTATGTGGTTCATGGACTCACATGCGTTATTCTTCCAGTCTAGGGATGTCAGTTTATCCTTATGGGGTCTCCACACTTCGACAACCTCAACTTCTCAATGGTCTACTCAAAGGCGGATTTAAAGGGGGGGGGGGGGGGTCGGGAACCGCACCTCCGGCTTCCGATTTTTTTGTAACAAAAACCTGCAAACGTAGTAAAAATTGCTCAATGTCCACCAAAATTCACCATTTTCAGGGGCGGATCCAGAACCCCAACTGCCAGGGGTGCTCATACAATTTTTGACGGGAATCACTTGCGAGTGCCGAAGGGCCGAGTGGGGGAGGGTATGGGAGGGAATTTAGAAGGGATAAGGCGCGCATGATTCAGTCAATAAGGATAATTTAAATAAGTATATCTTCAAAATTTTCGACATTTTCTTATGCTGTTTTGTTTTTGCACGGCATGTTAAGGATTTTCTAAGTAGATAGGCGGGGTCATGAAAAGTTTTGAAAGGTCAGCCCATGGGAGGGGAGTGTCCAGTCGTAAATTTACGTGAAACTAGATTTTTTTTTTTTTTTTTGCATATTCCAGGCGGGATCTGAACCCCCTAACCATCACTCTAGATCCGCACATGTTTGTTAATTTTTGTGAGGTAAAGAAAACAAGTAAATGATAAATTTCATTGACAAACATGGGATCAAGGGTGTCCCATTCTCTGCATCGTCCAGATAGAAATTGGCAATTCGATTATAAAATAAAAGAAAAACATGCATTTTTTACTCTTTGCCAAATTCTTAGAGGTAGTCGGTCCAAATCTGGCCAATACAATTTTAATTGTTCATTTTAGAAATATTGATCATGACCTCAAGTTTAAAACGATCTTAAGAAAGTAAAAAAAAGGTCAATTTTATAGAAGATTATATATCAAAGATGTGTGTTTTTGACTTGCATAGTATAGCTCTTATTCGTGTATATTGGTCAAAGAAAAAATGGAGCATGGAAAACTGAGAGAAATATTGTATTCTTAGGCACGGTCCATTTGATATTCTGGGGGGGGGGGGGGGGGGGGGGGGCTTGGGTTTTTTTGTCGGAGCAAGATTATTTTTTTCGCCCCGGACCGGGGCAAAATTATTTTTTTCTCGCAAAGTTGGAGCAAGGAAATTTTTTTTTATAACATAAACAATTGCTGTGAATATTAAGAATGTTTGTGTTTTTCAATAGAAATTCTTTATTTTTACTTTTAAAAATACTCCAAACATTATTTTTATGTAAAACTTGTATTCACATCTAAACTGAGAGAGGTGAAAGATTTTTACAATATGCGATATATAATGTTTAGTTAACAAAATGTATAAAAGGTCATGTAACATGTAAAAGGGCCTGATGCAAGTTTTTACATGTAAAAATGATAACTAGTGAAAAACTTATTTAAAATCTCCTCCCAAGCTATGGTGATACATGTATCTATCATAGTAATGAATTATATTGATAATGTATATAAGCATTTTAATTGTTTCAGTAACATGCATTCTTGAATTTGCCATTACAGAAGAAAACTATGGCGAGTGAAGCGAGCCAAAAATTTTTCATAGAAAGTAAAACCTGCGGCGAGCGAATCGAGCCGAAAAAAATTCAGGAATTTTAAGCGAATTTTATGGTTATTCTTCAAATTCAGATTACTTGTAAGAGCAAGATTATTTTTTTTCTGTCACACCATAAGCAAATCTATTTTTTTCATCAAAATTCAGAGCAAAATTATTTTTTTCGAAAAAAACCCAAGCCCCCCCCCCCCCCAGAATATAAAATGGACCGTGCCTTATGACAAAATGTAGCCATCTCTTCACAAAATTGTACGGCTCGCTCCGCTCGACAATTAAGAAAAAAGCCGTATATACATGTATGGATGACTGAATTAAAAAAGGAAATTTTCCGGCTCGCTATTTTTTTTTTTTTTTTTTTTTTTTTTTGTTGCTGATCATCTTTTCTGTGAACAATTTTCTTCGAGCTGAAACATTGGGCCCCCTTTTCTGATATCCCGAGGCTAGATCCGCCACTGATATATATGAAGTGTGAGCACGCGGCACGGGCCTCGATTGTTGCAAATGCAACGGCAGGAGCTCGATGCCAACGATCCAAAAGTATAGGGGAAGGGGCGGGTATCATTGAAGGTTGTTGGCATCGAGCTTCCGATTTTTGACTGCTATTTTCGCAATTTCTAAATTTGAGATATGCGATTTTGAAGTTCCAAGATCTTTGTCCCTTATATGTTTGTGGACAAGACGTTTTATCTCTTACTATTAAGAGCGTTTCATTGACACTGAATGTTGTTTACGATGGCGCGGATGAATGAAAAAGATGTTTTTACGTCTTTGCCGAATAAACTTGTAAAAAGGTTAATGCCATTCCAAAAAGAAGGTGTTTTATTTGCCACTAAGAAACATGGAAGGTAAAAAAGGTTCTTCTTCTTTTTTCTTCCCTGGAAAATGGATCTACTGGTGTCGGAACAGTTTCCGGACGATTTTGTCTTGAAACGGAAAACATTCAAATTTCTCCCCCTCCCGCTCCACTTCCTCCCTCCCCCCCCCCCCCCCCTTACTGTCCGAGCAGATATTTCCGAACTGAAGGTATTCCCGAACGATTCTCTAGTTCGGTTACTTGTTGGAGTTACTTTTTCACAATTTTGGTGATACAGACGTTTAGATATTCAGAAAAATGAACGACATGCAAAAGGAAACCTCAAAATAACTTTATAAAGTATAAGTAAAGTAATAAGTAAGTAATATTTATTTAAAGTCGGCACTGTGTACATAAATAACAAAGAACATAAGCTCTGTAGAGCTTTTACAACCGACATGGACATAATACTAAAACATGTACATAAGAAAAAGAACGAGTAAACATGCAAAAAATAAAAACAAAATTAAATCAAGCACTGGAAATAAAATGTACATGGCAAACACTGACTGAAAGCTATAAACAAGGCATATAAGAGCTAAAAGCTTATACAAAATAAAATCATGCAAACAAAGCTAATTAAGAAATCAAATTAAACAGCAAGGTAATCAGCACTAAAAGCTAAAAAAAATAAAGGAGAAAGACACTTGAAGTATCACAGGAAATAAGAGATTGGATGAGAGACTAGGAAGATTACACTAAAAATAACCTATAGAACAAATATATCACATATTTGTAAACCATACAAAAATCACACGAACAATGAAATGAATAAATACCACATGATATATACACACCAGAAAGACAGAAAGGCTGGGGATCTACATGGAAGGGGAAAGAGGGGTTGCATCCAGGAGGACAGAAAAGCATAGTATATTTTTAACGTTTGTTTCTCCTGCTGTTTGTAACTTTCATCTGTTCGGGAGCTGGGGAAAGTGACGTAATTGTGTTAAGAACATATCTTGACCTAGTTTCGGAGTCATCTATTTTCCAAAAATCTATTCTTGTCAACTGATCGATGTAAACCTGCTTTGAGAGGGGCCCAGAGCAGGATATTCACGATAAAGTGTATAAATTTCATGTGTTAGAATACCAAAATCAATGGAAATAAGTAAGAAATAGATGTATCTCATCATGGTTCAGAAAGTCGCTTAAGAAATAAATTTTGTAAAAGTTTTATGATAAATGATGACATAGAATTCTTTAATAAAGATAAAAGGATAAAATAACAAAGTTTTGAAACATTTGATAAATATTTGATCCCAGGGGGGGGGGCCTAAAATGCAAATCGTTCGGAAATATCTTTAGTAACTTGCATAAAATGGCCGTTAAAAGGGGGTATTAAAATACCCTCAAATCAGCATTTATAGGTCGATTTTAAAAATTATTTTACATAGGCATTTGTATGAAGGGTGAAGCATTATTTGCTCCGAGTTTCATGGTGATTGGACGTATAGAAGCGGAGTTATTGACGAAAACCCGGAAAAATCGTTCGGAATTATCTGTTCAACCAGTACTCCCCCTCACTCCCCTTTCTGCCCTTTCTTTCCATTCTCCCTCCCCCTCACCCTGTCCACCCCCCTCATTCAGAGCTGTCAAAATTCTTGATAACGATCATATTCTGGATACTGAGCATGCTAAAATGGGCGCATATTTATCCATAATGATAATCATAATTTATACAGATTTTCTACTGGTGTCGGAACAGTTTCCGGACGATTTTGAAGGTTTACGGGGAGAACTCCTCCGTCCATCAATGGAAAACATTCAAATTTCTCACAAATAATGCTATACCCTTCCCACAGATACCCATGTTGAAAGAAAATATTTAATCTCTCAAGAAATATGGTGTCTAGACCGATTTTATGACCCTATATTTTAGCCATTTTTCGCAAATCACTGGAACAGTTTCCGGACACCTGATTTTAAATCTGTCAATCTCGATCAATTTCAGCTCAAACTGGATGATTTTTAATTATTGTTTTCTTCAATCTATTCTAAAAATGACTATGTAAAAATAATTTTGAAAATAAAACCGAAACTTCTCAAATCGGGTAGATTAAAATAGTATGGTTCTCGGAGACTTCCCCCGGTGCGCGATATGAAACGGGACAGAAAGGGGTAAAAGGTGGTGTGATTAAAGCAATTTAGATGAAAAATTTTGTTTAAATGATTCGTGATTTGAATTCTGCATTTTAAAATCTACAAAATTGTCACAAAATTTTGAAAATAATTTCCCTCAAAGTACTTGAAAAGGGCGACTGTCCGGAAACCGTTACTGTCCGGAAACTGTTCTGACACCAGTATGGTATATGCTCGTATTCACATCAAACTTTGCTGATTTCCATGACCAGTCAATATCAAGGATGATAACCGTATTTTGTTTACGTTTCAATAACGCGTACACTGTGTGTACAATGTAACAGCGTCATAGTATTCTTGCATTGGAAAATCCTCCCAACTTCAAAAACATGCACATGAAGTCACAATAGGCAACCCAAGTTATTCATTACATGTATAATTTTAGTTGTGTAATTGGAATTCAGCATGAGAAACCTAGTACTAGTAATGTAGATATTCTTGTTTGAACTGAAAGTTCATGGCAAAGGTCCTTTAATTATGTTACCCCCCAACGGGGAGGAGACATATTGGTTTTGCCTTCATCGTCTGTCTGTCCGTCTGTCACTCATTGTGTCCGGTCTATATCTCCTGAACTGTTTGCCGGATCACTTTGGTATTTTAGTATATTGTTGCTTATGACCCAAAGGTATCACATCACCTTGACCCAAGGTCATGTGACCAAGGTCAAGGTAACTTAGTGCATTTTTAATGAAATTATGCATACATGTACATTCCTGTCTTGGCTATATCTCTTAAACCGTTTGCATGATCGCTTTCATATTTTAGTATGTTGTTGCTTATGACCCGAAGGTTTCACATCACATTGACTCAAGATCATGTGACCAAGGTCAAGGTCAAGAAGTATTTTTCAAATGAAATTGTATTTGTTATGTGTATTATGTCCAGGCTAAATCTTTTGAACCGTGATAGGATCACTTCATATTCTAGTATGATGGTGCTGATGGCCCAAAGGTTTCACACCACCTTGATCCAAGGTCGTTTGACTAAGGTCAAGGTCAAGTTTTACACTTTTTTTTATGAAATTATAAATGCTATTGAGTCTGGGCTATATCTGTGGAATCTTACACTGGATCACTCTGATACTTAAGTATGCTGTTGCTCAGGATTGGAGGGTTTCTTATTACCTTGACCCAAGGTCATGTGCCCAAGGTCAAGATCATTTAGTTCTTTTTAATGAAATTGTATGTACTAATCTTGTCTGGGCTATATCTCCTGAACCCTTCTTACAATTGTTTTCATATTTAAGTATGTTGTTTCTCAGGACTAGATGTTTCTTATCACATTGTCCCAAGGTCACATGATTAAGGTCGCTTCTTACTTTGGTAATGAAATTGTATATGCTAATCATGTCCAGGCTAAAATTGTCTATGCTTATCATGTTTAGGCTTTATATTTTGAACCGTGTATCCAATCACTAATTCAGTTTTTTGTCGCTCATGATCCATACAATGTAGGTTTCAGATCACCTATATCCAAGGTCATGTTACCAAAGTCAATTTCACTAAATATGCTTATAATGAAATGGTATATGCTAATCATGTTTGGGCTTTACCTCAAACAATATAATGAATCACTTTCATGTTTTAGTATGGTAATGCCCATGACTCAAAGGTTTCACATCATCTTGGCCTAAGGTCAAAGTAAATTAGAGGGAGGGGGGAGACATCTGTTTTTTTTTTCTGAAAAACATTTTTTTTTAATTTAGATCATTGTTAGTTCGGTCCCAGTTTGTTTTCTTGCATCTCCACCTTGCTTTGATTAGGGCACAATCATGTCAAATTACAGTTGCAACTGTGTATAACATTTGATTTTGCTAACCAAAGTTAGATGAAAATGAATAATATCCTTGGCTTTCAAAGACAAACAGTGCAATACTAACAACTTTTGATGTTGTGAGGATGCTTACGTTATGCTGAAATGAAAGAGTTTCATTCTGATTTCCTCTATTTTCAGATGTTTGATTGCAGATGAGGTGAGTTTTTGTTACGATAAATTATTATTAGTTTTATCATTATATTAATGTCAAGAAGAAATATACATATTAATTGCCAACTCATGTATATTATACATGTATTCCCAAATTTAATTGATGGCATTTAATAGGAAATTATTTAATTTAATCATAGACCCCATTTTTGCCTTTCCCCTGAATTGAATTTTTACCATTATTTTTATAAATATCAAACATTGATAAACCATATAGGGTAAAACTACTTTATATATACTGTAAACGTGGTTGAACATAATTTTTGCTGGGGGAAATTTCGCGATTATAACATTAATACGTTAATTACCCTTGGGGGAAATATTCACGATATGAAGGTATCTTTCATAGTAAGAATGCAGCGAGGGGGAATTTATTGCGAAATCCATTGATTCACGAAATAAGCAGAAATTACCACCATGTGAAAATTTCCATGTTTACAGTATCAAAGAAAATAAACAGTTAAATTTTTCAACTATGGCAATGAAACAAACTGTGAACATAATTTGATTAAGATCATTCCTGGGTAATCAGGAGAAAGGATGAATTTCTGCCTACAAGTCTGGATACAGGAGAAGGCTACAGGTATCTACTTTAAAGTATAGGAAAGTCTTGTGTAAGATTGAAAATCATATGATAAAAAAAAGAAGTATTTTTGAATCTGAAGATTTAATGTTTTTACTTTATTTTCTATTCAATCTTCATCACATAGGTTTTTTGGCATAAATGAAATTTACATTTCACTTGTTTTTGTAGATGGGGCTTGGTAAAACCATCCAGGCCATATCCATAGCGTATTACTACAAGTCTGAATGGCCCTTGTTGATTATCGTGCCGTCATCGTTACGGTTTTCATGGGTGGAGGAACTGGAGAAGTGGATTCCTGATATTCATCCTTCCAGTATATTTCTGGTACAGTCAGGGAATGATGCAAGGTAACCCCAAAATATATAAGCTAAGGTACTTCCAAAAGCAAAGAGCAAAACCCATGTCGGTTCAGGGTTTCCATACACTTGATACCTGGGTAATTTAGATTTTTTTTATACCACTGTACTATAAAAAGTGAAGGTAATGGTTTGAGTTCCCTGCGATCAAACTTTCTCCTTGGTGATTGTACAAATAGAGCTGATGTATACAAGGTTATGCCTAATACATGTATTTACAAATGCTTAGTATTATGTGCAAGCCTATGTATGTAGTAACTTGAATGGAGAGAGTGCAATGCATAGTTAAGCAATTTTTTCAAGATCATAATGGTATTACAATGTACAACAGCATTGAGATTCATGTCCATAACCTGTTGCTCTGTAATTCAACACTGTGTAGAACTTCACTGTATCAGCTATGAATTAATATTACACGTAAATGCTAATCGTAAAATCAGTCTTCCCTTTTTTACTACAGTGGTATACAGAATGCCCAGATTTGTATAACTACTTTTGGACTACTGTGTAAATCAACAAGTCGTGTTATACTTGAGGCTCTTAACAATCAGAAGTTTCAAGTCGTCATTGTGGATGAATCTCATTACATCCGCAACATTAAAACAGCATCCTGCAAGGCTATTGTTCCACTGATCAAGAATGCTAATAGGAAAATTCTGCTGTCAGGAACACCTTCCCTGTCTAAACCAGTAGAGGTATTGTACTTTGAGACTCATCTTTCAGATTGTCTGAATTTAAATTTTGACATTTTTTTTGGGCTAAATCTCTGCAAAAAAAACTTTTTTCTACTAAATTATGGATAACCCTATGAAATAACATATAAAAAGGCTTTCTGCACATTTCATAATGTTATATTTTTCGAAAAAGTCGATTTTTAAAGCTAAAATAGCTGTCTTTCGACTGGATTGTCAAAATAGTGTTACTAGCTTAGTTAACATATTTTTGATATTTCTTGAATAGATACATATACGATTAAACTAATTGTGCTGTTCATTTGTTAAACTATCTATACTTGCTTTTTCTCTGTCAGTTGTTCCCCCAGATTGACGCCATATGTCCGGGTAAGTTTGGTTCCTGGTGGTCCTATACAGCCAGATATTGTGATGCTAAGACGGAATTCATTGGGAAAATCAGGAAAAGATCTGTTGAGTCAGTGTCAGAATTAAAAAAAAATATCCATTGACCTTATCAGATTAAGACGAGCTGGGACTTCATCATTTCTATGTCTGTTTCTCCACTTAGAACAAATTAATAACATCATATCACCCAAAATAATAGCATGCAGTGAAATTACATTTCATCAGAATCCCTATATCAAACATCATTTAGGTAAATTAATATCTGTCCCTATAACTATGCATATTTTGACTTTATTCCAATATCATATATTTTGTCTTGAAAGGAAGGGGGGGGGGGGGGGTTACTAGTATTGAGATACTGTAAATTGCTTAATTTTCGTCAGTACCAATTTTCGTCAATTCGTTCAAAATGACAATTTCGTCAGTACGTAAATTCGTCATCAAAGGGTTCCTAAAATGTAAATTCGTCTATTCAAATTCCAACTTAAAATTCAGATTGGCTGTATGCGTTTGTTTTCATTGTTTGTATAACAATTATTGATAAACAAACAATTAGAGACATGTATACCACCTAGCTTGTTGTGAAAACATATCATTTAGTAATTGGTAATTTGGTACATTATATGCGACTTTGTGTGCGTATTCAGTTTTTATAGATTTATCATTTGTCTGTCGTAATAACTCCTAAGATTCATTTTTTCCTTTCTACACTATATTTTGTCAGGGGTATTTATATTCGTCGGTACGTAATTTCGTCAAGGGAGGCACTGACGAAAATGACGAAAATTGGTACCTGACGAATAAAAACCAATTTACAGTAGTTTGACATCTAAGCATACAGAATGATGCATTATCTTGTACTAATTTATGTGTCTGATATTTAGTACCAGGAGTTATGAGTTTCTGTTTTACTTTATTATTTGTTTGTATAAGATTCTGGTTGGTCTTTGCGTACAAATTTAGACATTTATGATTATTACATGATCAATCAGATGCTTTTGTGAAACCAGAATTATACACTCATGGACTACTGAATTAAGTATTTGAAAGAGATCTGGTGCCTGTTTTTAGTGTTTTACAAAATTACTTAACATTACTCTTGATCGCCTAGTACTTTTTATAACCTGAAAACTGCGATTTTTAGCTCACCTCTACGAAGTTGAGTGAGCTTATGCTATAACCCCACGCGTCCGCGTCCGCGTCCGCGTCCGGTTAAGAAGTTTGGGGTAGCTCAGTATCTGACAAAGTACTAATGCTGCAGTAACCAAACTTGCACAAGTGATTCATCTTTGGATGCTGAGGTGAACCCATGCATCGGATGCAGCATCTGACCTAAATTTTCCGCTTGAGTGACTTGGTTAAGAAGTTTGGGGTAGCTCAGTATCTGACAAAGTACTAATGCTACAGTAACCAAACTGGCACAAGTGATTCATCTTTGGATGCTGAGGTGAACCCATGCATCGTATGCAGCATCTGACCTACATTTTCCGCTTGAGTGACTTGGTTAAGAAGTTTGGGGTAGCTCAGTATCTGACAAAGTACTGATGCTACAGTAACCAAACTTGCACAAGTGATTCATCTTTGGATGCTGAGGTGAACCCATGCATCGGATGCAGCATCTGACCTACATTTTCCGCTTGAGTGACTTGGTTAAGAAGTTTGGGGTAGCTCAGTATCTGACAAAGTACTGATGCTACAGTAACCAAACTTGCACAAGTGATTCATCTTTGGATGCTGAGGTGAACCCATGCATCGGATGCAGCATCTGACCTACATTTTCCGCTTGAGTGATTTGGATAAGAAGTTTGGGGTAGCTCAGTATCTGACAAAGTACTAATGCTACATTAACCAAACTTGCACAAGTGATTCATCTTTGGATGTCGAGATGGACCCATGCATCGGATGCAGCATCTGACCTACTTTTTCCACTTGAGTGATTTCGCTTTTAAAAGCCAATATTGAGCAAAGTATAAGTGCTACATGTACCAAACTTGCATATTGGATGTATCTTTGATCAAACTTTCATAAAATGACCTTGACCTACTTTTTCCGCTTGAGTGATTTTGCCTTTAAAAGCCAATATTGAGCAAAGTATAAGTGCTAGATGTTCAAAACTTGCATATTAGATGTATCTTTGATCAAACTTTCATAAAATGACCTCGACCTACTTTTTCTACTTGAGTGATTTTGCCTTTAAAAGCCAATATTGAGCAAAGTATAACTGATACATGTACCAAACTTGCATATTGGATGCATCTTTGATCAATCTTTCATAAAATGACCTTGACCTACTTTTTCCGCTTGAGTGATTTTGCTCTATAAAGCCAATATTGAGCAAAGTATAACTGCTACATGTACCAAACTTGCATATTGGATGTATCTTTGATCAAACTTTCATAAAATGACCTCGACCTACTTTTTCCGCTTGAGTGATTTTGCCTTTAAAAGCCAATATCGAGCAAAGTATAAGTGATACATGTACCAAACTTGCATATTGGATGTATCTTTGATCAATCTTTCATAAAATGACCTTGACCTACTTTTTCCGCTTGAGTGATTTTGCTCTATAAAGCCAATATTGAGCAAAGTATAACTGCTACATGTACCAAACTTGCATATTGGATGTATCTTTGATCAAACTTTCATAAAATGACCTTGACCTACTTTTTCTGCTTGAGTGGTTTTGCCGTTAAAAGCCAATATACATGTACTAAGAAATATGTTTGAATTGAATTTTGCTGTCACTAGGTGAGCTTCGTAATCTGTGATTACCTATGTTTTGTTTCTGAATTTGTATTTAGTATGTAGAAATGCTATTAGAGAGGACAACATAATCTAAAATGAAAAAGATTTTAAGCTTTTATTTGATGATGAAAGTTACTGTAACAAAAATTCCTAAAAAAAAAGTTTCGTAAGTATTTTTGTAAAACAGGCTCCTGATCTTGTAAGCCCTTCTCTTTAATAAGTTCTAATTTTAAGGCTTTTTACAAGGTACATGTACTAAATGAATTTGTTATCAACATCAATGAAACAGAAATTGGTGTCTGTAATTCATTGTAATTTTCAGTACCAAATTTTTTTATCACAATGCATTTCTGCATTACACAAGCATATTTTCCTTAGAGGCATAAGAATTTCAGAAGGACCATGTATGGTTTCTGTTAAATTTGGTCCCCTAAAATTGACTTCTTTACAATTAGATTTTGATAGCAATCTTAGATAGAGAGATATCTATATTTTGAGAAAACTATTTTAAAAAATCCTCCTCGCTTTCTAAGACATGGTAAATTTTGCATAAATATCATGGAAATTGGCAATTTTGACAATTTTTCAATAAAAAAAGCATATTTTTTTTTTTATAATTTTCATTGAGAAAACATTTCATTTAAGAAATATAAGAAAACATAGAGTGGAATTGTGAGCAACCTTTTCCTTTTGCATGCACTTAATGATATGCAAATGTGAAAACATATCAAAATATACAAGTTTTTCAGAAGCCCGCTTGATATTTTATAGTACAAGGAAGTTTGTTGTAAATCAGTAAATGTGTCCCAAAATGACGTTTTTCCAGACAATTGGCAAAATAAACCATTTTCAAAACTGAAAGGAACAGAAAGGAAGTGAAAGATTATGTATTATTCCTTACGTAGCATACATTGTTGAATAAATATTTGTAGAAATTCATTACCTCTTGAAACTTTAATAATATTTTGCATATAAAGGGGGCCACTTTACTATATAAACTCCTATGAACGTATGTCGATTTAAGTTATTTATTGTAATCATTGTAGTGGTGCTAGTAATTTAGAGGAGCTTCAGCAGAAACTGTCGCACACCTTGATGATCCGACGTTGTAAAGACCAGGTTCTTACCCAGCTACCTCCTAAACAACGACAACGGGTGCTGTTTGATCTCAAAGACTCAGATCTGAAAAAGGTACTCTACTTCAGCAAAAATTTAATTTAAAGTGACATGATCCATTTGAGGTCTTCCAATAGATCTGAGTCCTTTCTTTAGAAAATAAAAAAATGGTATATTGAAAACTTACCTCTGTGAAATAAAATAATCACGAAACATTAAGAGATTCATGTACATACTTGTAATACTTCATTACATGTATATAGTAGATTGGATAATAAAGTGACATGTTCCTTTCAGGAAATAAAGAAGCTGTTTGAGGAGCTAAAGCCTTTCCTGAAGAAGAGAGGCCATCAGCTTGGTAACAGTGAGGAAGGTCCAGGGGATCTTATGGTGTTATCTACCATACAAAAATTATATCAACTTAGTGGTGAGGCCAAGGTATGGAAAACCCTAATGGTGTTGTCCACCATACAGAAATATATCAACTCAGTGGTGAGGCCAAATTGAATGTATTAAAAACCCTCATGGTGTTACCTACCATACAGAAACTATATTACTCAGTGGTGAGGCCAATGTATTAAAAACCCTCATAATGTTGGCTACCATACAGAAACTATATAAACTCAGTGGTGAGGTTAAGGTATGAAAAATCCTTCTCCTCTGCAACCACTGCATAGAATTTCATGAAACCTTACAGGAAGCAAGTACTCAAGGTCCTCTACCAAGTTTGTGTTTTTTGTGCCAATTCGGTCGACAATTATGGCCGCTGAGGGCTCTGATTGGCTGACACATTTTCGAATTCTCTGCAACCGCTGCACAGAATTTCGTGAAACCTTACAGGAAGCAAGTACTCATGATCCTCTAAAAAATTTGTGTTTTTGTGCGGATTGGCTTACAAAGAGCCATCGAGGGCTCTGATTGGATGACGCATTTTCAACATCTCCAAAATTTATGCTCATAATTTCAGGAAACCTTAAAGGAAGCAATTACTCAAGGGCTTCCACCAAATTGTCCACTATTGTTCTATTGTTTGCAACTCAGGTGAGCAATGTGGCCCCCTTGGGCCTCTTGTTTAATCATATAGAAACTCTACCAGCTCAGTGGTGAGGCTAAGGTATTAAAAACGATGTCTCACATGTCCTGCTTTTAAAATTCGCTAGAATTGGTGAGGAAAATAGAGATATATGTCAGATGTACATGTATGATATGAAAATTCAATGACTAGGGAAATTTAAAAAGAACTTTAAGTTTTCTTGCTAGGTAATCTTTATTTTGTACAATCATGTACCATTTGATAAACATGTCTTGTGCCTAGGTGCAAAATGATTTTAGAACTGATAGTAGAAACATTTGTTTGAAAGAGAGATATCACTACCTGAATTGAAGTTATACATTTCTCAAGTCATTTACATGTAGATTAATATGTTTGCCAGTCATTAAGATATCACACAGTGCTGATGTATCACATTTACACATACCCGGAATATGTTCAATAGCTTGCATCAAGCCTTATCAATATTTCTTATTTTCAGATAGGACCTGCACGTGACTATGTGGACATGTTATGTGATAATGAGAACTTGAAGTTTATCGTCTTTGCCTACCATCACGCCATGATGAATGGTATACAACAGACGCTGATGGACAAAAATGTTAAGTTTATACGCATCGACGGAGAAACTAAACCATCAGAAAGGCAGGTACTGAAATAAGGAGAAAATAGAAATGTAAACTACATTCCTATAATACATGCACTTGTATTTTGTGAACCAAATATACCCATGGAAAGTTTTGCCTGGAAAATTTCAAGAAATTTCAGTGCAAAGGAGTTTGAACAATTTTTTCCTGGAAGATTGAGATTTAAGGGTTACCATGTGTGAGTTTTACAAAAACTGATTGGGTAATGGCAAATCATCTGTTTTTTACCATGTGACATTAATTTTTGTAAAAAATCAGTATGGTAACCCTATTCTAAGCTAGAAAACATCTACTTTAAAAGACATTGCCATAGGAATTTATAATGTCATAGTAAAAACTGCATTGAAACGTGAATCCATGTGGATTTTTTTCATCACTCAACCAATCATATTGCTCATTGCAAACAGAGTGCATTACAATTTAATACATAGAAGTACATGTACATGTGGATGAAAAAATTTCTCTCCTTTTAGAAGAATTATACATTTTAGTTTCATGTAAATGTATGCAAAGTGTGTAGTTTTATAATGTGAAAGGATCCTGTGCACCTTGTAACTTCTACGAAACAATGGATTGATTCAATGCAAAAGTCTTTTCACACTTTTGAGTCATTTGTAAATATTCTTTGGTATTTATATGTTTTATTACTTCAAATAGGGTACAATGCTAATACTTTCTGTCTAATGACAGATTTTAAACTTATGATTTACAGATGTATGTGAACCAGTTTCAATCTGATCCGGAGACAAAAGTTGCCATATTGAGTATTCTAGCTGCTGGTGTGGTACGTTCTCTCTTCAAAATAATAAAGATTGATTGAGATAATCATTTAAAACTACCAATGTATGTGAAAAAAATTGTCTTAATAGGCCAGGTTGAAAAGCAATTTCATGACTATAAATTGATGATGTTCATATGTCTGTTTGGCAAAATCTTTTTATGAAGTTTTCTCAATTGTTTGCAACAAGTACATGTATGTAAATAAAGCAAACACAGGGCCTGAGGGGTGTTTTATATTACTTTTCAATAACTTGAAATACATAAGGAAATGTACCATTTTACCGTACAGGAATGATAACGATACTATTATTGGTATTAGTTAAAAGAGCACATGTACAATAAGTATTAATTTCCTTTCAGGGCCTTACCTTTACTAAGGCCACTCTTGTTGTATTTGCTGAGATGTACTGGACCCCGGGGGTTCTAATCCAATGTGAGGACCGTGCCCATAGAATAGGACAGAGTAGCTGTGTGTCTGTACATTATCTGGTTGCCAAGGATACCATGGATGAATGGGTGTGGTCAGCTGTGTGTAAAAAGGTATAAGATACATGTTTATTTGTGTTCACCTTAAATCTTTAAGTAGACTTACTCTTATTTTATAGTGTACACGTACATGTATGTGCATGTACATTATTTGGTTCTTTGAATCTTTAGTGGTTCAATAGTCTATTTTCAAGTGTTAGAAATTTCTGGTAATGGTTCCTCGTTGAAAATTATTTCATTATTGTAATTCATGATATTTACACTTTGTTTAATGATACATTAAATTTTATCTTTACTTGAATATGTAAAAGTCATACTCTTAAAACTTTGTTTTTTAAACAGACAATTGTTACTACAACAACTCTCAATGGCCGTAAGCAGAAAATGGAAGCCGGTAGTGGTGACAAGTACCAAGTAGATATTCTCTCTAATGCTGATGCCTATGTACCGTCACAGGAGGAAGGGGACACAACTCAGGACTATGCCGCTATGTTCACTTCTCAGCAGGTCTATTTATTTGTACAATGAAATCCACAATATGACACAAAGAGAATAATTTAATTCATTGTAAATTATTTCACTATGAAACACAAACACTGGATGATTTAAACACATTTTTTTCCCTTTTGAGAATACATGTAAATAGTGCTGAAAGAGAAATTGTAAGGATGAGGTTCTTTCATTAGTAAATTGAAGTATTTTGATGCATGAAACTCTGAAAGATCTGCAAGATTAATTTCAAGTTATCAAACAAACACAGAAAATGATTTGAAATTTATAATGTAAGAACATTCATAGTGAAGAGTGTGATGATGCATGTTCCCTGCATAGATATCAATCAATAATCTTTGTTTTTCAGCCAAGAGATCAAACATCTATCCTAGATTTTTGGGGGAGTGGAAAGAAGAGGAAAAAATCTGGCAACGACAGTCTGTCGGTAAACAAAAAATCTAGACATGATGATATTATAACGCTATCAGACGATGACAATGTGGAGATATCAGATGTCAGCTCGGAGGACGATGCTGAAAATAAAATACAAAGTTTGACGAGAGTGAAAGAGAAAGACCATACAGAGAAAACTCCCCACAAGCCTGGGACTTTGACTCATTTGTTCAGTAAAAAAGCAGTGTCTGATTCAAAGGTGTATAATGTACAGAAGAAAAGGAGTAAAAGGTCTGTGGTAGCTATCAGGGATTATGATTGTCACAGTGACGATGATGGTGATTTCAGAAGTGATGGAAACAAAGGAAAAGCTTGTAAAAGATCTAGGAAAAAGATTGAAGATGTCAGCCAGAAATCTTCAGAATGGAGCTGCCAGGCTTGTACTTTCATAAATCATATGGAGCTACCTTTTTGTGAAATTTGTGGAACTCCAAAGCCAAAGGGTAAGACGGGAAATTCAGTGTGCAGTTCAGAAATGGAAATCAACGAGACTCAAAATTCTAATGCTGAGGACAAAGAAAATGGAAAGATAGCATCCAGTGAAGCCAATTCTGAATGTATAGTTAGTGGGAATGACAGAGTATCTTCGTCTTGTCAGAATTCTTCTAAGTATGAAAGTGTTTTAAATTCTAGTCAGATGGATTGCTGTGATGATCTGCAAGGGCAGACAACTCCAAAGATTCAAAACGCAGAAAATGAATGTAGATCTAGTCAAGAGAGCTGTAGCTCAAAAGACTGGACGGTTATTGATAGTGATGACGAGGAATTACCTAGTTTAGTGCACAAGAAGAAATCTGTGAGAAAATCATTTCAGCTATCAAACTTGAGTGCTCAAGATGACAGTGAGAGTTCACAGAATCAAAGTGAAAGATGTCATTCAAAGAAGGATGAGTCAGACTCTTCAAGTAAACACACAGACAGTATAAGTCAGTCTCCTTGTGTTGAAAAAGGGAATAACCCAACTGACAAAGGAGATGAAGAAGAAAATTGTTACAAAATCATTGATGACGAAGATTCAGATTTTGAAGGATCAGCTGAGAGAAATGGAAATCCTATGAGGAATCTATCAACAAATAAGAGAGATAGTGATGAAAATTGTAATGGAATTTTAGATGATGAAGATTCAGATTTTGAAAATCAAGATAATAACAGTGTCAGAAATTCCATTAAGGAATTAAATAAAGAAACTGACCTCGAGGAACCAGGGTCTGTAACTCCAGGAGGAAAAGTTAGTAAAGGGCCTGTTTACCAACAGAGTGATACCCTCGACCCCAAAGATGAAATGGACTACTCTAGTGAGGACTTAGCAGCACTGTTTGATGACTGTATGGACAATGATAACTCCACTGGTAAAAATCAGGGTAAGTTTACAGATGGTATTCTCTGATACACAATTTGTGCTTGTTATATACCTTATATGTAATTTGATATTCTCTAATAAATAGCCTCAAACAAAGTTTATGGACAAAAAAAAATGAAACCTGTCAATTTGTTTGTTTTGAAGGTATTTACATATTCTTAAAAGTACTCTCCTGTTCACTAAATCCAAAGTTTTGATGAATTATTCATCAATAATAACATCTTTCCTTATCAATTACGTCACTTTTATCAAAAACTGAAAGTTTTACCATCCATGGTCTGCATGATTAGTCCATAAGAATCTTGAGTTTGTTTCAGACGGTTGCTATATCTGTTCTCTTGCCATTGATATAAAAGTTTTATATAAATTAATTAAGGTATCCTTCTTTATGCAGTTTTCTACAAAAGATCCTTGTTACAATTTGTTTTCCTTCATAGCGTTTGAAATAAGGTATACTCAGCCAAAACAAGTGAACAAGAAGAAATATCCAAGAAAATTATCAAGACAGATGAACAGTACCTGTATCAGTCTGTATGTTATAGATACTTGAATGTCTTTTACAGTTTCAACAGAACATGTAGAACAGCATAGCACAAGAGTTGTGGACCTTGATAAGGTTCCTGTGTACAAGATGTTTAACTACTGCCTCAGTAAATATACTGGCAGGGTCTACCTGTTTGACCAGGTATGTTTGATTTTTAAACGCCCGTCTGTAGACGGGACGTATTATGGTACAGCGATGTATGTCCCTCCGTCCGTCTGTCTGTCTGCCCATCCATCCATTCATCATCCATCCATCCATCCGTCCCTTGTAAACAAGATAGAGCCCAAACCCATTGAGCTAGGAAATTCAAATTTACTATGTGGATTGAATGTATGAAGACGAAGATACCTATTGATTTTCAAGGTCATAGGTCTAAGGTCAAGATCATTTTGGGGCTAATAGTAGATTTTTTGGTGAAAATATTAAAAAAATTAATTAAAAATCTATTTTTGGTCAAAATGTTTTGAGATTTCATATGCTTCAAGAAAAAGTATATTCTTTCACATATGTAACAGGTTTTTAAATCTTTTATCATTAATTGAGAAACTATGCAGAAGGGGAAGGGTGGGGTCAATATATGATGCATTCATGTAGTTTTTTCCTTGTAAACAAGATAGAGCCCAAACAAGTTGACCTAGGAATTTCAAATTTACCCTGTATATTGAGAAAATTAAGATGAAGAACCCTATCGATTTTCAAGGTCATAGGTCAAAGGTCAAGGTCATTTTGGGGCTAAAAATAGAATTTTGGGTGAAAATATTTTTAGAATACATTAGAAATCTTATTTTGGTCAAAATATTTTGAAATTTCATACACTTCAAGTAAATAACAGTTTTTAGCTCTACTGGTCTCTGACCAGTCGAGCTTATGCGATACCCCGTCGTCCGGCGTCCGTCTGTCCGTCCGTCCGTCCGTAAACAATTCTTGTGCTCACAACTCCTCTGAAACCATAGGAGATAGAAAGCTAATTCTTTTTGCATCTTACTTGGTATGTGGTCTAGTTGTGCACCTGACATTAAGTTTCAGCCCCTAACCCCCAGGGTCTTAGAAAATGGGTGTGGTCATGAAAATCTATGAAATCTTGTGCTCTCAACTCCTCTGACACTATAAATGCTAGAGACATGATTCTTTTTGCAATATGATGGGTCTGTGGTCTAGTTGTGCACCTGATATTTTGATTGAGCCCCTGACCCCCAGGGTCTTAGAAAATGGGTGTGGTCATTTTCTCTTATATAACTCTATGTAATCTTGTGCTCGCAACTCCTCTGACACTATAAATGCTAGAGACATGATTCTTTTTGCAATATGATGGGTCTGTGGTGTAGTTGTGCACCTGATATTTTGTTTGAGCCCCTGACCCCCAGGGTCTTAGAAAATGGGTGTGGTCATTTTCTCTTATATAACTCTATGTAATCTTGTGTTCGTAACTCCTCTGACACTATAAATGATAGAAACTTCACTCTTTTTGCAATATGATGGGTATGTAGTCTAGTTGTGCACCTGATGTTTTGTTCGAGCCCCTGACCCCCAGGGTCTTAGAAAATGGGTGTGGTCATTTTCTCCTATATAATTCTATGCCATCTTGTGCTCACAACTCCTCTGACACTATAAATGATAGAGACTTCATTCTTTTTGCAATATGATGGATCTGTGGTGTAGTTGTGCACCTGATATTTTGTTTGAGCCCCTGACCCCCAGGGTCTTAGAAAATGGGTGTGGTCATTCTCTCCTATATAACTCTATGTAATCTTGTGCTCACAACTCCTCTGACACTATAAATGATAGAGACTTCATTCTTTTTGCAATATGATGGATCTGTGGTGTAGTTGTGCACCTGATATTTTGTTTGAGCCCCTGACCCCCAGGGTCTTAGAAAATGGGTGTGGTCATTCTCTCCTACCTGTATATAACTCTATGTAATCTTGTGCTCACAACTCCTCTGACACTATAAATGATTGAGACTTCATTCTTTTTGCAATATGATTGGTCTATGGTGTAGTTGTGCACCTGATATTTTGTTTGAGCCCTTGTCCCCCAGGGTCTTAGAAAATGGGTGTGGTCATTTTCTCCTATATAACTCTATGTAATCTTGTGCTCGCAACTCCTCTGTCACTATAAATGATTGAGACTTCATTCTTTTTGCAATAAGATGGGTCTGTTTTTTAGTTGTGCACCTGATATTTGTTTGAGCCCCTGACCGCCATGGTCTTAGAAAATGGGTGTGGTCATTTTCTGCTATAGAAGTCTATGTAATCCTATGCTCGCAACTCCTCTGATACTATAAATGATTTAAACTTCATTCTTTTTGCAATATGATTGGTCTGTGGTCTTGTTGTGCACCTTTTGTTTAAATCTTGATCCCCAGGGTCTTAGGAAATGGGTGTGGTCATTTTCTCCAAGTATATAACTGTTTGTAAATCGTAATGTTGTGCTCGCAACTCCTCTGACACTATAATGATTGAGGCTTAATTCCTATGCAATATGATTGGTCCGTGTTCTTGTTGTGCATCTGATTTCTTGTTTGTCTGAGCCCCTGATCCCCAGGGTCTTAGAAATTAGGTGTGGTCATTTTCCCTATATAATTGTGCTCTCAACTCTTAAAAGCTATTAATGAGTGAGAGTTGTTGTAATTCTTAATGCAATATGATGGATCTGTAGTTTTGTTATGCCGTTGATAGTTCATTTGAGCTAGCAGTCCCTGCCCCCCCCCCCCCCCCCCCCCCCCCCCCCCCCCCCCCGGGAACTTTGGAAATTGATGTGGCATTCTCTTTTTTAAATACTTTATCTTGGATATTATGAATTATATGAGTGATATTCTAGTTGCAGTCTATTCGATATGTTGTTTTGTTGTGCTACTTTTAATTTGTTAGAATGCCTGTTCCCTGTGGTCTTGAAACATGGAAATTGATATTTATGTGTATGTATCTTATTCACATGTCAATGAGTAAATAAAAAACAAAACAACCAGGAGAGCTACAGTCTCGTCAGAGACTTCTGGTTAAATCTTTTATCAGACAATTGAGAAATTATGTGGAAGGGGAAAAGGGGGGTTTCAATATATGCATACGAGGGCTGTTCCGAAAGTTCATGGACAACGCAAATTAAGGAAAAATCTAGAGAATTTGATAAGAACCATGTTGATTTCCTAATATAACGGATAATTTTGAATACATATACGAATTTTCATTACGATTGGTCAATACCAAATTTTCAAATCCCCGTTTGAACAACGTAAGGTTCTAGGTCACGGAGCAGCTAACAACGTAACGACGTCGTCAGATGTCCAGCATAAATTTGACATTTTAAAAGAAATAAAACACCCCTAATATAGATTAATTCAAAAATATCTTTTCATGTATTTTGATAAGGAAGACATTTTCTATTTTCATATGCATTTCTACCTTTATATCATGATGTACTTTCATCTTTGAATCATTCAAAATCAGGTCACCATGAAGGGAGTAAACGGCATCACTTTACTTCTTTTTGTTTACTTTTTGTACAACTGCTATCAAAATTGCGTGTTTATGTATCTATTCGTCATAAAAACACATTCTTCTACCTTAACAACATAAGTTTTGATGTTTTTGGTCCGTATCAAGATGTATCCATCAGCTGTTAAGTCTCCGTCTGTTTTATTCAACAGAAATTCAAAACTGAATGACTGTCTGGTGCTCCATAAAGATCTCTGACTTCATCAATTTTTGGTTTGATTGATCAACAATATCATGCATAAATCCTCATAAAAGTTGTAAATCTGGTCCAATTTTGTTAAAACTTCGCAGTGGTCAAGAAAAATAATAGTATTAATGATATAGAAAGTTTAATTGATAGTCGAGTAATTTTTCTTATTTTATTTAGCAATATAAAGAAAGGGATGGGTTCGTTTCAACAACTCAAAATTTCACTGCTCCGTAGTCTCTACCCTTCGTGTATAAAGGTGACAATTACGCCCTTTTTGTAAATTATTTTAACCTGATATTTTTATTTTCTCTTTCTGAATGTATCCCTTTCATTTCTAGAAAATTTTATTCGCATACGACTTCAAATGTGATTTTTAAGGCATGTGTCCACGAACTTTTGGAACGGCCCTCGTACATGTAGTTTTCCTTGTAAACAAGATAGAGCCCAAACCAGTTGTGCTAGGAACTTCATATTTACCATGTGTATTGAGCATATGAAGATGAAGAAACCTAATTTTCATGGTCATAGGTCAAAGCTCAATGTCATTTTGGGGCTAAAATAGATTTTTGTGTGAAATTAAAAAAAAAATCAATTAAAGATTTATGTAAAAAATACACTGTTTGTATATTTTCGTTCACTATTTGATGTTTGCAGACACTGTTACCCCCCCCCCCCCCCCCACCTATTAAAGTCGTAATTATCAAATCTTACATCAATTTTTTTTCAATAAAATACCTGTGAGAAATATTCTAATATGCATCATATTTTTATCCTGAACAACCTTTTCCTTCAAAGGAAGGACACCGCACGATGATTTGAGGGCTAAATCAAGCCCTTATTCTTACAGCTCCTTAATGTTACTAGTTCCGATAATCGATTTTAAATCGATACAGTGCTTTCAATAGTGTCAGATAATTGACTCGTTAAACTGTTTTTTTTTTTCATCACTATTGACTACTCCTGTTCCATACATTTTTTAGCTCACCTCCACGAAGTTGAGTGAGCTTATACCCCACGCGTCCGTGTCCCCGTCCGCATCCCCGTCCCGTTAAGAAGTTTGAGGTAGCTCAGTATTTGGCAAAGTACTGATGCCACAGTAACCAAACTTGCACAAGTGATTCATCTTTGGATGCTGAGGTGAACCTATGCATTGGATGCTGCATCTTACCTATATTTTCCGCTTGATTGACTTGGTTAAGAAGTTTGGGGTAGCTCAGAGTAGCTTGGTTAAGAAGTTTGGGGTAGCTCAGTATTTGACAAAGTACTGATGCTACATTAACCAAACTTGCACAAGTGATTCATCTTTGGATGCCGAGATGGACCCATGCATCGGATGCTGCATCTGACCTACATTTTCCGCTTGATTGACTAAGTTAAGAAGTTTGGGGTAGCTCAGAGTGGCTTGGTTAAGAAGTTTGGGGTAGCTCAGTATCCGACAAAGTACTGATGCTACATTAACCAAACTTGCACAAGCGATTTATTTTTGGATGCCGAGATGGACCCATGCATTGGATGCAGCATCTGACCTACTTTTTCCACTTGAGTGATTTTGCTTTTAAAAGCCAATATTGAGCAAAGTATAAGTGCTACATGTACCAAACTTGCATATTGGATGTATCTTTGATCAAACTTTCATAAAATGACCTTGACCTTCTTTTTTCCGCTTGAGTGATTTTGTCTTTAAAAGCCATTATTGAGCAAAGTATAAGTGCTACATGTTCCAAACTTGCATATTGGATGTATCTTTGATCAAACTTTCATGAAATGACCTTGACCTACTTTTTCCGCTTGAGTGATTTTGCCTTTAAAAGTCATTATTGAGCAAAGTATAAGTGCTACATGTACCAAACTTGCATTGATCAAACTTTCATAAAATGACCTTGACCTACTTTTTCCGCTTGAGTGATTTTGCCTTTAAAAGCCAATATTGAGCAAAGTATAAGTGCTACATGTACCAAACTTGCATATTGGATGTATCTTTGATCAGATTTTCATAAAATGACCTTGACCTACTTTTTCCGCTAGAGTGATTTTGCCTTTAAAAGCAAATATTAAGCGAAGTATAAGTGCTTCATGTACCAAACTTGCATATTGGATGTATCTTTGATCAAACTTTCATAAAATGACTTTTCCCACTTGAATGATTTTGCCTTTAAAAGCCAATATACATGTACTAAGAAATATGATCGAATTTAATTTGGCTGCCACAAGGTGAGCTATGTTATCTGTGATTACCTATGTTTATCATATTAGCTTGGTCTATCATAGATGGATTTCTCTACAAGATATTAGTTTTATACTGTTGAATCTTAGTTATGTGTAAGGGCTCAATAGGGATCGCCAGGCATGAACTTAAAGTAATATAAAACAAAAATAAGTCAAAATCATCTAGAGTTATGTTGAAATTTAAAGTGTGTCAAGTTATGAGTAAACCCAATCATACATATCAATTTTTGTTGATTTCAGGAAGGTGAATCATTGGATGCCAATTTCTTGCCGCTGGATGTAGATATTGGAAATCAGGAGAATTTACCAGACCTATTACTCCATCCGTCTAACTTACGGCTGGTACAGAAATTCATGAGGGAATGGAACAGGTGTGCTTTACAAACATTTCAAATAAGCTATGAAACTATTATTTGTATGTCCATATCTTATGACATCTATATGCATATATACTCTGGGATTGTCTTTTAACTCTTCACTCTTAACAAATTTTCTGATACATGTATATTGAAATTGAGATATTTTAAAATAACGAATAATCGCTCTGCATCCTGTTTGAACAAATTTTATGCTACTTAAGCACTGAATTTTATGAATAAAATTTAATGCTATTTTAGTGATTGGCCGGATTGCAAAGCAATTCCGGTCTATAGATTGACTATGTCTGTCTGTCTGTCCGTCCGTCTGCCATCAACATTTTGGTTAAAAGTTTCTGGTTGGGGTAAAATTTATGGAACTATATGCAGTAGAAACCTTATATTATACATTTAGGTTGACCATGATGAGACCTTACAATTTATGTCGTAACATTTGACCTATATGACCTTGACCTTGGACTTTGACCTAGTTAATGATTTTGGTTAAAGTTTCTGGTTGAAGCAAAATCTATGGAACTGTATGCAGTAGAAACTTTATATAATACATTTTGGTTACCCATGACGAGACCTTTCAGTTTATGTCGTAACATTTTACCTTGACCTTGTACTTTGACCTAGTCAAAGATTTTGGTGAAAGTTTCTTGTTGAAACATAATCTATGGAACTGTATGCAGTAGAAGCCTTATATTATACATTTAGGTTGCCCTTGACGTGACCTTTCAATTTATGCCGTAAAATTTGACCTAGTGACCTTGACCTTTGACTTTGACCTAGTTAAATGTTTTGGTTAAAGTTTCTGGTTTAAGCAAAATCTAAGGAACTGTATGCAGTAGAAACTTTATATTATACCTATACATTGCCCTTGACAAGACCTAAATTTATGCTGTAACATTTGACATTGTGACCTTGACCTTGGACTTTGACCTAGTTAAAGATTTTGGTTAAAGTTTCTGGTTTAAGCAAAATCTAAGGAACTGTATGCAGTAGAAACTTTATATTATACATGTAGGTTGCCTCTAACAAGACCTCTCAATGTATGCTGTAATATTCGACCTAGTGACCTTGACCTAGTTGATGACAAAAACTTACTTTGCAAAATTTACTTACTCTGGCCATACCGTCTTTAGTGGCGTTTTATTTTAATGAAAAAAAAAGGTTCTTTAAGCAGTTAGTCCTAAATGCAGGTTGGGTAAACTAAGAAAACTTTTAGCAATGTATATCTGATTGTATCAGATCTGTATGATTTTCAAGATGATTTTTGAGTCCTAATGACATGTACATGTAGCGCTAAGTGTCAAAAGCACCTAAATCTGAGTGAAATCTGCCAAGGTATTTATCATTTCAGTATATGTCAATAGTTTATACCGTGATAGAATGAATTTGCTTAGAAGGAATGCCTTCGTGTGTCCTTGTATATGAGTATAGGAATGAGCATGGGGAATACTTCAATATTTCTCTGCAGTTTAACAGAGACAAAGCGTCGACTGGTTATGAAGTCAGGACAGATGTTCGGCAGTTTGTTGAACGCCTATGACCAGATAAGGAGTGGTAAAACACCATGTATACAAAGACATAGAACCAAGGTAATAATACAATACTAGTCAGTTTGTAGTAGTTAGTATATATCAGCCAGACATCCATCATACAGTAATCATACAGACATTGTTTACATGCATTATGTAATGCATTCCGGATATTTTCTGTCTGTGGCCGCTAGATCTGATAAGGAGTACATGATATCCCATCTAACCATTTGTCAATATCAAATAATTCTTATTCATTAGAAGATCATTGATATTGCCTCATTTGATAATATTGATTTAAAAGTAAATATAACATGTGCTGTCCACTTCTTTACATGAAATCTTATTTAGTTTATGAAACATTTCATTTCAGGATCAGATAGCAAATTCAGCGCTCACTAAGGCGGAGAATGTAAATGGTTCTGTCAGGGTCATCTCCAAGCCAAAATACAGAGGAGAGGAAAATTCTGTTAAACATAAAGAAGTGGATAGAGACTCTGTACCTACAGGGGGTGTGGTACAGGTAAGGCCTGCGATATGTTTCACCATCATTTCTAAGAGGAAACTGACAGAAGTCATAGAGGCATTGATTGTTCATTTGCATTTCATGTAAATTAACAGATATATGCATGCAAGTATCAATTATTTGAATTTCCAAGAGAAAAATTGTAAAAATCATACAGTCATTGCTTATATGTATTTGCATTAAAGATTAACAGATACAATGCAAGTATTGATTACTTGAATTTACTTGAAAAGAAAATTTACTCAACATATGCAGTCAGTATACAGTCTGTTACACAATGAAAAAAGTGTTCTCAACAATTCATTCATTAAGTTAAAAACAAGGGACAATGTCTTGGTTTGATGTATAGAATTACAACAAATTCAGTTTTATTTTAAGTTCATAACTCTAAGTGACATTGTTCATAAGCAGAGAAGCAATTGAATAATTATATAGAAATGTTTATTTCATAATTCTGAAACAGTTTTGTTGTTTTACATTAAATAGACAATAGAAAATATAATTCCTTTTTTTAACTAAAATTCATGACAACTTTTTCCTTTGAATTTAGGCTGTCAATTCTGATGGTATTCCCCTGTGTCTACATTGCTCCAAGCCATATAACAATAGTTTACTACAGAAATCCACAATAAGGAACGACAATAATGCCTGGGTCACGAGATTCTGTTCACAGACTTGTATGGACAAGTACTGGGTATGCGTAATTCTTGTTTGTATGTATGATAACTATAAACCAAAACAAAGGAAGTATGTGTAATTTAAGAGTTATATAATAGGTACAATGTTTGTTAAAAGTTGGTTCAATAATGTAAAGCTTTGTGAAGATAATAACACTTTGAGATTACTTTGTATGACATGTGTTGGGCTTTTAATATGAGTTTCATGTCTAACATGGCCTTTATACAATATATATACATGTAATTTGATTTTGATTTTTTTTTTTTTGCACTGGTTCTTTCCTCTCTTGTGGGTGTAACATTGCCTATAACTTTTGAATGAATATGTAACATTGACCTGATTTTTTTCCTATGTAACAAAGATCCAAATTGGTGAATGACAAATCCTCTCATCCACATCTATGATAGTATAAATGCTGTTATCTGAAAAGTAGGTCTAAAGCATATGTCAAGGTCATATGTTGTGTACCATTGCAAAGGAAAACACTTTGGAATACACATTTACATGTACACATCACATTACTTGCCATCCAAAAGTTATCACTAAGATTTTAAAAGAACAAACAGACAGACAGACCAATAGACGTAAATGGAAAGGCCAATATGTAATCTCTGATAATACATACATGTATCTAGTTTATATCCTATAGATACAGACCAATCCACAATACTGTAGGGACCAAGTGTATGAAGCAGAGAAGGGGATTTGTCAGATCTGCAAGTTTGATGCTCACTCTTTCTATAAGAAAATCAGGTAATTTTAGTACAGATGCCTTTCATTTGTATCATTATAAGAAAAAAAGTACATTTTCATTAAGTGGACAATGATACCTTGGGTTTGTAGATCATCAAAAAAGGATAGATACAATTTTTACGTTAGGAAGTAATTTGAAATGTTTTTCTTGAGATGCCCATGTTGAATACATTAAGCTTCTTGTAATACATGTAGTTCTCACTGTTATTGTTGCCTAGCAATTGTTGAAAGGCATGTTACTTTATATGATTCATATTGCTCATTTCACATTATTTGTATATCCTCTAATATGTGACTTTCTAGTTTGAATGATTTATATATTGTAGAGACACTGCGGATCCAAGGAAACGAGCAGATTTAATACATCTAAGTAAATTTTCTAGACTGACTCCAAAACAGAAAGAACAGATGGTAAAACATCCAGTGGCAGGCCATGTAAGTGCCATTTTTTCAACATTTTCTGCCATGAATTTATAGGGTTACATGTTTTTCGATTTATGTATCAGATTCTGTAAATCTGACCTTTGAATCTGACAGATGATCTTCTTATTTCAGTTTTGGCATGTTGACCATATAAAGCCGGTCTGGGAAGGAGGTGGACAGTGTGATATAGATAACTTTCGGACATTGTGTGTAATCTGTCATCAGAAAGTCACCGCTGAACAGACCAAGAAACGTGCCACGGTACGAAAACTAGGTCAGGCTTCTGGCATGGCTGACATTACCGCTTTCTTTCACCCAAGTTGATGATACTCTACAGACTGATTATCTAGATGTGTACAAACTTCCTAAAGATTAGAATCTCAGTACAAACAAGATAAAATATGCCTCCCTCCTACAGTTTATGTAAATGCTTAAACGTACATGTATTAAGGGGTATGGACAAAATGTTCTTTGCCGTATTGGATTTTATATCGTGTATTATTCACTATAATTTGAACTGTTTACGATTCATTCATTAATTATTGAATTATTGGTGACAAATAACATGTGCAACATTCCGAGGATTCGTCTCTGGATTCCTCTCTATGTTGTAGTGGCTACTAGCCCTCTGCGTTTAAAATGAATATACCCGGCATTTTGAGAAAGTATGGTCAAAATTGTAGGACAAATGTTTGTAGACATGATCATAGTACATGTATTGTTTCAAGTACTAATCATGAATTCTGCAGAACTGTAGCTGTGCAATTCAATGCACTAAGTTCGAATGGTTGTCATGAAAAATATTGATGCAGTTTTTGCTCAGAAAGATGGGAAAATGAAGATGTTGAGGTACAGAAAACTTAGTATTAAAATGGTTAAAATTGGAGTCTTATTTCTGCAGAATTGCAGATTTTCAAAAAGAATGCTTCACGTCAAATCCAATATGGCCGGTAAACTTTTGTCCATCTCCTTACGGAGAAAATTTTTAATGGCCCAGTGCAGGATTATGTGAAGTTTCATAATTCTGATAGAGGAATAAAGGTTTTTTATGTTATTATTAATTCAAAATAGAATTTCAAGAAGCATGTGAAAATTTAGTTCAATGCTTGAATTTTTTTAGTTTTGAGAAAAATGTTAATTTCTCTTTTTTTTTTTCCTTGATCTGAAATTTATGCTTATTGTACTGCACTATTCTAGTCATGTTTTGTTGCTTACAGTTATTATTTGTCATTTATCTGATGACATAGTTTAATTATATGAAAACTATGCTATTACGACTGTATTAAAATGCTTGAAATAGAATCTCGCCCCAAAATTATATATATAAAAAGATAAACTCTGAATTGTGTTTGCCTTTGTACTCTCTTGGAGTCAATAGTAAGTCAATGGAAATATTCTTTTTAGAACATTTTGTTTTCTGAATTTGCTATGGATGTTCATAGCTCAGATATTTAGTGTGTCAGGTTACCATACCAACGGTACCTGATTCAGGTCCCAGCGGGAGATGATATATTGTCTTGCACCTACCTGTTCTCCAGATCAGGGGAATTAAAACGGCCTGAATAGACCCCTCAGCTGCAGCTCTGAATGAGGGAAAGGGCCATACATAGGTGGAAGAAGCTATGAATAATTGCAGATAGGGATGTCTTTGTTTTGAAACTGTGCTTATTCTACAGTCGATTTGTCTGCCTGTCAATCACATTCTCATATTCATGATTTTTATCTCGTCCGAGATGCAAAAGCCTTATAAAGGGATCTCTCTGTATCCATCTATTTGGTAGTCTAAAATTCAGATATAAAATGGCTATTACTTGGTGATGAATGCTTCAATCAAACTCATGGGGATAATGAAGCATATTGGGGGTCATCATCCCTTTCAAGGTCAAGGTCACATATTCAGGGTCAGGCATGCAAAATGTATAGAGAGATGAACAAGGTAGCCAGAAATGGATCTGATATGCATTTATGAATGACAAGTAGACCTTTCATGTCCTTCAATAATTGAAGTAATTCGAGGATGTAACTGTGTGATGTCTGTTTTTCGAAAAGGGTTTCAGCATATCCGGATAAACGGCCATCCATTCCGGTCTTGAACAGTGTATTAATACAGTCATATGATCACAAATAATTCGAACACGGCCACTCGGGTAAAAATCGATACTGTCATTACATCATTTGGGAGGGGGGGGGGGGGTGTTGTCCATGAATGCAAAGATGGCTTTTTCAGCTTACTTTTCGCCTTATTTTTGACTTGTGGCTAATTCCCTTTCAGATGAGGTAGGTCTCATATCTATGCATCTCCTATTTTTCTGAATCAGCCATACATGCATGCGATCATACTTAATTTTTAGAAATTGATCATATGTTTAGTTTCATCAAAGCTCGCCAAATGTGATGTAGTTTAGTGCTGAGTAATGTCTGAGCAAAAATGAACCTGAAATTAAAAGTTAAGATATACGAGGCTAGTTCAATATACCGGTATTGAGAAACTTATTTTAACAGTCGCTCTTAAGCAAGGTCCGGAATGCATTTCGTACATTTGTCAATTATAATTTCATCAGAATTTCATAATACTTCACTTAAATGTTTAACAGTATGTAGGCGTTTAGGCAAAGCTCATTCAATGTCATTTCTGAGGGACCAAGACCCAACAAAATTCCATGAAGTACTAGAATTTGATCATACTTCAAAATGTTGTTTTGAGTTTTTGGTTTGTTTGTTTGTTTTGTTTTGTTTTTTTTTTTTTTTTCATACGGGAAGCTGTCTTTTTTTTTCAAAAGACCAAGGTCAATTAAGCTAGGGTCTTGAATATAAGGTACTTATATCTACTACACCTTTAATCATAATTTGATAAAGCATCGGACAAAAATTACTCAAGGTAATTTCTGCAATGCAGATGTGGGTTTTCCCAGTCATGTTGGTGTTAAACGTCAAAGTCGGTGATGTGAAAGACTAAAGAAATCATTCATTCGTGATGAATTCTGAGGTAAGGTAAGGTCACTCGGAATATTTCGGTTGTCAAAATAGCTTTCATTGTAGAAATAAACAAACTACGGAGACAGACTTTGGGGTCAAGGGTTTCGTTAGAATCGACTTTCAACAAAATGGACAATCCCTGCTACAGGAATCGTATCATTTGAAATTTTTACAATGATTTGATAACAAATTAATAAGGGTCAAAGGCAGATTGAACTTTAATCTAAACCGTAAAAAGAAAATCTCCTGAAAGTAAGGCATGATACTGTATCATCTACAGTTGTATCAGCATTTTGTCCGACATTGCACATTGACCAACATGACGACAGGATTCCATGACGGGTATTTCAAATTTTGATACTTTGTCCGACCTAAAATTTCGGACTTTTCGAGTGATAGATTACCAGAGCGCGGACTGTTTCCCGTATGCCCGCTGTACCTGGAGTTACCTAGGGTTCCTGTGTTATATGGTATAACAGCTGTGCGCCCCGGAAGACCTCTCTGTATCTGTGTACATGGATAAGTGGGAGGTTGTGAGTAAAGTATGCCGAAAAATGTCAATTCAATAAAATATTATAAACATATATGTCTTTGTCTTTTTGATATATACATGTATACCACACTATAAAAAAGACAAAGACATGTATGGGTATAATATTCTGCCTCCTGTGGTTGTGAGAACGTAATCACAGCGGGTGGCCGTCCAAAGAAACACGACAAATCCGCGGTATTTAAATGAATATGACTGAATTTGAAGACGTGTAATATTTGTACCATCTAGTAAGTGCCACTGCTGGTGGACCAGCTAGGAGTCCCCGAGGGCACATCGTTTCTTCTAACGCATTCGAAAATTTCTGTTATCAAAATTTTCTCGAAATGTCTGAAGCATCATATCCCTCCCATCTTGCTACGTCTGTCGGTTGTTTTTTTTTTTTTTGGACATAACTCACAGTCGTTGGCCATATTTAAAATCATTATTTGGATTGAGGATCACCTGTGTAGTTGACGAGGGTAAAGTACCCGAAACGTGCATGTCTGGTCCATACTGAAAATATATCTGTTTTAAGTGATGCTATGAATTTGAATACGTGTAATACTGTACCTTAGAGTAAAGGGTCTTTTATCAATATTTGTCGTATTAAACATACCTAGGTGCTGTAATGTCTTTGATGCTGTCACTACTTATGAAACGGACTATTGCAAAATCCAGTGTTCTTAACACTGTGCTGAACATATAGAGTGAAAATTGTGATTGCGTTAAAGAAAATTATTTCAGAAATAGAAACGGAATTCGCGCGTGAAAGGTTACAGCAAATAAATAAGAAATAAAACTTTCACGTGTTAGCTCAATCATAAAAGTAAATCAATTAGTCAAAATCGATAGTGCAAGTTATATGAACTTTATTTCGCGAACACTACGTTGTAGAAGAAAGGTGAAGGCAGTAACATGATGGATCTCAAAGTAACATTAAGCACACAGGTGGTAACATAATTGATAATTACGCAAATAAAGAAGAGATCTCCATAGTTCAAAGTATATTCTAAATATAATAATATTCGAAATATTATATGATTATTTTTTTATGCAATTTCACTTTGTTTTACCATCTTTGACAATAAGACTTGATTGAAGATGTAAATGTCCATGATGTTACGTCAAAATGACTGTGTTACTTGCAATTTGAACTCGAAGAAAGGTTGTAATCATCACATTTAACGTTTACTTATACATTTATATTCAATTATATAAATATTCATTGAAAAAAGTGTACGAAATAGTGTATGAATATTAGATTCCAGAAGCGACCATTGAAAAGGTGCGTTTACGTGTATACTGATAAACTCCAATTTCGAGTTAACTTATTCGTGGACAAGATTTTAATTCACTGATGAGTACTAGTAAATTGTACTCCATTATAATCTTTTTTGTCAGACCTACATTTTCTAGCTCTACTGGTCAATGCCCAGTTGAGCTGTGTCCGGCGTCCGTCCGTTAATCATTACTTGTGGTTTCAAGTCCTCTGAAACCGTTGATGATAGAAAGTTAATTCCTTTTGCGGCATGATAGGTATATGGTCTAGTTGTGCACCTGATATTTTGTTTGAACCCAAGACCCCCAGGGTCTTAGAAAATGGGCGTGGTCGTTTCTTCCTATAACTATGTAATTTGAGGTCACAATTACTAAAAAAATGTATTAATGATCGAAAGTTAATTCTTTTTGCATCATGATGGGTCTATGGTGTATTTGTGCGCCTGTTATTTTGTTTGAGCCCCTGCCCCGGGGTCTTAGTAAATGGGTGTGGTCATTTTCTCCTATATAACTCTATGTAACCTTGTGATCACCATTTCTCAGAAAGTAAAAATGATAGAAGGAACATTTCTTTTTGCATCATGATGGGTCTATGGTCTAGTTGTGCACCTGGTATTTTGTTTGAGCCCCTGACCCCCACGGTCTTAGAAAATGGGTGTAGTCATTTCTTCCTATATAACTCTATGTAACATTGTGGTCACGATTTCTAAGAAAGATAATTCTTTCTGCATCATGATGGGGCTATGGTCTAGTTGTGCACCTGCTATTTTGTTTGATCATCTGACCCTTAAGGGTCTTAATAGCAATTCTCTGTAAGCACCAAAATAATTTCAATAGCTCGTGGAAATAGCATGTCTCCAATTTTGGAGATATTTGGTATTGAAGGTGTTTATGATGTACTGAGACAAAAATAAACTTCCTTTTTACAAATTAAGTTTTCGTTGCCATGGAAACCATGTTTGAAATTTTACGCGTCAGTAGAATACTTGTTACATGTCATTTTCACAAGGCTCGTTTCCATGGTAACAGCTATTATAGTCAACTGAAATTTCCTTAATTTTTTTCTTTATATCTTTCATTCTATAAATACTACACAAGAAGTATGCTTCCGCCCGCTATTCTTTTTGTCAGTATGACCAAAATGTAGACAAAAACCTGTTTTCACGAGGCCCTTTTTAAGACCGAAAAAGCTCCTAATTTAACATGATTTTGCTCAATTTTAAGGGCAAATAATCTGAAATGTCAGGCTAACTTGATTTTTACTCGCAATTATCTTTTAAGTTAAATCCTCGATCTTTAAGAAAATGTTAAAATTTGAGTCGGACATCTTCACAATTTTATTCAAAAGGGTATAAAAATGGTTACCATGGTGACATTCTGTTCAGTGCTATTACACATAGAGTAATTCACTGGTAAATTTTTAGCTGTCCGTTATATATTTTTAAACGATTCTTTATCAGTACATAAAAGAGCACTATTGATTGAAAAATCACCTTAAAAGTTTTCAAGGTCACAGGACAGAATGTCGAGGTCATCTTAAATGCAATTCACAAAATTTGGCAAAATTCTGTGGTTTTTCAAAAAAACGAGAGGCAGTTACTCATATATCATGTGGTATTGGGTAAATCAACCACATACATAGTGATTTTGGATACACCCCCTACTTATTGACCAAAGTTGCAAAAATCTCTAAATCAATGATATCCTTGATTTGTATCTAATATTTCATGCATACATATAAGAAAAAATGAGATTATCATGATTTTTGTCTAGGGCTTATTTTTTTAGGAGAAATGTTCTGAACTAAAAATTGTAATGTTTTTCCACCTATCGGTCCTAATTTTAGAAAGAAGTAACAAAAATGCAAATTTCGTTGAAATTGGAACCTATATTTTGAATTGACCTTGAACTTAGAGTCAATGACCTTGACAAATTTTCGAAGTGCTCAATAAAGAATAATTTCATCTGTTGTCCCTACATAAAGCTTAAGCAATATAAGTTATTTAAACCATGATAACAATCAACTTGAAAAGATATAGTCATCATGTGTCGAATGAAAAGTTGCCATGGCAACCATTTTTGACCTCAAAATGTAGGAAAACAAAACAAGGTCCCACTTGTTTTTTTCAGTGATTATATTTGTCACATGAAATCTATTTTGTTCTGACATCAGTGATGGTGTTATCAGCCTGACATTTTGCGTTATTTTTTCTTAAAAATGGTAAAAATTGGACAAAAATAGGCTTTAATTTTGACCTTATTTTATGGCAATTTTTGACTGATTTTGATTTGATAGGACTCCGCTAAATGAAAGAAATTTTTAAAAAATTGTTAATTTTTCTAAAAAAAAAAGAAGAGGTTTTAAAGATTATAAGTTGTTAATACCAATTAACTCTTACGATGGTTTCCAGGGCAACAAAATAACCAAAGATGACTTATTTTACCATTTTTGTAGTGCTATAAATAGACAGACCTCGTTTCCATGGCAACCGGAATATTTATTTTTAAAAAAATTGTTATTTTTGTATTCAGGGCATTATACATACCATTTATAGAGAAAATCATAAAAATCCATGACATGCTATTTCATTTTCATATTTAAATATTTTGGTCCTTGCAGAGAATTGATATTAAATATTGGGTGTGGTCATTTTCTCCTATATAACGTATGATGTAATCTTGTGGTCACAATTTCTAAGAAAGTACAAATAATAATAAGCTAATTATTTTTGCAATATCAAAAGTTTATGATCTAGATGTGCACATGATGTTTTGTTTGAGTCCCTGACCCCCAATGCTCCTATATCACTCAATGTAATCTTGTGGTCACCATTTCTCAGAACGTATAAATGACAGAAAGTTAATTCTTTTTGCAATCTTAAAGGTCTACTACCTAGTTGTGCACCTGATTTTTTGTTTGAGCCCCTGATCCCCAGGGTATTAGTAAATGGGTGTGGTCATTTTCTCTCATAGATGTGTACGTCAATGTAATCTTTGGGTTACCATTTCTCAGAAAGTGTAAATGATAGAAAGTAAATTCTTTTTGCAACATGAGTGGTCTATGGTCTAGTTTTGTGTATCGGATATTTTGTTTGAGATTCAGACCCCAGGGTCTTGGTAAATGGATGGCATGACTTTCTCCTGTATAACATTGCAATGTTGTGAACATCAATTTTCATAATGCATAATTGATAGAGTATATGAATTCTTTTTGCATAATACATATGTTGTGGGTATGTGGTTTGATTATGAACTTGATAATTCGTTTTATCAATTGACCTCCAGTGTCTTGGAAAATTGGTGCGGTCTTTTTCTACTATACAACTCTATGTAGTGTTTTGAACACCAATTCGCAGGAAGTATAATTGCTAATGAATTTTTGCATTATATTCAGACTTACTACTTCTTGTTACGCTTGTGAATCTGATGTATTTTTTGAGCCCCTGACCCTTGGGTCCTAGAAAATTGTTGTGTCACTTACATGAATTTAACTGAACAACCAGGAGTTTTTTTGTTTTTGTTTTTGGTCTCTTATAAACGAGCAAGCATTAATTTAACTGTTTGCAGGTGCTTGATCGGATAACAACTCTCTTACAAGAAGCGTAACACCAAAGTTATATATTTACATTACTAGTAGATTCCCCATGTTAAACGCCCATTAGGCAACTAGAATTATATTCCAATAACTTGGGTTGCTCATGTGCAATTTTTGCATGTAGGGAGAATTTACCAACGTTCAAATACATTTGACGCTAAAACAGGCAAAATATGCGAAGTGCATGCTAATAAAAATGACAGATATTTAGAATAAATGTAAATATAAGTAATGACTGTCTTACTTTTGGTGTTCATGGGTGTATAATTCTGGTTGGACACGTGCAAATTTTCCGAGAATCGCTTCGCGATTCACGGAATTTGCACATGTCCAACCAGAATCACCAAAAGTAAGACAGTCATTTCTTAAAAATACCCTATAAATATCTCAATTTCTTAAACCTATCTATTTGTTTATTTATTTATTTTTGTTTCGAAATTGAAATATACAATGTAAATGGTTAAAAAAATGTACGGAATTATCTGAAATAATGCAGTTCGGAAAACCATCACAATGATTATGCTTAAAAACAAGCTAAACGTGTTGTTCGTTCTTCGAGACCGCTGGGTAACCGGGCATTTGGAAGGGTTGTGTTATCTGGATAATGACACAATTTTGCTACTTACGCGGCAGATGGCCGTCCTAGTTCAGCAACGGTTGCCCATTGATCTTATTGGTTTATATGTAATCTTCTGTGTTTTTAAAATGTGTTGGTATCGTATTTTGTGTTTGATTGACCTTGTCCCCTTGGTATCTCTCGTTGTGCTTGTCCACTATGTTTTCGAATTTTGGATGTTCCGTTTCTTTTTGTTTTTGCTGTATGTGCTGCAATCGAGTTCTATTGGAGTTTCTTTTTATGCCCCCGGAATCAATGAATCGAGGGCATATAGTTTTTTGGCCTGTCCGTGTGTTTGTCTATCTGTCTGTTTGCCCGAAAAAATTTAACATTGGACATAACTTTTGAATGGAAGGTGATAGAGCTTTCATATTTCATATGTGTGCTCCGTGTGACATTTTTCCATCGTTACCAAAATTTTTGACCTTGTGACCTCGACCTTGACCTTTGACCTACTTTTTTAAAAAACTTTGAGATTGTGCATTACTTTTGAATGGAAGGTGATACGGCTTTCATATTTCATGTGTATGTTCCCTGTGACAAGACCTTTTCATCGATACTAACATTTTTGACCTCGTGATCTCAACCTTGACCTTTGACCTACTTTTGAAAAATTTTGGCATTGGCAGGGACGTATATTTATATACGCCCCTGGCATTGGGCATAACTTTTGAATGGAAGGTGATACCGGTTTTCATATTTCACAAGTGTGTTCCTTGTGACAAGACCTTTCCATGGATACCAACATTTTTTAACTCGTGACCTTTACCTTTGCTCTACTTTTGAAAAGCTTTTAACATTAACAGTTTAACTCTTGCCTGTTGATTTTGACCTACTTAACAGAAACTGGTGTTGATACCGACGATGATGCTGTCGCGGGCATTGTGTTCCACAAACACAGGTTTTATATATATATATTTTTTTTTTTTTGACGCGGTCGAGTTGTTGACTTTTCCTATAGTTGGTGTCATAAATCGCGAAAGATTTTACAACTTACCAGACATTTTTTAAATATTATTTTTGTAGAAATTAAAACATGTTAATGAAGAAAAAAAGTTGAAAAAAAAAAAAAAAAACAGACCGAAGCAATTTTACTAGATTTGTCTGGTAAGTCTGGTGACTTTCGGATTGTCTGTGGTGTTAATACGTCCCCAACAAAAAGGAGCTTGAACGAATTGATAGGACAATCAACCCGGCTAAGATTTTTTTTTCCGTCAAAGAAAATATACTGAGAATTTTAATGTCATATCTTATTGCTGATTTTAGCTTTACTGGTCAAAAATCAGTCGAACTTATATGCGATCGCCCTGTGTCCGGCATATTATTCTTATTGGGAATCCTTCGACTACTGAATACTTTAAAGTTGAAATTAGACCATTTTTCTGCATTATTTAGACTATTCGACTCGCATCGTTTCTGACCACTACGATTCGCGATTCGAGTCTGAGCTAAGAATCGCGATTCTCGGTGCACCGCGGTGAATCGTTGCAGCTCTAGTGAATATTACAAAATAAATTCTTTTTGCATTATAATGGGCCCGTGGTCTAGTTGTGCACCTTATATTTAATTTGAGCCCCTGTACCCCAGGGTCTTGGAAAATGGATGTGGTCATTTTCTCCTATATAACTCGATGTAACCTCGTGAGTACCAATTCTCAGAAAGTATAATTGATAGAAAGATCATTCTTTTAGCATTATTTTCAAGCTGTGGTCCAGTTGTGCACCTAATATTTTGTTTACGCCCCTGACCCCTAGGGTGTTGGAAAATGGTGTGGTAATTTTCTCCTATACATGTATAAGTCTATCATGTATGATGTAATCTTGTGAACAACAATTCTCTGAAACTATAATTGACAAAAAGCCCCTGTCCCCCAAGGTCCTGGAAAATGGGTGTGGTCATTTTCTCCTATATAACTCTATGTAATCTCGTGAGCACAAATTCTCAGAAAGCATAACTGATAGAAAGATCATTCTCAGTCTGTGGTCTAGTTGTGCACGTTGTATTTTGTTTGAACCCCTGACCCCAGGGTCAGGAGTTCAAACAAAATAAACTTTCATTTGAAAATGGGTGTGGCAATTATCTCCTATACAATGTCATATATAAAACATTCAAAACAATATTTTATTGGAAAATGGGTGTGGCAATTTTCTCCTCTATCATGTAATCTTGTGAACAACAATTCTCTGAAGGTATAATTGATAGAGAGTTTTAAATTCCTTTCCCATTATATTAATCATTCTCTGGTCATGTATTTTGTTAGCCCCCGATCCCCAAGGTCTTGGAAAATGAGTGTGTCACTTAGATTAACTTAAGCAAACAACCAGGAGAGCTTCAGTTTCATCAGAGACTTATGGTTATTCAGGTAATCATATATTTCGTATATATTGGATTGATATACATTATAAAACCAATGGAAACGGGATTTTTGTTTTCAAATGCTGTTCCCAACCTTCCTGTAGGATTTGAATCGAAATGCATCAATACGGTATCAAAACGGTACAAATCTGGCTCAATATTATAGTATGGACTCAAATGGTTGCTTCCGAAAGCTACATATCAAACCCCAAAATAATTTCTTCAAAGGCATGCAATATATTCAAAATTGCAGTAAAATTCTAAAATTTGTGATTTTGCTTCTATTGGTAAGGAATTTACAACGTACCGAACGAACCTCTGAGAAATGTTCATTAACTGGGGCGGAATTTATACAAAATCTACATTTTATGTATATTGAGCAGAATGTTCCTATTTTTCTATTACAATTTCGGGCCGCCCATACTTTGTGAAAATTCTATCATTAGCGAGGAGGTAAGATAATTCATTTGACATGAAACCCCGAAGTAGCCAATGAAAATTGTCACCAAAAAGTTAGAAGTTTTTTATGTGAAAACATGCAGAATTCATTGTAGATGGCGCCACCGATGTTTCGATAGAGACGGGCAATACGCAACCAAGATAAAAGGTGTTTATGAAAATTGTCATCAAGATACAACAAAAGTTATAACTTTTTTTAATTGAGACTAATATATGAAAGCAGAATTCACTGTAGGTGGCGCCACCGATGTTTCAATAGACGGGCAATACGCAACCAAGATGTATTTATAAGGTTAAAATTTAGATATTACAATCAAAATGGAAATATTTATACATGTAGTCATAAGTATATCAAATTCAGTGTGAATATTTTGTTTGTTGATGTTGAGTTTTATAAATTTTTGCGTTAATCTTATTATACAATAACTGTCTTTTGGGATGAGCTTATATACTGTGATAACTTACAATGGATCCAGGAATTTTGAAAAAAAAAAAAAAAAATCCAGAACAGTTTCCAATATCTCAAACCTTTGTGGAGCAGGTGTATGTCAGCTATTCTTTTCAGTTTTTGTTTTTGTTTTTTGTTTGTTTGGGGTTTTTTTTTTTTTTTTGCCACAATGAAATTCTTTCAATAATAACACAGCAGGTGTCCGTCGGTCTTTAATAAATTGTTCTTGGTGAAATAAATAGCTTCCTAAGCAATGGAAAAGGTCACTGATCATTTCAATTTGTTCAGCAAGATTTTCATATATCCATTGACCCACCCTCTTTTAGGACTTAAATTTCATGAATGCCAGATTAAAGTCTTTCTTTGTATTTTAGGCTATAATTAACCACTATCCGACTTCAGTTTAAAACGCTGAAAAGTGTCGCCGCATTTTATGCATGTATGATCTCATATATATATACGGATGTTTGCTACACATGATTGATCCTGAATGATCATTTTGTACGAAACAGGTACTATTTGTCAGTGTACGTTCACAGAAGTGATTGACCGTGACGTCACCAAGTTGCCAAGTTACTGACTTTTTTTCACTTATTAAGAGCGCAGGAGTATCTGCCTGAGAAGGAATTTATAGTTCCGTGATGTATACGCATTGTTCCGTTGACCCGCTTGGGCCCCAAGAGGAGAGGCGTCATTTAGGGAATACGTTTCAATACCATTGGCGGGTCGCTATATACCTATTGTACACCCTCCACACACAATGAAAAAACATGATTGCCTTAGGCCCGGTAGCTAAATTATACATATATTTTTGTATGAAAATTATATTAAGAAACTCCTATTAGTATGTCAACATGATATATCATGTGGCATGCTATATTGATTTTATGATAATAATCATTGATTTTTAAGACAAAATGTAAATTTCTATAAGGTCTCAAGATGTTAAGCGGTGTCCAGTGTCTTTTTATATACATTTCTAAAATATCCAACATTTATGAATTTTCAATACATATAAAACATTCTGTGCGTCGCCCGTGATGAATTTTGATACCATGGAAGCCTATAACCTATAATCAACTTATCTTCGAATGCTTCTACTTGGAGTGAAAACCGAACCGAAGGACGAGTGACGTCACGTGTGAAAAAGAGGAGGAAGACAGGAAAGCCCGAGAAATGGCGACTCCATGATCTGTCGTCTGAGGGTGACTCGAGTGGACACTCTAATCTTCTTTAGTGAGATAGTCTGTCCCAATGCACTTATACAGTAATCTATCTTTCTTTTGAGTGGGAATTACGTGAAAAGGAGGGATGGCGGCGAATATGTATCGAGTTGGAGGTAAGTAAATTTTTGAATGCTGGAGAGGCATGGACAGACCCTTTCTATCAATCGCGGCGTGATACATTGATTTTAATAAAAATCGATTTTTGATTAATTGGAGGTTCGAATGCATTCTTTCAGAATTTCTGATATATAATTAAGGAACTATGATAACGTTGATTCGCAAAAACATAACATTTTATGAATTTATTTGATATAAATATTTTATCAAATCCAGGGGGCCTCAAGGGTATGGTTGTGATGCGGTCAAAAAGATCGAAGGGATTTTCATTCCCAAATATCTCGAAAACTTCTTGTACAACCTATTGAAAATTTATGTTTATCTTAAAGATGGTATCACAGTCTATGTAAAAACATATATTTGAGACAAAAATTCAATTGGTAAATACGTTAAATCGCGATGTTTGGACTATGTTTTGTATGTGGAAGGATATATCGGCCGGTATAATCACACAAAGACCCTTATTGTTTTGTCTTCAGATTATGTCTTCTTTGAAACATCTTCGACAACACCCTACCAAATAAGAAGGATAGAAGAACTCAACAAAGTAAGTGATGCTTAATATCTTTCTCAAATTTTGTTATTTGTCATGTAATTCTTTGAAATTTCAAAGAGGCCTCAATACGGGGGCGAGGTACGGATGGGGTGTTGATTCCAATGTTGCGCATAGCTGATTACGTTTCAGTGCCCCCAACGACGTTGATTTATATTGTCACATTTTTGATTGCAGACCCCAAATGGCAATGTGGAGGCAAAAGTTATGTGTTTCTATAGAAGGAGGGACATTTCAAGCTCCCTTACTCTCCTCGCGGACAAGCATCAAAGTAAGTTGAGCTTTCTTATCATGAAACGAAACACACGTGTATTGGCAAAAATTTGCAAGGTGTTAGGATGGGGTCGGTGTCAATGACAGTCGTTTGGAGTCCCTTAATTTCTCCAAATGAATGGGAAATCATCGGAAAATGTCAGATATAGACGTTACTAGTTGTAAACATTGCGAAACACGTGGATTTGTGTTGTAAAATGAAAATAGTCCGGCAACATTTGATTGGTGGAAGGAAATTCATTCATGAGATGGGTGGTGCTAGAGTTTGTATGTAAACACACTCCCCCTGCCCCATGGGGAGGAGTTAACTGGTGTTTTTAGAAGTTTCTAGAATTAATAAGCACTATTAAATATGATTTAACTTTATAAATTGGTAAAAATCACATTTATCTTTATATTTGTCTTGATGAATTGCCATTCACAATGTGTTGAAAATTATATTTGCTGCAGTAAAATAAAATTAAAAATTAAGGCATACTAAATGTTGTTACATAGAAATAATAGATTGCTGTCAGATATTTGTTTTTCTTTTGTGTGTGTGAAAAAATGCATGGTGTATTATTTTTTTGTTGTGCATTTCAACTTACCAAGGCAACATTCTTCAAATTTCTTTAAATTTTCAAAAAAAACCCCCAACCCTTCCTCAATATGCTTGACTTTGGGAAAAAAGGTGAGAAGTGAATCATACGACCAAGTATATATATCCAAAGCAATTAGTTAAAAAAAATTATGGATTTTAGAGTTTACTAAAGGTCTCTTGTATACTTTAATGCATAATAATCCTGTTGAAAAAAAAAAGATGAATAAAGAAATAAAAGAAAATAATTTATACGTCAAATAACTGACTTAATTGAAGTTGGGAAAATTATATTTTTCATTTTGGTCTCCTCTTTTAATTTTGACTTTGTCCCTTAAATAGGAGAGAAAAATATTTGTGGTCTTCTGATTGTAGTTCTAACACCCTCAGGGTCTCAAAACCTTGCAGGGTTTGACATGATTTTTTGAGACCCCTCGGATGGAAGAGATGTATCTTTCACAGAAGACTTATAGTATACCGTGTATACTCCTGCAATATTATTTTTGACAAACAAGAAGACTACTCTCAGTATTCTGTCACACTACTATTTTAATGACTACACGTATGAGTGCTAATGAATTTGAATAGAGTTAAAATATACTATTGAATTTTGTCATTTAGAACAAATCTATCAGGGACCTAGGAAAAATTCTGCGACTGTGCTCTTGCACATTGAGAAAATCAAGAATATTTCTCCTCTGGATCCAGCATCTATCGATCCTCCTCTTGTTGCTCCTTAAATGTGATTGGCCAGCTGTAAAATATTGATAGTTGATATTATGAGCGTTATGAACATTTATGTATTATAATACCGGTATTAGACTATTTTACCCAAATTTGAATTGCTAACTTTTAAACTGCAGTTCTTGCCACACAAGGGTTAATCGTTTTCCCTTTAATGATGTAAAAAAAAATCTGTTGAAGTTTCACTACAGTGTACTACAAATAAATTTGTCTCGAAAATAATATTGAATATGTTTAATATTTTCTGACTTTACAATGCAATATTTACAGACATGCTGGAGGATGCGGAGATTGAATCCAAGGTAGAAGATGTCACAGATAAAGTAAAGCACCAACTCAAACACAGAGAGTTATTTCTCTCACGCCAGGTTGAAACCCTACCCGCCACTCATATACGAGGGAAATGTATTGTAACACTCCTAAATGAAACAGAATCTCTACTCTCATATTTAAATAAAGATGTAAGTATTCTTTCCCTTTAAAGACTCAACCTCGATTTTAATTTAGTTTATGTTATCTCCTTTTGCTGTTGCTTTAAAATGTCTATGCCACAAAAATGTTGTATTCCACAAAATAGAAACATTTCATCTTCATGTATTTTGAGACAAGAATTCGATCAGAAGAGGAAAAAATCCTTTTTCTTTAACTCGACTCATGGACATGTTTAAGTGTTACAAATACTAAAAATATATCTTTTCATGAAATTGAACAAGAGCATTCATAGTTGGTACTCCTATTTGATATATGACAACCTTCTTCTTTTTTCAGGATACCTTCTTCTACTCATTAGTTTATGATCCTCAACAAAAAACATTGTTAGCAGATAAAGGTGAAATTCGGGTGGGATCAAGATATCAAGCTGAACCTCCAGATAACACAATAGGTTTGTTATGATGAACATTCCTTAGTATGATGAATTGAAAAATGGAAGTGTTACTTTGTCTTGTCTCTTACCTTGGACACATATACACATACATGTATTAATTTAGTCATGTATGACTTTATCACAGTAGTGAATATACATGTCAGATGTAAAACTATACATGTACATAATTTTTATAGGAATATAATGTATAGAATATACTTGCAAAAAATCCAGGTTTATTTCATATTACATGTATTTGAACAACAGATTCTTTGCCTTAGGTTTAGAATAATGTATCCACTTACTACATAGGATAGACATGAAAAGATGAAATACAGTATTCATCATGAAGTATTTTCATTGTCCTTTAAAAATTCATAACTCTATCACTTCCTGAATTTAAAGAAATGTTAATATTTGATATATTTTCAAAACAAAGGGTTGATATAGGTAAGTTTGATAATTCATTAAACATGTTAAACATAATATAAATGTAAAACTGATTGTAGCTGAGGGTGAGGATGACCGTAAGATGGAGGATTTAGAAGAATTAATATGGAATCCAACCTCAGGTCTCGCAGATCGACAGATAGATCAGTTTCTCATTACATCCAGGTATGTTTGTCTTTTCTTGACTTTAATTACTGATTCAAGAACAGTTCTTCAATGTATTTTATATTGTGTAAAAGCACCATTGTCATTTAATGGAAAGATCTTTCAAATTTTGAAATATTTATTGCTCTTTCCTGTCTTAATTTTTTTATGTATCAAATTACTCATGTACAAAGTTTATCTGGCTGTAAAGTGTAAAACAACTGAATAAGGCAAGATACTGAAGATTTGTAAGTGTACTATGTAAAGAAACTTTGTAGTTCACTATGATGAGAAATTCACAGACCTGTTCTGAATATCAAAGGAGGACAATCCATCTCTGATGTGAACAAATTTTATACATAAAATAAAGATTCTTTTCTACTGTCTCTTACTTCTAAGATTTACATGTGGCATGTACAAAGAACAAATACTATAGAGTTTCGCTGCTTGCCTAATTCTTATGTATGATCCAACATTTTCCTTTAATATTTTTGTTTAGGTCAGTGGGAACTTTTGCCAGAGCTTTGGATTGTACGAGTACAGTTCGTCAACCAAGTTTACATATGAGTGCTGCAGCTGCTTCCAGGGACATAACTCTTGTAAGATAAATGAATATTATATCCTTCTAGAATTAATTCTCCTGTCTGAATGTAAAAAATCTACTTCCCACTTTATACATGAACATTTCTGTAATTTTCATACTAGGAAGTATATGCTACATGTATGTGTTAAACAGTGATGTTTGAAAATTTCTTTGGGCTGTGCTTTATTCTGATTTTGGGGATAAGTCTGGAATATGTATTTGCTGGATCAATCCAGTCACCATGGGCTGAGCGTATGATAGATGCATAGGGTAACATTTACATATCCCCCTCCCCTTTATTGAGTAGTACTTGTATGTATCCATTTACTTGCATGTATCCTAGATACATGTACATTTACTACAAGTTCTTCTAACCTCTCTATAGTTAAAAAAACTTGTTATCTTTCAGTTCCATGCAATGGACACATTACACAAGAACAAGTATGACATGTCTAAAGCAGTGGCCAGCCTGGTTCCGTCTGGAGGACCTGTCCTCTGTAGGGATGAGATGGAGGAATGGTCTGCCTCAGAGGCTAATCTGTTTGAGGAAGCCTTGGATAAATATGGCAAAGACTTCAATGATATACGGCAGGACTTTGTGAGTCTTTGTAATAAATTACCTCCACTGTCACACAAATGTTTAACTTTATGAACAAGGTTGCTCTTACTGAAAAAAGAGTTTGCACAATTGAAAGATATAAAATTATCATACTGTAAGTGTGGTTATTATTTGCAGGGGGAAATTTTATGGAAAAATGAAAATGAAATATCAGAAGCATGAAACTAATGCCTCGTTCACACTGTTGTGCAATAAATTTATTTCGCTATAACTTTATTGCACAACAAATTTGTTTCACAATAAGCTTTTTTGCGTTCACATGAGACCAAAACTATTGCACAATAAAATGCCAATGAACATGCACAAGAATCATGAATAAAAATGTACAACGGATTCCTTCATGAAAAATTGTTCGAATAATTTTCGCAATAAAGTTATAGCGTAACAAATTGAAAATTTATTGCGCAATAAATTTTGTCATGTGAACGCAAAACAAATTTATTGCGCAATAAATTTACGTTTATTGCGCAATAGACTCTCCGTGTAAATGAGGCATAACATGCACATATACTTACTGATAAAGTGCATATACATATACTGCAGTTAATCACTAAGGCTATCATAGTAAAGTTATGTAAAGATACTGTTTGCAGATAACAGAAGAGAAATAAGATTACAAAGAATACTTTGCCTTAATAATTTAATCTCGTCATTATCAGGTATTTTGGAATCTAATCAGTATATGCTTATTTTTCAGCTTCCTTGGAAATCTCTGAAGAGTATAGTTGAATATTATTATATGTGGAAAACCACAGACAGATATGTACAACAGAAAAGGATCAAAGCTGCCGAGGCTGAGAGCAAACTTAAACAAGTCTACATTCCCAATTAGTAAGTAAATTATCAGTTATGGAGAAGTTGTAACACTTTCAAAGGAGTGGGAGTATGGTAATCTGCAATATTGGGACACCACTTGATGAGAAATTCATATTATTGATACATTCCTTTGGTGAAAGTTGCATTTTGTCACTCAAAGATAAACAATATTGTAAAATTTCTATAGATTTCTATTGTAAGAGCTTTTGTTTTGACCCAAATATTGGCCTTATTTAACATGAATAATTTTTACAACCTGACAGTATATTCGGTTGTTAAAAAAGTTGGTTCTCATTACCGCTGAAAGATTTTCTCGAAGTTTGGCGGGAAACATTATTTTCATAACATTATTTCTCTCAGTTTTGAATTATAATTATTACAAAGTACATGTAGTTATCTCTACCCAAAGAACATACATGTACATGTGTCTTGGATCAAAATGTAGATATCAAATTTAGGGGTTCAAATTAGGCCCTTCGTACAGTATACAAACATAGTACTTGTTCACAATGATGAGATATTCACAGACCTGTTCTGAAACTAAAAGGAAGACACCTTTTTTTCTCTGATGTGAACCATGGAAACCAATAGGTACTATTTACTAATTCCCTCTAGAAATGATTGAAGTGTCAACTTTCCAAAGTCATTCTGTTTGCCCCCTTCTCTCCTTTATGATAAAAGCTTTCTACTGAAAATTTTCAACTGGAGCAAGTTTATGAAACCTTCTTCAAGGATACGATATGAGAGCATCAATATGTAGCATTTGGATCTGTAAAAAAAAAATAATTTGAAGACATTTCATTATTGGGTTTTGACGGAAAAAAAATATGCTGACTTGCTCTTGTAATTTGTTCATTTTGGAATTTTCCATCATAAACCTTATGTACAAATATAAATACATGTAAGTTCTTGATGACCCAGTATGCTTAAAGAGAGATGCAAAAAAAAAAAAAAAATAATAGCAATAAGCTCAGGCAATACTTATTAAAAAATTATATTGAAATGTTTAAGTTCAGACTTATGGATATGCACAATTCAAACTACTGTATTGCATAAGGCAACTGCTAGCCATAGTCAGGCATTGACAAACACTTTTTCTCAGTCATGGGTTTTATCAATGAAACTTGAGTTTTTGTGGCAAATTTTGTTATTTATTTTTGTTCACAATGATGAGAATTTCACAGACCTGTTCTGAAGTATTAGGAGGACAATCTGTCTCTGATGTGAACCAAAACACAAGTTTTCATAATAACTTTGATACCTTAACATTATAAGTCCCCCCCCCCCCCCCCCCCACTAGAAAATGCCAAGGTCTCTTTAAGAAAGGAAGAAAAATGCCAAGATCCTTAATAAGAAAGGCAATATAATTGTTTTGAAAAAAGATTCTCAAATACATGGATTTATAGGCATCATTTTGGAGATTCTTCCAACAAGTTCAAGATACTAGTACATGTGTGTTTATCTTTACGTTTATTTAATAACACCATGAAATGTTTTACTGTTCACGATGATGAGAAATTCACAGACCTGTTCTGAAAATAAAGGAGGACATCATTTTCTCTGATGTGAACTAGGTTGTCTTGTTAAGTTATTAACTGGTGTCTGTAAAATGTATTTTGTTATGTTGAACAAAGATAAGTAATCCCCTCTACTAACCCAACAGTCAGACATAAAATGAACACAGAATTTAAAAAAAGGATGGATAGATAAATAAAAGGTAGAAATAAGGCCACAAGACCCTTAAGTTGATCAAATGTATTTCACTAAAATAGAAAATTTCACAAATTAATGATTTTGTGAAAAGATATTGATTGTTTATTGCATATGATTGCAGACAATAGCCATACTGGTGCCATGCAAAATATAAAGACAAATTGATAGTAGCAAATGACATATTGAAAATCTTGTAAAAAATGTCTTGCTGTTGCTATAAGTTTTGTTTGAATTTGATAAAAATCACATAAATATAATTACATGTTGATAAGATTTACATGTATTTGACAAAATATCAATGATCCCAATTTAGGTAGACAGGTCTGCAAATACAATGTATCTACCAAAAAAAATGGTTTCCATCCCTTCACTTCGAAGAAAAGGGGATTTAATTTAGATTAAATCCATAATTGAAGGATGCTTCAAAGTAATTAAAGATATTTATTATGACGTCCATTCACTTGCCACTGTGCCACACAAGGATGATGTGTGGTCATAATAGATCACTTAATCCCACCTCTATCTGCTTGTCTTTATGGCGTCACAACACCAAATATGGGTTTTAAAAGTGATCCTGAATGGCAAGATAAAGTAAAGATACAGTCAAACATACGACAAGCTTTATACCTATCATTGAATAATAGTTGAGTAATTCTTGTCAACCTAACTTTAGTAAATGAAGTTACTGACGCGATTGTATTATCTCTACATGTATGTTTACAAGTTTTATGTTATTTTCAGCAATAAACCAAATCCAGCTGCTATTAATGGTAAAATGAATGGCGTAGATGGACAGGTATCGGGGAGGGCTTGTGAAAGTTGTTATGGTATGTAGCACATGTTATAGAGAAATATTTACTACAAGCATTATCAGCATATTTGTATATAAGCTAAATTAGCTAATCATCATACATAGAATTGATTTTTAAAACTTATTTGGGTGTCTGTTAAAAGTACAAAATCTTAAGATTCAATAAAACTTAAAGTAAAAAAAAAAGAACATGTTTTAAAAGTTTGTGATCTGATACTAATTCAAGTGCCTAGATCAGGGGAAGACAGGGCTCACACTGGCTCAAAATTTTGTGTCGCAAGTTTGCGCGATGACACAAAATTGTGCTGTAGCACAATATAGCGTGTCAATAAGTTGCTGAAAAAAAAAAACTTTGATTTTTCTCAATAATAGAGATAGTGAATGTGTTGATCTATGTGTTTTATTTTCAAGAACAGACAAAGTCATATTGTATTAGAATCAACAAAGTCAGAGACTAATATCAACTCTACTTCTATGATAATGTAGTAAATGCAAAATATTCAGCAAGTTTGAATTCAATGACAGTACTGAGTAAGTGATTAGTTCAATTAGACCAACTCAAAAAGTTACAGAATTCTTCATAGAAGCCCTCCCATCGAATTAAAAAATATCCATTTGAGGGCCTTCTATGCTTATCATCATCAATTTGCAGTTTAAGGATTACTGTATTGACAAGGCAGTTGATAGCTGCAAACATGGTGTAGGCTGAAAGAACTGGAGCTTTGCTTTTAGACCAAGTACTGACCCCCCCCCCCCCCCTTCCCCATGACTTGAACTCCTTGATAGCAAGGACAGCCTGGAATTGGCTATTGTAGCCAAAGAAAGATGGACAGACCTTGATTTTTTCCTGGGATGGGGAGGGGTTCCAAGTATATGATTATAAAAAGCATTTAGACATAAAAACGGGAAAAAATAACATTTTAGGAAATTTCCAAGGTGACTCCTAACACCCTCTTGATATGCTCTTGATCATTTATTCAATGTAGTTTGAATACGGTCCCCTTAAATAATCTTTGCATGTTGTAAAAAAAATATGTTGACCTGATTTAATAAGGTTGGTGTAGCGGAAACCCCCCCCCCCCCCCCTCCAAAAATAAAAAAAAATAAAAGGTCTCAACGTACATGTAACTTATCTAGATGAATATTTCTCATATAGATACATAAGCTATTTGTGGTTTGTTTTCGTAATCACCATGGCCTAGAAAATAAGTAATTTTTTCTTGTTTAATTCTTCGTCGCCGACTCTTTGTTTCTCAGGAGATCGACGCCTATGTCGCAAAATTAATTAAAGAAAGTAGAGGGGGTGCTTATTGTGGGTTCACGACGCCGAGCTCGTATGCTTTTTATCCTGAATACAAAGATCTCAAAACCTCGATTTAGGCGTATTGAAGGCTTATAAAACGAACGGCGTCAATTTTGCTATTTTGTTTTCCGATACGGAATCGGACATTTCTAAGTCACGTTTCCCAATTTTAAAATCTAAATTATATAATACAGTGGTACTTCTTTTGGGGGAGAAACAAAGAATTGAAAAATAAAATAATTATGACATACTCGTGATGATCTAAACTTTTCAGTGACATCGAAAGATATATAGTTTGTCATCTGCCGTAATTAAGTTAAAATGCATTTTCAAAATTAGAAATACTAACGTTTATAATCTTCTTAATCCAATTATCTAATTAGCAGTGGCTCTCGTGCTGCTGGGGCTACCTAATTACCAGTGCATTTCACACCTTTTACGGTCACCCGCTTACCTACGTTACACCTGAACGCTTCAACTGCACTTTGGATTACTTAGAATCGATCTGTCAGTGCCGAATTCGCGTGTTTGTCAGTACTTGAAAACTAATTTTTAGAAAATTCCCTTTGTCGCAAATCGCGATTTTCTGTCGCAAATTTCAAATTTTTGTCGCAAAATGCGACATTTGCGAAGCCCAGCGCGAGCCCTGGGAAGATGAAAACAATAAATTTATGTAACAATGTTGACATTGCTGCATTTCAAGTGTTGAAATATGTTTTGAAAGGAGTAGGTGCGGTAACCTGTCATTTCGGCCCTATTTTCAAAGCTGTTTATATATCCATTATATCCATAATATTCTAGTTTATAAAATGTCAAATGTATGGCGAGTCCAAATCATGAAAGCTTTTATTTTTCACAGTCCTATACTGACTAATACGTCACTCAAAACATCTAAAAACGCTGAAATCATTGAAAATATCAATAAATGAGCGATATTTCAATACAAAACTATGAAATCAAGTGGTAAACCAGGCCTTGCCCATAAATATTTTTGTGTCAATCAATGGGTTTCTGATCAGCCTCTTAATTTGCATTAAAAAAATCCTGGACGAGGCCTGGAGCATAGATGAATTTTGAAGATTTGTGTGTTAAATATGATGATTTTCCTGAGTTTTGCGTCATTCAGGGTAAATGACATCAAAACATGACGTCATACATCACACGCGTGACGTTACGAGGGCTCAAAATTATGACGCGATATTTTCTCAAACATTCAACTTTGCAAAAAGTGATAATTAATAATTCGTTTATCAAAAATATTTTTCGTCGAAATTATAGGGCCGATATGAGGGGTTAGAGCACTTAGTCCTTTAGCTTTCTGTTGAAGTAGATTTCAGCTGCCATTTTTCCCATGGAAATCCTAGATTACTGATGAATTTTAAATCTACACACAATATAGCTGTCACTATGGGCATTATGTTACACAAGCAAATCTTATTATTTCAGCGGCACATTCAAGTCAGTGGTACTCATGGGGACCAGCTCACATGCAATGTAGACTGTGCTCTTCATGTTGGATCTACTGGAAAAAGTATGGAGGCCTGAAAATGCCAACTAGGTTAGATGGTGAAAGGCCAGCACCAACTCAAAGACAAGGTAGATAATGTAGTTTGATCTTAGATGTATTGTGATAGTGGTAAATGAAGTAGTCTTGATATTGAACATTTTGGATATTTGGAAGAGTATCACTTGTAAAATGTTCTGTTAGCAATGAAGTCTACGATTGATTTATTGGATTTTTAATCAATCTCCAAATGATCTTATTTACTTGAGGATGCCATTTGACCTTTCAGAGAGATTAGCAGCACAATTCAATTCAATGAGAATGCACAGGTGCACTATAGCAAACTGTGGGAAGGTAAGCATGTTTCATGTGTTAATCACGATATTAAAAGTGATTTTCTTCAATTGATGTATTTTTTAAACTAAAAGTATTAATTTGACACAAGTTATTTTTCTGATGAACATTGTTAACAAGAGAAAAAAGGTCAATACAACCATGAGAAAAAAAGGTCATTATATTTTTAAATTCTTTTTTACCTACATTTATCTTTAAGTCAATAAATTTCGACAATTTACTATAAAGGAATTCAATTTGAAGGCACATCTTGTCCGGCATTCTTAATTACATTAATCAGTCAGTTCATTAAGATTTTGACAATTTATTTTGTAGGAATTCCGATTGAAGGCACATCTTGCCCGGCATTTGGCCACAGCCCATGGTCTTGTTGTAAGGTCAGGTAGTCCAAGGCCGGTGATGAAGACACGGGCGGCATTCTGTCTTATAACCACCCCTCTCACCAGAATCTCCAGACGGTTGTGTCGTGATATCTTAAACCCTAGACGTTCTGCTAGATCACCCTTCATACCAATAAATATAGCTGCAATCAAACAAGAATGTAAGTACATGTACATACATGTACATAGGTACATATAAAAAGTTTCTCATTTACATAACCTTGAGTTCTGATTTATCCATTTGTCTGAAAACTTCAGATGTTTTTGATAACTTATGAACATAAGAGAATACCTGTATTCTATACAAGGAATGTAAAAGTTTAACAAGTACTATCCTATGTATTGATTCAATTTCATAAATCAAGTGTTTATGTATTAGTAACATAGGTAACTCAAGTCAACTTTGCATACTTTTAATGATATATTACAGTAAACTTCACCTATAACGAACAGGTTTATAGCGAAATTCTGCTTGTAACGAAGTAAAAAGAAAGTCCCTGCAGAAGTCCTATTACCCTCCATTGACTTTTGTACGCCTGTAACGAATTTGTATGTAACGAATTATCGGCTTTTACGAAGCCATCTTGTGGTCCCGTGGTCATAATTTCTTCACTTTTTAGCTCACCTCGACGAAGTTGAGTGAGCTTATGCTATAACCCCACGCGTCCGCGTCCGCGTCCTCGTCCGCGTCCGCGTCCGTGTCCGCGTCCGCGTCCGGTTAAGAAGTTTGGGGTAGCTCAGTATCTGACAAAGTACTAATGCTACAGTAACCAAACTGGCACAAGTGATTCATCTTTGGATGCTGAGGTGAACCCATGCATCGGATGCAGCATCTGACCTACATTTTCCGCTTGAGTGACTTGGTTAAGAAGTTTGGGGTAGCTCAGTATCTGACAAAGTACTAATGCTACAGTAACCAAACTGGCACAAGTGATTCATCTTTGGATGCTGAGGTGAACCCATGCATCGTATGCAGCATCTGACCTACATTTTCCACTTGAGTGACTTGGTTAAGAAGTTTGGGGTAGCTCAGTATCTGACAAAGTACCGATGCTACAGTAACCAAACTTGAACAAGTGATTCATCTTTGGATGCTGAGGTGAACCCATGCATGGGATGCAGCATCTGACCTACATTTTCCGCTTGAGTGACTTGGTTAAGAAGTTTGGGGTAGCTCAGTATCTGACAAAGTACTAATGCTACAGTAACCAAACTGGCACAAGTGATTCATCTTTGGATGCTGAGGTGAACCCATGCATCGTATGCAGCATCTGACCTACATTTTCCGCTTGAGTGACTTGGTTAAGAAGTTTGAGGTAGCTCAGTATCTGACAAAGTACTGATGCTACAGTAACCAAACTTGCACAAGTGATTCATCTTTGGATGCTGAGGTGAACCCATGCATCGGATGCAGCATCTGACCTACATTTTCCGCTTGAGTGACTTGGTTAAGAAGTTTGGGGTAGCTCAGTATCTGACAAAGTACTGATGCTACAGTAACCAAACTCGCACAAGTGATTCATCTTTGGATGCTGAGGTGAACCCATGCACCGGATGCAGCATCTGACCTACATTTTACGCTTGAGTGATTTGGATAAAAAGTTTGGGGTAGCTCAGTATCTAACAAAGTACTAATGCTACAGTAACCAAACTTGCACAAGTGATTCATCTTTGGATGCCGAGATGGACCCATGCATCGGATGCAGCATCTGACCTACTTTTTCCACTTGAGTGATTTCGCTTTTAAAAGCCAATATTGAGCAAAGTATAAGTGCTACATGTACTAAACTTGCATATTGGATGTATCTTTGATCAAACTTTCATAAAATGACCTTGACCTACTTTTTCTGCTTGAGTGATTTTGCCTTTAAAAGCCAATATTGAGCAAAGTATAAGTGCTAGATGTTCCAAACTTGCATATTAGATGTATCTTTGATCAAACTTTCATAAAATGACCTTGACCTACTTTTTCCGCTTGAGTGATTTTGCCTTTAAAAGCCAATATTGAGCAAAGTATAAGTGATACATGTACCAAACTTGCATATTGGATGTATCTTTGATCAAACTTTCATAAAATAACCTTGACCTACTTTTTCCGCTTGAGTGATTTTGCCTTTAAAAGCCAATATTGAGCAAAGTATAAGTGATACATGTACCAAACTTGCACATTGGATGTATCTTTGATCAATCTTTCATAAAATGACCTCGACCTACTTTTTCCGCTTGAGTGATTTTGCCTTTAAAAGCCAATATTGAGCAAAGTATAAGTGATACATGTACCAAACTTGCATATTGGATGTATCTTTGATCAATCTTTCATAAAATGATCTTGACCTACTTTTTCCGCTTGAGTGATTTTGCTCTATAAAGCCAATATTGAGCAAAGTATAACTGCTACATGTACCAAACTTGCATATTGGATGTATCTTTGATCAAACTTTCATAAAATGACCTTGACCTACTTTTTCTGCTTGAGTGGTTTTGCCTTTAAAAGCCAATATACATGTACTAAGAAATATGTTTGAATTGAATTTTGCTGTCACGAGGTGAGCTTTGTAATCTGTGATTACCTATGTTTTTCATCTGATGTAACGAAATACCCTCCAGGTATTCCCAATTAACACACCTGGTGGACAGATAATTACTAATTATCAAATAATTGCTCTCCCCGTCTTTTGTCTCCGTGCTAATTACCTATTAGGAGACGTGTTGTATACACATGAGGAAATGATTGCCAATCACATAATACTCTATCGGCATGTCAATTGTAAAGACTGCTTACTTAATAAATCACAACATAGCTATTGCATACTGGTCTTAACTTTTCATTCATTCAGAACGGCCACACCAAGGAAATATATTTAGCATCAAAATGCATGTAACGAAATATGGCTATAACGAATTTGGACCAATGGTCCCCTGGGCTTCGTTATATACGAAGTTTACTGTACTAAGATTGAATTTATTTTATTGGTAATTTTCTTTTTTCGACCCCAAATCACTGTGGGTAATCTTGCAATGCATTTGGTTCATCTCAAATTTCGTGTGTTACAGATTATTTATCACAAAAAGGGGAATGTGATGCAGTGTAAGGATGCCTTAGCTATGAGTTTTATCCAAAATAAGAGAAATAATATCTTTTTATAAAGCGGAAAAACGATCGGCGTGAAAGTAGAACGCCGATTGTATTTCTGCATTATAAAAAGGTATTATCCACCTTATTTCATATGCTGCATAGTTAAGGCATTATAACACTGCATTACATTTCCCTTTGTACAATAAATTATATATTTTGCGCAAAAATATGAAAAAATCAATTGTTCTGCATTGCGAGATTACCCACCGTGTAAATAGGCCAAATGTCCTATCAATTAATACAAGCTGCTTTAATACGATTGTTTCTTACAATAAGGCCAACTACGGTTAGCAGAGATGGGAAATTATGTGCCAAACATCAAGCTGCGAGGAAAAAGAACGTTAGATCCTGTAGTAGCAAAACTAGGAATCAATACCAAAATGGAGAAACCAGCATTACTGCACAAGTCAGAAAACGACCACAAAAAACCAGAAAAGATATTCTTCCCAGCTCCGGCAGTCACACCTCGTAAGTACATTGTAATATCATGTACATACAGGGGTCAAAATGTGTTTTTAAGATTGTCACATATATACATGTACATGTGTGATAGTAAGCAGTCAGGGGAACTACTGTATGAAGTGATTTTAAAAATCACTGTATTAAGTAGTATTTGAAACTCAAAGAAAGAGTTGTCCCTCCTAATTTCAACAATAATCACTCATTGCAGTGATCAATTCAGAAAACTGTATAAAGTATTTGAGTTCATTACTCTATAAAGTGATCATTGATAGTCACTGTAGACAGTGATCTCCCAAATTCAGGTTTAAAAAATCACTTTATAAAGTGATTAAGAATACAACTCTGCCAAACTTTAAAGCCAAAATGCCAGTATTTCTGTTTGATGCATACTGGTGCAAGTGTTCATAAAAGTTATTTTTAGATACTTCTCCATATGGGAAAACTAACAGTCATACCAGGAAAACTCAGATTAACCCATAATCAGAGCTTAAAAATGTGTTAATTTTATGCCAGGAAATCACGAAATAAGCATTTAAATGTGATTCACTGATTTAGTCATGCCCCATCTTTTTAACAATTTTTGATAGGTAAATACTGAACTGACCTCATTTTATCAGACATTACTTATAGTACGGTGACCAAACCTAAAAAAGTGCTCTATTTTAGGAGTTTAATGTCCACTCCTAGTGCAAGGCTATATTTGGTATCAAATGAAAGGTTATGATCTGAGGTTTACGATTTGACATGTCGTCACAACTTTTACGGGTGCCTACTACGTCAAATTTGACGTTGAAATGACGTAATAAAAATGGTGAAACATTCTCATATTCTGAACGCTAATGTAATTCTTTTTTAAAATTGCTGAAATGTGACAATTTTACTTGCAGAATCGAAACATCCTACCGATTCCTAATTTAGAAGTCGTTTAAAGTCACTTTCATTTACACTCGAAGACAATTTCTGATCAATTCTACAATTTTAACAAGTATCTTTTGACAGCACTTTACTTCTGAATTTTGATTTCGAATACTTTATGTTCTTGAGGATTTTTAATATATTTTTATTATACTTATCTGTTTCGATGGTACTTAAGAACTTTTTATCAATATACCAACAAATAGTTCTTCCAATTATGACAAAACGCTTAATTGGTCCTTTCAATCCACCTGCAATAAGGATTAATAGAGATAAGTAGTGTTTGCTTGTCATGCGTTCTTTCGTTGTTAAAACGTCTTCATTGCATGACGTCGATTTGTGCATACCACTTGATCCTTGTGTTTAGCATGTAAATCGTCTTTCCAGACAAAACATGATTCAAAGAAATTTCCATGGAAAAAAATGAGGGTTTATTTTGTTGCATATGCCTTTTTTGGGTGGAAAACATGGTTTTAAAGGAAATATCACAGAAAATAGGAAACAATGAATATATAATTTGTATTCATCGTAAAATAAAAAAGATTGAAAGATGCGATTTCAAAAAAAAAAAGTTTGAATGCTCTTTCGAATAATATAATTTTTACATTCTAACTCCTAGGTAAAGTTGCAATGCCAATTTGGTCTCAAAAAGTTTGATTTATGTGAAAAATTGGCAATGCATAAATCTGTGAAAAGGACCAGAGCCATGAACGGCGAAATTGGCTTATTTTGCCATAAAGCTTTTCTATGGTTTATACTTTGATAATACCAAATTTTTAACCTTAGATGACTTAACGCCGTGATACAGCAAAATATATTCATGTGAAATGAAGTATGGTTTAATGTTTCCGACGTCATTTGACGTCATTTTTTGACGTGTGACACCGCATTCTGCCGTTGTTTGGGTAAGTACAGTGCATTGATCAGCATCAATTTACCAAAAGAAATGAAAATATATATTGCTACATTGAGGAAGTGAGTAAAATATTTATTTGTTTGAAGAATCAAAGCATGTTCAAAAAATCTACATAGATACAGAACCATATGCATTCACTTATGCACAGTCGACTTGACGTCTGTTACGTTGACATGGCGGTCGGTCTGTGAACGTACTAGTCGTATCAGATTTGATTCAAAGCAGGTTGAAAGGTCACTAAAATACCAGTAGCAGTTGAAGGATAAACAAATACTTTAGCGGCGGATCCATGATTTTTTTCAAAGGTTGAAGGGGTGTTTGAGGACTTTAGATATTTTAGGAAGAGGGAAGATGATTTCATATTACGCAAAATGTATCAATTTGCCTCATATCGCAATAATATTTACCTATTAATGCCCGTTTGTGTGGGTACTATTCTCTCATAGTGTTGCTTTTGGAAGGAATACTTCCTTGTAAAACAGCTTCAGTGTAAAATCTGAATAGCTCGTCGGTCCTTTTGAAATTGATATGTGATACACTAAACCTATTAATGCCCGTGTATGTGTGTACTGTTCTCTCATAGTGTTGCTTTTGGAAGGTAAATAATATTCCGTTATTTTGCAATATAATTGCGTTATATCTTAATATTATATAACCAGGATGTAACGTCGATTCTGATTGGCTGAAGCGCGAGTCATTATTTTCCGATAATGACCGCTTACGGAAGATAATGACTCGGTGTGGTATTTGTCCTGATTTCAGTATTTACGATAAAAATTAAGATAGTTATTTTATTTTATTTTAAAAGTCTAGAAAGACTTTTCACAAAAAAGTGCAATTAATTATTAAGTTCTTAAGTAAAAATTATGTGTCCATGTTGATTTGAATCATATATAGTCTTACAGTTAGTTATATAATATAACAAATAAGGACTTGGCCTCGGTCATTATGTCATTATAATGATAGTAGTAATAGACTAAAGTAATAGTAAATACTGAAATCGGGACAAATACCAAACCGAGTCATTATCTCACGTCAGCGGTCAGTATCGGAAAATAATGACTCACGCTTCAGCCAACCAGAATCGACGTTACATCCTGGTTATATAATATTGCGATACCGGTATATGATGCAATATTATTGCGATACAACACAATATTATTGAAACTTTATTGCAATATAATACAATTCTGTTGCGATAAGATAGCGTTATCAGGCAATAAAATTGCGCTCTTACGCATTTCCATTGCGCTTATTATAACCTATATATACTTATACAAATATTGACTTGGTCGAGGTCATTATGTCATTATAATGACCCGATGAAATTTGTTATATCGACCAAGGCCGAGGTCGATATATAAATCTCATCGAGTCATTATAATGCATAATGACCGAGACCAAGTCCTTATTTGTTATATTAAATAACGAATCTTAAGAAAACATATGATTGAAAAAGTGATTCAAAACAATATGAACATATCAGTTTTAATCAATAATTCAACAATTTAAAAATGTTCTTTGGGGGGGGGGGGGGGGGGGGGGGGGCGATCTAAACTTTTAAAATCAATAAAATAACTATCCTGATTTTTATCGTTAATACTGAAATCAGGACAAATACCACACCGAGTCATTATCTTCCGTCAGTGGTCATTATCGGAAAATATTATATAACTAGGATGTAACGTCGATTCTGATTGGCTGACGCGCGAGTCATTATTTTCCGATAATGACCGCTGACGGAAGATAATGACTCGGTGTGGTATTTGTCCTGATTTCAGTATTTTCGAAAAAAAAATTTTTTAGTTATTTTGTTAAATATCAAAAGTTAAGATATACTTTTCGCAAAAAAATGCAATTAATTGTTGAATTCTTGATGAAAGATTACGTGTATATATTGTTTTGAATCATTATTTTAATCATATATAGTCTAACTATTCCTTATATAATATAACAAATAAGGGCTTCGCCTCGGTCAATATTTTCATAGTAAGTCAATATCACATCATATACAATGATTTAAAAGTCAATAATTGTATATTATATAGCCTGTTTATATTCCCACTCTCATTGGCTGAGAACTGTCACGTGACGAGTCATTGTCTCATCATATTGACCTGTGAGGGGCGATTTCATTTAATAACACTACCGCGAAAACTCTTGCTTCCGGTTTACTATGAATTTCAGAAATATCGAAAACGCGCAAAATTTATATCTGTGACGTCATTAACGTCATTTCGTAAACAGCAGCAAGGACGTTGAAGCTGCGCTCAAATGAATTTTGAGCCTATCTAAGAGCTACGACGGATTTTGACTCTGAAATAATCTTCATTTGACTCATTGAATGAATTCTATTACATTCAGGATAATTCAGCGACAGAAAATGCTGATATTAACACGTCTTGAAATATTTTCAAAGAAAAGTCGATATCAGCCATTTCGAAAAGGTACCTTTATGAATACTGATTAAGTCCACTATATAATAAAACAATTGTGGACTTTTTTCTCGGTGAATATGGTTTGATATTTTCTGAATTTGAATATATTGACCGAGCCTGTCGCCTCTGTCAATATTTTCAAATTCAGAAAATATCACACCATATTCACCTCGTAAAAAGTCCACAATTGTATATTATAACACAATACCATTGCAATAAAACGCAGTTCTATTGCAATATTTATAGAATAACTGTCTTTTGGAATGTGATTATACTGTGATAACCTACAATGGATCCAGGAATTATGTTCCATAATGCGCGTTAGCGCATTATGAGAAACATAATTCCTGGATCCATTGTAGGTTATCACAGTATAATCACATTCCAAAAGACAGTTATTATATATATTTACATTTCAGTTTTTCACGCTTAAATGACGTTAAAATACGCTTAAAACTCCGTTGCTAAGGCTCTGTTACTACGTACCCTCAAAGTTCAAATCAAGCCAAGTTACTATGACGTCATAGTTCAAACCACGCCACCGCGGTTATACTCCTATAATCACAGTGAAAATTCAATACAAATAAATGGGCATATGTAAATATAAAGCAATAATTTTGCGAAATGAAGCAACACGTTTGTGATATTTACACAATGTCATTTCGATTTGACTTTAGTAAATACAGTTGCAAAATAACGCAAAACTATTGCCAAATAGCGCAAAATCATTGCAAAATTTTTGCAAAATAACGCAATAAATAATTCTTATTTTCAATGAAAGCAAACGGGCTTCGGTGAATTTCAAGTGATTTAAAAAAAAAATGTTATTTTTGCATGAAAAGTAAACATTTTGTGCTCCCAAGAATTTTTATTTTGTGCTTTAATGTGCCAACATGAATCAAAATATGATGATCGAATTATATTAGAAATAAGTGTGAAATTTCAACAACATATTATTCTTAGATTTTAGATAAGTACATGTAGGTCGATCATATGTAAAGGGACGGAAAGGGAGAAACAGATATGATGGGATGGATCACATAGCATCTATTATATTGTGCAAATATACACTACATTTCTTCAAAATTTCCTGCTCGCTGTGCCCATGGCCTGAAAATATCCATTAAGAGAAAATTCTAAAAAATAATTGAAAAAATAATACAATAGCCCTATCGACCCCCCCCCCCCCCCTTCTTGAAATATTTAAAAAGTCTTTAAATCCCTCCTGTATACGCTTACAACAACAAAATTAAGTCGATGTTCAGAAAAGTATTGTTTCAAGGAATATTTATATGAAATATGAAAGCTCTTTCACTTGGCAATCAATATTTATGTCTAATTACAGTTTAAAAGACACTGTTTAACACATGTCTATGGCAGATACAGTGGCAAAGGAACAAAATAGGTTATCAACAGACCGGAAATTTATTTGAAAAGCTTCCAGATATGTGCATTTATGTATTTTGCGTATACAGGCTTTTGTTTTAAGTACTTCAGTAGCATATTTATACAAGACAATTGTGGAATTTTAATGAAAATTCATTAAAGACATAGAACGCGTCTAAAAATAGATTTTATGACGTCACTAATACACTAAAAGCCATCAAATGTTTTAAAGAAAAAATTAAGATTCTTTTATTTCATGCAAATTTTGTCCAAAAGAAAGTTTTTGCTTGATTACCTAATTTGAATTACACAGTTTTAAAGTCCCCAAGAGGAGTAATGTAAGATAAACGCAATTTGACCCCTATGACCTTTGACCTCTAAATAAACAATGAAGGCACCCCAAAATATTTTGACGACATTTCAATTTTTGAAGTTGAGACTCTAAAGTTTCATTTGGTATACAATTTAGCCTTGCACTAAGAATGGAAATTAAATCTAATTTTTTAGGCTCTTGGTCACCTGACTATTAGGGAAGAGCATTTAGATATAAGGCCAAAAAGTACCTTTATATCAAAAGTTATAGAAATTTTATAATCACAGTCACTGCATTCAGTTATTATTTTAATCACCATATGCAGTGGTTCCCCTGGCTGGTAAGCAGCAGTTTTTAGAAATATGCTTCATGATTATAAGTTCTATTGAAATTAATAATAATATATGTGTGACTCAACTTGGAACTGAAAAGAAAAAACAATCCATATTTATTCATAAAACAATGAAAAAAAAAAAAAATCCATATTTATTCATAAAACAATGAAAACTCCTTTAACACTACATTTCACAAGCTGTTTCATGCCATGAAAAAAAAAAAATCAGAATTACCAATGTCCAGTTTGGCAAAAATGAAGATGGATTATTCCATTAGAGCAAAATAGAATAACTGTCATTATTGATGTTCCTCAGACTTAACCAGTTAAAATTTGACGACATTTGTTTTGTAGAATTCAAACCAAGGGAAACTAGTCCACACAAAATAAACAGTGGATCTCCGTCTATCATGATGAAGCGGGGTTACGAGTCACAGTCAAATGGAATTGATGGTATGGATTTATTGTTTTTATGATATTTACAATGTACTTTTAATTTTAAGAGAAGTCACTTTGTTAAAATCCAAAGCTTTCAAATCTCGGATCTTGTTGAAAATCTTGACAATGATGAAAAATATTTCAAAATTTCCATAGTCATACATTTATTCGGCATCTATGAGAAAATACCAATAACTTTTGGAATTAAATTATTTAACAATAATTGTACCATATTTTCTTTTTACAAAGGTCCTGCTGCAAAAAGGCCAAATATGGGAGTAATTCGTCAAATAGGTTCTGCTATGAGGTCACATGTTGTGAGTATATGATCTGGAGTATTTAAAGTTGTCTGTGTATTTGATGTGTTGTTTATAGGTGCATGTACACACATTCTCAATTGTTATGTGATATGTATGTATTACATGTAATAGGATGTACAAAGTTTATAATGTTCATAATGATGATTTAAGTTATACCCAAGAACAATAAGATTTTGCTCTTATTCGTTACATATACATGTACATGTAGGTGTTCTTTTGTAGATTTATATTGTTCATCTACTGCACCTGTGGTTCTATTGTGTTACATGTCGTTGTATGACCTTGATACATGTGTAAAGTTCAAGGTTATACTTGAGGCCAAACTCATGGCAGACCTTCCACTGTATCGACACGCATAATAGTTTATAAATGTACATGTACATGTATGTTCTACAACCTAAGGTTACAAAAGTGTGCTAAATTATAGATACTTCTTCCATTATGATAACTTTTAAATGACCAGTGTTTATATATGATGTTTTTGAATCAGAAAAATAATTGTGTAGACATGGCACCCTGAATTTAAAAATAAGCTGCGTCTTTATGTATCTAGCTTGCAGTGCAAGGATGACATTTTGGGATCACTTTGTCTGGCATTCACACTCAAATAAATGGCTAGAACAAACTTGATACACATGTACATCATGCTTACATCAAACTTGCAGGATGGTGAAGCGTGTTGAGAATAAACAATCATATAAGGTTAAAAGTAGTCAAGGTAGCATATTTACGGTCAAACAAGCGACATACATGTACCTGTTCTTGAACACAGTTCTTAAATACCATGTAAGTCATGCAGTCATTGAAATGTCCAAACAATTTTAGAAAAGTTGTATAAGTACATGTATGTAAACATGGAACTGATTTCTGGATAAAAAATCTTTGCAGAGAGGTAATTTAATGAATCACAACATGAATGGTAGAGGGAGGCTTCCTGGTATGAGAGGGATGAGAATGCATATGATCAATTGGATCGACGCCCCCGACGATGTGTACTTTGTGGCTACAGATGCCACCAGGTATAAATACATAAACAACTTTTTTCAAGTTTTTTTTTTCCGTTCTAATCAGCGGATTTTCACTCAAAAATATGTCTCTTTTCAAAACTTCTAATGCTTAAAAATTTCTTAATTTAGAATACTTTCTAATAGCCCACTTCAATACTCTCTGCCTAGATCTTGTTGCTTTAGTTTTCAATATTATATCACCACCATGTGCTTGCAGTTTGCATGCTATTTGTTCAGTTTTAATTTCCATAACCAAGAATAGTATGAAAAACGAATCATTTGAGTTTGACATCTATAGCATTATCAAATTCTGAAAACTTCCAAAATATTTGCACAACATTTCATCAAGATATATACATGTTTACAGTGCTAGTATGAATTTTAATAAACACTGAAAATGGAAAATGTACATGGATCTACACGTACATGTATTAATTTTTTGCAAATGAAGAAAGTTTTTGAATTCTTTTCCAGAAAATTACGACGTCAGTTAACTACCCAGGATTTTAAGCGTACAGCCAGAAACCCATGGAGGAGTGTACTGGCCAAGCCACCTATGCTGGGAGCAGACGGAGAGGTTGTTGTCCTGGATTGAGGTCAAAAATTGTCTTTTCGGTGACCAGGAGAAATTTTGTTTGTATATCAGGAATAAAACCCAGACAGAGAGCAATACCAGTGTTAGGCATAGAGGACAATGTGTTCATATTGAAATTAAAGCCAATGCTGTACCTACGGTTTTGAATTGTAAATGTAAATGCAGCACATATGTTGATGTGGAGTAGAGCCAGTATTACAGAGAGTTAGAAATTGTTGAGGCATCATTTTGTAAAGTTCAATATCGTGTGTTTTTTTCGATACAGAGATTTGAACATGGGAGATGATAATATCGTTGACAATGTCTGAGACAGACTTTCAGCTGAACTTGAATATTTTTGTACTGCAGTAACAATTACTCCATGTATATATGTTGAAATATATAGGGCTCCTGGCTTGAGCCTTCTTTGTGCATCTAAATAATGTAATTAATATTATTGAACTTAATCATGTAATTTATACATCAGGCCAAATGTTCGGGCATGCACACACACTTTCACAATTCACTACAATTATGACGTTAATCATAGAAACTTTTTACTCAGTCATGAACATTCATTCACTCTTCACATACTCCTAATCTGAAATCCTGCTATTTCATTTTCGTCGGCATTTGCCATGTTTCAACATCTACCATAATCCATTATGTTTACGTGTGTTTCCATACAGTAGAACTTCTGTTTGTGACATTAAAATTCAGTGTTTTTGGTGCATTGTATGAACATTTAGTACTTATACTCTATTTGATTGAGTTTATTTGAAGTGAATTCTGTGTTCTTAAGTAGTTCCTTTGTTTACCAATTAAGATAAAACCAACATTTAACAAGTACATGTAGCTTACAAAGCAGATTTTGATTTTTCTGCCTTATCCCTTGTCTCGTCTTAGTATTCTGGGCAAAGCAATTGTCAATTTTGTAATATCAATGAATTTTGTTCTTCTGATTGCAAAATTTGATATCTTTTGCATTCTATCTGAGAACTCGTAACTCACATTTAATTTATTCATTTACTTGTATCATGCCACATTGTTAACTTCCAAAACCATCGAAAATGAATCATTAAAGACCATGTGATGAAAAACCAATGTATTCTTTGTTGTTGATAATGAAAGTATGAACAGTGATTTGTTAGTCCCCTACCGGCAAAGCCGAAAGGGGACTCTTAGTTTCCTCTCTGTCTGTCCAGTTTTCAATTTTTTAGACTTTTTTCTGCAACGCATACATATATTCAGGTGAAATCTGATACACAGTTTGGTCTTGGATAGTTACAGAGCAAGTTTAACTTTCGTCACGCTTGACCTATTTTTGGAGGAGTTATGCCCCTTGATGACTTGCAAAATTCAATTTTCCACAGTTTTCCAGACTTTTCTCTGCAACAAATAAAGATATTCAGGATAAAATTTGATACTCAGCTTGGTTACAGAGCAAGTTTGACTTTTGTCACGCTTGACCTATTTTTCGAGGAGTTTTGCCCTTGATGATTTGCAAAATTCAGTTTTTGTCAGTTTTCTGGCCTTTTTTCTGCAACAAATAAAGATATTCAGGATAAAATTTGATACTCAGCTTAGTCTTGGATAGTTACAGAGCAAGTTTGACTTTTGTCATGCTAGACCTATTTTCTGAGTCAATAAAGGAGATAAAACTCAGAACTGAGCTGTACAGACAGTAAGTTGAATTAAAATTCATGTTTAATTGAAGAGTTCTTTGAAGGCAGAGTTGCAGGACAAAAAGATATGCCGCCGGTAGGGGACTTCGCTCGGCCATCATAACATTTTTCATATTACAGCTCTTAATAATTTAGAAATCCTGTCTCACCAAAGGTACTTTGTTTAGTTCATGTACTAGAGTATGAACTTTTGTGCCGAGTAAAGCAACTACACGTATAATTCAATGTAAAATAGAAATAGAGCACAATTTACAGACACTTTGATTAAATGTTATCCAGGTTATTCATGGGAGTTGCCCATGGACTATGGGCGAGTTGCTTGCATTGCATTTTCTCTGGCTAGAAGTAAAATGAGTACCAGGCACTTGTGTTGGGCTGGCAATTTGGTTAAGCATCAATGCTGAACAGTAGTTCTCAGGAAAAATGGGCTATGGGAAACAGATCTGGCAAGGTGGTAATCCCAAACACAAATGCCTGTTTCATTTGATGGAAAAACAGACCTGGATGGAAAAACAGACCTGGAGGTAGCTCTTAAATTTGCAGAGGTGAAATCAAAATTATAAATACATGTACACTGTATTTTGCTGGCAGTTTGATGTCTCACAAAGTATATACAAGTATTTCTTATTCCAAAACTATTCTATATTTGACCAGCAAATTCAGAAAACATCCCCTGCTTTTGGGTGTTTATCACAAAAGAAAGTCAAGGTCACAAAGTAGAGAAAATATTTTGGGTCCAATTATTAATTTGCTCTACAGTATGTTGTACATTTAGAAAACATGCAGGGAATGCCAGTCACGCTTGGTAAAGTTTAAGGTCACACATTCTTGAGAGTCAAAGACATTCTTTCATTTGTCAACATTTATGTACCAAACAATCATATTAAGAGTCTGCATCAAGCAGAAATCCTTGTCAAGGTCGGATATCAAAGTCGCCCATTAAAGGTCAACAATACTGTCAATACATGTGTACTTGTTTATTGAAACACCCCTAAATTAATCCATTCTACAATGTTCTGAAGTATAAACTTGACCTAAAAAAATGCATCAAGAACTCTGGAATCGGAATTTAATTCTCCTGTAGACAACAATTATAATATGAACATATTATATATCTAGCAAAGTTTTTAACTTAAACTTCATGTATTAGCACTTGACAGTTGACCTTCGCATTAAGAAAGGCACTGTAATTCTCAGAAAAGAAGCCTGCTTTGGAGGTTTCTTTCCGTAAGCACTGTACAGACTTCTTTCCGTAAGCACTGTACAGACTTCTTTCCGTAAGCACTGTACAGACTTCTGAGAACAAACACCTTCACATCATTTTTATTGCACAACTTCAACTTCTTTTCTTAGGACTGAGGAGGCATTTGACCAAAGGATGTCCTGACAGGTTTGGGCATTTTTTTATGTATGGTGTCATCGTATGATTTCACCGCAACGGTCACTTTTTGGCCAGTTTTCCACAGTGTATCATTCTGATCTACAAAGTCTGCCTTTATATACACCTTATGAAGCCCTGGTACGGGAAACATTAACAGAAAGTTAGACATGAAGTAATCACTGTGAGGCTCCACTCGCTGGGATAGATTGTTGGACAGGCTCAAGGTTATCTGTAAATAAAAATTCCACAATCTTCATACTGCACATATTAAAGCAAAACAGATGAAATATAAGATAGTGAATTACTTGTATGAATTAAAAATCTGTAGCACATTTGAACATTAATTTTCTAGATCACAAACTTAAATATGTCCCCTCTTCTTTGAAGGGGGCATAAAAGTTGAACCATAAGCATGCTCATCAGTCACCAAGTCATGTTTTTTCTTCTTTGTTGCAGAATTCTGTTAAATTGGAGGCTCGATATCAAGACCTCAATTTACAGTCTCTATTTGCTTGCTTTACTAATCTTATTAGTTATTATTCTATCTTAAAAAGATATATAAATTCAAGGGAATGACTTAAGAAATGAATTTTATATTTTTTCTGTTGATGCAGATATCACCCGAAAAATTGGACAGAAAACTGCATCAATGCGCGTAGCGCGTTGATGCAAAAGTTTTCTGTCTAATTTTTCGGGTGATACCTGCATCAACAGAAGAAATATAAAATTCATTTCTTATCATTTAATTATGGAAAACAAACTGTTTTCTTGGATCTAAAAACAATCGATCACCGCACTTTATTTCGTAAGTCGGAAGGTTTCGCAGTGATACGCCTGCCAAAACAAGTTATGGCAGCCGCCATGATTCAAACAGTAAACGATCGTCCCTCTATATCTTTGGAATAAGGACCAGTTTGAGCAAATTCTACATGCACTGTTAATTTTTGAGTAAGTAGAAAAGAAATGGTACCCTTGAAATGATAAGCAAACATCAACAAATTGTATTTTCAGCAACGAGTTCATTCGTGTTTGAGGGAACCCCCAAAATAGTGCTATAAATAGACTTCTGTGAAAAATTGTATTGATCGATGTATCAACAAAATTTCTCAGCCAATCAGAATCTTCGTTTCTTGAAAATGACAATGGAAATTAAATGATTTGAAAGGAAAAAATATTGTAAAAGACTAGGAAAGTTATAATATATAAGATTAACTTTCTAGTAATCCAATAAAACAGCAAGACATCACTAAATTTGGAAATATTTTACTGTGACATCACTGTAAAAAAACATGCCTACGCATAAAGAACAGTACATTTTCGTGTTTCCTCTTATGACATCATGGTATTTTCATACATATGTACCTTTTGATCCGCAATAGCAGACTGGTTTATGGAAACCGGCTCCGAGTTCACCGTCACCTGTACTTGACCTACTTTACGGTATATTTCTCTTCGCGCTCCATGGTGAATGATTCCCTCTACCTTCATAGCTAGGTGGGTTTGATGATGGACCAGGACAGGCTCTATGGCTGAAGTCTGCTGAGGAGACACTGCAAGCTGTAAAATGACATGTAAACAGATTATACATGTAATTATAGCACAGATGAATATAACAGAAATATACATGCAAGGTTGTTTACTGAAATACATTGCAGATAAAACTGTAGAATATATACACAGATAAGTCAAATGTTGTGAGTAGCAGGGGTGACGTTATACATTATGTATTACCATGAATTAATGAAATATGGTCACACTTGGTGACTTTTTCTTCAATGAAGTATTCTTTACCCAATGGTTTAAAATCTTCTAAGAGGAAAGATGGAATATTTCTTCACATTTGTTGTAAAATCATACAACCCTTTTCAAAGACTTATTTGTCTTTGAAAAAGGTTGTTTGATTTTACAGCAATTTTTAAAAGTACAAAAAGTGTAGAAAGTGGTACTGCTTTTCTTCTACTTCAATATATTTTCAGCCTATATTCAATGGCTACATATCTAAATTATATGGTAACTTAGCTTCCATCAAGATCACTTTCATCTTTTTTTTTTATGGAATCATCAGTTTGGAAGGTCATATAATCAATTTATAACATTCCATTTCCAAACTATCAAATTGAGTAATGAGGAATTAACATTAGGGAACGCTAATTGTGGATCAAAACAATGAATAATGATTAGAGAACTTTTACATGGAATTTTCTCTTACATGTAGATGTATATAAAACCATCAATACAAAAGTAGGGGTGCAGACGTCTAATGTGATGTACTTACTGTCAATTTTGTTGATTGTATTTTTTGAAAGAAGTATCTAGGATATGTGAAAGGGGCTGCCACTAACGTCTGTACTGACTGACAAAGGAAATCCATGTGCTGTAATTAAAATCACCCTATGGTCAGTTTTTAAGTTTTAGTCATCTGCATAAAAAAATTATTGTATGTTACAAGATCAAAATCTAAAATTTGAAACATGTGAAACTGGAAAGAATATGTCAATACATTGGAAATTATTTTTCTACTTATAGATCATTTAAAAGCGAGATAAAGTTTATCGATAAAACTACAGCATTCATGGAAATAACTCCTATTGTTTTGTTCCTATATGTTTTGACCTTGAAGATGTACTTGATCTTCTCCGGATATTGACAGCATCAATGTATGACATACAATACAAGTACATGTATTTGTATAGTGTAACATAACAACAGATTTGAATCCCTTCATATTTAAGTGTAGCTACCAGGCAGGCAGATGGACAGACAGTTCTAGGCAATATTATCCTTATAGATTACATAACACTAGTACATGTAATCTCAAATTAGTTATGATGTAACAGATGTTTTCAAATGAAAAATGTTCGACAGTTTCATCTCAGTATATACCATTGGTTGTGAATAAACTAGTATTCACACTTTTGACATTGACTGTGCATATACATGTATATATTTGCTTATATTTTAATTTACCTTGTATGTAAGGGCGTCCCCAGAATTTCCCTGTATGAGAGTATTGAGTGAGTTTTGTACCCCTAGTATAGCCGAAGTCAGGGGATCCTTAGATGTACTTGTCATAGCACCAAACTGTAAATACCTGTCAACATAAAACACAAACTTTAAATTCATCTTAAAAGACAACACAAAAATTCAACCAATCCAAATTGATTTTGTTTAAGACCAAATTTAAAATACATATACAATGTATTATCAAATTTTTTATTTGTGTCTTCAGCTGGGCTCAATGCAGAAAGCATTCCTATTATGACTAACTTTATGCCTTTCATTCATGCAAAAGACATATTTTTAGCTATCTGTATAAAATTGGGAAGGATAATCTGCTGGACATAAAAATCTTATTGTATATTTTATTTACCGAATTTTCTTATCCTATTCTTTTTTAGGGAGCTATTTCTCACTTAGTGCAATAATCATGACAGCATTGGAAACTTTTTAAAAATATAGGGTAATCAAAGATTACATAGCTCGCCTATACAGGTTTTTGTCAGAAACCAGGTTAAAGTTTTTGAAAAGTAGGTCAAAGTCCAAGGTCAAGGTCACTAGGTCAAAGGTCATGGTCTCAAATGAAAGGTCTCGTGACAAAGTATCTACATGTGAAATATCAAAGCCCTACCCCTTATAGTTCAAGAGATATAGCCCAGGTTAAAGTTTTGTTGACGGACGACGACAACAACAACGACGCCGCCGAGGGTATGGCATTAGCTCTCCGGACTTTTTCGTCCCGGCGAGCTAAAAATAACCATCTGAAAATATTCCTTAAGAATTTTTTTTTATGTTAGATAGGACCCAAACTCAACCAGTTACTTTGTACAACGTTATTCACATATCCAGTCCTTGACATAAATTTTAAAATTGAGTAATGAACTACTGTCCTGTTCACTAAATCCAGAGCACCCTGTTTTGGCCATTTATCCTGTCGTCTGAAGAATTTTGCCATAAATTATTGTTTCCGAGCATTGACCTCCTTTAGTCGTAACTGGAAATTAACTTCAACTTACCCTATCAGCTGCCTTCAAACCGCAATATGAAAAATAAAATGTCTACGGGAAATACCCATGTTAATTTCAAGCCGCCGCCATCTTGTTCTCTGTGTCAACAATAGTAAACAGTGACTTCAAAGCCTCCGACATCACACATTTTCAGCGATTTTACTATAGAAAATCCCTGTAGACTTTATTTTCCGTCCAATTTCTAACTTAACTGACGCACAGCCAAAACAATGGTATTTTCTGTTACGACTAAAGGAGTACTATAAAATTGATATCTATTTGGAAGATGACATTATTATATTTTAGAGAAAACCGGGAAAACAGGGTGCTCTGGAATTAGTGAACAGGACAGTAAACTAAAGTACTTGTATATAAGATGTGTTAAAATGAAGAGATGTACAATGTACTTCATAAACTCACTTGTGTGTAACAAGAAAATAATGTAGGAAAGAAGGTCTCATTCTTAAATAAATATTACCTAGCATGATTGCTTTTAATGACAGTTAGTATGGCTGACTTCATGACCTCACAACTCTGCTGGAGACTAAACAAAGGTCAAGGACAATTTATGGATTCTGATGTTAAGACTTTGGTATTTATTGCAAGGTGAAAGTTTCTAGTACATATAGCTGAAAAATCATATATTCATTACACAAGCATTCCATCTGATATTAGGATGATCAAATTTACTTAATTTCTGTGACTTACATATACATGTACATGTACATGTACTTCAATAGTTCATTTACTTTGAAATACTTTAAAACAGCATACAGGTACTCAAAGTAGATGTTTTATGATGATAAAACCAATGGGTAATTATGCCATTTCTGATTTTTAAACTTTGTTATTAAAAGTTAGAACACATCTCAAGGCAAGTACATCTGAAACATCTCAACATTAAAAATATCAGCTGATTTGAGTTGACAAACAGAAAGACATCCGTTTAACTAAATACCTTTTTTTTAAATTACCAATAACTTAAGAGTCTGCAAGCAGACAAGTTTTAAAAACATAAAAAAGATACAGTAGTATTCTGTGTAGTGTTTGGGGGTCGGCATCAAACGAGGACTGGTACAGGCCGGCAAACTTCTCACTTACAGCCTCATAGTCCTTCATACATTTGGTTAGCTATGAAACAATGAAATATTTATCTTTCATCTTCATTTTTACAAAAAGGATAGATACCATAATAAATAATCACCATAGCAGCACACATGTATACACTGTAGCTTAAAATAATACATATCACAAATCATAAACAATCAGAAAAACAACTCAAATACCCCATTATCAATTACACATTATCTTTGTGTAAAATGTACAATCATGCATCATAAAACATGTCTCTTTAAAATTCTTTTGTTAAAGCAAGACAGACAGAGTGACTTGTGAGGTACGAGCTTCCCCGTGGGTTACACAAGAGGGACTTCTAGATACATACATGTACATGTATGCCCTCTTCTCTTTTCTTTTTTATATAAATATCATAAAATGCAATGATATAAAACTTCAATAAGGATTAAGCTTACAGAGTAATGAATTCTTATCATACTTGCATATAATGAACATCTTGAACTTTTATCTCTACATAAACAAGAAATCTAGTGAGGCATGTCCTAATTGGGTTCTTCAAATGTGTATTGGTAATACACGTATATGGTTATTTTTCCTACCTGACTAAGTATTTGTCCACACCTGGAGATTTCTTGTCCATTTGTCATTGCTAGGGCGGTGGCTATGGCGGGAGGGGGGCAGGTACGGAATGTGTTACATGTTCTCACGAGCTGGCTGTGAGTTTGTAGTAATGTGATACGTAGTGACACAAAGTCACAGGGAAATTTGACGGCAAAGCCCACAGTTGACGATGCCTAGAAAACACAAAATACATAAAAGGTTGTTTATATGTAGTAAGTGATAGTCCTTCCTTTCTGTTCTTTATATGCCAATAGGTATAATATCAAACAAGATTCTCCATGGTAGTCCGTATATGTACATGTAAAATCAAGTGATTTTTTTTTTCATTTGAAATCTTTTTCATTTGTACATACATGTATATGTGCATGTACATGTATATGATGTACATGGATAAAAAGGTAATTTGCAAAAATTATCATTGACTTCAAATTTATATTATGTCAAAACTTCGCCATTAAAAAATTCAGTTTGCTTATCTAAGCTTTGCAACCCATGAGATAGAACATGTATTATAGGAAAAAATAATTACTTGTATGACATAGATTTACGTTATCAAATGTAAGGAGTATTATGTGATAGAATTACTTTGAGTGAAGACAGCCCTTGTTGATATAACATCAGCATGTCAGAGACTTTCATCATCGTTTTCCTCACATCTCCGTTTAAATTTTCTAGGCAAGATTCTGCTGCACAAATACTATAAAGTCCCATCAACCAAAAGTGAAAATGCTCAGACGCAACCTACATGTGCACAAAAATAGGTAAGATAAAGGTTATTTGAAGATGGCCATACTTAATTTGTTGAACATAATATCATAAGTAAATGGTCCTTCAAATCATTAATCTACATAAAATTGATATGGCTATCGCATCTTGGTATCCAAGGCGCATCTCATTCCGCTAGGCGCTTCAATACAATGTATATTGCGAGCATAGCGAACCTATGACGTTGTGACATAAGACGATGGCTATCCTTCACTCAATACACCTACATTGACAGTTCCCCACTTTTTAATGAAAAAAAAAATTAATAAAGGAAAAGGCATGGTAACCTGACATTTTGGCCCTATTAGATGCTCAGATATTCTTAACTTTTTAGTTTAAAAAAATCATAAAATAAAGTAGCATGCCGACCCTAGCTCATAATACACAGTTATAGTCATTTGATGAGGTTGATACCTAGAATTATAGACCTGAAAAAAAATCATTGACCGGGGATTAAATTAAGAAAATATCACAGCATATTCACCAAGTGAAAAGTCAACAATTGTTTTATTATATAGTGGACTTAATCAGTATTTATAAAGGTACCTTTTCGAAATGGCTGGCATCAACTTCTTTGAAAATATTTCAAGACTTGTTAACATAAGCATTATCTGTCTCTGAGTTATCCTGATTGTAATAGAATTCATTTAATGAGTCAAATGAAGATTATTTCAGAGTCAAAATCCATCGTAACTCTTACATAGGCTCAAAATTCAAGAATTTTAGTTCAGCTTCAACGTCCTTGCTGCTGTTTGTGAAATGACGTTAATGACGTCACAGAAATAAATTTCGCATGTTTTCAATATTTCATGGTAAACCAGAAGCAAGAGTTTTTGCAGTAGTGTTACTGAATGAAATCGCCCCTCATAGGTCAATATGATGTGACAATGACTTGTCACATGACAGTTCTCAGCCAATGAGAGAAGGAATAGAAATAGACTATATAATAATTCCAGTTATCGACCTCATCAAAGTACTACAACTGTTTTATTATTTTTTTAGTTTTCAAAATTACATGTAGCTCGTCAATGTTTTCTAAGGCAATCATTCTCCATTATGATGTCATGTCAAAAGCGGGCACGTTCACCACTGTGCAACTAATCCCTTAATAGTTATATAGAATATAAAGCTTGACCAACAGACACTCCACAACAAAATTTGATCAAATTTCTACATTGAGTGGGGTCCACTTGATTCAGTTGAATATGTTGCATGATTTTTGTGAAATTCACGATCTCATTTTATTACAAGTACATGTATATTTAAGCGATGCAATAGAAGCTGTAATTTAAAATGAAGTGAAGCTACATTGTAAGTCCGCCATTATTGACCATAGGGAAGAGACAATGTTACATAACACTGGGGTCATAGATAATTGCTGAAAACAAATATACAGGAAGATATTATCCATGAATAGTATTCCTGAGAATTGTCAACAATTAAAATTTATTTCACGAATGTTTATCCACTACTGTCCTTCTGTACAAGAAAAAGGAAACAGCCGTGCTATATGAAAAGTCCTTCAACTTTTTGTTACTATTAATAGTAAATTTAATCTATACAAGTTTTTACAGAATATCACATGACACACTTTTAGCTAATAGAAATGAGCAAAATTAATGATAATAAAAAACCATTTCATGGCAGGGGTATAAAAATAATATTCTAATATGACTTGATTATTTTTCCCTATTAAGACAACAGACGTGAGCCGGGCTATATTCTCCAATATAGGCCCTATAGCGATAAGCCACACCTACCCATTTTCTGAAAACAGATAAACCGGCAGGAACTGGTTTTTACTAAGAATCGATTTTGTCGTCTGTGTTTCATTGATCTAAGTTTGGTCATCATTAGAATAGAAATAAAAAATGACAAGCCGGGCTCTATTGTCTCATAATGCCCTCGCGTCCTCAGCCAAGACAATAGAGCCCGGCTTGTCATTTTTTATTTCTTAAATAGTTGTTATACAAATACAATTCTGCACCTAATACCTTTAAAAAGAATATTGTAATTTTGAAATCTGTAAACAAATAAATACCTGCTGTGACAGACTGTGAAATGTGTCTGCAGCGAGAGGAAACTGGCCATACCGCATGGCTTGCCTTGCCAGTTTGTAGCTAAGCCATGAGTTATGGGCCTTTGTTAGGTATTGACCAATCAGATTCCTGATATCAGGCGGTACAAATTCTCCTCCAGCTGCTTGGAACATCAGAGTTCCCAGATACATACATGTCTGAAATCAAATAATACATTTTGGAATCATAGTAACACTAATTTAAGTGTGCACTGAAATTGAACAGTCTGTACAAATAACTCTTAAAAATGTTGCATATCTGACATATTACACATATTTATGAAAATCATTTCTAAAAAGGCTCAGAATGGACTGCAAAGTACCTCAATTTGGTAAATTTTCAGCTACAAAAAATTGTTCCCCTGGTGCAAGTACATGTATGGGGTGATATAGAACAAGTGAAGTCACATCTATAATTTTTTTCGTGTGAAAGAAAAAAAAGGTAAAGAAGTCTTTGTCATTAAAACTGGAGTACCAATACAAATACAGTTGCATAAACATTTTCTAGTAATAAACACTACTCACTTCTTTGTTTGACTCAAAGTCAATATTAGCAGTAAGTTGTTTGAATGTAGCCATCAGATCTGGTATGATTTTGTCGATGAGAGAGAAGTCCTCTGAACCTATAGCTAATAGGCATTCACACAAGAGCTTCTTATTTATATCTGGAAAAAAATATATATTTCCTTCTGATATAAGATGTATATTATGTATCTTATTCCATGTTCATACTGTAAGAGGATGAGTACACAAGGCCAAAATATTGTAATTGTTAAAGATGATTCTGAAGATTTTCGAAAATTAATTACAATTCTATCCGATTTATCTGACATTCAGACTGTTCATATACAGGTCAAAGTTTTAAATTATAATGTGCTACCTTGACCTTCGTGGTGACCTTGACCCTCCGTGTTCATGTATTTGAAAGTATGACAAACAGACGGACAGTTTGGTGGATTCTAGACTAATAGAATTTATCACCCCTTTGTACAGGCACAGGGAAATCCCACCAGAGTATCAACGATTTGCAGTCCACAACGAGGCTTGCCAAATCGTGGACGTTGAAAATCTTTCAATTGATACAATGGAGATTTCCCTGTCCCTGTACATAGTAGTGACAGATTACTTTTTTTCTCATCCACTACTTTTGACATAAACAAACATTGCTTGTTTTGCATTAAATGTTGCTCTATGTGATGTCAAACACCGCTAAACCTACTTAAAGTTCTATGACGTCACCATGTGGGGTTCGAGACAAACATCCAAGGGTTCGAGAAACATACGGGGGTGCAAGACAGAGTTGTCTCAGAACGGGTAAATCTGTGGATATCTCTGTCCGGGGTGAGAGAAAAAGTGATCCCTGTATATTGCTTTTGCTCATTAGTGACATAATAATGATTTACATGAAGAAATCTTACCACTTGCATATTCCACTTGTTGAATCATTTGCTTGACAAAGTAATGAGCCACCTCAGGGAATACTTTAACCAGGCGTACAGCACACCCAAGGCACGTCTGTAAAAGTAAATAATTACTCTAATTATCTTTAAAAATGTTGTGGCCTTATCCTTGACCATGGTTATATAGGACTAGTTTGCAAGATCTTCAATTTGTTCACATTTCTTGTTTCCAAATACTTTTGTTATTGCTTATGTATGATTTTAATAACAAAACTTGAAACTTGCTTTCAGATCATGGCGCTGTAAGAGAAATATAAGTTATGATTGTTCAATATACAATATTTCATGACTTCAGTCATTAAATAAGATGCAAAGTAAAATTTTTTCCCTTCTTCTCAGTCAATATCGACAATAGATATTTTAAAATACACCAGAAATGACATAAAAGAACACCTAACATTACCTTAAGAGCATCAACTTCATTATTTGCAGATTCCGGAGCTGACAAACAAGTTTGAGTAAAGATGGCTAACTGAGCACCCTCCGTTATCTCATTCTGTGATGTCATTATGGGCATTCCTGTAAGAAGATGATGCTTTCTTTTTGATAATAGGGAAAATTTCTATTTTGGACAGTATCTTAAGAGGCTACATGATTACAAAGTCAAAATTCAATCTTCATGTAAAATATTAAAGCTCTTGCTCCATTGATTCAAACAATATGGCCCGAGTTAAAGATTTTATAAAATAGGTCAAAGTCCAAGGTCAAATGTCACCGCATCAAATGAAAGCTCTGGTCATGAGGATCATACATTTGAAATAATAAAGACCTTTCCCATATAGTTAAACAGATATAGGCCAGATTAAAAATTATGAGCTCAAACAAGGGGGTCAACAATAGACCTATGGAAATTCATTTCAGCAAGCTAAAAATTAAAATCAATGTATTCAATGAAATGCATCAAATGAATCTTATAATTTATTATATATAACTGTACCATTAGTTTTAAAAAAATTCATGTAACCAATGAGACAAATAGATAATATTGATAACTCACGGCTTTTCTGACAAGCTATGGCTACGTTGGTATATAGCTGTGTTGCTGTGGCTGAGACAAGAGGATGCTGGGATTGATAACACATGTTACATGCTTTCAGTATTTTACTCAGGTCTTCTTCCTTAACTTAAACAGAAAATGCAGAAGTCAAATATATTATAAACATATGGAAACAAAGCAATATATCAGATTAAAATGAAAATATTGTAATGTTAACATGTCTTAAAACAATTGACAAACACAGTACTTCCACATTAATATACCCTTTGTGGTAGGGCTAAACAGTTCTAACAAATTCTGATCTTGATTCTAAACTGAACTCATTTTACAATATATGTATCAGAAAATGCATTTTCAATTAAAAATCACCCATCATTTATTTTATTCTATCAGATACATGTATATGTACACGTACTTGTATGTAAATCAATTTAAAGTGTAATACTGAATTCTTTATACCAAATATTTTTCTCCACATTTCCTTCAAATTCTACGAAATATGTGATTTTGTAAAAACAGACTTGAACTCTGCATTATAAAGGGCTGCAGTGTTGAGGGGACCAAAAATAAAGTTCAAGTTTAAGTCTGATGAAAAAAAGAAGAAATTGACATTTACATGTTTTAAATGACACGATAATACTTTATCTCACCATCTTTATTTAGGAATAGTTGGAAAGCAAATGTCCCAGATATTGTTGTAAGGACCAGAAGGGCTGCTGTCTTCAAAATATATGATGTACTGGCCAGAGAAAAATCAAGCAGTTCCTAAAATTTGATTAAACATTTCTAACTTTCATTTTCCAAATACAAAAATATGTCAATTAACAGGGTAAACATGTAAGTGACATTTAAGTTTAACTTTAGTTCAATTTACACATGAAGAACTTTGATTAAGTCACAACAGAAAATCGTACAACTGTCTAATGATTTGTTCAAAATTTCATAAAAAGTATGGAATTTCAAAAAATAAATTGTGAAATTCATTCTACATACATGTATGCAAAATTCATCCTTCAACAGTAGATTATAAAAACAGTGATATCAAAATACGTGTAGTAGATAGCGGAAGTGAAATTTTGTAATGTAACTCTTTCAATAGTTTTCATTTGGATCACTTTCCAGCTTTGCTTTCACATATGATATTTTCCAAACTAAGCACAATCTGATGATATCCAGTGATATGGGGCAATTTGATTGTACTTAGAAGGAAATACATAATGTAGAAGGCAACGTATGATCCAAATAAATATTACAGTAAAAAGGTTTAATCTATTCACATACATGTACAATGTACTGAGATAATGAAAGAATATTCAATTGCGCTATCAAGGATTCCAATTTGAGGTGGCACCCAGCAAAATATAAACGCCTAAAATGAGAGAAATCGCTGGTCTGAAATGCTCAAAAGATCTACCTCAAATTTCTAAATCACACCATGAAATAAATCATTTAAGAAACCTGTACTATGCTTGTTCCAGATCCCTATATTTTACCTAAATATTACTGAGTCTTGTTAAGTTTTACCAGAAATATCACATGTATCATAGACTAGAACTCTTTCAAAACAATTGAAAACCAACCTCCACAAAGTTATACTTCCACATATGAGGTGCTTTCTTCGCCAGATCGTTAAGATTTCTCAGTGCTGTTAGCTTGACGGCTTTCCTCGGATCTTCTTTTATTGTGAGTATCAATAGAGAGATCTGACCTTCTACATCCACCAATGAGAGGGCAGCTAAATGGGTCATGGTATTCAATGTCAAGGTCATAAACTTCTGGGCGGGAAAGTTTTGTAGAAGCTCTGTGCAAACAGCTCTAGCCTGTAAACATGTAAATGACAGTCTAATCTTCTGTACCATTTTTGTGTGTTATAAATTGAGTCTTTGCAGAAAACAGAGTTATCTCCCATTTGAGATGGTATTGGACATAAAACTATTATGACGTCATGCAAATGGTATGATAAAGCTGATTTTATACCGTCATTTCCCAGAGTTTCAGGATCGTTTCCATAGAATTTGATGATGTCACAATTCGTCTACATCAGATACCGTCCCAAACGGTAAAAATAGCAATCCAAGGAATGCTTGTGTCGCCTGCGAAGCGGTTTGATTATTATTCTAGAAAGTGGATCAAAATTATTGGTATCAGCAGAAGTCTTGTCAAATGAAATTCATTTGAAATATCAGACCTCTTAATTACAAATAAAACGATATCATCATTCTCAAATTTTCAGAAAAGAGTGTCAATCATCTAGGTCAAGGTCACTACGTAAAAATTGGTAACAAAAGGTCTCATCATAAGAAATATTAAAGACCTATCACTTACCAATTAAAAGATATATACAACCTTAGAAAAGTAGGTCAAATAGCTAGGTCAAGGTCAAAAGGTAAAAAATTATGGTATGTGTAGAATGGCATTGTAAGGAAAATACATGTGAAATATCAAAGCCCTATCACCTACCAATCAAAAGATATAGCCAATATTACTTTTCTTGAAAAGTAGGTCAAATGTCTAGGTCAAGGTCAAATATTATGGTATGTGTAGAAAGGTCTTGTCACAAGGAATACACATGTGAAATACTAAAGCCCTATCACTTACCAATCAAAAGATATAGTGAATCTTATCTTTTTTTTAAAAGTAGGTCAAATATCTAGGTCAAGGTCACAAGGTCAAAAATTATAGTATGTGTAGAAAGGTCTTGCCACAAGGATTGCACATGTGAAATATCAAAGTTCTAACACTTACCAATCAAAAGATATATCCATTCTTAATTTTTGTGAAAAGTAGGTCAAATATGCAAGTCAAGGTCACTAGGTCAAAAATTATGGTATGTGTAGAAAGGTCTTGCAGAAGGATTGCACATGTGAAATATCAAAGTCCTAACACTTACCAATCAAAAGATATATCCATTCTTAATTTTTGTGAAAAGTAGGTCAAATATGTAGGTCAAGGTCACTAGGTCAAAAATTATGGTATGTTGCGAAAGGTCTTGTCACAAGAAATACACATCTTGAATATCAAAGCCCTATCACTTACCAATCAAAAGTTATAGCGAATCTTATCTTTTTTTCAAAAGTAGGTCAAATATGTAGGTCAAGGTCACAAGGTCAAAAATTATGGTATGTATAGAAAGGTCTTGCATCAAGGATTGCATATGTGAAATATCAAAGTCCTATCACTTACCAATCAAAAGATATATCCATTCTTAATTTTTTTGAAAAGTAGGTCAAATATGTAGGTCAAGGTCACTAGGTCAAATATTATGGTATGTGTAGGAGGTCTTGTCACAAGGAATACATATGTGAAATATCAAAGCCCTATCACTTACCAATCAAAAGTTATGGGCTGTGACACCCAAAGTGTGACAGACAGACAGACGGACTGACAGACGGACGGACGGACGGACGGACGGACAGACGGACAAAGTGATCCCTAAGTGTTGCTATGCTTCGCAGGCGACACAAAAAATGTGACACCCAAAGTGTGACAGACAGACAGACAGACAGACAGACTGACAGACGGACGGACGGACAGACAGACGGACAACGGACAAAGTGATCCCTAAGTGTCGCTATGCTTCGCAGGCGACACAAAAAATGTTGTACACATGGGGTTCACGGATGAAAAGTAAAGTTTTCTTCATACGGTATAAATGCATTTTAGAGCACCTGAAACGTCTTTAATCATTAACAAATTTACACTATGCTCCTGGTCATACACCAGTAACTCTTTATCATAATAAGACAAAATTTTCCCTTGATGACATTCTTTAATAAAGAAAATGAATAGATGACAAAGTGTGTCATCCCTTTCAATCCCACACCTTCCTTCACTAGTCCCCTGTAAGTATGAAAATCATACCTTGGCAGCATGAAAGGCATACCTTGGCAGCTGTACTTGAATCATGATGCATATGCTGTAGGATAGGGATTAGTCGTAGTTTAAGGTCAACTGGAGTCGCTATTTCACCGATCATTGTGGCAATTTTATCACAGATGTTTGCTGCAAAAGTTCTGTAATATAGATTAAGCATTTATAAGTTAACTCTGCATACTTTATACGTAGAATCATTTGCTATTTTTTGTGATCGGACTCCTACCGCGAAAGTTTGTCTCGGTGAATGTAAATACCAAAGACATAACTCAATGGAACCAGAGATTAATCTGCCAATCATAGTCCATGTGAAAATGTTTACTTTTATAAAACAGCGACAAAAAGTATCAACAAATTATTGTACTTATATTTATACAGTAACTGAAGATTTTCTGTTTAAATTTTAGAAGCACAAATTGAACCATCTAAGGTCTCTTTTGTCATAATGAAAAGGATACAATATGTACATGTAGCTCATTTTTAGTGTAAGACTTTGCGATCAATTAACAGAACTGATTAAAGCCACTTCTGCAACCTAAAGCAAAGATAAGTAAAGATATAAATCTAATGGAAACATACTTTGACATTGCAGAAAATCTACCGGCAGCGTACACTGCTGCATCAACCTCCAATGCATCATGGGAGTCCAGACCGTTTACTATTGAATGGTGTACATTTTTCTGTTCACTGATTATATTTGCAATGCTACCCATGGCCCTGAAAAATTCGGAAACATTTTCAAGTTCTTATCTAAGTTGTATTTTCAATGTATCATTTGTATTGATGATTTGTGAAAGATATTACACTACATTGCCACAATTATTGATTAAAATTCTATACATCTGATCTAGCATAGTACAAGAGTTTCAAGTTAGATACTGAGAAATAAAGGTTACATGTATCATATTTTTTAATGAATGATGAAATCATGTACATGTACAGTAGGTTAAAGTAATGACACATTTCTTACAGTTCAACCTATATGTACATGTACTCCTTTCTTGGAACTTTTACATATCTCTTCATTCCAATATCACTGTGTATAGCCGACACCGGATATTGGTACTATTTGTCGGCGTATTGGTACTACTGAGGCGAGAGATTTTAACAAATGAGGTGTGAGTGTCACTTTCTAACATCGTTTTTTATTTGAATCTGGCAGCTCCTTTCAAAAGCAACTGTATAATGCATTTCTACAGAAAGTCATCCTTGAAGTTATATGAGTAAGATATGTCTAAGTAGAAGACTTTTTAACTTTTAAAAGCAAAATGCATCACCTAGTACCGTAAAATTTTCCATACTGAGAGCTTTATTTGGATTTAAATTTGCATATTGCACTTTTTTCTAGACTTGCAATATATCTATGTTTTACGATTTGATCACTGTATCGTGATTTCATGGATTTTTAAAGATCTTACTAAGAACAACGTGTATTTTCCCCAAAAAGATACACGTCAGGTGTACGGCATATTGCTGGACGAAAAAGAATTTACTGTACGGCATGTTGAAAGAGGTAGTGTACGGCGACTTGCTTTTGGGGTCGGAGTTGCAAAGCAATTTCGGGGCTTATGGAACGAAGATGACAATCCACCTACTATGTGTACCTGTCCGTCACTTTGTTTTTTTTTACGAAACCGTTCAAGGGTGTGAATGTATTCATAAAACATGTACTCACAGCAGGACAAGAACACCAATATGCTAATTTTATTGTTTCTAAAATGCGCGGATCAAGAAGGGGAGGGGGACCGGAGGTCCGGACCCCCCCCCCCCCTCCCCCCAGTGGGGTCCACGGACCATGGTCCCCACCTCTGACAGATCTCGGGGGGGGGGGGGGGGGGTGTCCAAATACGACATAAGATTAAATTGTTTCATATGGATTTTTTTCCGGCTCGCTTTCGCTCGCCAATTACACAAAACTCTTGTAAGAAAGAATACATCAACTAAGACATACTTATATTGAATTGATATTAAAATTACTTTTATCAGTTGTGTTAATTACCATACTTTCCATAAGCTTGCATATTCAGTTTTAGGTATTCAGTTCGCATTGTTTACACGCGATTAAAATGTGAAAATCCATGAGCTTCAGGGGGCTTCGCCCATGGTCCCCCACCAGGGCTTCGTCATGGACCCTCAGGGGGCCTAAAGGCGGCCCCAGACCCCCGGCCTTTTAGCCCCCCCCCCCCCGGTGAAAAAAGCTGGATGCGCGCATGGCTTCTACTCTCTAGAAATTAAGACAAATTTCCTTTGTTACCGGCAGTCATGACTGCCGGTATACTGTAATCAATCGTGACATACTTGCACGGATAAAATAACTCTTGGCAATATGATTGGTGGACAACTACAAAATATGCAAATATTCGTCAAGGTTATTCTGAATCTGTGCATAAGATACTTCCATCAGGTCGGCTGAAGAGTCTAGATGACTTGACAAATGAAAGTCATATCGTATCAGTGCATTTTCTTCCGAAAGATGCATCGAAAAGTCTTTGTACCGATACGTCCTACAACAAATCACAGATCCTCGGAAATTTCCGTAGCTTGAATCGGAAATAAAAACGGAAAAGCCCGGAAATGTGCGATTGGTCTAACAAGAATAAAAATCGTTTATAAATTCCATTTTTTTCCTTACTAGAATTTTACAACATTTTAAAATGTCAGCTAACTGCCGGCAAGCTTTTTGTAAAAGCTAATACTTGTTTCTTCTCCACTCACTTCTCTGGTGTATTGAATAACACTCAGGTCATAAGGCGTAATTTTCGTGTTATGCATGCATTTAAAAAAAATATTTATAGTAAAAGAGAAGGACAGTCCTTTGGTGCACATACATAAATGTATGATAGCGGCGTTATGACACATGTCAGTGACGGATCTAGCTTTGAGTCAGAGGGGGCGTAAAACGGCGAGGGGTCTGGTAGGATGACCAGGGAGGCGAAGCCTCCCGGAAGCTAACGCATTTCAGCCTTTTCGAACCCATTCTCGTGACTGAAATTGATTAAAGAATTGAAATTGATGGAGACAATTATATTATCTGATAGGTAGTAAATATTTACTCTTTTTTGTATGGAAAATGATCGTTTTACCTATGATTTGCAAATTTTAGGGGGGGGGGGGTGCGCCCCCTACGTCATCCCCTTGAATCCGCCACTGCATGTGGAAAGCAGCACCTGTATGTCAATAAGTGGTTTTAGCTCACCTGAGCTATTGTCATAGTGTGGCGTCGTCCGTCCGTCCGTCGTAAACTTTTCACATTTTCGACTTCTCAAGACCCACTGAAGGGATTTTGATGAAACTTGGTAGGAATGAAGTACTCATGGCTCCCTACAGGTGGTGTTGTTTTTCGTCCGGTTCCGTCAACAGGTGGCGCCACAACAAGCAAAAGCAGGCCAGGGGGCACCCTCCTTTGACACACCAAAGCACATATCGACAAACCGAAAGCACCAGGATGATCTAGAGAGAACTGTTTCTTTGAACAACCCCAAAAACATGTGGTTTTATGCTCTCAATAACTGTATGTTTGCCATATTTAAGGCAATCAGTGGTTTCCTATTGATTTTGGTTGAAATTTTTATTTTCATGATTTTTCATGATTTTTTTCTTATGTGAAGAAAGAGAGGGAGGGGGTATTTTCATACAAAATGGACGTCTTATCCAGAACCACGGAAGGGATTTTAATGAAGCTTGGTAGAAATGAAGTACTCATGGTCCCCTACAAGCTTTGTTTTGTTTTGTTTTGTTTTTTTCGTCCGGTTCCGTCATAAGGTGGCGCCACCACGGGCCAAAGTAGGTCTGGGGGGTACCCTCCTTTAGTACATATCGACAAATCGAAAGCATCTGGATGATCTAGAAGGATGTCTTAACAAGTGTTGTTGTTTTGGTTTCAGCCCGAAGTTAAATTTTTGACGTGTTTATGACATCTTTTCGGACTTTGTCAGAAATGCTCATTTTTTATGGAGGTGGATTAGGGTCACAAGCTTACATGCTTCATGATATGTTGCTTCATTCAATGTTTGATTATTCCATGTTCATTTGTCTTGCTTTCATTTCAAATTGACTTTATCTTTCTTCATTGTGTGATTTTGCTTCCCTGCATTTTACATTTGTCCTTCGTCAATGCATAACTGTCATTATACCATGCGTTATGACATCCTTCTTTCTGCCATTATCCTTTCGTCTTAATGCTATTATTGCTTCGTCAATGCTAACTTCAATTTTGATACCAGATGGCGCTTCGCGCGACCGCATGTGCCCGTTCCTTGAAATGAACTTTGAAACATCCCCTGTCGTTAGAAATTTCTTTTAAATTTTACTACAGTACCGTTCGAAAAGTAATTATATTATCGCACGAGAGGACAGAAGTAGATTGGCTGTATAAATATTTGAAAAATATTATGAAGTAATTAGTAAATATTTGATTTGTATGCATCAGATTTTTGTAAGTTTTAAATCTGACTGTAAAATACACATGTATGTGAAGAATCTCTGTGGTGTAGTGGTTATCACATTTGCATCTGAATTTTATTTTACAGCTTTCCGAGTGGGTTCGAATCCCGGACGAGGATACTTTTTTTCCCTTTTGTCAATTTTAAGTATAATGTAACTTGTCCATGTTGTCCATCTGCCCAGTAGAGGATGTCGAAAAAATTTGGGGTACTTATAAAAATTAAATGTTTCAATGCAATTTTTTTTACAGTTTTTCTTTGTGGGGGGTCATTGTTTTGGAAAAAAAAATCAAATGATGGCTTTTTGTTGAAACTTGTCGAGTCTGCTTCGAATCAGTAAATGACAGTCAAGTTTAAAACTAACAAGGCATCGCGCTTCGTCGATAAATCACCTCGTCGACGCGAAATATAGGCAATGATGGCTATTTGTTGAAACTTAAATTGTCGAGTCTGCTTCGAATCAGGAAATGAAAGTCAATTTGACAAACACAAAAGCCGAAACTATGTTCGATCCCCCCCCTCCCCCCAATAAAAAAATTGGTCGATGAAATATCTTCCGACAAAATATTGGGTCAACATGAAGATGACCATGCAAATTATTCAGATGGCAATTTCTCGAGACAAGTGTACGTAATATCTTACGAGTACTCGAGGCTCACGTGGTTTTGGGGCTTTGTATATATGGCATTCATACGCACATGTACATGTATATACATCTTTAAAGAAAGAAAGAAATTTAAAACTATAAGTTTATCTGCATGAGTCTTTAGCTTGAAGATTTTATCTGTAAGGAATCCTAGTACCTGTTTTTCAACACGCCGTACAGTTAGCTAATAACATGCCGTACACAAACAATTTCTTTGTTGAGCTCGTATGTAAAATATAGATGCAATTTCTACATTACCCTTGTTTAATATTTAATAGTTATGAACTTCTACATAGACTGTGCACAGAATCATGATCTGCAATAGAACTTTCTTTCTTTAAAAAGAATATAAACTTCATACATGTGCAATTTTATGTGTACTAGGTACCCCATTTTGTGTAATTTTACTATTATCGTCCGATCAAATCCTTTGTTTTGAGGGTTTCGATGTTGAGTTTACCATCACAGAGTTATTTGCTTGAAGTTCACTCCATATAAGATCATATTTTCTTCACAAATCATTGTCAAATGCTAAAGGTAATACCTATGTCATACTTGTTTACCGCCTCGGTAGTACCAATACGCCGACAAATAGTACCAATATCCGGTGTACGGCTATACACAGTGAATATTAATATACCAACCACATAAAACAGGCTGAAATTATCCATGTCCCATAAGCAAATTTGACCAATTAGCAAACATTAAATAGCTGATTCATAGCAAAATATTCATTCAACCTTTCTCCTTTAAAAAAGCCATGCAGTTACAATTATAGTCAAATTTCTGTTGATGACTTACTGAAACATGCGTGAAGACAGGAGGTAAGAGAGAACAAGTATTTTTTTCATAATACAGATGAACGTGTATGAGATATATATATAAGTTTTTCAAACCGTAGAGTTAGTGCCCTTGCGATACAGTCATTGCTGTGTATTACACCATGTATACGTCTAACAAACTCCTCTACGTTCAGTATCTTATCAAGATGCTTCTCACTCTGCTGTAAAACACGTAGTATACACCACCGTAATAAGTTGGTTCTGAAAAAAAAACCTTCAATATTTAGATACTTAGAAATTAAATGACATGTTGATTAAGTTAATTGCATTTTTTCTTGATATGCAACGACAACAGAGACTTGTCCTTCATCAATTCTTCTTTCACAAATTCTTTGTTCTGTACCATTTTAAAAGATGAACTTAAAGTTTGGTTATGGTCTGGTGTAAAAGTAACAAAAGTAACTCACCCTCCCCGAAACACATCTGCGAGTCTAAGGAAGGCGGAGTTAATCAGGATAGGAAATGGATACCTCTCAAACAGACGTGGAAATCTCACTACTGATTCACACTGGGTTCCACTTTTTAATGACCTCAAACCTGAAGAATTGATAAAAATAATTATAAGGATTAATTAAGCTGTAATGTGCATGTAATACAAATGTAATTCACAACTAAACATAATAGACCCTTTCATGTTAAAATAAGTTTGGTTTTCACTTTTGTTTCTTTGTACAACAATTTTGCTCACCAGAACAATCATACTTAACGGAGTATGCTACTGTCTGGGGTGGAATGACAATATTTGATTGTTCTGGTGGGCAAAATCTTCATGTGAATAGACAAAATTGGACCAAGTAAACCTTAGCTTGAAAGGGTCCACATTATAATTTCTTACGGTACCTGACAAACAAAAAGGAACAAGAATTCTGAATTTCAGTGTTACAAATATCCTCTGTTATTCTGGTATGTACATGTAAATGATTCAAGTTACTCCTCAAACACTGATTTCAATTGGGAAATATCATTTTCAAGTACATGTATATGTACTAAGAATATTATAAGCATGATGAAAAATCTGCATACAATTTTTACAACAAAGTTATGTGCGGAAGCATGCTTCCTTTGTTCCACAAAAAAATCTCATAATATGAGAACATATGTAAAAATATCATATGATGCTTTACCTGTCATTATAATGTAGTAAATACATGTAGTTGCACTTTCCTATTCAGCCTTTTTGATATACTGTGTTGAAATTTATTTCCCATTTGTTTGTTTCTTGCTCCCTTTTTTAAATTTGTTCTATCAAATAATTATGTTGTGGGAACAAGTTATTATGTCGTGGGAACGAGTCAAAAATTATGTGTTTTAGGCATTCTTCTTTTTGACAAAAGATAATAATAAATTGAGGGAACGAGTTAAAAAAAGAGAGAAAAAAACGAACAATTTGTTTTCTTTCTTTTTTTTAAAATAACAATGCAAACAACAAACATAACTTGTTCCCATGACAATAATTCGAGGGAATGAATTAAAAAAAAGATAAGCTCAAAATGCATCGAAGATGCAAAATGCCGAGTTGCAAAACTGGAATGTAAGTATGAATATGCAGACTAACATGAAATGTGTATGGTTTGTAACAACATTTTGTGGTCCTAAATGAAAATTTCTGGATCAAGAAATGGTCTTCTCTTTATTCTCTATCAGCGTGTAATATATTTTCAAGGATACAGATTTTCAATCTCATCATACAGAATACTTTATGTCCTAATTTTTCTTGTTTACATGGTACCATTTGTAAACTCATGCTATTATGTACGAACATTTGCGATGATAAAATCATCGGTACTTGTTGGAAATGGCGAAATGTTGTGAAAATTTTAACTGAAAGTTGTCTATTAGGGTGCAGGAACCTTAAGCAAAAGAGAACTACTATAAAACAAAGAACAAAGAACTTTTATGTAGAACTGGATTTAAATATTGAACTGTATTTGTATGTACAATATGATTTAACAAAGCATACTCTAAAGATACAGAATAAGGTACAATTCATATCTTAAATATTCATTATTTTTTCTTTGTAATTTTTTTCTTTTCTTTCTGTTTTTTTTTTTTTTGCAATTTCTTACTTTCCTTTTTTTTCTATTTCTGTAATTCATTTTTTTTCATTTCTTTTCATATTTACATTTTTTTCTCACTTTATTTTTATTTTATTTTATTTTATTATTTTTTTTTTCTTTTTACTTTTTTGGGCAGACTCTTTTTTTTCTGCAATTTCTTTTTTCTCAGTGGTATACAATTTTTTTTTCATATTAATTTTTTTTATATTCAATGTTTTTGCTGCATATAAGTTTTGATTAATATTGATTTGTACATATTATGTGTTCAACCATATTGTATTACATTAAAACACAGAAATATAAAGGCAATGCAAGTGTAACATCCTCTCCAATTGCACATTCTATATCATTGAGCAAAATAATTTTGAGCCTAGGTTCAAGTGACCTTGATCTTTGACCCTTGACCTTGAAAATCAATAGGGATTATCCTCTCCCCATGGAGAACATATGTAGAAGGTGTTATGATTCTATGATGATTATTTCGTCTTTTATGCTGTTAAGAAGAATTTTAAGCCTAAGTCCACAGTGACCTTGACCTTTGACCTTTTAACCCCAAAATTGATAGTGGTCATCCTTGATCCATGGGAAACATTTCTGGCAAGCTTCATGATTGTAATTGCAATACAGGCTGAAATATGGTCCGGAAACCACTTTCAATCATCGGAGTCCTGTGACTTTGACCTTTGACCTTTTGACCCCAAAATCAATAGGGGTCATTCTTGATTCAACGGAATCATTATTGGCAAGTTTCATGACTTTAGGTGCAATACAGGCTAAAATATGGCCAGGAAACCATTTTCAATCATCAGAGTCCTGTGACCTTGACCTTTGACCTTTTGACCCCAAAATCAAAAGTGGTCATTTTCTATTCACAGGAAACATTTCTGGCAAGTTACATGATTATAGGTGCAATACCGGCTGAAATATGGTCCGAAAACCAATTTCAATCAACAGAGTCCTGTGACCTTGACCTTTGACCTTTTGACCCCAAAATCAATAGGCCTCATCCTTGATTCAAGGGAAACATTTCTGGCAAGTTTCATGATTATAGGTGCAATACAGGCTGAAATATGGTCCGGAAACCATTTTCAATCATCTGAGTCCTGTGACCTTGACCTTTGACCTTTTGACCCCAAAATCAATAGGGCTCATCCTTGACTAATGGTGAGTAAGTGTATGAAGTTTCATTGTTATAGCCTCTTTCGTAGTTGACTTATAGTCCGGAAACCAATTGTTGACGCCCTCCCGCCCGCCCGCCCAGACGCCCACCCGCCCGCCCGTCTCACATCAAATTAAGAGCCGAGTTTTGCAACTCGGCTAAAAACAACATGTCACCTTAAATATGCCACCGTAGTAATGCACATTAGCGCATATTTCATGCAATAAATGCACTTGCTATGTGTTGCATACCTGTAACAATTATCATATGTCATTTATTCTACATAATATGTACCAGTCTGTTTCATTCATGTTTCCTGAAATCAAGATTTTCTAGGTGACATTAAAGTTCAGGTCAACGCAGGTTCACTTTGCAGGTCAGAACAGCCATCTCGGCATGTTTCTTTAGATCTTATGCATTGTTACATTATGAGCGTTTCATGCAAAATGAAAACACGTTCCTGCAATGGTTGTGCATATATATTATATACGCATGCAAAATATGAAAGCCCTGTACGGGTCTCCCTGAATATTGGCTGATTCCTTGGTTCACTTTCTTGATCCGCCCATTTTCTGAGACGAAGACGAAAAAACAGATATCACCGTCGTAGGTCTGCAAGTCGGACTAATGTATATTGACATTGACACGCAAAAGAAAAATTTAGTATTACTATTAGAAAATATCAAAATTGATATAACAGATTTTTCAGTTCACAACTCATCGTTTGCTGACACTGAATCATGCTTTATACCTAATCTTAATTTAGTTCAAGTATGCTCCAGAAGCCTAAAATTTGCTTCATTATTTCTAGCCTAAATAATCCATGCAGTCTCTACCGCTGCCTCTAGAAGGGACTGAATCCCATCATGACGTTTGTTAAAGAACAAAGAAGGACGAAACTGTTGCCCAAAGATTTTTCCATTTTGGAGGTCTAAAATATTGATTTTCTTGTTGACGGGACTAAAGTAAACATTTATCTAACTATCTCTACCCACCTTGTGTTTTTTTTTTTTTTGGCTTCAGTTTTGCATTTTTTGCCAATTTTTAGCTCCCTACCAAACCAAACACTAACTTAACAGGCAAAGCGAAAAGTTCGAAAAAATCGACAAATCATAACGAAGGATACATAATACATGTGATCAACTTTCTTTATTCTTCGTTCTGATTGGTCGGTTCTTCTCTTTGGGCAACAGTTTAATCCGACTTCGTTCTGTAACAAACATGGTGGGATTCAGTCTCTTGTAGCGGCAGCATTTGAGACTGGAATATTTAGTCTACATGATTTCGAAATTTTCTCGGGGAGCCGGCCCTCCTATAATTGGGAGGGGGAAACTCCCTCCCAATACTCTCCCCTGCTTGGCCCATCGTGCCTCAAGTCATCCCTACAAAAAGAGTTTGAGGCCCCCCCCCCCTCACAAGTCACCATACAAAAAGAGTTTGAGCCCCCCGAGGTTCTGGATCTGCTCCTGTGACTGTGCATGCTATGGCACTAAGTATGCTGTATGTAGTGTCTTCTGGTAGTTAAATCAGACATGATTCTAGTGTTCAAAGAAAAAAGCTGAAGGGGGGTCTGGGGGTCCTCCCCCAGCGGGGTGTATAGGGGCAGTGCCCCTATATCAGGGGTACCAGGGGGCCGAAGGCCCCCAGCCGAAAACGACAATTTTCATCATTAAAGACCCTTAAGAACAGCTTTTTTGGGGCAAAAAATACAGCTTTACAGTGTTGTTATATTGAAACGAAAATATAATTATATTGATTTTTCTTGTACTTTTTGAGAGGACTAGGGGTTCACTATTGACGCTCTCATTTCCACAGAGCCATTTACGTCTACCTCTCCCCTCTGGACGACCGACCATATGCTTTTAGACATTTCTCTTAAGTTCAAATACAAAAAAAACGATGAAAGTTCGATCCGGCTGGCAAGGAACAGTCGCGAATTTCCTTTGCTCCGTGTTTCGGATGAATAATAATCGTTGATTGGTCGAATGGTTGCCTATTGACCAATAAGAAATCACGACACATCGCGAAACGGCAAAGGTAAAACATCGATTCTATAACGGATTTGTCAAATTCCGGAATTTACGAAAGACTCAAAGAGCGGAAATTTATAAAAACGAGCGGAATTTACCTATTCTCGAAGCGGAATTCCGCTTTAAAGCGGAGAAAAACAATGTCTGTTAAATGCAGATACCGATGGTTCAGTACATAAGTTCTAAGACTGAGCTATCGGGATGTCCCTTTAGCTCACTCAGCAATGAGTCTATCACCCGGACCGCCGGAGTTCGATTCCCGGACCGGGCACCTGTAAACTACTTCATTGACGATGAGGTGAACAATTGGTGTGCTTGGGCCAGCTTGATCTGCAGGAGAGGAGGCAGAACCCTGCCAAGGGGTTGGAGAGTGGCCACACAGCGGGGTACACCCACGCTCCTCAATGAAAAGTGGCTTCCGGTAGTTGCAGATGCTGATAGTTTAGTACAAGTTCTGAGACTAAGCTATTGGGATGTCCCTTTAGCTCACTCTGGCAACAAGTCTGAATATATCACCCGGATGGCCAGGGTTTGACTCCTTGACCGGGCACCTGCAAACTACTTCATTGGCGACAAGGTGAACAACTGGTGTGTTTGGGCCAGCTCGATCTGCAGGAGAAGAGGCAGAACCCTGCCAGGGGTTGGAGAGAGGCCAAACAGCAGGATACACCCACGGCCCTCAATGAAAAGTTGCGTCCGGTAGTTGCAGATATCGATAGTTCAGTACAAGTAATAAGACTGAGCTATCGGATGTCCCTTTAGTTCACTGGGCTATCACCCGGACGGTCGGGTTTGACTTGACTCCCGGACCGGGCACCTGCAAACTACTTCATGTGACACTAAGCAAAGTCAGAGTAAATTCGCGTTGAGAATGTAACACCTTTATCAAGCTCTGTGAGAGCCATGTTAGCATCTTGTTCCTGGTCACCATAACCAACATCGTGAAATGGATTACTGATTCCGCTGTAGCTTGTGGAGATTCGGCTCATGGAGGTCGCCATCTTTTTCTACCATCAACGTCACAAAAGCGCATAGATATTCATCTCTGTTCTTTTCGTTCTGTGAAACATTTTACAGCATAAGATCTAAAAAGTCACATGATACAAACATGGCAGACGAATCAAAAAACTTTTTAGCTTTGTTGAATGGACTTGCACGTCGATCATACTACAATGAAGGAGAATATACAGATGAAGTTTTGCATGATCAAATATATCCAGATATGCCAGCCGAAGAATTCAGTAGTTTGATCCAAAAATCTTCGACTACTCTAAAAGTGAGTGTGTTATGCAAATTATTAGACACGCCCACTTACTCCTGTACTCTGTTACTTAGTTTTCAAAGCAGAGCCTGAACAGAACGATCTGGTAACTAAATTGTTCTCTAATTAACCCTTCTGGCAAATAACAAGCCGCAGTCACCATTGCACATGAATAAATTAACTTGGACTTATACTTTCGTAGATAATAGAGCATTTTCGAGTTACCGATCACGTTCGGAAATTATACTCCGCTTCGACGTTTTGTCAAGATGCCCTACTTCCGGTTTACATTTGAGTCTAAAAATAACGTGATCACGATTAAGAAATAAACTATTTACGCAACCAAATGGCATTGTAGCGTCATAAATGTGCACCCTTTACATGATTTGGGGTTGGAAAAATTCAAGCAAAAGGTATCAGTCAAAGGGGATGCTCTATGTAAAAGTTGAATGGGCAGGAAAGTTGGGGGGGGGTTACGTGGAGACATAACAAGAGACTCTGGACACATGTCCAGGTGTATGTGACTGAATTTATTGTTTGTGACTGTTAGATGGGGATAGGCATTTGACACGACAGGTGTTTAAATGTTTGATTTTGACCTGTACATCTACCCAGTACCCCGGCAACCGGCCAACGACGTGATGCCGGGTAAAGCTTATGAAGGTGAGGGGGTGGACAGGGTGAAAGGGAGGGGGAAGGGGCGGGAGAGAGGGACAGGGAAGAAAGGGGCGGGAGGAGGGAGAAAGGGGGCTGGAGGGGGGAGGTAAGGGAAGGGTGAAAAGGAAGGGGAGGGGGAGGTAAGGGTTGGGAGGGGGAAAGAGGTACCCCCTCCCCGAAGGCCCTGCTGACGATCAAATATCATGATAGTATTGATATACACAGTGACATTGTATCTGTGACTCTGTAATCGGAAAAAGATCATGCAGAATCTAAAAGAATGAAGAATGAAAAAAATGTCTGAAATAATTATCTTCTCGGACTCAGGACTGGTATATTTTCCTTACCTGGCTGACCCCCCCCCCCCCTCTCCTCCTATCGGCTTTCCATTCCTCGTTTGTAAAATATTGATCAGGCCATGAGCGTGACTGGGGTGAACTCCGTCCCCTAGAGATTCACGAGAACAATTTTCATTTTAAAGTTTGCAGGCCAGAGGTATTTATTGAAATGTATGTTCAAGGATCATGACTAAATAGATACAAGAAGGTCTATCTGTGACGTAAATAAAACGTTTACTTGAACTTTGAGTCTCATAGGATTTACATTTTATTTTGAGTGAAGTTTACACCCGCGCGGGTGTTGAGGCTCAAAACTCCCCTCCTCCTCAAGATGTCAGTCATTATTCTATTTCTACGCTCCCAATTTCTCAACTTCAGAGCCAGGATGAACCCCATCCTTGGAAAAATGTTTTAGATCCACGCATTATTTTTTATCTATATACAATTTGTTTTTTCATTATTCCAAGGTACCGTTTTTCAGATTTTTTTTTTTCAATTTTGAACATCTTTTTTTAATGCCTTTGTCAGGTGTACAGGGACATATCTTTCGTATCTATCTTATTTTCTCAAGTTACCAATAGCACACGCTTAATACCGATTTTCATACTGAATTGATGCATTCAGAAGAGAAAGCGGCTTATATTACTTCAGAAATACTTAATGTCATTTAAATTTTAGAACCTTTTATTTACTGACAATTTCTTAGGGATTTATTTGCATAAAAAGGCAATGGCGTTAAAAGGTGGGTGGGGGGGGGGGGGGGGTTAAATCACAATTATTGTTATGTTTTAAAAAAGAAATTCAGTTGGGTTACCATTTCTAATTTTTTTATGTAAGACTTTTAAATTTTCCATTCAAAGAATTTCCTGTTTTTCACTTTTTCAATATTTATTAGAATAATTATCTCTATATGATATTACTGAAAAAAAGTAAAATCCGATGACTTATAATTTACATTGTCATTGATGACATAAACAAATTAATGGTCAATACAAACAAAAGCAGCGATTATGATAATTTCCATATTCAAAGAAAAGTAGTTTTTCAATTTTGAGTAGATTAGATCGATTTTACACCGTTGATGTCACAATATGTGACGTTGCTAAGGTAGACCGGAAGTAACCCTACTTGACGTAACTAAGCAGGTGCGTCATAGCAGTGACTAAACTGAAGGTTTATAACGGTCATTAGTTGTAACTCGAAAATGGTCTATTGAATCACATGCAGACTAGCTAGGGGAAGGTACCGATCTAGCTTGTAAGTTCTTTACTAAAGAAGCTTCATGGTTGCTGAGGAATAAAATTAGCACTCGCCCAGTCGCATCCGTGTCGACTTTTCATGACTGGGCAATTAAAACTTTGACCAAAAGTCGCCCATGCAGATTAATTGGCATTAAGTTCGACAGACATGATATTACCTAAATGTTAGTTTTCAATTACATAGCTACACATCTTTCAATTCTCCATTTAGTAAGTACATTTGTACTTATATATAATGTTCACATGTTTCGCATGAATCACCAGGCTACAATGTACATGTGAGTTAACTCTCAGGTAGCCAAACAAGTTACAGAATCACCGTAATCATGGTAATAAAATGATTATCTTATCAGATCATGTTGCCGGTATGATAACGGGGACAGCAGAAGATTTTCAAGGACTCTTTAGATATTTTAAAAAGAAGGAAAATAAGATCATGACAACGCGAATGGCAATCAAGAGCAGATTAAAGGGGAGGAGGTCCTCTGGAATCGCCAAAAAAATCCTTATGGTTCATTTGTTTTTGGGGGCTTAAAGGAGGGGTAGGAACCCCATGATGGAATTTGCCCCCAATTCGAAATTTTTCAGGGGGAGGAGTGGACCCCTACTGGAATTGGCCTAAAAATCCTTATTTTTCAGGTTTAACCTTAAATGAATTCACCCTAAAAATGTTGGGCCCCTAATTTTGCAGCCGGGCTCCTAATTGTTATTTTCTAGGGGCCCGATTGGCCCCTAGATTTTGCAGCCAATCTTACTCCTTGAGTTTGTGAGAAAAAAGTGAGGCTGGAGAGAGGAGGTAATTTTAAAATAATTTCTATATCCATGATATCAATTGTGCTTTTTGAAATAGTTATACTCAAGGTCAAAGCCTTAGGTGAAGATAACTAGGTCAATAGTCATTGTACAAATGAGATTATGAAAGCCTTACCCCTTTAGTTTAAGAGATATACCATCCAGCTAATAAAGTTTAATTTTTTTTTAAATGTGGGTCAAAGGTCAAGATCAAGGTCAAAAGTTATGGAACCAAAGAAAAGGCAAGAATGTATAGAATCTTCATATTAAATACCAACACCAATTGTTTAAGAGATATAGGCTAGATAAAGGTACCGGTATTTGCCTAACACTAGAGTCATAATTAGACAATTGCTCTCCAGATATTTGTCTCTGGACAAGCTATGAAGAACTCTAATTCAATGTTTGTGAAAAGTTTCATGTTCAATGTATCAAAATGTATCAAATGAACGTTTTTTTTCACAATGAATGTTCATGTGAAAACTTATCTGCTGCAGTTCCAAAGTTATGACTGATGTTTAATATTTTGTTAAAGTTCTAAAAACATAGTCAGTCGTGAAGATCATGGGGTCTATAAAGTAGTATTATTAATTGTATTTTCTTGTTGCAAGGAATACACAAGTAAAAAACATCCTATCTTAATTGTCATGTTTACATGTATTAAGGAAAGAGATATGTATTTCCTAAAAGTTTATCAAACTCAAAGGTCAAAGTCATTAGGTGACAGGTTATTGTGTCAAATGAAAGCTCTTCTCACAGTTAATACACATATAAAATACATTTTGTATATTGCTTTATCTGCTGCACAACAAAAGTAATGTGACCAATGTTAAAGCTTTTAGTTAAAATAAGGTCAGTCTTGAAGGTCAAGGTCAGTCTTGAATATATAAGGTCAGTCTTGAAGGTCAAGGTCACAGAATCAAAAGTCATGATACCAATGGAATGGTCATGATGTAAGGAAGACACGTGTGAAATATGAACATTCTACCTTTGCAGATGAAAGAGATGTTGCCAAAAGTGTGTTAAAAGTAGGTCAATCTCCAAGTTCATTACCTGAAAGGTCATGGTATCAAATAAAAACTCTTTGCACAATAAATGTGAAATATCACAGCTTTTCATATCATCTGCAGTTAAGAATTTATTATCAATGTAAAATTGTTTGTTATAGTTAAAAATAGCAATCCAAGAAATGCTTGTGTCGCCTGTGAAGCGGTTTATTCTAGGAGGTGGATCACATGGTTCAAAATTACTGGTATCACTATATAAGTCTTGTGTAATGAAATTCATATGTGAAATATCAGACCTCTAACTTACCAATTGAAAGATATGGTCAATCTCAAATTTTCAGAAAATAGTGTCAATCATCTATGTCAAGGTCACTATATACGTAAATGTTTTGGTAACAAAACAAAGGTCACATCATAAGAAATATGTGTGAAATGTTAAAGCTCTATCACTTACCAATCAAAAGATATATGCAATTCTTAGAAAAAAAGGTCAAATATCTAGGTCAAGGTCACTAGGTCAAAATTATGGTATGTGCAGAAAGGTCTTGTCACAAAGAATACACATGTGAAATATCAAAGCCCTATCACTAACCTATCAAAAGATATAGCGAATCCCAACTTCTTTGAAATGTAGGTCAAATATCTAGGTCAAGGTCACTAGGTCAAAAATTATGTTATTTGTAGAAGGTCTTGTTACAAGCAATACACATGTAAAACATCAAAGCCCTATCACTAACCATTCAAAAGATATAGCGAATCCCAACTTCTTTGAAAAGTAGGTCAAATATCTAGATCAAGGTCACAGGTTAAAAATTATGGTATGTGTAGAAAAGTCTTTTCATAAGGAATACATATGTGAAATATCAAAGCCCTATCACTTACCATTCAAAAGTTATAGGCTATATACAATCATAATTTTTTTTAAAGTAGGTCAAATATGTAGGTCAAGGTCACTAGGTCAAAAATTATGGTATGTGTAGAAAGGTCTTGTCACAAGGAATACGCATGTGAAATATCAAAGCCCTATCACTAATCATGCAAAAGATATAGCGAATCCCAACTTTTTTTAGGTCAAGGTCACAAGGTTAAAAATTGTTACGTTTACAAAGGTCTAGTCACAAGGAATACATGCGTGAAATATCAAAGCGCTATCACTTACCAATCAAAAGATATAAGCAATCTTTTTTTTAAGTAGGTCAAATATGTATGTCAAGGTCACTAGGTCAAAAATTATGGTATGTACAGAAAGGTCTTGTCACAAGGAATACACATGTGAAATATCAAAGCCCTATGATAAGTTATGGGCTGTGACACCCAAAGTGTGACAGACAGACAGACAGACGGACGGACGGACGGACAGACAATGGACAGTGATCCCTAAGTGTCGCTATGCTTCGCAGGCGACACAAAAATGAGGTCAGTCATGAAGATAAAAGTCACAGAGTCTAAAGTAATGGTATCAATAAGATTGTCTTGTTGCAAGTTGGAATTTAAACATTCTATTCTTATTGATCATTGATGAAAGAGATACTAGTATTGCCATGATGTATGTTCCTAAAATTTAATCAAATTCAAAGGCTAAAGTCATGGTATCAACTGAAAACTTTTCTCATAATCAACATAATGCATCTGAATCATTGCAGCTTTATGTGCTGCAGCTCAAAACACGAGTTTATTGTATATGATGAGTGTTCTAAAAATAAGGTCTGTCATGAAGGTCAAGGTCACATGATCAAAGGTCATATGGTATCAATGGAATTGTCTTGTTTCATTGTAAGAAAGACACATGTATAATATGGATAGTCTATCTGTGTAATTGGACAATATTGCCAAAAGTGTATTTTACTAAAAATAAGTCAAACTCCTAGGTCAAGGTCAGTAGTTGAGAGGTCATTGTATCAAATGAAAGCTCTTCGCACGATAAATTCCTTTGAAATAATGCAGCTGCAAAAGTTCAAAAGTTATGGTCAAGGTTAACATTTTTAAGAAACGAGATCTATGCCCCCCCTCCCCGCTCCCCCTCGATCTACAATACTGGGGGTATGATAAAAATGTAATGCATGTGAATGGATTGCATGCAGGTCAAGAAATATAATTCATGCTGCAAGGAAAAATAAATAATAGACAGATAGTTTGACCATAAGCGATCGATTGATGAATTGATGATTGTTTATAAATCACTATAATTCTTGACAGGTTACATGTTTCTATTTTACAGAATATGGTGTCTGCGGACATGGACTTCAATCAGTTGGAAGCCTTTCTTACTTCACAAATGAAACGCAGAGAATATCCAATGACAGAAGTACATGCTAATGTTTACAGGAAATTCTGGAAGACTCATAAGAATAAAATTCACGATATATTAGTGTCACAATCAAACTGGAACAATTCCCTTAAAAAGGTGTCGTGGAGGATAGATATAAAATCACAGTCTCGTCACGTGGACCAGATGAACGAACCGACAGCCATCGTGGAATTAACAATGGGGAAAAGTGCAAAGGAATCAATTGTAAGTTGATATATGTTTCTCTCAATCAAAATAAAAGCTGAAACTTAAACCATTTCCAAAATGTTGACGGAAAATTTCGGTCGTACAAATATACGGACGGATATCGTCAATCAAGTGTGCACACGCTTGTCTCGAGAAGATGATCGCCAATCTGATTCGCAGTACGTGTTGCGTAGTTTCTACCGAAATATGTCTGGTCCATGCTGCAAATTCATCCGTTCTTAAATGATGCTATGAATTTGAAGACATAACATTTGTACCACTTGGTGAATGTCACTGCTGGTGGACCAGGAGTCCCTGAGGGCTCATGTAGCCAAGTCAAATCAACTTCTGTTGATCGTATCTTCAAACGCATTCGAAAATGTCTGTTCACAAACTTTTCTCGAAATTTCATAAAAGGGGGTCATATAGCGTCATACATGTATTTTATCCATCCTGCTACGACCTTCGTCTTTCGTTGTTTTTTTTTTTTTGTTTGTTTGTTTGTTTTTTACATAACTTCCATCGTGTGGACCCCCGCCTCATCGCTCCTTTTCTCACTCTTGAGAAAAGGAGCGATGAGGCGGGGGTCCACACGATGCATAACTTCTAGTTTTTGGCCATATTACATTGTTTAGATTTAGGATCAGTGACGAGGGTAAAGTACCCGACAAATCTATCTGTTCTTATTTGAAGACATAACATAACCTTTATTCTGTGCAAATGTTCGAATTCCCCGCCGAGTCCTTTTTTTGCGAAAACGATTCCTCGTGCCAATTTGACATATTGTCAGGGGCATTCTGATAGAGATTTACATGTAAATTTGGCTGACTAGCTACGTGCGACATGAACATCATTGGCTTGAGCGTGAAAGTATGGATACCCAACGATACTCCAACAAGACAGCATATAACTGAAAACACGAAGCACGGTCCTACAAGGACACCAGACCAAGCCGCCAGGGGAGGGGGTTTCCACCATTTGGTTGTGATGTTATTATACAAATTACGATTTTACGTAAATGCTGAAAAAAAAAATTCAGCATTTTGGCAAAGTACAGGGGAGAGGGGTTCCTGATCCCTACCCCCACCTCCTCCCCCCTAGAAGGAGGGAGACCAATGTGCAAGGGCTTTAAACATGCTAAATTGACTAAACTGACAGATCAGTATGGAATTGAAATAACTGCATAATATACCTGTATACAATTTCATTCCTTTGATTTAATTAAGTTTTGATGTAATATTTTCTGTATATTTTACAGGATGGAACAGAAACAGTACAGTTTGAAATGGACGAAAGCAGTCTTAGCACAGTTCTAAAGAATTTGAAAGACATTGAAGATAATATATCAAAATATTGTGAACAATAAATTTTGCAATTTTTGTCATTTTATTATGTTTAGAAACCTGAAATCTATTACCTTGACATTTTAATCATGACCTTGAATATCCAAAGGGTTCATCCTCTTGTCATAAGTGTATGAAGTTTCGTCCAGATCCAATCATGTATAAATCTTATGTAATCTTATGCTCACGACAACTCTGTAGCTGTTAATTCTTTTTTTCAATATGATGGATCTGTAGTGCACATGATATTTTGTATGAGCCTCTGGCTCCAGGGTCTTGAAAAAAATGGGTGTGTTGTTCCCTTTTTAATGCTTTATCTCAGATGAGTGATATTGTAGTTAAATGCATACTAGTACATGGTTTCATCATGCTACTGATAATTTGTTAGAGCTCCTGCTCCCTATTGTGTAGTCCTCATAAAAAATAGGAAAATGATATTTATAAATAATTTTGACATACCTGTTTTTAAACAGTTATATTGTTCAAGACCTTCTTCGTCCTTTTCTGTCAAGTTCAAATGTTCACTGATTGGACAATAACTTGTCAAATTTAAATGTTTCCCCGTGGGTGCTGCGTTGGAGTCTTGTTCAAGACCTTCTTCATCCTTTTCTGTCAAGTTCAAAGGTTCACTGATTGGACAATAACTTGTCAAATTTAAATGTTTCCCCGTGGGTGCTGCGTTGGAGTCTTGTTCAAGACCTTCTTCATCCTTTTCTGTCAAGTTCAAAGGTTCACTGATTGGACAATAACTTGTCAAATTTAAATGTTTCCCCGTGGGTGCTGCGTTGGAGTCTTGTTCAAGACCTTCTTCATCCTTTTCTGTCAAGTTCAAAGGTTCACTGATTGGACAATAACTTGTCAAATTTAAATGCGTAAAAGGAAAGGAGGGGATCTTCAGCAACACTCCGTTGCAGTATCCACACCAAAATTCCAAAACACCCAATACAAAAACACAGAGCAGACACTCACAGAAAGGGAGACAAAAGGGACAAGGATCACCAACTCTCACCATAGAAACATGAAACACAAAAAGTCCACACATAAACCGACGAGACCAACTCACACCATAGAAACATGAAACACAAAGGACCACACATAAACCAACGAGACCAATAGGCAACCGGTGTCGACTTAGGACGGCCATCTGTCACGCAAGTAGCAGACGGTACGGTCATCCGTAGTACGTGCGTACAACCCTCCACTTTTCCGATTACCCAGAGGTCTATAAGAACGCACATTTGTGGTGTAAAATAGCCTCCTCACTGTAAGATAAACATACAACAGTACTTGCTTCCTGTGAAATTTTGTGAAATTCTGTGCAGCGTTTTCAGTGGTATAGTTGAAAATTTGCTAGCCAATCAGAGCCTGTGGTGGCCATCTTGGATTTCTGATCGTCTGGAAAAACACAAACTTGGTAGAGGGCATTGAGTATTTGCTTCCTGTGAAGTTTCATGAAATTCTGTGCAGTGGTTTCAGAGGAAAAGTCTGTGGCGGCCATCTTGGATTTCCGAGTGGCTCGAAAAACACAAACTTGGTAGAGGGCATTGAGTACTTGCTTCCTAGTTTCATGAAATTCTGTGCAGAGGTTTCAGAGGAGAAGTCGAAAATGTGTCAGCCAATCAGAGCCTGTGGCGGCCATCTTGGATTTCCGATAGGCTCGAAAAACGCAAACTTGATAGAGGGTATGAGTACTTGCTTCCTGTGAAGTTTCATGAAATTCTGTGCAGCGGTTTCAGAGGAAAAGTCGAAATTTTATCAGCCAATCAGAGCCTGTGTAGGCCATCTTGGATTTCTGATCAGCTCGAAAAACACAAACTTGGTAGAGAGCAATGAGTACTTGCTTCCTGTGAAGGTTTGTGAAATTCTGTGCAGCCGTTTGAGAGGAGAAGTCGAAAATGTGTCAGCCAATCAGAGCCTGTTGCGGCCATCTTGGATTTCCGATTGGCTCGAAAAACACAAACTTGGTAAAGGGCATTGAGTACTTGCTTCCTGTGAAGTTTCGTGAAATTCTGTGCAGCGGTTTCAGAGGAGAAGTCGAAAATGTGTCAGCCAATCAGAGCCTTTGGCGGCCATCTTGGATTTCCGATCGGCTCGAAAAACACAAACTTGGTAGAGGAAAATGAGTACTTGCTTCTTGTGAAGTTTCATGAAATTCTGTGCGGCGGTTTCAGAGGAGAAGTCGAAAATGTGTCAGCCAATCAGAGCCTGTGGCGGCCACCTTTGATTTCAGATCAGCTCGAAAAACACAAACTTGGTAGAGGGCATTGAGTTCTTGCTTCCTGTGAAGTTTCGTGAAATTCTGTGCAGCGGTTGCAGAGGAGATGTCGAAAATGTTAAAAGTTTACGCCGGACGGACGTACGGACGACGGACAGCGCGCTATGACAATAGCTCACTTGAGCTTCACTCAGGGGAGGTAAAAACAGATGGCATACGAAATACAGTCCGTCCTCTGCCGGCTAGCTCATGCATGTGAACACCCTAGGAGTCCGACTGAGTTTCAGTGAGGACAGGTGGTCGGGGCCTTGTCTTCTCTAAAGAGGTGTGGACAGGGCCCGCCATGGAGTCCTGTCGTCACAGTCAGTAAGAGTACAATTCTTAAGAATGCGCTGTTACAAGGCTGTAGATTGGTCCAGTACCAAGTCAAGTATCCGTCTGGTGACAGAAAGATCATATCCACGGTATAATCCTTCTTATTTTGTTAGTTATGACACCATAAAATGCAGGTTGTGAAGTACCCAAAGTATTAAATATACCCTGTTGCTTGTATGGATCCGAATTTAAAAAGAAGTTGACAATGATTTCTGTCAAATTTAAAGAAAGACTTTACTAGTTTATGAATTCGTAAACCCTGAGCTAAAAGTTTCTTGGTAATTTGTAAATTTCTACTCTGAAAATTCAAAACATCAGTACATCCTCTAGCATACCGGATGAGCTGCGAAATGTAGATACCGTATAACGGTAATCTAGAAACAACATCGTCAAAAGATTCAAAGATTTAGTTGATCTGGAGATAACAGGATATCGGACTTCTATTTTTTTGCACATTTTACTTTGTGGCGTGGCCTTTCTATAAGTTTGACCTTGTTGCCTCTTGACCTAGTCACCCTTCCTCATAACTCCTGAAATTATACATGAAAAAGGTCTTGTGTGTATTCCAGTCTTTTCCAGTGTGACCTATCTACGACTGATGATATTATTACCTTGACGTTTGACCCCAAATAACTTTGTTGCAATACGGGGAGGGATCATTGTTTCACAAAGACATTTTGTTTGGTACTTCAAAGTCTAACTGAATGTTTCAATCCGAACGTTTGCTTGCGACTACTAAAATCATGCAGTACCGTTATCTTCGTTTATCTTTTTTAATGACCTTGACCCTTCATGAAACTAGTAGTTTAATATGTACTTTAAACCTTCCACCTGTTCAATGGCTTTTTTTCCCAAAATTTAAAATAATTATCTGAATAGATGTGTGAAAAGTGTAACAGGAAGTAGCAGCCAGATCCTCACTGACGGGAAGACGGACAACATTCCCCCATATTATTTTTTTATGAATCAAAATAAAAAAAAAATCAATGAGCAAAAGGGAAAATAGAAATAAAACACATCACTTCACTTCACAAAACGAAGAAATTTTAATTGCAATAACTCGTACAACCAATAGCATTTACAGGCATACAAAATAAAGGATTATGATTACAAGTCGATGTGTTTCTGAATGTGCAGTAGGATAATTCAAAAGTACATAATAATATTATACTGTAAATAAAATTACATGTATATGTAAAACAACTTTCAAATTTCATAAGCAAAATTGCGGTAGTACTTTTATTAAGCAGCATGAAATATTTAAAATACTGGAGGCTTAAAGGGTACAAAGTATAAACATAGTCAAAATGTAATAATATTCATGAAAATTTTGAAAACAGCTTCAAATAGTCATATTACTTTTTGTATGAAACAGTGTTTTCTATCAATGACATTCAGAGAAAAGAAATTCTTGTGGATGCTTGTATTCATTAAATTTAAGTGATGTATACATTCCCGTGTGATAGAATAAATTGGGTTCCACTTGGTATGCAGGATATTTAAAAGTTTTTACAAATTCATAAATAGCTAAATCAGTATGAAAATTGAACAAAATATTATCTTTGGCAAGAAAATCAACAAGTTGAGGTACAACCTTCAGTGGGTAAAGCATGGCTTGAGTACAACATCCTGGCGATTCCCGAAAATAATAAAGTGAAGGTAAAATACGTCTTAGGTCAAGCATGGTCTGACGTCCAATCAAAGACACACAGGTTATGAAATAAACAGCACCAAATATAAAATTTATAACATCATAGCTGTAAGAATCTCTTGAAGTTTTAGTTTGAAAGACTTTATTTACGAATATCTGGATCATTAAAACAATGCCTGCTCCAAATAAACCATAACACAGTAGTTCCAATAGTCTTTCTGGGTCATTTGAAAATCCTTGCCATCTCTGTGGGTAATATAATTTGATGTGAGAGAAATCCTGTTCCTCAAGTTTGGAATGTATCTTCTGATTGGTCAACTTATTTTTCAAAACTTCAAATAAAGATAAACAAGGGACAGTATCGTCTTCCAATATGAGGACATATTTTGGTTTCCATCTCATGGCGCTTTCCAGACAAAACATGTAATCCACAGTTTCCTTTTCATAATTATTATTGTGCACAATTTTCATGTAGAGTGCCTCCCTTACAGATGTCACTTTAGTAGTATTGTCATACCTCTGATAAAGTGGCATGAATCTTTGAATGTACACCGCCTCTTGGTGTTTATCAGGAAAAGTGTCTACATTGCACAAGAATAAATATTTTGATCTGAACATTTTGTCATTCTTTATTATTCTGTCCATATAAGCTGCAGTCTGTGTAAGGTAACCAACTTCACCTCCATAAAGGGATTTTCTTCTTACTGTTACTATGGCAACAGCTATGTCAACTTCCTGTTCAAGGACGTTTAGATAATAGTTCAATGACTCTTTAGAATCGATGGATTTAAAATAGTTTTTAGCTTTCTCCAGTCTTCCTGCATTGAGATTATCTGCTTTTTTATGCATCTCATTCATTGTATGAAAGAAATGGTACAACCTTGAATAGGGGAGAAAGTAACATATCACAGGCAGAATTACACATGTTGTCAATACGTACAGAAACAACAGTTTAATCAGATGGCACCTCAGAGCATTGGTACATGTATGCATGATGCATCCAAATCTGTTCTATGTTGGATCTGCAAAGAAAAATGTGGCGCTGTTTTAAAAATTTATCATAGGATATATATATTTTGTATATTACTATATTTTAAGCATGATTTGATAGTAAAACATGATGATATGTGTTTGTGAAACATTGATGCCCCAGTGGATGGTCTGCAAAATCAAATATTTTTTTCACAAGTGTGCTGTTCTTTTCATAGAAATTTGAAAACCTGCAGACAAACAGACAACAACTAAAATTCTCTCAAATAATTCTTCAACCTTAAACTACAAATACAGGATAAATATGACAATTAAGTGTATGAAGAAGTATGGATTCTAGACTGATTTCTTTCGCACATAACTGGGCCATTTTCCTCCCTTGAATTTAATTAAGGTTGTCAGTCTTTGTGACTTAGAGATGAAACTTGAAGTTTTTGTATAATTGTTTTCTTCAGCAGCTATCAAAACATGAAATGTGTCCTTTATGATTTTTTTAGAAGTTACAGTTGCATTGATAATATACAGTTTGGAAAAACCTGAAGCAGCCTGGACAATAAACATGTAGGGAAGAACCTTAAGATTTTCATATTCTTAAAATTTGATTGCTTATGATTAATGTCATCAATCCATACTATGAATAGTATGATATAAGTGTCTTACCAAACGACAATTTATTTACAATAAAAATTGGACAGCAATGGTTGGGAAGGACAGAGGTCATGCACAATAGTTCCATTCATTTAGAAGATGGCCTATTGAAGTTTGATCGAGTACTTTCTTCAGAAAAGGTCCATTGAAATGAAGAAAATCCCAAAATTTCTTCTCAAATCAATGTAATTGGTTAACTAAAAAAAAATCTGATTTCAATGAAATGTTTTACTGTAAAAAGTGTAAAAACTATTGTAGTTTGATATGAAGTAATTTCCAACTTCACGAAATACTGTTACCACTTATATAATTTATCAAATTATTGGTGAAATTTTCTGTATTACTACTATATAATACATTGAACCACTAAGATTCCATCATTATGAGCTTGAATAAACAAATAATTGTATGCTAAATTAATAAATTTCAATGAATTCTGCCAGTTTTTGTGTAAATGTGTGGTATTTTGGTCAGGTCTGGGAGAACTCCAGAAATGGCTATTATTAGCTAAATATGGCTATAATAGCTATATTGGTGAAAAAAATTTAAGTACTAAATCCGAAATTTTTGAATTTTGATCTAACACTCAAAATCGCACAATCTGAACAATGTTTGCAAAAGAAGTTTTCTTGAGTTCTCCCAGACCTGTTGGTAAGTCATATTAGCAAGGGAAGCAAAGATGGTACATTGACAATAAAGCAACTTAGATTGGGGATTTAATGCTGATTCATGATCTGAATCTTCTTCCATGTAAAAATCTATTAAAATGTCACATAATTTTTTTAATTTCCCCTCAACACTGTTCAAAGAGTTTGAAACCAGAAGTCTCTGATGAGACTGAAGCTCTCCTGGTTGTTTCCTTAAATTAATATAAATGACACACCCATTTTCCAAGACCCTGGGGATCAGGGACTAAAACAAAATTCAAGATCAGAAAATTATTTATGTAATGGAAAAGAATTACTCTCTACCAATTATACTTTCTGAGAATTGGTGCTCACAAGATTACATTAGAGTTATATAAGAGAAAATGACCACACCCATTTCCCAAGACCCTAGGGGTCAGGGGCTCAAACAAAATATCAGTGCACATCTAGACCGCAATCTGAGAATATGCTAAAAAGAATTATCTTTCTATCAATTATACTTTCTGAGTATTGATGCTCACAAGATTTCATAGAGTTATACAGGAGAAAATGACTACACCCATTTTCCAAGACCCTGTGGGTCAAGGGCTCAAACAAAATATCAGGTGCACAACTAGACCACAGACTGATAATAATGCTTAAAGAATTATCTTTCTATCAGTTATACTTTCTGAGAATTGATGCTCATAAGATTACATAGGGTTATATAGGAGAAAAAGACCACACCCATTTTCCTAGACCCTGGGGGTCAGGGGCTCAAACAAAATCTCAGGTGCACAACTAGAACACAGACTAAGAACAATGCTAAAAGAATGATCTTTCCATCCGTTATACTTTCTGAGAATTGGTGCTCACAATATTACATAGAGTTATGAAGGAGAAAATGACTACACCCATTTTCAAAGACCCTGGGAGGTCAGGGGCTCAATAGATGATTTTCACATTACTGCAATTGACTTGTATTTAACACATCCTAATACCCAACATGACATTTACATTTGACGTAACTTTTAACTGTGACGTCGTATCTGAATTATAACTTCACAATTAAAAATAACATCAAAAGTAGTGATGTCGGGTCTTGGAGCGTCTAAAATGCAATGAAAAAGGTCTATTAAAATATCAGGTGCACAGCTAGACCACAGACTGAGAATAATGCTTTGCGATTGATAACCGAAGTTGCGCAAAAGTTGAACTCCTAGTATAACGAAAGTTGTGACATTTTTCAGTTCTCAGGGTAACATGTATTATGTACGATGATATGAAATTATCAACTTTTTTTCAGAACTATCGTACATACTCTAAAGGATTTGCTCTCGTGTGCTCTCTGGGTTTTTTTTTTTTGGGGGGGGGGAGGGGCTTATTTACGCAAAAGCTCTTTTACTGGTAGACTCGTTCGATCGCATGTTGGTATTTTTTTTCTTCCTCCTTTATATATTTTTTTTCAAATTAGGCTTAAGTTCACCGAAAAGAACAAAGATATATCTTTATCAACATTTAGATACATGAAAAACCTTCTTTTTTTTGCCATGGCAACCGAAATGAAGTGCTATAAAAGCAATAATCACAGATTTTTGGTATTTCTTAAAATATTAATTCGTTTATCTCTCAAGTCAAACACGGGAAAATTAAGTTTAAAAACCTTAAGATTTTAAAAATTTGTATATTTAAATCGATGTTGGTCATTTTGTTTTAAAAAGGTTACCATGGCAATGCAACTAAATTATCATTGATATATAAAACAATTAGCCGAAGTCTTTACAAACAAAATGATGTAAAGATCATTCAAATAGCAGCAAGATGATTCAAGTTACAGCTATTTAAGTACGCTGACTGACCATTACTTCAAGTTAAATTTAAATGGTGCCACATCATGAGAATTCTATAGGAAATTGTGTCACAAATATGACACCAATCATCAATCTTTCAACTTCATTAGACTGTACGTAACAATGCTCGAACGTTTTCGTATCATTTTTGTCCGTGACTTGATGCAAGTCAAATGTACACATAACCAGTGCACATGTCCATGATGACTCACCCTTGACGTTTATTCCTGTATGCAAAATAAGTCACATGATATCACATGTCAACGATAGAGGTCGCTAATTAACCTACTTCTAGGCCGTTCCTATTTTACGGCAGAATGGCGAATGCTCGAACGGTTAAAAGAGACTGATACATTGTCGATGATTTTAAATGTTATTCATTTTTTTGTAATGGAACTTCTAAATACATATAATTGTTGTTTAGAATATGTTGAAATTATTGAATAAAACTCCACAACATGTCATTAAATAAAACATTTAAAAAATTGGATGTATAAGGAAATATTGTATTCCTCGCGGTGAGGTCAATTTTTCAACTATCCGTGTTTCTCTGTAAGATAAATTGCAAATTTATATTTATCTATATTTAATTGATTTATCTGTCAGATTTGAACATTTTTTTCCACAAAGATATACTTCATAGCATAGGAATATCGATTATTTATGAAATAAAATCATATGTATGATGGCACAAGAGTCAAAAATGGACCGTTTCATTTCTTCAATATGAGGCCGTAAGGGGTCAATATTGAGGAGTTTTGTAAAAATTAATCCGATTTTAAAAAATTGGAATATTTTCTCCATAGATATATGTAAAAATGAGTTTTAGAAATGTTTCCTTCATTAAATATCAGTACGTGTTACAAGGGTCATCCGGATTTTTTAAAAATATGTTGACCTAATTTTCGTCTTTAGTCTTTATTTTGTAAACCGGAAGTAAGGCACCTTAACACTCAGGTTGCACCAGACTCGGTACTAGACATATGTGAAAAAATATACGGGATATCACATGCATTATACTTTATAATTATCTTTAATTAAAAATGCGTTCGAGCATTCGCCCGTTCGAGCATTGGTACTCATAGTCTATCTCTGTACTTGATCAACCGATTTTGATAATTTTTTTTATAAAATGTTTCTATTACACAGATCAATGTAACAATCTAATAATACATGGATCTTGATCATCAATGAATACCCTATTTAGAGTTTCATCAAAACTTCATGTGGTTGAAGATTACTTGCTGGTTTGAAACTTGCATTGCCTGTAAATTTGCTGGATACCAGTGATACCAACTTAGCCTCCATATTGAAAATAGTTTAAAAGAGAAATTCAAATGCTGTTGATGGCGTATATACCTTGTTATCAAAGTGAAAAGCTACTTTTAATGTACAAATTTACATCGCTTTTGATTGCACGTCAACGCCAGATACTGCAAGAGCTGTCTATTATTAAAAACGAAAACGGTGACCTTTTCATTTCTGGAATGTGTAGACACCATAAAAGTAATCATATGTGAATTCTGAAATATGAAATATTATTCTTTAAAATCTAGTAAAAAAAGATTAAATGATTATTTTAGAGTCTTTAAGATACTACATTGAAGAAAAAAAATTTAGGTTGTTGTATCTGCATTACCGCTATCGGTTTGAGTTTTACAAAGGCGACATGTCTGCAACACAGAAAGTGACAAATTAAAGGGCCGAAATTAAATCCTGTTCATTTTTACAACACGAGTTACTGATTGACTGAATGTCATTGTAAGTAAGTCCCTGCAGACATAGTCTCGCTCAGGTCAGACCAATTTTGATGGATTTCGAAGATAACTACTCTGTCCTTAATTGATTGCATTGAATGATTGAAAACTTGAATACATACGTATTATAATTATATTTGCAAAATTGCCCTTCCCACAGGCACAAGTTGGCAGAGTTTACGAAAAGTTCCGGATTGCCGGCGATTACCGGTGGATTTTTCAAATGTCCGACACTTTTCTTTTTCCGAGCTGGACAGAATGTCCAATGATTTTTTGTTCCATTGATAATAATAGGTCCGGGGGTTACCAGTCATATCGGCCCTCTTCCAGTTCGGCCCCCAGTCATATCGGCCTTTTTACCTTTCGGCCCTAGACCATTCGGCCTTTGTTTCGGCCCTCCATAATAACGCAAGGAAATAATTCCTACCTTTTGGCCCTAGACCATTTGGCCTAATAATTTTTTTTCCAGTCCTCGATCCCTTATAGTGAGAAACTGAGAATAAATACTTGATACAATTAAAAAACTTAATACAACTAACATAAGGGAAAAATTGAGGGGGTGAATTCCAGCCTCTTGCCTCCACCACCTTCTACTGAAAAATCCAAGCTTGAAGGTTGAAGAAATTGTGATTGAAAATTATTGCTAAATTTCTTAGGAACAAATAGTATGACATACAATTTTCTTATTTTCTAAAATAGAGGACCCAGTAACCATCTGCTCTAGGTAAAGCCATTAATTTTCATATAGTTGCCGACCCAAATTTTTGGTTAACCCAGAAAAAAATACATTGTGAACAATGTGTTAAAGCCAATAAAGAATTTTAATTTGAATTTTGTAATTAAAATCTTAAAAACTCGATTTTCTATTTTTTTTCTGCCGATTGTTTCATAGAAATAATAAATAACAATAAGGCCACACCAATTTAATCTTTAGTTCTTCTTTACCTACCGCTCCTGATTTTTCCGATTTCAAATTTAAATATTTAAATTTAAATCCCGCACCTGAAACGGCAGCGACCGCTCCGTGAAAATTCCGGAACGTAAATATCCGTTTTTCTTCGTATTTTAACTGCTGAACTGCCGAAAACGAAAGTACACCGGCGAATCCCATGGAAGAAATGGTACAATATTATTCCCTAGATGGCTTTTATGCCTTCAATGTGATTGTCTTGGGAAAAATTCCGTTCAAATAGAGCCTTTAGAAATGTGATAAAAGAAGGTTTGTAAAGTATAACATAAATTTTGACACGATCTAGATAATTCATTGTCAAATGGCCAGTAACTCGACCCAGGTGAATGTTTTACCTGTGAACAGTTTATGAGACATTGCAAGGAATATCTGTATTGAATTATTAACTCTGAAAAAATTAGATTCACGGTCAAACATAGAAATAACACACAAAATATGTTCTAAGATCCGATAATGCAAATATATGATTTGGATTTCTTGATTTGGACACCCTTTGATTTGTTTAGATGTTTGACCAAATTTCTGCCTTGCTTTGTGAGGTCTAGGTCTCTATCTAGATATATCAATGTTATGTTATCTTCCAAGATACAAAACTGTGTGTTTTCGAAAGACCTAGTTGCTAAAATATGTCATAACATAACCCTTCAAATGTGAGTTTTGTTCATTTAGTGTACAACCTGTATCTGTACTGTTACGTCGCAGTATCCCGTATGGGCTTTAATGCTCACTAATTGACACTTGTATTTTTTTCTGAACCAAAATAAATTTAAGTTACATATTTTTAAGGGCTTTTATCCATTCCAGTGATTTTTTGCCCAATTTTCCACCAATATGAGTGGTTTCCCCTTTCAAAATTTGGCTTTGTTTTCTCAAAATATTAGTTTTAAATTCCCATGTAATTTTAAACTCCTAAAGTTTTCGTTTTGAAGTATAAATTATTTGCAATACCAATCTTCTTTTGAGATTGAATTCAATGATAGTTTCAATGTTTTACTTCTACTAGCTATGCCCAAATATTTTACTGAATAATTTTCAACAAGTTTTTGAGTGTTTTAAAGATATAAGAAGTAGTTCCCTCTTTATCCCAAAATGTCTCATATTTTCCCAAACAAAAGGGTAGGGGTGGTTTTTGAAAATGGCAAAAAAAAAAAATCACTGCATTCAAATCTATACATGTAGATATGCCCTCACACTGACTGAGAAAATCTGTACTTCCCCAGAGTCTTGTTTTGATTAAGTTATACATGTATGTCTCTTATTTGTAATATGTTTCATTTTACTGCAATTAGGTTTCTTTTCATAGCTAACAAACACACATAAATCTTATTTTTCATAAGAAATGATCAGTAAAATGATATTTTGGTTCTGAAAAAATTGTTATGTGAAACTGGAAACTGGAAATTAATCTGATTTTATCATCAAATGGTAAAAAAAGGTGAAAAAACTTGTTCGCTTGCTCGCTCGCTCCATGTTTTGGTCATTTGGAAATTTAAATATTTAAATTTACATCATCGCTCGCTCGCCCCTAAAAATTATTTTCAGATTACGAAGAACTAAAAATTAATTTGGTGTGGCCTAAACACTCAATATTCACAAATTTTCTGCCCCTCGGCCTTTCTCAAGAAATCATAAAACTTTTTTATCAAGTTTCATAGAAAATTTAAGCAGGCTTGTTTCACAGAAAATTTGTAATAAAAATAAACACTGATAAAAGTCATAGTAGTCAAGCAAGCTAGGTTTTCCCAGGCTATAAATGGGCCGAAACGGCAAAAGGCCGAAAAAAGGGGCCGATATGTTTCAGCATTTTTTTTTTCATTATAAATTGAGGGCCGAAATGGAAAAAGGCCGAAAGGTAAAAAGGCCGATATGACTGGGGGCCGAACTGGTAAAGGGCCGAAATGACTGGCAACCGGTCCGGGAGAACGCCAAAAATGGCTATTATAGCTCAAAATGGCTATTATAGCTATATATGGCTATATACTTTAAGTACTAAAACTGAAAATTTTGGAATTTTTATCTAAAAATCAAAAAATCGCACAACTATATGCATCTGAACAATATAATGTTCACAAAAGAAGTTGGCATATTTGATTTAAAATTTGCAAGTTTTGATCCGCAGAAATTATCAAAGTTTGAGTCATTTTGACACATCCAAACTCAAAGGTTGTAAGGTATTCATGTCAACTTCTTTTGTAAACATTGTTCAGATGGTCATATAGATGTGCGATTTTGATTTTTAGATAAAAATTCCAAAATTTTCAATTTTAGTATTTAAAAAATTAAAGTATATAGCCATATACAGCTATTATAGCCATTTTTAGCTATAATAGCCATTTTTGGTGTTCTCCCGGACCTGAATAACACGTAATTTTTAATATAATGGCAATTTCAATGCAGCCATAAAGTCACTCTCAGAGAAGGCTAGAAAAGCCTTCTTTAAAATAAAACAAACCATTGGATTAAATAACCCATGTAAACTTCTAGAAAAATTATTTGACTCATTGGTTTCACCCATACTACTATACTGTTGTGAAATCTGGGGTCTCCATACAACTTTTAAGGACACAGAGCCGTACGAAAAACTACACACCAAATTTATTAAAGAAATCCTTGGTGTTCACTGCAAAGCATCGAATGATGCTTGCAGAGCAGAGCTTGCTAGAGTGCCACTTAAAAATATAATCTTACTGTCCAATATAAAATTCCTAGAACATATTATCTCATCACGAAATAGCCTAGTTAATGAAATTTATATTGCCACTAAAGAATCAAACACCTGGGTTGATAAAGTTTCCACACTATTAAATAGAATAGGACTTCAATTTATATCAAACAATCTCCAAACATTAAAAATAAACGTTAACACAATCAAACAAAGAATATATGACATATGTCTACAAGAACAAAACGCTAGAATTTTTAGTTCAATAAAACTCTCTTTTTTCAAAAAATTCTACACAATGAATAACAGACCTAAATATGTAGATATCCTAATCAACAAAGGCGACAGAGCTGAAATCTGTAAATTAAGAATCAGTGCTCACGTTCTAGCAATTGAAAGAGACGGATATAAAAATATTTCTAGAGAAGAGAGATTCTGTAAACTATGCAATATTCAACTAATTGAAGATGAAGTGCACCTCTTATTACAATGTCCGAAATACTCTGAAATACGAGAAAAGATGGTTGAGAAATATGAAATGCATTTTACATACTATAGACAGTTTAATGATGAACTAAAACTTCAATTGATTTTAAACAATAATGAATCATCCTTGTTGAAAAACACATCTTCATTTCTGACTGAATGCATTAAACTCAGATCCTCTCATATTGAAATAAAGTCCACTTAATGACCATTCCTCCATTACTTTGTATACAACCTTCTGAAACCTTTGAATCATGATCTTGAGGTTATACCACTTTTGTTTGTCTATTCCAAATATCTGTAATTTAGTCATGTTTACATCATATCACTTCAAAACTATAATACCTAAAATGTATGTCTAATTACTGTTTGTTATGCTTTTTTTTTTTTTTCATTGTACAATTGTATTTGTTTTTTTTTTTCCTTTGGCTGTTTTTTGTTTTACTTGGGCCATAGCCATTTGTATAAATGTGTTATATGCCAATAAATAATTTGAATTTGAATTTGAATTTTTTTTAAACATATAATTACAATATTTGATTTTCAATAAAGACATTTTAAGTCCATGTAAAATTTGTTGCTCCGGCATCGCCACGCTCTTTCAACTTCAAATTAAAAAATATCCGTCATATCGTCACATTATCAATTGTAGGTCAAATGTGAAGTATTCAATAGTATTAATTTTATTAGCTCGCGGGGACGAAAAAGTCCGGAGAGCTAATGCCATACCCTTGGCGTCGTCGTCCGTAGACAAAACTTTAACCTGGACTATATCTCTTGAACTATAAAGGGTAGGGCTTTGATATTTCACATGTAGATACCTTGTGATGAGACCTTTAATTCATTTGAGACCATGACCTTTGACCTAGTGACCTTGACCTTGGACTTTGACCTACTTTTCAAAAACTTTAACTTGGTTTCTGACAAAAACCTGTATAGGCGAGCTATGTAATCTTTGATTACCCTATGTTTGAACATGTTATAACAATGTCCGACTAAGATCTTTCGATAAACATGTACATGCAACAATTGATTATTTCAGTGAAAACACAGTTTGACCCATATATTTTTCGGCATTGCATCACGAGTCATTTTACAGTAACAGCGCGAGTTATATTAATATAATGCTTACATGCTCACTTTATTCACATTTTGCAAATGAATACTAGAGAAAATTGTATCAATATTGTACCCATTTATAATATAGAGATACTGACCATGTGCTGTTATGTGTCACGGATATTTAACAGCAATTCTCAAGAACCAAAGAATTTCAAGACATTTTGGCACGGCATGTCATGGATTTTTTAAATTTTTGGTATGAAAGTTCAATATGAAGTACTAGTATGTAAATCAACCCCAATTTTTTCAAAAAGGTTGTCGTTGCCATGGTAACCGTGTCTGAAGTTTCAAAAATTGGGAAAATTTATAGGACAAGGCATATTTGTAGGCCTCGTTGCCATGGAAACAGTTAATTTTTCATCTGAAATCATTTTGATTATTTTCTTTCAATCATAATTATTATACATATTTGTAAAGATTTTTACATTAATCTTGGATGCCTTTTGAATACAAAATTAAAAATTGGGCCAAAACAGGGTATCAAAAGGCTCTGTTTTGTTTACTTGAAGACCCTTTTTTGCATGTTTTTACTGTTTTACAAGGTTGAAAATTTCATAAAAGCCCCAGTTTTTGAAGTCAAAATTCTAGTTATCAAATTAGTATCGTCTTTGAACTATACATTAATATAATAATTTGATTGGGCTAGTTTGTCCTTAGTTGCTATGGCAACAATTAGCTGAAAGGTTTCGATAGGATGAATTCAAACACAATCTGTATCAAACTATCCACATATGATATTGGAGCAGAACTTCAAGTATACATCTATCAGAGATGTTTAATATAACGATTACCTTGAAAATATTTCAAGGTCACCTGTTGCATTTCAAAGGTCATTTAACTTTAAGTCACCAGATTTGACGAAAAATCCTGATTTTTGATTAAATGAAGGTGCCAATATTTTAGAAACCTTGAGATATTGAACTTAACAGTCATATGCCATAAAATGATGAGTATAACACTAATTCCTAGAATTATTGATAAAGTTTCTTCACATCTTTGAATTTCTAAACTCTTGGTGAGTATTTTGATAAAAAAAGGAACAAAATCTTTATTCTTGTTTTTTGACAGAAAAAATTTCCAATGAAATTATTACAGTTCAGTAAATTCTAAGATTTTTCTTTCTCATATGCATGAGCTTTCATAATGTACATGACCTATGAAAATATTCAAATAAACTTTCATTAAAATTGATATCTAAAAATTGAAAATTAAAAAAAAATCAATATTTGTTGCATTACTTATGTTACTTGAGTCTCAAAGTAGAAATGACCTTGAACATTAAGTCAATGACCTTGAACATTTTAATTGTTATTAGGTTAAAGGATTAAGTCATATCTATCCATGTATACATTTTGACAATCATACATAACTCTAAAGAGGAATAAAATCAACTCTAAAGAGGAATAAGATCAATTTCAAAGATAATACAAAACAAGCAAAAATGGCTAATGTTGCCATAACAACGGTTTTTGACAACAGAATTTAGGTAAAACTCATAATAGCCCACTCCAATTTTTCGTTCATTTTATTTGTCAAAAAACATTTATTTCCTTTGATGATAATCACTGGTCTCCTGTTGGTGCATTTTGAAATATTTAAGATTGAAAATGGTCAAAAATACCGTACTAAATTGGCTCTTATTTTCACCTATATTTTTCGCTTCATTTTTACTGATTTTGGATTAATACAATAAGCTTGCTGTATTATATATCACATAACTAAGTGTACTAAGTAAGAATAGAAGTAAGGAAGAACATATTATGTAAAAATGAACAAGCTGTTACAGTGGTATCCATGACAACGCAGTATCCATAGCTGGCTTATTCCGTGGTCTCAGAAGTGCTATAAATAGAGTGACCTCGTTACCATGGCAACCAGAATCTCATTGGCCGAAAAGTGTTATTCTCATTATCAGTACTTAATATATACCCATTATAACGAAAATCATCAAAATCCATGACATGCTGTGCCAAATGATTTTGGTCCTTACAGAGAATTTCTATTAAATAATGTTCATGAGTTCTACATCTTGGGTTTTTTTTTAAAAATTTGTATACTTTTCAGTCTCTCTCATATTTTTTCTATATATTCAAACAGCAAATTTGAAATAAACCATAATGATTTTGTAATTGTCTGGTATTTTTTAGCTTTGTCTGGTAGATTTTAAGAAATTTCATGAAACTACAGGACATATGTCCTGTGGATTTTTGGTCTCATTCGTAAACTCTGTACTGGTCGGGAAGTAGTTAAGGCCAGGTTAGCGCAGTGGTAGTGCGCTCACTTCTCACCTCTAAGGTCCCGGGTTTGAATCCCAGATTTGGTGAAGGGTCTTATGTGGGAGGGTAGGTGGTTCCCTACCCAGGCCTCTGCAGGGGGTTTTCCTCTGGGTACTCCACTTTCCTCCTGCTCCTTGGACTTCTGAAGCCAACATCTGAGCCAAAATGAAACATTAATATAAGTTGTGTAACTTGTTTGTTAAACGTTGTAAAATAAATAAAGTTTAAATTTAATTTTAAAGTAGTTATCGCCGAGCAGTAATTATCACCATTTGGCCCATATCTTGGGTTCTATGAATGACAGAGACTTGATTTTTTCAGCACTTATACTTCTAATGTTTATCAAACAGTTTATGAAATTTCAAATGAATCCATTTCATGTAAACTAAGATTTTAGCAGCTAAATTTCATGAAAATGCCTTGTCTTCCCACGAGCTCCACAGGGGCGATGGCGGTGCACCTTGATATCTTTTTTCTCAATCATTGAAGAAATTTCAAGCTAGTTTTAATAATTTTTACCACAACTGAATACAGAAAGAATAGAGGAATATGATGGTATGATTTTAGTTGCACTATTTTGGACATAAGGAAAGAATGATCCCACGTGGCGATAATTTCTTCTCCAATCTCTTTAAAGAGTGCTTAAAACTAGTGCATTTTAATTGCTTATAAAACCGGTATAAGTTATCACAATTTATTGAAAATTTATGGGGTATAGGTGAAGGGTTCTAGTTTGTGCTGTTCAAGTTTTTGCTGTTCAAGTTGGGGGGGAGGGGGTATATAGGAAACACCTTGTCCATCTGTCTGTCTGTCTGTTGGTTGGTCCGTCAGTCGGTCAGGTTAAGAAGTTCTTAAAGCAGATAAGTCTTTAAGTATAAGTGATATGGCTTTCATATTTCATACATACATTCACCATAATAAGTACTACATTTGATACCAAGACATTTTACCTAGTGACCTTGACCTTGAACTTTGACCTTGTAGTTATATTTTGGTTAAGAAGTTCTTAAAGCATATGTTTTTTTTCACATATAAATGATAGGGCTTTCATATTTCATACTTGCATTCACCATGATAAGTACTACATTTTGATACCAAGACATTTGACCTTGTGACCTTGACTTTGAACTTTGACCATGTAGTAATATTTTGGTTTAGAAGTTCTTAAAGCGAATATCTCTTCAAGGATAAGTGATAAGGCTTTAATATTTCATACAAACATTAATCACACATTAATCATAACAAGTATTACTCCATGACATTTGAGCTTATGGCCTTGACCTTTGACCTACTTTAAAACTATAAGGGGTAGGGGTTTGATATTTCACATATATATTCCTCATGACTAAAGCTTTCATTTTATACCATGACTTTTGACCTAGTGACCTTGACAATTGACCTACTTTTGACCTTTGACCTACTTTTAAACTATAAGGGGTAAGGCTTTGATATTTTACTTATATATTCCTCATGATGAGAGCTTTCATTTGAGACCATGACTTTTGACCTAGTGGTCTTGACCTTTGACCTACTTTTAAATAATAAGGGATAGGGCTTTGATATTTCACATGTAGATTCCTCACGACCAGAGCTTTCATTTAATACCATGACGTTTGACCTAATAACCTTGACCACTGACCTTCTTTTTAACTGTTAGGGATATGGCTGTGATGTTTAAGATATAGATTCCTTATGACCAGATTCTGTGATATGTCATAAATGAATCCATTTAGAGAAAAAATGTCCCGGGGGGTATAATTTGTCACTTTAAGGGCAGTTCTAGTTGGATCACCTTCCAGACACTTGATCTTAAAGGCAGGGTAGGGACTGTATGAAAGACAACGGGTAGTCTTTTCTGTCACCCGGCGCACATCTCTGATTGGTCTGTATTCTCCAATATACCTCTCCGGATTTTTATGCCCCCAGAATCAAAAACGAAGTGAGAGGGAGCTTTTGTTATCACCCTGTCATCGGCGTTTCTGTGTCCGCGTTTGCACTAGTATGTTAAGAAGTTTTATTTCTTTATTTTAAGTGCTAGGAAGGCTAAAATTGCACAGATGATGCGTCTTTTAAAATAAGTAGATCACAAATATATGTTCAAATGTAGGTCATAGCCATTTATTTGCTCCTTGAGTGTACATGATATGGAGATTTGGGTATTTATGTCAAGAAGTTTTAGTGCTAAGAAGGCTAAACTTGCATAGATGATGTGTCTTAATGAGTAGATCACAAATGTAGGTCATGACCTATATTTTCCCCTGGAGTGCATATGTTAGGAAGATTTTGGTATCAATAGTCTACTTTCCTTTTCTGTTTTGTTTAGTTGTTAGCAGATTTGTTGTTCCTCAATAGGACAGATTGTCAAATTAAATACTGTGTAATCTTTGACTACTCCCTGTTTGCTGCCATGATCAAATGCTGCCATGAGGTGAGCTTTGTAATCTTTGATTACACTTATAATAGGGATTTCAGTCACGTGATCTTTCAAGCTGACAAATCGATCTATCGGTTACCGCACTAAACTTACCTTACGATTTCTACAAGGATTTTTGATAAGAATATATGATTCTATCTTTAAACTTTAAAGTGATATTTATTCTTTTTATATATATTGTATTTTATATGAAAATATGAACAGAAGCGATGAAATTATCGATTTTTGGACGACAACGCACGAATTTGTACGACTCTCGCTGCAAATATCTATGGCACGAGGAATGGCTCATGGTGAATTTGAGGGTCGTTCTGTTTGGCGGCTATTTCAGCTTATTTATAAATATTTATAACATAAAACTCATGTATGATTAGATAGGTTGGACTCTCTGATTGATAACCGAAGTTGCGCAAAAGTTGAACTCCAAATGTAACGAAAGTTGTGACATTTTTCAGTTATCAGGGGAATATATATTACCTTTGATTTCATCCTTTCTGTTTTGCGCACTTGAATATTTAAAGTTTGAACATTTCCGATTATTTTGATATATAGAACATCAAATTTTATTATGGTTTACCTAGCTGCATTCCGATTTTCCTTCCTCGACCCCTTGATTATTTACCGCGTAGTAATGTCTGCCATGCCGATTTCACACAAGTTATCAAGAAAGTGTTCGATTTCTTTTAAAAGGGAAGTGTAAAAAGGAACAGGGAACAAGGAAATCTTTCATTTACGATGATATGATTAGAAATGATCGATTTTTTTCAGAACTATCGTACGTACTCTAAAAAATTTGCTCGTGTGTACGTGCTCTTTGTGGTTTTTTTTTTTTTTTTGGGGGGGGGGGGGCAGGGGGGGCAGGGGGGGGTTATTTACGCAAAAGCTCTTTGTGGGTTTTTTTTTTGGGGGGGGGGGGGGGGGGCAGGGGGGGGGGGTTATTTACGCAAAAGCTCTTTGTGGGGTTTTTTTTGGGGGGGGGGGCAGGGGCGGGGGGCAGGGGGGGGTTATTTACGCAAAAGCTCTGTTACTGGTAGACTCGTAAGATGGCATGTTTGGTTTTTTTTTCCCCTTTTTTTCTTCGTCCTTTATATTTTTTTTCAAATTAGGCTTAATTTCACCGAAAGAACATACTAGGTTTATCTTTATCGACATTCAGATACATGAAAAATCATTTCTTTTTTGCCATGGCAACCCAAATGAAGTGCTTTAAAAGCAATAATCACACATTTTTGGGATTTTCAAAAATATTATTTGGATTATCTTTCAAATCAAAGACGTGAAAATAATGTTTATAAATCTAAGATTTTAAAAAATTTGTATATTTAAATCGATGGTGGTCATTTTGTTTTAAAATGGTTACCATGGCAACGCAACTAAATCATTGTAATATGAAACAAATAGCTGAAGTCTTTACAAACAAAATGATGTACAGATCATTCAAATAGCAGTAGGATTATTCAATTTATAGCTATTTCAGTACGCTGACTGACCACTTCAAGTTAAATTTGAATGGTGCCACTTCCTAAGAAGTTTTATATGGAATACTCTAGGAAATTTTGTCACAAAAATGACACCAATCATCAAGCTTTCAACTTCAATATCTCTGTACTCGATCAACTGATTTTGATAATTTTTTCTGTAAAATGTTTCTTTTACACAGAGCAATGTAATGATCTAATAATACATGCATCTTAATAATTAATGAATTTTAAGGTAAAATCCCTACTTAAAATGTTTTTGTCTTGGATAAGAGCAAGTTAAAAGTTGTTATGTTTACCTATTATTGAAGTAATAGTGGAGAAATTTTATTTCATTCGTTACAAACAAAATGCTTGTTCTCATCATGCGCGTAATAGATTATATTTATTTTCAGATTTCAATATGGGCAAAAGCAATATCTGGTCCGTCTTCTGTGGGCACAACGAAAATTTTACGGCCTGGGAAAAGCAGGACTTTGGACCATGCTTTGAGCAGCTCGTCATTGTCATTCCAGCTCATGTTTTGCTAGCAGTGATAAGTACATTCCATGCAGCTCAGAGCCGCAAGCCAAATCTAGGCAATTATGTTTATAAATTACCGCATGTAGTTAAATTACGCTTCATATGCGTTCTGTTTTTAATGATTATTCCTCCCATTGGACTTCTTGTCTCTTGGAAAGTTGTCAAATTAATTCCAGGTACAGCAGACATTTTAACAATATCTCTTCAGTTCTTATGTTGGTTTATCCACTCTATTTATGTATTTCGTCTGAAATTTTTATTTTGGGTTAGTTACCGTGGCCCAGCATCAAACCTTTGCGCATATGGATTAACTTTTGTTTCTGCATGTCTCCAACTGCACAGTGCAATAGTGGAGTGGATCCACCCATCTGACCTTAGTAACAATGCATATGAGATTTCTACTGTGATATTTGTTGGATTTCACTTACTATATGCTCTAAGTTTGATTCCTTATAAACAGCATGCTTTAGGAGTAGAATTCTTAAGTCGTAGCTTAAATATAGATTCACCGTCTGAAGAGGAACCCATCGTGAGACATGCAGGGAGATCTTATGGAGCCATACCCACGAAAATTCATTCAGAAGAAGTTGGAGAAGAAAATAGCTCGTTTCTCTCAAAACTAACATTTTATTGGGCACAGCCTCTTATGGTTAAAGGATATAAACAACTTTTGAAAAGTGCCAAGGATCTTTTTATTTTACCTCAAAGACTAAGTACTATAGACATAGAGAAGAAGTTTTCAATGATATTACAACAAAGAACAAATGTTTTAAGAGCCAGTGAAAGCGAAGAACAAAGACAACTATCAGATCACAACACAAGTATCAATAACCATTTTGCTGAACAAATCGTTCAGGTGCATCAACCAAACAAGAAAAAATCGGATCAGAGGACTTTATTATCTGCATTGAACAAAGCATTTGGTTTACAGTATTACAGTCTAGGCATTTTGAAGCTTCTAGCAGATCTATCAGGATTTGCAGGCCCAGTGTTATTGAATCTCTTAGTGTCATACATAGAAAACAAATCGGAGCCAGAATCCCATGGATATTTCTACGCAGGCGGTTTACTTCTATCGACTCTGTTTGGATCTCTATGCTCTACACAGTTTGACTACCAAGTCCAGGTGGTTGGATTCAAAATCAGATGTGCAATAATATCTACCGTTTATAGGAAATCTCTTTCAGTCAGTAGCGTATCGGTGACCAAATTTAGCAGTGGACAGATTGTGAATTTTATGAGTACCGACACTGATAGAGTTGTCAATTTTTGTCCCAGTTTTCATGCTTTTTGGAGTTTACCATTCCAGATTGCTGTCTCACTCTACCTTCTACACCAACAAGTCGGATTGGCTTTTTTAGCTGGTTTAGGATTTGCAGTCATTTTGGTGCCTATAAATAAATGGTTGGCAAACAAGATTGGACAGCTCAGTACAGAGATGATGCATCAGAAAGATTCAAGAGTGAAGGTGAGTTGATAAAAAGATTATCAGTACAATTTATGTATATCAAAGACATCAATAGTGGCAACATCAAAGTTGTACAAAGATTATTTTACTTTTATATCTCAATAATTAATGGGTCCATCTGTTACAGAGTGCCATACTTCCGTAGATTAAGTCAAGTCTTTCCAAATAAACTTGCAAAATATCTAAGCTGTTATTTACTCCTCAGCAATGTACATTTAATAAAAAAAATGTCACATTTTTATGCCCCATTAATGGGAGATTTGGAGACATATAGTTTTTGGTCTCTCTGTTTGTTTGTCCACAAAAACTTTAACCTTGGCCATAAATTTTTAATGGTAAGTGATAGGGCTGTCATATTTCACATGTTGATTTTTTGTGACAAGACCTTTCCATTGATACCAAAATTCTTGACCTTGTGACCTTGAAGTTTGACCTAATTTTGAAAAACTTTAACCTTGGCCATAACGTTTGAATGGTAAGTGAAAGGGCTTTTATATTTCACATGTGTATTCCTTGTGACGATACCTTGCAATAGATAATGAAATTTTGACCTTATGACCTTGACCTTAGAGTTATGTCTCCCCCCCAACGGGGAGGAGACATATTGGTTTTGCCTTCGTCGTCCGTCTGTCTGTCTGTCTGTCTGTCCGTCTGTCACACATCGTGTCCGGGCTATATCTCCTGAACCGTTTGCCCGATCACTTTCATATTTTAGTATGTTGTTGCTTATGACCCGAAGGTTTCACATCACCTTGACGCAAGGTCATGTGACCAAGGTCAAGGTCTCTTAGTGCATTTTTAATGAAATTATGCATACATTCCTGTCCGGGCTATATCTCTTGAACCATTTGCCGGATCGCTTTCATATTTTAGTATGTTGTTGCTTATGACCCGAAGGTTTCACATCACCTTGACCCAAGGTCATGTGACCAAGGTCAATGTCACTTAGTGCATTTTTAGCTCTACTGGTCTCAGACCAGTCGAGCTTATGCGATCACCCTTTGTCTGGCGTCCGTCCGTCTGTACGTCTGTCCGTCTGTCTGTCCGTCCGTCTGTCCGTCTGTCCGTAAACAATTCTTGTCCGGACAACTCCTCTGAAACTGTAAGAGATAGAAAGTTAATTCTTTTTGCATTTTACTTGGACCATGGTCTAGTTGTGCACCTGACATTTAGTTTCAGTCCCTGACCCCCAGGGTCTTGGAAAATGGGCGTGGTCATTAAATTCTATGTAATCTTGTCCGGAAAACTCCTCTGAAACTAATAGAGATAGAAAGTTAATTCTTTTTGCATTTTACTTGGTCCATGGTCTAGTTGTGCACCTGACATTTAGTTTCAGTCCCTGACCCCCAGGGTCTTATAAAATGGGCGTGGTCATTAAATTCTATGTAATCTTGTGCTCGCAACTCCTCTGACACTATAAATGATGGAGACTTAATTCTTTTTGCAATATTATGGGTCTGTGGTCTTGTTGTGCACCTGATATTTTGTTTGAGCCCCTGACCCCCAGGGTCATAGAAATGGGTGTGGTCATTTTCTCCTATATAACTCTATGTAACCTTGTGTTCGCAGCTCCTCTGACACTATAAATGATGGAGACTTAAATCTTTTTGCAATATGATGGGTCTGTGGTCTTGTTGTGCACCTGATATTTTGTTTGAGCCCCTGACCCCCAGGGTCTTAGAAATGGGTGTGGTCATTTTCTCCAATATAACTCTATGTAATCTTGGCCGGGTTAGCGCAGTGGTAGCGCGCTCGCTTCTCACCTCTAAGGTCCCGGGATCGAATCTCAGATTCGGCAAAGGGTCTTATGTGGGAGGGTAGGTGGTCCCCCACCCAGGCCTCTGCAGGGGGGTTTTCTCCGGGTACTACGGTTTCCTCCTGCTCCTTGGACCCCCTCACGCCAACATCTGAGCCAACGTGAGACATTGATATAAGTTGTGTAACTTGTTCGTTAAACGTTGTAAAAAATAAATAAAGTTTAAATTTTTTATGTAATCTTGTGTTCGCAACTCCTGACTTTATAAATGATGGAGACTTAATTCTTTTTGCAATATGATGGGTCTGTAGTCTAATTGTGCACCTGATATTTTGCTTGAGCCCCTGACCCCCAGGGTCTTAGAAATGGGTGTGGTCATTTTCTCCTATACAACTCTATGTAATCTTGTGCTCGCAACTCCTCTGACACTATAAATGATGGAGACTTAATTCTTTTTGCAATGTGATGGGTCTGTGGTCTGGTTGTGCTGATATTTTGTTTGAGCCCCTGACCCCAAGGGTCATAGAAATGGTTGTGGTCATTTTCTCCTATATGTAATCTTGTGCTCACAACTCCTCTGACTAAATTCTTATTGCAATATTATGGTTCTCTGGTCTAGTTGTGCACCTGTTATTATGTTTTAGCCCCTGACCCTTAGGGTCTCAGAAATGGGTGTGGTCATTTTTTCCTATATAAGTAAATGTAATCTTGTGCTTGCAACTCCTCTGACACTATAAATGATGTAGAATTAATTCTTTTTGCAATGATTGGTCTGTGGCATAGATATTTTGTTTTAACCTTATACCCCCCAGGGTCTTTGAAAATGGGTGTGGTTATTTTTCCTATATAGTTGTGCTCTCTTCTCGTTTAAAGCTATTTATGATGGGGAGTTAATTCTTTATCCAAGTCTTGATGTGTCATTGGTAGTTCATTTGAGCTAGCAGTCCTTGGCCCCTAGGATCTTGGAAAATGGGTGTGACATTCTTTTTAGAAATACTTTATCTCGGATATTATGAATTATATGAGTGCTATTATAGTTGCAGTATAATGGGTATGTAGTTTTGTCATGCTACTTATAATTTGTTAGAGTGCCTGCTCCCTATGGTCTTGGTTTAAAAAAAAAAGAAAGGAAATTGATGTTTTAGAAAAAACAACCAGGAGAGCTACAGTCTCGTCAGAGACTTCTGGTTAAAGAAATTATGAATACATTCCTGTCCGGGCTATATCTCTTGAACCGTTTACCGGATCACTTTCATATTTAAGTATGTTGTTGCTTATGACCCAAAGATTTCACATCACCTTGACCAAAGGTCATGTGACCAAGGTCAAGGTCACTTACTGCATGTTTAAAGAAATTATGAATACATTCCTGTGTGGGCTATATCTCTTGAACCGTTTGCCGGATCGCTTTCATATTTTAGTATGTTTTTGCTTATGACCCAAAGATTTCACATCACCTTGACCCAAGGTCATGTGACCAAGGTCAAGGTCACTTAGTGCATTTTTAATGAAATTATGCATACATTCATGTCCAGGCTAGATCTCTTGAACCGTTTGCCGGATCACTTTCATATTTTAGTATGTTGTTGCTTATGACCCGAAGGTTTTGCATCACCTTGACCCAGGTCATGTGACCAAGGTCAAGGTCATGTAGTACAATTTTAATGAAATTGTACATGCATTCCTGTTCGGGCTATATCTCTTGAACCGTTTGCACGATCGCTTTATATTTTAGTATGTTGTTGCTTATGACCCGAAGGTTTCACATCACGTTGACTCAAGATCATGTGACCAAGGTCAAGGTCAATTAGTATACATGTATTTTAAATGAAATTGTATTTGTTATGTGTATTATGTCCAGGCTTAATCTTTTGAACTGTAATCGGATCCTTTGATATTTTAGTATGATGGTGCTGATGAGCCAAAGGTTTCACACCACCTTGATCCAAGGTCATATTACTAAGGTCAAGGTCAAATATTACATTTTTTAATGAAATTGTAAACATTATTGAGTCTGGACTATATCTGTGGAATCGTATACTGGATCGCTCTGATACTTTAGAATGCTGTTGCTCAGGATTGGAAGGTTTCTTATCATCTTGACCCAAGGTCATGTGCCCAAGGTCAAGATCATTTAGTTCTTTTTAATGAAATTGTACATACATGTACTAATCTTGTCTGGGCTATATCTGCTGAACCCTTCTTACAATTGTTTTCATATTTTAATACGTTGTTTCTCAGGACTAAATGTTTCTTATCACATTGTCCCAAGGTCACATGATTAAGGTCACTTCTTACTTTGGTAATGAAATTGTATATGCTAATCATGTCCAGGCTGAAATTGTTATGCTTATCATGTTTAGGCTTTATATTTTGAATCGTGTATCCAATCACTAATTCAGTTTTTTGTTGCGCATGATCCATACAATGTATTTTTCAGATCACCTATATCCAAGGTCATGTGACCAAAGTCAATTTCACTAAATATGAAATTGTATATGCTAATCATGTTTGGGCTTTTCCTCAAACAATACAATGAATCACTTTCATGTTTGAGTATGATGTTGCCCATGACTCAAAGGTTTCACATCATCTTGGCCCAAGGTCAAAGTAACTTAGAGGGAGGGGGGAGACATCTGTTTCTTTCTGAAAAACATTTGATTTAATTTGACCTACTTTTTACATTACAGCTATTTCCACTGACAAAGATGCCGACGGGGCATCTTTGTTTCATTTGTTAGTGTGATTTATCAAGAAATGAAAACCAAGATTTATTTCAAAATATTAGTATAATACATGCATTTTCAAAATATAAAAATTCTTATTTAATCAAACTTTTTTTTTCAGCTAATGAATGAAGTTTTGTTTGGTATGAGAGTTATCAAGTTCTATGCATGGGAAGATCTCTTCAAGTCCCGTATTGAGAAATTACGTGCTGCCGAATTGAAAAGCTTAAAGGGAAGGAAGTACTTAGATGCCATGTGTGTGTATTTCTGGGCTACAACTCCAGTGTTGATCTCTATCTTGACTTTTGCCACGTATTCCCTCATGGGAAACCAACTCACCGCAGCTAAGGTAGAACAAAACAAAGGTTGATAACACCATATTTAAGGCCAAAAAAAAGAGAAGAAAATATTGAATATTTTGGTTGAGTGACATTTTTCTCAAAAAGAATAAGGCAGGCATTCTTTTGTTTGGATATGATTCAAACTCTTATAACCAGGAATTAATTGTATATTCATTTGTTGATTCCAAAAACAAATGCATGAATTTATGATATAACACTTTCTGAAAAGGAATTGATAGACATGTTAAAAACTTTTATAGTGTCTGTCAGGCAAAACATATATAGTGATTCTTTTGTTGAATTTCTCCAATCTCAAAATAGGTAGAATGTTAAACAAAAAAAAAAACAATGTAGAAATATATTGACCTTTTATATGTATTTAAGCTCGTTTGGTGAGCATAGAATGGTATTGGCATAAAGCTGTGTACATACAGTATGTACATGCTTACAATATGTATTGATTGTCAAAGTATGTACATGCTTACGGTACAATATGTATTGATTGTTGAGAGTTCTATTATTAGGACTATGAAACAAAATTACAATGTATTTAAAATATAACTGAATCAATCTCATATCTTCATAGGGCAAAAAATCAAGAAGAACGAATTTGTCAAATTGAATCTATACGACTTAAAGTATACTAGGGATGAACAAAAAATAATATTTGTATTTTATGGGTCTACTCATTGTTTCTTTCTGGTTTTGAAGGTGTTTACAAGTCTATCTCTATTCTTGATGTTGATAAGTCCCCTGAATGCGTTCCCCTGGGTGTTAAATGGACTGATGGAAGCGTGGGTATCGCTGAAGAGATTACAGAGTTTTGTGGCTCTCACAGATTTTGACCATAACAGTTACTACTCACAGGAGTTTGGTAAGAGTACTGTATTAAGGTATGCTTTGTATAATAAATATCAAGTGTATTATATAGTTAGAACGTGACAGCATATCTTTACCTAATTAAAACATAGATATAACATAAAAGTTGGTGTCCATCATCAAAGGTCAACATACAAACTGTCATCTAAGCATTGGAAACTATCAGTGAGATCTCCATTTGTACATTGGATAAGTTAAGATGTTTGCAGCAATACATTTTTAGGGAAAAAGGATAGTCAAATTGAACGAAATTAATTTAGTATTTCGGAAAACCAGAGTTCATCAGACGTATTATAACTAATTGTGACGTCATCAAATTTTATGAAAACGATCCTAAAACTCTTGGAAGTGACGGTACAAAATTGATGTTACCATATCAGTTCTATTATGTCCTGATTTTTTTGTTGTCAGATACAGTCTTAAACAGTGAAAAGACTACTGTAAACGTGGACATTTTCACACGAGGGTAATTTTCGTGTGTTTCGGGAATCAATTGACTTTGTGAAATTTGTCCCCACGCAAAAAATAACCCTGCTACATTCTTACAATGGAAGATACGTTTAGGTAGAGAATATTTCCTTCAAGCATAATGTCTTGATGTTATGATTTTGAAATTTTGCCAGCGAAAATAACCATGTTTACAGTAATTAGGTGCTGGATATTACTGAAGGGATGATCTAATCTTTAGCTCTACTGGTCAAAGACTAGTCAAGCTTATGCGAATGCCCTTTATCTGAGGAGGAATACACTGCAAACATAATTGTGGCTATTAACAAAGAGATTGTTTTCTTATCAATGCTATTCTAGAAATACAAAATTTGTGCCACTTGAGAAATGACTGTCTTACTTTCACTGTTCATGAGTGTATAGTTCTGGTTGATCACGTGCAAATTCGCGATTCATGGAAAATTTGCTCATGTCCAACCAGAATTAAATACCCTTGAACACCAAAAGTAAGAAAGTCATAACATATATTTACATTTATTTTAAATTTCATAAATTGTTAACTTCATACACATCATACATTTTGTTTGTAACAGCGTCAAATGTATTTTGACATTGGTAAATTCTCCTTTCATTCAAAACCATACATGCCAAATTTTTTTTTAGCCATTGTGGGACATTGATGAAAATTTTCTAGGACAAATGACAAAATTCTGGGACAAAAATTTTAAAATTCTGGGACACATTCCGGGACATTTCTCTGACTTATAAACAAAATGTTATCATATTGTCATGTACACAATCTAGTCCCTTACTCCTTGTGTTTCACATGACAAGGACTCCTCGTTTTATTTTCCGGTTGGGTCCAATAAGTTAATGGTCTTAATTATGACACATAACGTTTGTCTCCCTAGGAGTAGAATCCATATTTTACAGCATGAAAAATCGAAAGATTTAGATTAGCATTAATCAAAGCACCTCTCAGTTGTACCATGTAATGTAGTCGGGTTATTCTAGTTAACTAACATCATTTCTCTAGCGGTTATCCGTGCAGATCGGTCTTCTTCGCGAGCCATTGCTACTTCTGAATGTATTTATATAAATCTATTGACTAGAAGAGGGGCACTTGGCTGAGTTGTCAACAGGTACAACTGTTTGACATTATCTTTAAAAAATATTTACAATGCGTGAATCATAAAAGCGGGGGTCACAACCTGCCATACGTGCACGTACGTGCTGTCTTCGTGCAAAGACGTAGGCAAACCTTGGGTATCCGTACGGTGTCCGTGTGTTATCAGTACGTGTCCCGTACAGCCTCCTTGCGGATTTGAGAACATGCAGACAGGACGTAGCAGTTTTGCAGTTTTAGTGCATACAGAACTTTTGCTGCGTCCTGTCTGCGTGCTGTCTAAGAATTCAACAAGAAGTACGACATGCATGTTGCAAGTACAACACGCACGTTGCAAGTACGTTGCAAGTACGTTGCAAGTATGTGCAACGCACCTTCGACGCAAGGAAGTACAGACTCCGTGTGTTAGCAGTATGTGGTAATTCGACATCCTTACAATAACGGAGAAGACGTACGGAGAAAGTACGCTGTAAGCACATTGCATGCAAGTCTTAAGTATGTGCAACGCACTTACTTTTTTGCGCTACATATGATGCATGTAACCATCCATATAACCGTGCCTGCGACGTGCGTGACGCACTCCTTCCGTACTCTTGCCACTTCCTTCCTTTTGTCTTCAGAAAAACATAGCGCACATAGCCTCCACAAACACGCACGTCCAAAAAGCACGCACGGCGGGTTGTGACCAGGGCTAAAGTCTGGACGTAAGCATTTTCTATCACACACCTACTCGTAACGTCATGTTGAACGCCCTGTGATTACTGAAATATCTAAATAGGATAACGTAATTTCCTTTAAATTAATTGATACTTATAAATTTAACAAGCGATGAGGAAGGACGGATATTTTATCTGAAAAAAAAGTCTCGTCGGTGTATAATCATAGCCGACAATTACGTTACTCTCTTTGAACGATGAAAGAAAAAAATGACTTTGCACTGAAATATGGGACATTTCGGGACAAATTTTAATTTTACGGGAATTTTCAGGTCCGGTAGGACAGAATTTTTAGGTGTGATTTTCTGGGACATTTCTGTCCCGCCGTAACATCTGGCATGTATGCAAAACTTGAACATGACGTCACAATAGGCAACCCAAGTTATTGGAATGTAATTCTAGTTTCCTGATGGGCATTTAACATGGGGAATGTACTAGTAATGAAAATACTAGTAAATGTATGTGGTATCCATATAACTTCATTTGCCTTTCAGACCCCTATAATTCAGAGGAATTGATTAAAGTTAGAAAAGCTACTTTTTCTTGGAAAGACCATTTTTCAAGTTCTGACACAAAAGATGAAAAAGGATTGGACTCCAAATTTACGGATGAAGAATGTAGCCAAGAGGAAGAAAATACGCTGATATTATGCAATATCAACTTTACTATTGAACAGGTTTGTGCTATATACGGTTGGATGGTAGACATAGTGGAGAAAATATTTGGGTAAAAAAATTGGTTGAATTATGTAGAAAAAAGTTTTCCTTCCATATTTAACCTTTCATAATCGGTTATAAAATGTGAGGCCAATATCTAGCTTCATCATCCCCATCTCTAGAAAAGATTTTCGTTGTGTTGATTTAATTTTATCTTGATTATATGGGATAGGGCTTTTGTATTTCACCTGTAGATACTTTGTGTTGAGACTTTTAATTTGAGACCATGACCATTGACCAAGTGACCTTGACCTTGGACTTTTGCCTTTTTTTCAAAACTTTAACCTTGGCTGTATCTCTTGAACTATAAGAGGTAGGGCTTTGATATTTCATGTGTGGATGTCTTGTGTTGAAACCTATCATTTGAGACCATGACCTTTGGGCTAGTGACCTTGACTGCAGACTTTGACCTACTTTTCAAAAACTTCAACCTGGGCTGTGTCTCTTGAACTATAAGGGGTAGGGCTGTGCTATTTCAGATGTAGATACCCTGTGATGAGACCTATCATTTGAGACCACTGCCTTTGACTTAAAGCCTTATTTTTACATAATTCCATACACTATATTATCAAATAGTCTATTTTTATTAGCTCTACTGGTCTCTGACCAATCGAGCTTATGCGATACCCCGTCGTCCGGCGCCTGTCCGTCTGTCGTCTGTCCGTCCGTAAACAATTCTTGTGCTCGCGACTCCTCTGAAACAATAGGAGATAGAAAGCTAATTCTTTTTGCATCTTACTTGGTATGAGGTCTAGTTGTGACCTGACATTTGGTTTCAGCCCCTGACCCCCAGGGTCTTAGAAAATGGGCGTGGTCATGAAAATCTATGAAATCTTGTGCTCGCAACTCCTCTGACACTATAAATGATAGAGACTTCATTCTTTCTGCAATATGATAGGTCTGTGGTCTAGTTGTACACCTGATATTTTGTTTGAACCCCTGACCCCCAGGTTTTTAGAAAATGGGTGTGGTCATTTTCTCTTATATAACTCTATGTAATCTTGTGCTCGCAACTCCTCTGACACTATAAATGATAGAGACTTCATTATTTTTGCAATATGATTGGTCTGTTGTGTAGTTGTGCACCTGATATTTTGTTTGAGCCTCTGACCCCCAGGGTCTTAAAAAATGGGTGTGGTCATTTTCTCCTATATACATGTAACTCTGTAATCTTGTGCTCATAACCCCTCTGACACTATAAATGATAGAGACTTCATTCTTTCTGCAATATGATAGGTCTGTGGTCTAGTTGTGCACCTGATATTTTGTTAGAACCCCTGACCCCCAGGGTCTTAGAAAATGGGTGTGGTTATTTTCTCCTATATAACTCTTTGTAATCTTGTGCTTGCAACTCCTCTGACACTATAAATGATAGAGACTTCATTCTTTTTGCAATATGATTGGTCTGTTGTCTAGTTGTGCACCTGATATTTTGTTTGAGCCCCTGACCCCCAGGGTCTTAAAAAATGGGTGTGGTCATTTTCTCCCATATAACTCTATGAAATCTTGTGCTCGCAACTCCTCTGACACTATAAATGATAGAGACCTCATTCTTTCTGCAATATGATAGGTCTGTGGTGTAGTTGTACACCTAATATTTTTTTTTGAGCCCCTGACCCCCAGGGTCTTAGAAAATGGGTGTGGTCATTTTCTCCTATATAACTCTATGTAATCTTGTGATCGCAACTCCTCTAAAACTATTTATGATAGAGACTTTATTCTTTTTGCAATATGATGGGTCTGTGGTCTAGTTGTGCACCGATATTTTGTTTGAGCCTCTAATCCCCAGGGTCTTAGGAAATGGGTGTGGTCATTTTCTCCTATATAACTCTATGTAATCTTGTGCTTGCAACTCCTCTGACACTATAAATGATAGAGACTTTATTCTTTTTGCAATATGATTGGTCTTTGGTCTAGTTGTGCACCTGATATTTTGTTTGAGCACCTGATGCCAGGGTCTTAAAAAATGGGTGTGGTCATTTTCTCCTATATAACTGTATGTAATCTTGTGCTCGCAACTCCTCTGACACTATAAATGATAGAGACTTCATTCTTTTTGCAATATGATTGGTCTGTTGTCTAGTTGTGCACCTGATATTTTGTTTGAACCCCTGACCCCCAGGGTCTTATAAATAGGTGTGGTCTTTTTCTCCTATATAGCTCTATGTAATCTTGTGCTCACAACTCCTCTGACACTATTAATGATAGAGACTTCATTCTTTTTGCAATATGATTGGTCTGTGGTTTAGTTGTGTACCTGATATTTTGTTTGAGCACCTGACCCCCAGGGTCTTAAAAAATGGTGTGGTCATTTTTACCTACATAACTCTATGTAATCTTGTGCTCGCAACTCCTCTGATACTATAAATGATGGAAACTTCATTCTTTTTGGAATATGATTGGTCCGTGGCTTTGTTGTGCACAGATATTTTGTTTGAGCCACTAACCCCCAGGGTCTTTGGAAATGGGTGTGGTCATTTTCTCCTTGTATACAACTGTATGTAATGTTATGCTTGCAACTCCTCTGACACTATTTTTGATTGATGCTTTGTTCTTTTTGCCATATGATGGGTCTGTGTTCTTGTTGTGCATCTGATATTTTGTTTGAGCCCCTGTTCCCCAGGGTTTTATAAAATGGTTGTGGTCATTTTCTCCTATATAATGTGCTCTCAACTCTTCAAAGCTATTAATGAATGAGAGTTTTTGTAATGCTTAATGCAATATGATGGATCTTTAGTGTTGTTATGTCATAGATAGTTCATTTGAGCTAGCAGTCCCTGGCCCCTAGGACCTGGAAAATGGGTGTGGCTTTTTTTTAATACTTTATCTTGGATATTATGAATTATATGAGTGATATTCTAGTTGCAGTCTATTGGATATGTTGTTTTGTTGTGTTACTTTTAATTTGTAAGAATGCCTGCTCCCTATGGTCTTAAAAAATGGAAATTGATATTTATGTGCATGTATCTTATTCACTTGTCAATGAGTAAATAAAAAACAAATAAAAAACAAAAACAACTAGGAGAGCTACAGTCTTGTCAGAGACTTCTGGTTTCCATTCTCATTGACTGAGCACTGTATATGAACAAGAAATTGTCTCATCATATTGCCTCGGTCGGTATTTTCAAATTAAAAAAAATATCACACCATATTCACCTTGTAAAAAGAAACAAAAAAAATTTTGTAGAAAAAGAACTTTTATGACCAAGTTTTTGAAATTGTTTATAATTTTATTGCTTTAAAGGACTAGGTGCGCTAACCCCTCATATCAGCCCTATAATTTCAACAAAAAATGCTTTTGATAAACGAATTATTAATTATAATTTTTTGTAATGTTGAATGTCTGAGAAAATACGGCGTCACAATTTTGAGGCCTCTTAAAGTCACGCGCATGATGTATGACGTAATTTTCTGACATCAATTGCCCTGAATGACGCAAAACAAAGGAAAAGCATCGTATTTTACACACAAATCTTCAGAATTCATCTACGCTCCAGGCCTTGCCCACGAACTATTTAACGCAAATTAAAAGGCCGATCAAAAATCCATCGATTGGTACAAAAATTATCATGGGCAAGGTATGGATCATTACTTAATTTCATAACATTATGTCAAAATTTTGCTCATTTACTGATATTTTTCAATGATTTCAATGTTTTTAGACGTTCTGAGCGACATATTATTCAGTATAGGACTGTGAAATCAAAACAGGCTTTCCTAATTTGGATTCGCCATACATTTGACATTTTATGAACTAGATATGGATATTTGAACAATATTTTAGCAGTGTTTGGTTTCAAATGACCTAGAATTAAGTACTGAAGATGAATATGAACAGAAAATACTAGAAAATTTAGAATAAAGATGAAGATTTTTCAGGTCATTTTGTAGGAACTTTTATGGATTGACGATTTTTCACCAAGGGTTTGAATATCGTTAACACATCATTATTTTCGTTGGACAAAGGGGCGTGGCTACAATCAAGAGTTCTGAAGGTTTTAGTTTCTTCTGTCCCACAGGGTTATGTGAGGTATAGTCTACCCCAAGGGTTCACATGATGAGGTCATATGTCAAGGTCTCAATTAGACTTGATTAATGAAATCTTTCCTGGGCCATAACCACTCATATCCTATATCATCATGATTTGATATGTATATCACAGTATTGTTGCTCAACATTGATTCATGGTGACCTTGAACAAGGTTCAACTTTTCACTACCTGTACTACTGTCTTGTTCACTAATCCAGAGCACCCTGTTTTGGCAATTTATGCTGTCATCTGAAGAATTAATCATTGTTTCCGAGAATTGACCTCCTTTAGTTGTAATTGGAAATTAACTTCAACTTATCCTATCAGCTGCCTTCAAACTGCAGTATGAAAAATGAAATGTCTACGGGAAATTTTCATGTGAATTTCAACCCGCCGCCATATTGTTCTCTGGGTCAACAGTAGTAAACAGCGACATCAAAGCATCTGACATTATATGTTTTCAGTGATTTTACTATAGGCAATCTCCATAGACTTTTTATTTTCCGTCCAATTTCTAACGAAATTGACGTACAGCCTAAACAATGGTATTTTCTGTTACGACTAAAAGAGTACATGTACCGATACTATAAAACTAATATATTTTTGGAAGATGACAATATCATATTTTAGAGAAAACCGGGAAAACAAGGTGCTCTGGATTTAGTGAACGGGACAGTATACTTTTATACAACTGAAATTATTATAAATTTTGATATAAGATTTCCTTTCTGGAAAATCTTTAAAATTTGCTGTATGATTTTGAAAAAAATATATCAATAAAATGATCGAGAGATATATGGCATACTCTTGTTGTTCATTGTAATCCCAACAACCAAAATATATGAGAAATATAACTCAGAAAATGTTGAGAAATAAGTATTGTATAGTTTTAGATGTATAACCAGTCTTGATTGCTAGAACTGATTGTTTTTACTTGATGAATTGGTCACATAAAAGATTGCTCACTATTTATATTGCTTATGTATTTCCTTTCAAGTTTTCCCGTCATTGATCGATATTTGTCATCTGATTATTTAAATGTACTTTTCAAAGCTTTGAAATATAATTTTTCATTGATTTTTTAAAAGACATATTTAAAACAACTTTTACCTAGGTGATAATCAGTCAAAAGAGCTTGATAATTATTAATAAAGGAAGAGTGTAATGTCTGGAGTTTGTTTAAAAACAAAATTCATGTGATAATTCATGTGAACTTTTGAAGTATTTAAAATTTTGTTGTAAACAGTAAATGTGAACTAACTTATTTATTAAAGAATATAATTTATGAAATATGTATCTATAAATAAAAGCGTGACATTTTTGACAAAAAAATCACACATATTTCATAAACCTGACCTGGGCTATATCTCGCGTTCTATCAGCATTAGGGCTTTGATATTTCACGTGGATTCCTCTTTACCAGCAGCCAAATTCACGAAAATTATTACAAACGATTTTCATATACGTAAGTATAAAATTTTTCTTTAACTCGATTTCACCAAAGTTCTTAAGTATAGAGATATGATTAAAATTGTTCGTAATTTTGCGACTGACTCTGGGTTGTTGCAAGTCATTAAGAACCCTTAAAATATCTTCGAATTTCGTAAGTTTTCTCGAAAATTCATAAGTACAGAATAAAAAACAAAATGGTGTCGGTTTACTTGCTGTCAGTAATACTTGTAGCTAGTCAAAATATTTAGAGATAATGACTTTTTTATACCTTATGAAACCAATCAATCACCATTTATACACTTAGGTCTTTGAAATTTTTAATCATTGCTAAATGGTCGACACATATCAATAACTTACAAGAATTAATTTTCAAATGAAATTCAAATGTACTTTTTTGAGAGATTGATAAGTACAATTTATGGCGGATGATTAAGCATACAACACACATGGTAGCTATGCAACTGAATTTATTTGAAATAAAACATGTTAAAAACTAAAGATTTCCAAGGTCCACAAATCGCTCATGTGCTGAAGCACAGAAAGCTTCAGTCGCTATGCGTTAAAAATACTTAAGAAAAATGTTAGGAAAATGATTTTAAGAATTTTCTTAGAGAATTACGAACGCGTTCGTGAAATTGTCATAAGTATTTTCGTAAAAAATACGTAAGAAAATACTTACAAATTTTCTTGAGATTTGCTGCAGAGCTTTTAGTTGGAACCTTGACTTTTGACCTAGTGGCCTTGATTTTGGAATGTGACCCACTTTTAAAAACATTTAACTTGGGCTATATCTCATGAACTATAAGAGTCAGGGCTTTCAAGTCCAGATTTCTCAACCGAGTGGTCAATAATATGCATACCTAAGTGAAGTATGCTTGGTAAGCGTGACATAATTGCTTTGATGATAGCGGCGTTCCCTCAAGTGATATTCCTAGAGTGGCAAGCAATATGCAACATCAAAGACATACCGACAGGTAAACTTGATTATGCTACGGAGATACCCCAGGATCATCCGTTTTAAGCTGTCAGTCAAAAATGAGAAGGGTTATAGGGGATTAATAGGGCCAGTCAGATCACGATAAGGGATGTTAACCCTATTGCGGCCATTGAGGAAATGACAGAAATTTTACCTGTCTTCTTTTATATTCCCCACCCAGCCTTAGATATTTCACTTTTGGATTCTTCACAACTGGAACTTTCATTTGGAACCTTGACCTTTGACCTAGTAACCTTGACCTTGGAATTTGACCTCCTTTAAAAATATTTAACCTTGGCTTTATTTCACTTTTCCTTAAAAAATGCTATTTTACTATCAAAAACCTACAAAACAAGCCATATTGTTTTCTGACACGTCTCAGTTTGATTTGTTTCATCAAATTTTCATTTTGATGGTGTTAGGCAAAGAAAGTCAAGTAAAGCTCAAGAATTCCTCTGCACATTAAAATTAATGTCTTAAGTAATAAAGTGAATAAAATATATCAAATAATAAAACCTAGATACATGTACTAGCTGTATAAGTAGAATCATTCGCTGGTACTTTCTTTCATGGTTTTATAACAGTAAACATTTTCCCTAGGATAATGCTTTGCAGATCCAATCATGATGCTATTGAATTATACATTTGATATTTTCATTCACTAGGACAATTTTCCCAGCACGAGGCTGACCGCAAAAATAGCAAATATTAATACTCAGCAAATGATTCTATACAGTAATTTGATACTTAGTTTTTTTTAATACATGTATGAAATAAGTAGCAGAATTATGATGAAACTATATTTTTGACAGAGAGGAATGTTTTACATTTATACTTACACAGGGACAATTTATAGGAGTCATTGGCAAGGTTGGATCGGGGAAGAGTTCTCTGTTGAATGCCCTTTTGGCAGAAATGTGTCGTCTTCAAGGCCAGATATCTGTGCGAAACCTTTTGTCGGGGTTTTCTTTTGTGAGTCAAGAGCCCTGGATCCAGCATGCATCTATCAAAGACAACATCTTGTTTGGAAGTGAATTTTCCAGTAGAAAGTATGAGGCAGTTTTAGACGCAGCAGCATTGATGGAGGATTTGAAAGTAAGTTATTCATAGAGTACATGTATTTGAGTTTGATTTTTAAAATTATACACCCATCTGTCATTTGACATTTGGGATTAATTATTATGCTGTGTTAAAGTATGGCCATCTGTCTATTGTCCATAACACTTTAATACAGTCCAAAACTTTTATGTTCATAACCTTAGTAGGTTCATACTTAGTAGAATCAATCCTTATATTAAGATGCCAGTGTGTGAAGACCTTGTGTCAAGGTCATACCTCCAAGGTCAAGGTTACTGTGACTGGACTTTGATTAATTTGAATGCAAATTTTGCTCAGGTCATTACGTCATTATGATTTACTAGATTAGATTCATATTTGACACAATAATGACTTGCGAGATGCTAGTATATAGTAAATTGAACAGTTCGTAATAAAATAAGTTTTGTTTTTTAGCTCCCCTCACGAAGTGAGAGGGAGCTTATGCTATCACCCTGTCACCGGCGTCAGCATCGGGTCCGCACTAATATTTCAAGAAGTTTTATTTCTCTATTGTAAGTGTTAGGAAGTTTAAACTTGCACAGATGATGCGTCTTTAAGAGAAGATCACAAATCTATGTTCAAATGTAGGTCATGACCGATATTTTCTGCTTGAGTGCACATGTTAAGAAGATGTGGGTATCAATGTTAAGAAGTTTTATTTCTCTATTATAAGTGCTAGGAAGGCCAAACTTGCACAGATGATGCGTCTTTAAGAGAAGATCACAAATCTATGTTCAAATGTAGGTCATGACCGATATTTTCTGCTTGAGTGCACATGTTAAGAAGATGTGGGTATCAATGTTAAGAAGTTTTATTTCTCTATTATAAGTGCTAGGAAGGCCAAACTTGCACAGATGATGCGTCTTTATGAGTAGCTCACAAATCTACGTTCAAATTTAGATAATGGCATATATTTTCTGCTGTAACCATATGGCCTCTCCCCCACAATAATTATGCAAATTCAGTATTTTGATTTTAATTAATTTCCATTTATCTTGTTTATGGGATATTTCCAATCGTCTAGGAGAAGATAACTCTAATTTCAAACGTTAACTTTACGATCACGTGCTAAATTTATGTAATAGAAATGATTATCATTCCCGCCAGTGTGTAACCCTACGTCTGTCAATACGAGGTGTCCTTAGGTCAATTGACAGCAATGGAAGCTATAGTAGTTCGCCTGTCACAGGTCTGGGTGCAATAGACGAAATGGCGAGGATTTGTTCTAAGTTTAGGCAACATTGTTTATATGTCTGAATTCCAATTTAGTCATGAATTTCGATGGCGATTTCCACCTGATTGTGAAATATCCCAGGCTCCTAATATATACTGTGCGCATGATTTTGTATGTTAGATTCATTCTCATACTGCTATAACCAACATGTTACTTTCGTATGTTAATAAACGGTAAAACTATATCAGGACATTTTATTTAGAGTTACAAAATGACTATGGTTACACTGCGTGAGTGCACGTTAGGGAGATTTGGGTATCAATAGAGTACACCCATTCATGCAGAATTTGGTTCAATAAATGAAATACTCTACTCCCCTTTTCTATTTTGTTTTTGTGTTGTAGCATTGTTTTGGTTCTCAGAAGGACAGATTTTCAGATTCAAAACTGTAATCTTTGACTACTTTGTGTTTCTGTTTGCTTCCATGATAAAATTCTGCCATGAGTTGAGCTTTGTAATCTTTGATTACACTATGTTTTATATTGTTTAATACAAGTTTTAAGTTCATGAGCAGGAAAATATCACAAAATTTGTATAAAAATCAGCAATTGAGGCCTGAGGGTCACACTACCTTAAAGGGTATCTTTGATTGGCTACCCTGAACGTCACTTAGTCAACAGAAGTTGAGATAGATGTCAACCACTAACGCATGTGAGGAGCATGTGTTTTTGTGACATAAGAGGACAGTGACCAATGGAACCAGCTTTTTCATGAATATTTTGTACTTTTTCCTACAGGTACTTCCTGCTGGTGATAGAACAGAAGTAGGAGAAAATGGGGTCACCCTCAGTGGTGGGCAAAAAGCAAGACTAACATTGGCTAGAGCTATCTATCAAGTAAGTGGTGGTATTCTATTTTTAAAATTGGAAGGGCCATTAGTACAAGTTATGCAAACTCATGAGCTTTTAGGAACATATCCCCTCATATTGGTATTCATTAGAATACTTATTATGTATACAGAGTTCTTGAGAACTTTCATGGACATTTAAGGATTTTTATTAGTCAAATTATAATAGATATAGAGTGAGTTTTTATCAAACTAAAAAATTTTTCATTCGCAAATCTGATACTTTTCAGGAACTCTGTGCATAAGAACATGTACATAGCTGTAAATTATTATGCTCTCGAGGGCATAGTTTTTAGCCTGTCCATCTGTCTGTTTGTAGCAAAAACTTTAACATTTGGCATAACTTATGATTTGTAAGAGATATGGCATGTATTTTTATTTCTTATTAAAAGACCTTTCTACTGATACAAAATGACCTTGATTTTGGAGTTGTTACCTATTTTTGAACAACCAAATCATTGGACTTAACTTTTTTATTTCATATCTCATAGTTGCATGCATTGTGACAAAATCTTTCTTTTGCTACCCAAAAATTTCACCTCCTGACCTTGACCTTAAGTTTGGCATGGTGGTTTTATAGTTCCTGTGACACAAAGATGGTGATTGTCTAATACAAATAAAAATAAACATACAATGTAAGAAGGGAGTCTAAAAGAGGCAGCAAAAATTAGACAATAAGGGCTTTCCTCAATTGTTTGATTGATGAAAAAACATTGAAATTCTTCTTGGTATGGAGTGAGGAATGAGGGGACATATGTAGAGGGCTTTCCTCATTTGTTTGCTTGAAGAAATATTGAAGAGTTAATTTCTTGGTATGGAGTGAAGAATTAGGGGACATATGTACAGGGCTTTCCTCATTTGCTTGCTTGAAGAAATATTGAAGAGTTAATTTCTTGGTATGGAGTGAAGAATTAGGGGACATATGTACAGGTCTTTCCTCATTTGCTTGCTTGAAGAAAAATTGAAGTGTTAATTTCTTGGTATGGAGTGAGGAATGAGGGGACATATGTACAGGGCTTTCCTCATTTGCTTGCTTGAAGAAATATTGAAGAGTTAATTTCTTGGTATGGAGTGAAGAATTAGGGGACATATGTACAGGTCTTTCCTCATTTGCTTGCTTGAAGAAAAATTGAAGAGTTAATTTCTTGGTATGGAGTGAGGAATGAGGGGACATATGTACAGGGCTTTCCTCATTTGTTTGCTTGAAGAAAAATTGAAGTGTTATTTAACATAGAAACTCTTCTTTGTATCGAGTAAGGAATGAGGGGACATGAGAACAGGGCTTTCCTCATTTGTTTGCTTGAAGAAAGAGTGAAGTGTTAATTATCATTAGAACTCTTTTTGATATAGAGTGAGGAATTAGGGGACATATGTACAGGGCTTTCCTCATTTGCCATCTTGAAGAAATATTGAAGTGTAAATTTCTTGGTACGGAGTGAGGAATGAGGGGACATATTTACAGGGCTTTCCTCATTTGTTGGCTTGAAGAAATATTGAAGAGTTAATTTCTTGGTATGGAGTGAGGAATGAGGGGACATATGTACAGGGCTTTCCTCATTTGTTTGCTTGAAGAAAAATTGAAGTGTTATTTAACATAGAAACTCTTCTTTGTATCGAGTAAGGAATGAGGGGACATGAGTATAGGGCTTTCCTCATTTGTTTGCTTGAAAAAAAGTGAAGTGTTAATTATCATCAGAACTCTTCTTGGTATAGAGTGAGGAATTAGGGGACATATGTACAGGGCTTTCCTCATTTGCTTGCTTGAAGAAATATTGAAGTGTAAATTTCTTGGTATGGAGTGAGGAATGAGGGGACATATGTACAGGGCTTTCCTCATTTGTTTGCTTGAAGAAATATTGAAGTGTAAATTTCTTGGTATGGAGTGAGGAATTAGGGGACATATGTACAGGGCTTTCCTCATTTGCTTGCTTGAAGAAATATTGAAGAGTTAATTTCTTGGTATGGAGTGAAGAATTAGGGGACATATGTACAGGTCTTTCCTCATTTGCTTGCTTGAAGAAAAATTGAAGTGTTAATTTCTTGGTATGGAGTGAGGAATGAGGGGACATATGTACAGGGTTTTCCTCATTTGTTTGCTTGAAGAAATATTGAAGAGTTAATTTCTTGGTATGGAGTGAAGAATTAGGGGACATATGTACAGGTCTTTCCTCATTTGCTTGCTTGAAGAAAAATTGAAGTGTTATTTAACATAGAAACTCTTCTTTGTATCCAGTAAGGAATGAGGGGATATATGTACAGGTCTTTCCTCATTTGCTTGCTTGAAGAAAAATTGAAGTGTTAATTTCTTGGTATGGATTGAGGAATGAGGGGACATATGTGCAGGGCTTTCCTCATTTGTTTGCTTCAAGAAAAATTGAAGTGTTTGAAGAAAAATTGAAGTGTTAATTTCTTGGTATGGAGTGAGGAATGAGGGGACATATGTACAGTGCTTTCCTCATTTGTTTGCTTGAAGAAATTTTGAAGTGTTAATTTCTTGGTATGGAGTGAAGAATAAGGGGAAATATATACAGGACTTTCCTCATTTGCTTGCTTTAAGAAATTTTGAAGTGTTAATTTCTTGGTATAGAGTGAGGAATGAGGGGACATATGTTCAGGGCTTTCCTCATTTGTTTGCTTGAAGAAATATTGAAGTGTTAATTTCTTGGTATGGGGACATATGTACAGGGCTTTCCTTATTTGTTTGCTTGAAGAAATTTTGAAGTGTTAATTTCTTGGTATGGAGTGATGAATGAGGGGACATATGTTCAGGGCTTTCCTCATTTGTTTGCTTGAAGAAAAATTGAAGTGTTAATCAACATCAGAACTCTTCTTGGTATACAGTGAGGAATGAGGGGACATATGTACAGGGCTTTCCTCATTTGTTTGCTTGAAGAAAAATTGAATTGTTTTAGAATTAACATCGGAACTCTTCTTAATATGGAGTGAGGAATGAGGGGACTTATGTACAGCGATTTCCTCATTTGTTTGATTGAAGAAAAATTGAAGTGTTAGTTTCTTGGTACAGAGTGAGGAATTAGGGGACATATGTACAGGGTTTTCCTCATTTGCTTGCTTGAAGAAAAATACAAGGCTTTCCTTATTTGTTTGCTTGAAGAAAAATTGAAGTGTTAGTTTCTTGGTATGGAGTGAGGAATGAGGGGACATATGTGCAGGGCTTTCCTCATTTGTTTGCTTCAAGAAAAATTGAAGTGTTTGAAGAAAAATTGAAGTGTTAATTTCTTGGTATGGAGTGAGGAATGAGGGGACATATGTACAGTGCTTTCCTCATTTGTTTGCTTGAAGAAATATTGAAGTGTTAATTTCTTGGTATGGGGACATATGTACAGGGCTTTCCTTATTTGTTTGCTTGAAGAAATTTTGAAGTGTTAATTTCTTGGTATGGAGTGATGAATGAGGGGACATATGTTCAGGGCTTTCCTCATTTGTTTGCTTGAAGAAAAATTGAAGTGTTAATCAACATCAGAACTCTTCTTGGTATACAGTGAGGAATGAGGGGACATATGTACAGGGCTTTCCTCATTTGTTTGCTTGAAGAAAAATTGAACTGTTTTAGAATTAACATCGGAACTCTTCTTAATATGGAGTGAGGAATGAGGGGACTTATGTACAGCGATTTCCTCATTTGTTTGATTGAAGAAAAATTGAAGTGTTAGTATCTTGGTATGGAGTGAGGAATGAGGGGACATATGTACAGGGTTTTCCTCATTTGTTTGCTTGAAGAAAAATTGAAGTGTTAGTTTCTTGGTATGGAGTGAGGAATGAGGGGACATACGTACAGGGCTTTCCTCATTTGTTTACTTGAAGAAAAATTGAAGTGTTAGTTTCTTGGTATGGAGTGAGGAATGAGGGGACATATGTACAGGGTTTTTAGCTCTACTGGTCTCAGACCAGTCGAGCTTATGCGATCACCCTTTGTCCGGCGTCCGTCCGTCTGTCCGTCTGTCTGTCTGTCCGTAAACAATTCTTGTCCAGACAACTCCTCTGAAACTGTAAGAGATAGAAAGTTAATTCTTTTTGCATTTTACTTGGACCATGGTCTAGTTGTGCACCTGACATTGAGTTTCACTCCCTGACCCCCAGGGTCTTAGAAAATGGGCGTGGTCATTAAATTCTATGTAATCTTGTCCGGACAACTCCTCTGAAACTGTTAGAGATGGAAAGTTAATTCTTTTTGCATTTTACTTGGTCCATGGTCTAGTTGTGCACCTGACATTTAGTTTCAGTCCCTGACCCCCAGGGTCTTGTTAAATGGGCGTGGTCATTAAATTCTATGTAATCTTGTCCGGACAACTCCTCTGACACTATAAATGATGGAGACTTCATTCTTTTTGCAATATGATGGGTCTGTGGTCTAGTTGTGCACCTGATATTTTTTTTGAGCCCCTTACCCCCAGGGTCTTAGAAATGGGTGTGGTCATTTTCTCCTATATAACTCTATGTAACCTTGTGTTTGCAACTCCTCTGACACTATAAATGATGGAGACTTCATTCTTTTTGCAATATGATGGGTCTGTGGTCTTGTTGTGCACCTGATATTTTGTTTGAGCCCCCCTGACCCCCAGGGTCTTAGAAATGGGTGTGGTCATTTTCTCCTATATAACTCTATGTAATCTTGTGTTCGCAACTCCTCTGACTTTATAAATGATGGAGACTTAATTCTTTTTGCAATATGATGGGTCTGTAATCTCATTGTGCACCTGATATTTTGTTTGAGCCCCTGACCCCCATGGTCTTAGAAATGGGTGTGGTCATTTTCTCCTATATAACTCTATATAATCTGTGCTCGCAACTCCTCTGACAATATAAATGATAAAGACTTAATTCTTTTTGCAGTATGATGGGTCTGTGATTTTGTTGTGCATCTGATATTTTGTTTGAGCCCCTGACCCCCAGGGTCTTAGAAATGGGTGTGGTCATTTTCTCCTATACAACTCTATGTAATCTTGTGCTCGCAACTCCTCTGACACTATAAATGATGGAGACTTAATTCTTTCTGAAATGTGATGGGTCTGTGGTCTGGTTGTGCTGATATTTTGTTTGAGCCCCTGACCCCCAGGGTCATAGAAATGGGTGTGGTCATTTTCTCCTATATAAATATGTAATCTTGTGCTCGCAACTCCTCTGACACTATTAATGATGGAGACTAAATTCTTATTGCAATTTGATGGATCTCTGGTCTAGTTGTGCACCTGATATTATGTTTTAGCCCCTGACCCTTAGGGTCTCAGAAATGGGTGTGGTCATTTTCTCCTATATAACTGTATGTAATCCTGTGTTCGCAACTCCTCTGACACTTTTAATGATGGAGACTTAATTCTTTTTGCAATGTGATGGATCTGTGGTCTGGTTGTGCACCTGATATATTTTGTTTGAGCCCCTTACCCCCAGGGTCTTAGAAATGGGTGTGGTCATTTTCTCCTATATAACTCTATGTAATCTTGTGCTTGCAACTCCTTTGACACTATAAATGATGGAGACTTAATTCTTTTTGCAATATGATGGGTCTGTAGTCTAGTTGTGCACCTGATATTATGTTTGAGCCCCTGACCCCCAGGGTCTTAGAAATGGGTGTGGTTATTTTCTCCTATATAACTCTATGTAATCTTGTGCTCGCAACTCCTCTGACAATATAAATGATGGAGACTTAATTCTTTTTGCAATATGATGGGTCTGTGGTCTTGTTTTGCACCTGATATTTTTTTTGAGCCCCTGACCCCCAGGGTCGTAGAAATGGGTGTGGTCATTTTCTCCTATATAACTGTATGTAATCTTGTGCTCGCAACTCCTCTGACACTATAAATGATGGAGACTGGTTGTGCTGATATTTTGTTTGAGCCCCTGACCCGCATGGTCATAGAAATGGGTGTGGTCATTTTCTCCTATATAACTCTATGTAATCTTGTGCTCACAACTCCTCTGACACTATTAATGATGGAGACTAAATTCTTATTGCAATATTATGGGTCTCTGGTCTAGTTGTGCACCTGATAATATGTTTTAGCCCCTGAACCTTAGGGTCTCAGAAATGGGTGTGGTCATTTTCTATAAGTAAATGTATTCTTGTGCTTGCAACTCCTCTGACACTATAAATGATGTAGAATTAATTCTTTTTGCAATGATTTGTCTGTGGCATAGTTGTGCACCTGATATTTTGTTTTAGCCCTATACCCCCAGGGTCTTTGAAAATGGGTGTGGTAATTTTACCTATATAGTTGTGCTCTCTACTCATTTAAAGCTATTAATGATGGGGAGTTAATTCTTTATCCAATATTATGGATCTGTAGTCTTGATATGTCATTGATAGTTCATTTGAGCTAGCAGCCCTTGGCCCCTAGGATCTTGGAAAATGGGTGTGACATTTTTTTTAGAAATACTTTATCTCGGATATTATGAATTATATGAGTGCTATTATAGTTGCAGTATAATGGATATGTAGTTTTTTCATGCTATTTATAATTTGTTAGAGCGCCTGCTCCCTATGGTCTTGGTTTAAAAAAAAAGAAAGGAAATTGATGTTTTAGAAAAAACAACCAGGAGAGCTACAGTCTTGTCAGAGACTTCTGGTCTTCATTTGTTTGCTTGAAGAAAAATTGAAGTGTTAGTTTCTTGGTATGTAGTGAGGAATGAGGGGACAGATGTACTTATGATAGTTGTAGAATTTTGTCTTGAATAAGAATAAGAATATTTGACTTGAATAAGACACCAATAAACCACTGCAAGTTCATAATATTTCAGATTTTTTTGTATAATATTTTGACCAACCCTAACAATAGTACTCAGCTTATAAAAAGAGAAATTGAGAAAAAAAATCATTTAGGAGTTTCATTCAAATCAGAATCAAATTATATCTACTACGCACATTAATATCAGTGGAGAAGGAACGTGCTAATGTACACTTTATTTGTCTTCAGCAGATCACTGATATTTGACATATGCATGTGAATGACATCCGGCATTATAAAAGGTGTTAATATGAATGTAATGACGTCTTTAAAAAGGTCTATGGTCATTGGTCAACAATATTCTTTTTTTATTTATTTAATTAAACGTAGGCTAATGACAGTATATAAGGACGGAAGTCAGGCTGTCCAAGATTATTCCTGATCAATATGTATAAAGAAGGTTGTAAGAAGCCGAAAAGATATTGGGAGTCGTCTTTTGCTGTGGGCCATGGATTGGGTGCCAAGGAGGAATCAAAGGATAACTTAGAGGAATTGTCCTCAAATCTTCAGCATGTGGAAAAGAGAGTTGACTTGAACATGTTTAACGACAAAATGAAAAATCTATGCTCATTTAAAACTGATGTCTTCGGAAATCAAAGTTCTTTTCATGTGCCGAATGGGGACGACCCTCCATTGCATATCACACAGAATAAGCCCTTGCAGATTGTTTCTGATACAAAAATGGAATTCAGCATCACCGAAAAGAGGGATCATCCAAAGCATTTGGATAGAGAGTCTAACAGTGGCTTTTTTCAAGACCCTGGACGTGGCTTTCTGAACAGTGCATATGTAGCTCCGGTATTTCCTGGTGTTTATGCTATGCCGAAAAGCTCCTTGCTGCTAGAACCTTACAGCGCTATAAATACTGGTGTTGGAGGGAATGATCAAGTACACTCAAATAGACGGATGAGATATGGTTCTTTTAACCATAGTGGACCTGGTCATTTGAACATGACTGCTGCTCGTCTCTCTGACTATGTTCGCTCCCCCATTGTTCCGAGGGTCCCGTGTTGTATTTCCCAGTCACAGCCGGGTTTAATGCCGTCCATTGTTCGGAGGAGCCCATATTATACTATTTCACAGTCACAGCCTGCTGTAATGCCACATACTCATTTCAGTCCAGTACTTTTGTACAACCAGGGAAATCGGAGCAAGAGAGATGGGTTTGCAGATTCATATGAAAAAAATACGGACATGTTCACTGAAAAGAAATCAGATGTTTTGAAAAATGCAGATAAGTGTACTCATTCTTCTTCTTTGGACAAAGGTTTTTGTTTGTATGACGGGGATTTGGGTTTAGTTCATACAATAGAAAACAGACAAGGAAATGGTAGTTGTAAAACAAGAGACATATCACATTTTGAGAAAAGGAAAAATAGAGAGCATTTGTATGAGCACGGGTGCACAATTAGAGATTCTGGTAAACAGAAAAGAAAGAAACACTTGTTCGAATATGGTAGTAACTCATGCCATCATATATGCCGCAATGAAAATCATAGCATATCCAATAGCCAAACAAAATGTGTCAAAGAAGAAAACATAAGCATCAAAGTGACAAACAAGTCAGATTGTTGTTCTTACAGCTATGATAGAAAAATTGGAAGAGGGAAGTCAGGGACTCGTTCTCAGCTTGCAGTCATTGCTAAGGCTATCATGAAGTCCCCAGGGAGAAAGATGACATTGAGAGAAATATACGAGTACATCAAAGAAAACAACACAGAGTATCTGAGGAGAAAAGACTGGAAAAATGGAGTACGGCATACTCTCTCATTCAACAAATGTTTCATAAAGGTTGCTAACACTGATCAGAATACATCCAAGTGTAATAATTGGTCGATACATCCTGCATGTGAAAAGTCCTTCTCTTCTGGAAATTTCAACAGTTTACACACCAAGCAGCTGGTCTTGAAGTATTCATTTTGATTATTTGTATAATAGTCATTATGTACATGTATATAGATTATTTCTAACTTCTTCTGTTCTCTGAAGAAATCTTTGTCGTAATGTTGTTTTGTAGTATTTCAAAAGTGAGGTGACAAACCTTATTGGGTCTAAACAAAAAAAAAACTTCATTAATTTTTATTCACCAGTTATGTTTAAAAAAATTATTTTGTGACATTCATATTACTTCTATACATTTATTTGTAATACATTTATTGGTAATAAATGTAAATGTATATATATATATTTATGATTTATTTATAATAAATATTTTGATGATTTATTTATAATAAATAATTTGTAATATGATTTCGTTGTAATAAATATAAATTCAGCGTATAAATCCTGTTTTGATTTTGTGTTACAACTTTAAGGCCCTGTCACACCTTCACTTTTTTTGCCAATGCACGAGTAACGACCATGTAAATTTTCCAACACATCAAAGAATGTTGAGGTTGCTGGCTGGTCATTGTGTGGTCACTGAAGGTCATTGTGTGGTCGCTGGGTGAACACTGGAGGACGTTTTGGTGCTTTGTGGTCGTAGAAAAATTTTGTGCATGCACAAAACCGCCGACGACTGCCCAACATCCAATTGTTAGTTATGGAGTCGTTAGGAGGTCGCCCAGCACACGCTGGGCATGCGTTCCCGTGCGTTGTGCAGTCGTTACTCAGTTGTTGCTAAAATGTTGAGAGGTCGACCGTGTAACGACAGCGGAGCGCATGTCTAATGCGTACAAAGCATATTGTTCAAAACACAATTTCACAAAACAAGTTCCCTGTGACATTTGAAGAATATGTTATTTACACAAATGACTATAGCTGAGTACATGTACTAGTAATCCATGATTATAAGGGTACCACGTTTAACCTCTTGTTGTCTTTATCTCTTTTTATACATCCTTCTATCATTCTGACAACACTGTTGCTTTATCAGTCACTAGGGTAGCTACATCATTATTTTTTAGCTCACCTGAGAAAGTTGAGAGAGCTTATGCTATACCCCTGTGCATTCGCATCCAGTTAAGAAGTTTCCAGTATGTAGCTCAGTATTTTACAAAGCATTGGAGTTTCCAGTATGTAGCCCCCCAGACAAAAAAAAAAAAAAAAATCACCCAAAAATTTACCTCAACAGCTCATAAACAATTCAGTGAGTTGTTGATGAATTGTTAGTGAGAGAAATTGTCATGCAAATGAGACAATAATTCATTGGACAATAACTCGTAAATGAATCACTAAACACTAAATAAAACTAAAGTCTGTTTCAGTCAACCACTCACTGATACTATATTTCCCCAATAATTGACTAACAAATCATTCTAAATTCACAAATAATTCATGTCTAGACCGTGTTGCCAATAATTCATAAACAATTCAGTGGACAATAATTCATAAACAACTCATGGACAATGATTCATATAAAATTCACTAGGACAATAATTAATTCACCTACAATTTACTTTGATCTCCACCATGATGACCTTGGATCATGAGTAACAAGTCAACATGGTACATCTTTTTAACAAAGCACTGAAGTTTCAGTAAGTCATTCATGTGGGATACCAAGATGGACCCATGCATCTGATGCTGGATCTGACCTACATTTTCTGCATGAGTGACTTGGTAAAGAAGTTTGGCTTAGCTCATTATTATAACCCCCAGCAAACAAAGTTTAGAGGGGCATATAGGAATCAACCTGTGCGTCTGTCCATCTGTCCATCCATTGAAGAAGTTTTGAGAGCTGATTTCTTTCATACTATCAACATACTTTATACATACATTCACCATAAGGAGAACTACATTTTGTAACCATGACTTTTGACCTCATGACCTTGTGATCTTGGCCTTGACCCTATAAAGGATTTTACGTTAATGGTAGGCCTTTCATATTACATACACACATTAACCATAAAGAGTACACTACACTTTGGTATCATGAGTTTTGACCTTGTGACCTTGGCCATATAGCCAACTTAAAGTACTAAATTTTTGTTCCAAAGCATTTAATCTGGGATTCTGAAAATTTAATGTCGGGTCATAAATGGATCCATTTGGAAAAAAAATGTCCCGAAGAGGGTATGCTGCAAACAGGGAAATGATTGCGGTGGTTTTAATTTCGCTATGTTTGCGGTTTTTGGATTTTCCGCTAATATTAAATCACCGCAATGATTTTGTATAACAGAGAAAAAAATTAGACAACTGATAAGATTTTTCCAGCTAAATCTTTTAATGCACTAAACATACTTTTGCTTAAAGCTGGTAAAATAGTTTGTACATCAAAAGGTAGACAATATTAATTATCATACCTGTATCATCAATAAAATGAACGGAGTTGACACGTGAAGTGTGCATAAGACCTCATGTGCAAAATGTATGCAGTTGCATGTTCTAAGTAGTACTCTTCTTATAAATTATAAGTTTCAATTCATTCAATGAAATAAAATAAATGTAATTATTCATACTCTTCAATTGACGGTATATCGCTTCTGTGTAATTATCAATAAATACTTTGTGTTTGTCATTAATTATCATGAGAAACAACAACAACATGAATACAAACAATCCAATTTCGTGTACTTGTTTGCTTGTGCAACAAAGTCTTTACATCTAAAGTGTAAGAGTTTTTTGCAACTTTTGATGCCGTGAAATTTAAACCACCACAATTGGCTACATTCAGAAAACCGCCAACTTTTGACACTGCGAAATTAAATTCGTTTACAGTAATCTGTCACTTTTTTTTTCATCCTAAAAACAAAGTTAATGAGAACTGAATCAGCTAATCATATATTGAGAATGATGGAACATACTTATGCTCATTCAAAAATTTATGATGTAGAAATTAGAATTGTCATGCTTGTCATTAGGAGGAAGGACTTTTGTGCACAGAGATTTACATGTCATAGAATATGTTGTGATATGTTATACGTCTGTATTTTGAGGCATTAAATAATAGCAAGGGATAGACATGTTATTTTATGTATGATAGTGTAGGTATAAATTATGTATTTTATAGGAGAAAGAAATCTATCTGTTGGATGATCCATTATCTGCAGTGGATTCACACGTTGCTCAGCATCTGTATGAAAAATGCATTATGGGATTACTAAAGAACAAGACCAGAATCCTTTGCACACACCACACAAAATACCTTATGGAAGCTGACTTTGTTATTTTAATGGAGGACGGTCACTTATCTCAAATTGGTATAGTATATGATTCATATGAACTTCAGAATTTTCACTGTAAAAGAGCCATAAAATAAACTAATAAGTGATGTAAACACAAAACAATCAGGATATCAACCCTTTTTATGCCTCTTGGACTTCTGTCAAGTAGAAACATAGATGATAAATCCTCTTAATTATATCCATGTCTGCTGGACTAAAAGACCCCTGCGTAAAATAAATCCAGCTTATAATGAAATAAATACATGTACATGTATTTAACATGAATGGTAGAAAATTACAGAAATTTCAAAACCTCAAAATGTTTTAAAGAAAATGCAGTTCTAAGGTTTCAGGCAATTTTGAGAAACTGGGGGAATGAAACTTCTTAAGTAAATGTTTTCTGTTTATCATTATATGAACTGAATCTTTTTGATTTCATCTGTAAAGATTCATGGGAGACCAGATTTGTAATTTTTTTTTAAATAATTTCTGCCATGATGATTTTCTTTGCTTGTTCATTTTCCAGTAATTGCAAGTTGAAAATTTCCCATAGATGTACATATATATTTCTCAAACTTTAATTTTTAAATTTTATGAATTTCAGGGCCACCATCACAAATTTTAGATTATATTGATTTAAAGAAGTCACAGGCAAGTGAAAATGAAGCTGAAATTTCCCATGATACAACAGAGGATATGGGTAACCAAGATGGTGGACTAGTAGAAGATGAGGAGAAGGAAACGGGGGTTGTTAGATTATCCGTGTATAAGGCATACTGGAGGGCTGTAGGACAGTGTTTGTCTCCCATGGTGCTTTCAGCATTGTTCCTCATGCAAGGTATTGACACCTATTGCAGAAAATTTCACAAGTGTTTTCATGAGTTTATGTGATTTGGGCCCGGGTTAAATGGTGTTGACGACATTATGTCTCTGTCACACCTTGCCAGATAAAGGGAATGGACGACTAACAAAATTTTCTATCGGTTGGTCTCTGTTCGCATGTGCTACTCATCTGTTACTTGTCTGGTGAGTACGTTATTTATCCATTGGTCTCCGTTCTGTCAAATGGAAAGTTTTCACGTGTTTGAATCTTTCCAAAAGATAAAATGGACTAAGGCATCCGTTACATTTTGTTAATATCCGTTGGTATACATTGCTCTGGTAGCTGTTTGGTTTGTATCCTTTGATGTCTGTCAGCTGTCTGTTGATGTCTGGTAAACTAGAGTCACGAAGAAACATCTATGGGACATGAAACATATGAAACGAGATGTTATCAGTCATTCTCAATTTTTCTGGTCACCTTTTTTGTGCTAAAGTTGAAAAAATGAGTTTATCAAAACTGGATCTGAAGGTATATTCCCTTAAAATTCGATATCTCTAGTTACATAAATCATCAAAACTTTCCAGCAATCTGTCATTATGCTGACAATCTAGACATTTGAAATAACCCCTTCTTTTGTGGTAACGGATGTTACATTGTCTATCACCATATGTTCAAACCTATGCAAAGTATAAGTATCCTAGTCCTCCCTTTTATTAAAGTGTTTTATTCCAACACAAAGATGTTAAAAGTAAAATGATTCCAAAATGGATCACCATTATGACTAAAACTGTCCGAAACGAAACAGCACGTTAAACACCCATTTTTAGCTCACCTCGACGAAGTTGAGATGAGCTTATGCTATAACCCCGGCGTCCGCGTCCGCGTCCGCGTCCCCGTCCGCGTCCGCGTCCGGTTAAAGTTTTTGGGGTAACTCGGTATCTGACAAAGTACTGATGGTACAGTAACCAAACTTGCACCAGTGATTCATCTTGGGATGCTGAGTTGAACCCATGCATCAGATGCAGCATCTGACCTACATTTTCCGGTTGAATGACTTTGTCAATGTCTGGTTAAAGTTTTTGGGGTAACTCAGTATCTGACAAAGTACTGATGCAACAGTAACCAAACTTGCACAAGTGATTCATCTTGGGATGCTGAGGTGAACCCATGCATCGGATGCAGCATCTGACCTACATTTTCCGGTTGAATGACATTGTCTTATCTGGTTAAAGTTTTTGGGGTAGTTCAGTATCTGACAAAGTACTGATGCTACAGTAACCAAACTTGCACAAGTGATTCATCTTGGGATGCTGAGGTGAACCCATGCATTGGATGCAGCATCTGACCTACTTTTTCGACTTGAGTGATTTTGCCTTATAAGGCCAATATTGAGCAAAGTATAAGTGCTACATGTACCAAACTTGCATATTGGATGTATCTTTGATCAAACTTTCATAAAATGACCTTGACCTACTTTTTCCACTTGAGTGATTTTGCCTTTAAAGACCAATATTGAGCAAAGTATAAGTGCTACATGTACCAAACTTGCATATTGGATGTATCTTTGATTAAACTTTCATAAAATGACCTTGACCTACTTTTTCTGCTTGAGTGATTTTGCCTTTAAAGGCCAATATTGAGCAAAGTATAAGTGCTACATGTACCAAACTTGCATATTAGATGTATCTTTGATCAAACTTTCATAAAATGACCTTGACCTAGTTTTTCCACTTGAGTGATTTTGCCTTTAAAGGCTAATTGTGAGCAAAGTTTAAGTGCTGCATGTACCAAACTTGCATATTAGATGTATCTTTGATCAAATTTTCATAAAATGACCTTGACCTACTTTTTCTGCTTGAGTGATTTTGCCTTTAAAAGCCAATATTGAGCAAAGTATAAGTGCTACATGTACCAAACTTGCATATTGGATGTATCTTTAATCAAATTTTCATAAAATGACCTTGACCTACTTTTTCCGCTTGAGTGATTTTGCCATTTAAGGCCAATATTGAGCAAAGTTTAAGTGCTACATGTACCAAACTTGCATATTAGATGTATCTTTGATCAAACTTTCATAAAATGACCTTGACCTACTTTTTCCACTTGAGTGATTTTGCCTTTAAAAGCCAATATTGAGCAAAGTATAAGTGCTACATGTACCAAACTTGCATATTAGATGTATCTTTGATCAAACTTTCATAAAATGACCTTGACCTACTTTTTCTGCTTGAGTGATTTTGCCTTTAAAGGCCAATATTGAGCAAAGTATAAGTGCTACATGTACCAAACTTGCATGTTGGATGTATCTTTGATCAAACTTTCATAAAATGACCTTGACCTACTTTTTTCCACTTGAGTGATTTTCTTTATATACATGTACTTAGAGATATGTTTAAATTGAACTTTGCTGCCACGAGGTGAGCCTGGTAATCTTTGATTACACTATGTTTCCCCATTGCTTGTGAGTTTTTCTTCCATATTTGACTGTTTCAATCTTGACAAAAATGCACGATTTAAACCTTTGCTAAATATTAACATGACTGTGAAATGTTAAATTACATTTGAGCACAAACTTTCTACACCTAAAGCTAATAACAATAATAAAAGTTCCAATACTAAAGTAACACGAAAAAAAGTAACGGATGTTATATGAAAATAATCGAGGTCCATTCTCTGTAGGTTTAATGTATAGGACCGCCATATGTCAATAATATGATCGATTTTCCATAAAAAGAAACAAAGGATACTAATAAAGTATGTTGAAGTTCGAGAATCCCATAAAAATGACTTCATGACTTTACTCAAGGTAACGGATGTTAATGTTCTTTTCTTTATTCCTATGTATGGCTAATTAATTGGTTATGAAGTATCCCTTATTTAACTCACACCTTTAATTTCCCTTAGTAAATATATTCTGAACCATAAGGATCTTCCCGAAGTGCTCAATATTACTTCAGTCATCTAGAGATATTAATTAACATCCATTATGACATGCATTAATATATCTTATTGATTCTTCACCTTACTGACTACTTGTTCATATCCATATGACCGTGTGTTTTCCAGAATGTTTTTGCATACAATGTATTTGTTATGACGAAATACAAAAACAAAAATCATATTGACACACATTGTCTACATCTTGCCTTACATATAAATTCCAGTAGCAATCAGTTCTACATGAGATTTTTCAATGAAAACCAGCATTATATTTAACAAATATGATTTTTACATTTCATATTCAATAAGTAAATTGAACAGGGTATGCTGCATCAGACTTTTTTCTTAGAAATCCAGGTATTTCAATTAGAACATATCATTCGCACCATTTTTATATTTTAACATCCGTTACAATTGTTGTCTTGATTGCAATCCTTTTTATTACCATACATCGGTCATGGTTTTCATAATCAATCGGGTACATGTAACGTGCATGTATCTGGCAATTTTCCGATTTGAAATATCATAAAATGTTGTCACATATATATTTTTAGTTCGTTATTGACTGTAACATTGAGACTTATTTTACATATACCAACACTACCACATCCTTTGTTCATGTTTCCCCCTTACATGCCTAGCTATTTGCAATCAAAGCTAAAGTGAATATCGTAATGGTAGTACAGGATCCTATACATACGTTAACTGCACAAAAAATAGTTTTTTTTGTGTCTTGGAACAAAATCAATTATTGAGTAATGCTTGTTAAAAGTAACGGATGTTAACAATTTTGATATAAAAGAAGAGAATATGACAGGATATATCAATAATCACTGGATGTTTTCAATTAAGATTATAGATCTTGTCTCATTCTTCCCAAAAAAGGCAATAAATTCGGTTCGGATGAGCATTCAGTGCATAGTGCATTGGTAATGCGTGTTAAATGCTTAATTGCGACAGTAGAAGTTGAATTTTTGACGGACACTACTTCCTGGTAAAAAGAATTGACAGTCAATTAACTTTTTGCATATTTCTCACATGAAATATACGAATTATAATCTTTATCAATTTGTGAAGACAAGCGATATGCTATTTTCCGAGTTGGCCGTTTAAATTGAGAATGACTGTAATAAACATCTACCGGACACAGTCGGACAGGTAATGGATGTCTGTTCATCTTCTATTTTGTCTAGTTCTTATATGTTCCATTTCATTTCATCCATTGCTTCTCCGTATAGCTTCTCAGTTATTTGTACTGTAAAGTCCGTTACATGTCCGTAACTTTTCCTGTATATCTCTGGTACTCATAGCGTATGTATCCCATCTGTAATAGTTGTGAGATCCTCGAACAGTGGCTGTGTCATTTCTTTACAAACGGACAACCTGCAAACGTTCGTGTTATCCGGTAAGGTGTGACACTACCATTACAAAACAATTCAGGTTGTTATCTTACTTGGACAGGTATTCCTTAACAAATCAACATATGCAATTTGATACAGAAGATGAAGGAAGAAAAACCTCCTTGTTTCAAGATGTACCCTAAATCTGGAAATTTTTGCGTAGATTTATTTTTGCTGTTTTGAGTAAAAAGCCTATAGATTTATTTTTGTGATTCTAATTTTTGTGAATCCATCGTGACCAAAAACAAAATTATAGCAAATGGTATTTTGCTTATTTGCTGTACAACACTGCTACATGTTTTAATCGAAAGTAATTAAAAAAGAAACTGGCCGTACCAAAAAGAAATGATTCTTATTTTATTGTCTTTATTGGGAGTATGCTTTCTGATTCGGAGCAGCTAACCTTTTGAAATGTCACAAATCCGAAAGGTATACAGATCGCAGATGATTTCAGTAATGACAGCCTCAGTCAGAGAAAGTTTACTTACATTATGAAATAATTAACTCCCTCATTACAAACAAAGACCCACTTCAATTGTCTATTGGCTTATTTTCACACCTATTCAGCGACTGGCGTACGTAGCGTACCTGTTTTTCACATGTTCATGCTTACTTATGTATTGTTTTACGCAATGCATAGACAAATATTTGTGATATCCCTTTTGTTTTTGTTAAGGTTGAGGCTCTTTTTTTAGATCATGTGATTTTTGTAACTGAATGAGGCATATGCAACGCCTCCCCTCCAAAGACTGTATGTCAAAATGGTCATCAATTCTATTCAAGTAGATTTATTTTTAAGAAAAATATTTTTGCGAATCCATCATACTCGCAAAATTGCTACAAATTAATTGACAGCAAAAATAACCAGATTTACGGTATTTATGAAATCATATTTATCTACTTCAGCAGTCCAAGAGAATACTGGAAACGGTAATATTACTATAAACAATAATATAAATTAAATTGGAGTTATCTTTCTTTGAAATTTATCTCCTTATATTACTGTAAGTAGTAATACTATATAGATGGTCAGTTCGCTCTTATACCAGTGGATTCGGGGATAATTGAGGGAGATTAGGAGTTGTATCTCATTCAAATGTACACTGAAAAATTATTCAAAACATTTGGAAAATTTTTTCCTTAACATACTTGAAGAAAATGTGATTTCAGAATGAAGAAAAAGTGAAAAATAGGTTCCAAATGGACATTATTTTCACTTTTCAGTTGAATTTTTTTTTCATACTTAACGAATTTGTTGTTGAGTGAAAGAATTGTATGATATAAACTGTGCTGGTGGCTTTAAAACTGTGCTTTGTCTATATTACAGAAATATGTAATATAGGGTGGCAACATTACTGTTTTCAATAATATCAAGGATTATTGTTTACAGTAATATTACAGTTTTAAGTAATATTACTATTTTTAGTATTCTCCTGGACTGTTCAGTATCTAGCTAGAATTCAAACATCAAGGATTGTGCGGTAGTTTAATATTATACTGACAGGATCAAATTCTCCTAGACAAATAAAATCTATTTTATAAATTTTTAGTTTGATACACTTCATGTAAGAAAATCAAACAAAAAACAAAAAAAGAAAAAAACTTTGTTTGGAATATTTTGAGATGAATTGTATTTTTCCTCTCAGCATCTAGGAATATCAATGACTGGTGGCTATCATACTGGGTGAGCCATTCCCATACAGCTGCTCATCACGACAACCACAGCATAGTCAAGGGACCACTCAGCTCTAGTCAAGATAGGTGCGGCTTTCATGAAGAGGTTTTTGACATTTCTTCTAATTAATGAATTCTTATTGATGCTGGTTGGATTGGTGTTAATTGAAAGTAATATTTATATATCTATTGATTTATAAACGCCTTTCCTTATTAATACCTTCAGTCCTTTTTTACGTAAATGCCAAAGGCTTCTCTGTCATTCCTTACAGCAACTCAAAAGCTATTCGGAGGAAAATTATTATTTACATGCCATTGAGTTAGAGAGTAAGCTCTCCTTAAACTATAAATGTTTCTATATCAACAGTAGCCTTATATGTCTCTGAAGTTATGTAAGTTAAAAAGAATTGGCTCTAACCTTTCGCAACGTCAGCTCTACGTTCGCTAGGAAAACGAAAGTATTTTGACAACATCATTCTCATTTGTTTCAAGGCTCATTACGAAAAATAAAAAAAAGTTGAATTACAAGATAATGACATGCGTAACGACAGGCTATTTCTTTCAGATTAAAGAATACAAAAATAAAAAACAAAAAAAGGTAATCGGACAGTCCTCGGTGGCATCTCTGTGTAAAAGCGGAGCGAGTCTACGCTATCTCAAAATGATACATGAGACAGTCCCAACAAATGGACTTAGATTCTGTCTCTGGTCCCTTTGATAAAAGAAAACAATAGTTCAGATTGCAAATGATTTTATTACTTGTTAAATAAATATTGAGACCTCCGATCAGCTTTCTTTCTTCTTATCTGGTATAAATATGTACGTATATACATGTACATACAAAAACTTGCGCCTCAAAGAACTGATGAGCTCCTATTATCGGGCACGTATTAGTGTACTATTATGATATAGAAATGTGTGCATGGATGTATACTTCAGTGTCAATCCATAAAAATAAATTGCCGTAAGTTTAAATGGATTCAAACATCAAATTAGCTTAATGAATGCATAATGTCAATGGATTGTAAACATGACGTCGCTGGTGTTGCGCAACATCAAAATTCCGTTAAAGGGGAGTAAATGATGCTATTTTAGTCCAAAATTGCAGAAAAACTTATCCATCTTTTGGCTTTTTTGTGCATTCTGGAGTTTCAATCCAGTGGGTTGATACCAGAAAGTTGTTAAAATGAAATGTTTACTTAAATTGCGGACTAGAAACTTAAAAAAGAAAGAATTTTCAGACTCAGGCGTACCTTCAAAATTAAATCTGCCCAGTATTTACTTAATTATACGCTGTTAACTGCAGACACTTGTAATTTGAGGAAACGTCAATTTTAATGATAATGATACGCTGCAGCTAACTGTATTCGACATAAAATGGCAAAAAAATTAAATTATCTTCTAAATATTTTTATTATTCCAATTTGATTTGTATATATGCCCTGGAAAATGTGTGTTTACATTTTTATAAAGAATTTTTGTCCTGTTTTTGAGAAAAGTAAAAATTCCTTTAATTTAAGATTTTCCATACTTCTGCAAATAGGTAAAAGTCAGAGCGTCTTACATATCATGTTTTTTTAGCTCACCTGTGTTTTTTGTGCGGACTGGTCAAGAAACATGGCCGCCCAGGGCTCTGACACATTTTCAACATCTCCTGAAACTGCTACTCAGAATTTAACGAAATCTTACTGGAAGCAAGTACTCAAGGTCCTCTGCCAAATTGTCCACTATCATTCTTTTGTGTGCAACTCAGGTGAGTGATGTGGCCCCCCTTGGATCTCTTGTTTGTATTTACAATAGTGTTCTAATTTTTTTTTGGGGGGGGGGGGGGGTAAGCTAATTTCATGCGATAAATGCACTTGACGTGTGTTGCATATCCGTAACAAAACACAAATTATGACATTTGATCTATATATATGCACCTCAATTGTCAGTATGATACTTGTTTTCTGAATAAGTGTTTTCCTGGGGGGGGGGGGGGGGGGGGGTGGTGGAGGGTAAGCTCATTTCATGCGAAAAATGCACTTGCCGTGTGTTGCATATCCGTAACAAAGCACATGTGTATTCTTTGTGACCTTGACCTTTGAGTTTGACCTACTTTTGAAAGAACTTTAATATTGGTCATAACTTTGAAATGGTAAGGGATAGGGCTTTGCTAATTTACATGTGTATTCATTGTGAAAAGACCTTTCCATGGATACCAAAAGTTGTGACCTTGACCTTGGAGTTTGACCTATTTTTGAAAAACTTTAACCTTGGTCATAACTTTTGAATGGTAAGGTATATATAGCTTTCATATTTCACATGTGTAATTATTGTGACAAGACCTTTCCATGGAATTCAAAATATTTGACCTTGTGACCTTGACCTTGGAGTTTGACCATTATACAATTTTACTGACAAAGATGCCAACGGGGCCATTAGTGTTTCACAAACACGTTTTTTATTTTTTAAATTTTTTAAAAAATGATTATTGTGCATATAGACCCCTGGTTGCACTGACAGTATCATAATGCAAGAGTGTGCATGGGTATCAGGTGAGCGTTGTGTCCCCTGGTTCTCTTGTTTGCTTTTATATTGTATTTTACCCGCTCATCACAATCAAATGACATAACTGCTACATACGATTTGTCACAACATGATGTCATTAAGATTTCCTAAGAGTAATGATAATAAAAGGAAAGATAGTCCAAATGTGCAATAACTTACAAAACTAAATATGTTTTATCTAGGAGCATTTCAGACATAAGTACCGTCATCGTAACAAGCACATCAAGGTATAGTAACCTCACACAAGCAGAAGATAATGTGACGTATTACCTGATGATATATGGCATTCTGGCAGGAGCTAACTCTCTCTTCACACTTGCCAGAGCATTCCTCTTTGCTTATGGAGGAATATGTGCGGCTCAAGTTCTACATACAAAACTTCTCTCAACTATATTAAAGGTTAGTGTCTTTATAGTTAAAGAATACCATCAGGGGAGTTAGCACAATTCTGATAACCCTAGCCCAGACCTATACCTTAGGCGAAGGGTAGGGAAATATGTCTGGTCAAGTGGAACCAGAATCGTGCTAAACTCCCTCAATGGTATACGTTGACTGTTTTATTCTACCGTTACTGTGACATCACCAGCTTCATGCAAAGAAGCTCGACCCCATTTTGAAACTAATTTCCTAGGGAAATAGTCATTTCAATTAACACTCTTTGCAGAGATAAAGTCTTATCAGGCAAATTACAGCTGGATTTAATTAAGAAATAACAACTAGCAAGCTGTGGTTTGTTGTCCAGTAATTCCCTGCAAAGCGGCAATTTGATAATTTGATTGGTTCATGCAAAGAGGGGAATTACTGGACAACAAATCGATCATGGCTAGCTAGTTGTTATTTCAATTCTAAGGGAGCAACCATTTTATTTTTAGGGGGGGGGGGGCAGGAAGACTTTTGCCGGCCGGAAATTTTTTTTTCGGCCATTTTAAGAGCCGGAAAATTTTTTTCGCCGGCCCTTCGGGCCGGATTTTTTTTTCATAATTTTCCAATGTCGAAAATTACTCTAAAGTTTAAATAATTCAGCGTGATTTTTCAGCCATATTAGACATCAAACACACAATGAGTTCATCTCTTGCCAGCAGATCACTTCATTTTAATTTCTTGAATGGCATATGGTGCCTATAATCTGTTTACTAAATGATACTCAACAGAGACAGGCTATATGGTGCTAATGACTTTTGAATTTTATTTATTCACTCCAAATTGTGTAAAGTTTGTTCCATTTTTTTATACTTTGTTTATGATACACAAAAAAGTGTTTATTTGGCAGTGGAAAGGTTGGAAGAGAGGGGGGAGGGGCAATTTCATGATCTGGAAAAAAATTTTCGCCGGCCCTCTGGGCCGGAAAATTTTTTTCCCTAAAATTTAGATCCGGAAATTTTTTTTGCAAAGTCTTCCTGCCCCCCCCCATAAAAATCAAATGGTTGCTCCCTAATATTGTTCTGCACGAGTTCTGTTGGATGTGAATGGGCGGTGCTTAGCAAACTGGAAGTTTGTTGGAGATTTTGCATCAGGCGAGTTCTATAGTACATATAGGGAGAACATTTCAAGTCATGTTAGAATATGAGTATATCTTTTTACTATGGAAAAAAATCAGTAGAAGAATGATGATAGAATTTGAATTCACTGGCTTATTTTAAAGCTGAATTCAGACTATCCTTTGAAACAGTATTTGTATAAAGTTGAATACCAGGTATACGTTGCAATGAATTATCTCAAGTCTTTTCGTTGAAATTTTTAGGCGAGTTTCGCGTAGCGATCTCAGCTATAGTGATCGCAGGATTTTTATGACGTCACATCCGTGACATCCCCGGGCCCCAAAATGTATAAATCGAGTGAAGATAAATATATATTCACAGTTTTTCTCAACTCCGATCGTGTGGCCCAATGACCCTGGACCTCATTATTCACCATATTTATTTAAGACAGCGTACATTGCATTCCGCGTTTTAACAGTAATGTTTCATAATGTTTTAAAAAGTTAGAGATTTTTTAAAAAAGGATACTTTAGGATGCAGTAAACATCAACCGTCTCGTGTGCACGTGTGTTGAGATTGCTTATAAGTTTATCGGCTATACTGTACCACGTGACACGATCCTGTAGGTAAAATTGCAGAAAGCAGGTGTTAAAGCCAGACTTGTTTGTGGAACGTGCTTGCTGGAATCCGTTAGAGCGAAGTACCACAAAACGCCTGACCTCTGTAATCTATGTAGTCAAGATAAAGAGGATATGTGTCATTTTCTACTGGAATGTCCAGCGCTGGACAGAGGGGATTTCATCGATAAAATCATTCATGTTTTACAAAATCATGGTGTACATAACCCAAGTGACTCGTTATTGATACAATTAATTCTTGACTGTACATCAAAATCGGTGCCCCTAAACCTGCAAACAGGTCAGAACATTCATACATTAGAATCACTTTCAAGGGGGTTATGTTATTATTTGCACAGTCAAAGGTGCTCTAAACTTGAGATAAAAATGTATTGATGGACAGCGAGGGTTAGTTTTCAGGCGAATTAAGGCATTTTTTATAGTCAAGTAAAGTTTTAACATTTTAAATTGTAACCTTTTTATGAAGTCAAGCCATTTCAAATATGTCACACAATTAAGTTTAACTATACACTCAGTTCCCTATAACATCCTTTGTTTTTTTTTAATTTCTTTTATCCTTTTTTATCCCTGAAATCTTATTTAATCATACATGTTTTAATACCGTTTACGTTCGCAAGAATGGTACTCCAAGCAGTGGAGGAAAATATAAACAGGAAGAAGAAGAAGATTGCTCTCAGTGGGCAAGGAATCGCAGAATGTTCGGTTTTTCTATAATTTCGTGCAATACAGACCACTGCACTATGAACGCCAGTGATTGTTTGTGAATTGGTTCCAATATACAGTTTTCGCGCACTGTTCCGAAAGCGCAAAAAGTATGCGCGTCATGCTAAAGTTGAAGTCATTAGACTTTTAAAGTATTCTACATAACTTTATGAACCAGACCTTAGTACAATCAATACATCTAGACCTACAAAACATGTGAAAATCATTGCATCCAGATTTACTGTTTAATCGTTAATCAGTATTGAACGATGTGAAAATGGCAGTCGAGCGCATGCGTTCAACGGATGCGGTAGCCCAAATAGTGAGGTCAATACAGCACTGTTCTCAAAACATTATCTACATCATTTAATACTGAATTGAAAGAGAACATCAGTAGCTTTTATCATGAAAAATTATTTGAATTTTCAACATCTGGATTTTCAGATATATCCAGAAGAGTGCGAAACACTCCTCCGGCACTACCGGCATCAGGAGCCCAGGACGCGCGGTACTCGCTTCGCCTTTGTCTCCTATCGCTGTTTACTATATGGACCAATGGCTAAAATTGATGTCCAGTTCTCTTCTTTACATCCTTCCAAACTCATATAAACCCCAAAATTCCAAGTTTTTTCATTAACTGTGCCTACTACAAAAAATTCAAGTCTCAACACTTAGAAATAAAAAAATCGTCCCTGGCCATTTCTTCGAATACGAAACTAAAACTGTATATTGGAACCATTCTAAAATATAATGGAGATCAGAATAAGACTACGGTAAAAGTTCGTCCAATCAGATTGCTTATTGTCCCCCGCTTTCGCGAAAGCGCGGGGACATTAAAACCGGTTCGTCCGTCCGTCTGTCCGTCTGTCCGTCAGTCACAAAAACTTTAACCTTGTGCATAACTTTTGAATGGTAAGTGATAGGGCTTTGATATTTCACATGTGTATTCCTTGTGACAAGACCTTTCCATGGATACCAAAATTTTTGACCTTGTGACCTTGACCTTGGACTTTGACCTACTTATTAAAAACTTTAACCTTGACCATAACTTTTGAATGGAAAGTGATAGGGCTTTGATATTTCACATGTGTATTCCTTGTGACAAGACCTTTGCATGGATACCAAAGTTTTTGACCTTGTGACCTTGACCTTGGACTTTGACCTACTTATTAAAAACTTTAACCTTGACCATAACTTTTGAATGGAAAGTGATAGGGCTTTGATATTTCACATGTGTATTCCTTGTGACAAGACCTTTCCATGGATACCAAAATTTTTGACCTTGTGACCTTGACCTTGGACTTTGACCTACTTATTAAAAACTTAAACCTTGACCATAACTTTTGAATGGAAAGTGATAGGGCTTTGATATTTCACATGTGTATTCCTTGTGACAAGACCTTTCCATGGATACCAAAATTTTTGACCTTGTGACCTTGACCTTGGACTTTGACCTACTTATTTAAAACTTTAACCTTGACCATAACTTTTGAATGGAAAGTGATAGGGCTTTGATATTTCACATGTGTATTCCTTGTGACAAGACCTTTCCATGGATACCAAAATTTTTGACCTTGTGACCTTGACCTTGGACTTTGACCTACTTATTAAAAACTTAAACCTTGACCATAACTTTTGAATGGAAAGTGATAGGGCTTTGATATTTCACATGTGTATTCTTTGTGACAAGACCTTTCCATGGATACCAACATTTTTTACCTTGTGACCTTGACCTTGGACTTTGACTTACTTATTAAAAACTTTAACCTTGACCATAACTTTTGAATGGAAAGTGATAGGGCTTTGATATTTCACATGTGTATTCCTTGTGACAAGACCTTTCCATGGATACCAAAATTTTTGACCTTGTGACCTTGACCTTGGACTTTGACCTACTTATTAAAAACTTAAACCTTGACCATAACTTTTGAATGGAAAGTGATAGGGCTTTGATATTTCACATGTGTATTCTTTGTGACAAGACCTTTCCATGGATACCAACATTTTTTACCTTGTGACCTTGACCTTGGACTTTGACCTACTTATTAAAAACTTTAACCTTGACCATAACGTTTGAATGGAAAGTGATAGGGCTTTGATATTTCACATGTGTATTCCTTGTGACAAGACCTTTGCATGGATACCAACATTTTTGACCTTGTGACCTTGACCTTGGACTTTGACCTACTTATTAAAAACTTTAACCTTGACCATAACTTTTGAATGGAAAGTGATAGGGCTTTGATATTTCACATGTGTATTCCTTGTGACAAGACCTTTGCATGGATACCAAAATTTTTGACCTTGACCTCTGAGTTCGACCTACTTTTCAAAAAACTATAACCTTGTCCATAACTTTTTAATTGAAAATGATAGGGCTTTCACATTTCACATGTGTATTCCTTGTGATGAGACCTTTCTGTTGGTAATAACATTCTGACCTTGTGACCTTGTCCATGGAGGTTGACCCACATTTAAAAACTTCAACCTCGACCATTAGTTTTTGATGGTAATTTAAATCATAGGTCTTAAATATTTCACATGTGCATACCTTTTCATAAGCCCTGTCCCTTGGAAACAAAACACAAGTTTGGACCTTTTGACCTTTTCTTGGAGTTAATCTTTCATATTTAGAATGTTGATAATATATGAGATATATTATTAAAACTTAAGAATGGGGGGATGTCTGTAAGCATTCCTTTAAAGACAAACACCCAAAAGCGGGGGACCACAATTCCTTGAATTTGATTTTTCCAATTCAGTCCGATTTATGTAAATAAAATGGAAGGCGCTGATCTTCAAATCGTAGCAGTTCGAGTGTTTAAGCGATTAACAAGGAGTTACGGTCATACATTACACTTCTAGGTATAGAAATCAATTTAGAATTCACAAACAATCAAGCGTTCATAGCGCATTGTTCTGTCGCATCTTGCAAATAGAATGCTCTGACTGAACACCGAGCCAGGGCTGGAACGGACACGCTAAACAGCTAAATTCGAGTAAACAAAAACTAGGCCACTGAAGAAATGGTACCTATGATATCTCTGGAAGTACGGGGAATTTTTCAATGAAATTTGGTGACATAGTAGTCTTTTTTACATTAATGACATCCCTGTTGGTCTTAACTCCACTATCCGTCTCTTTGCTGATGACACTATTGCATATCTTGTTGTGAAATCAAACCATGACTGTAAAACCCTTCAGAATGACTTAGATAAATTAGGCATTTGGGAGAACAAATGGAAAATGGCCTTCCACCCTGATAAATGTAACGTCCTTTCCATCTCTAAAAGTAAAAACCCGATTTTAAATTTATTCACATCCAGCCGGCGCAACCCAAGTGATATAATCTTCAATGTGTTGAAGGCGATCACTGAAGAAGTAGAAGAAGTAGAAGTAGAAGAAAATATATAGGTACAATCGTAGAAAGTATGATCTTATTTGAACCCCTATAGCAAATTTTTGCAATGGTTGAAGTTTGACATGACTGTGTATCTGCAAGATACTGGCCTTAAACAATACACAGGTCATACACATACGTACACAGACCAGGGGCTTTTACGGCCTGTGGAACAGATATGCAGATCTATACACCACAGGGGTGAGGTATCATCGCTTGGTCACAAACCCTTTCCTCAATACAAACCCTTCTATATGTCTATATATAAAACTTTTTTAATATAGACGGTACGTATAGAGGAAAGGGTTTGTGACCAAGCGATAATACATGTACCTCACCCCTGTGCTATACATGAAGAAAAATAAACATCTGTACTATCAGTGCGGATCCAGCTTCAGGGTTTTTTTTTTCCTTGTTTTGGGGCCGAATTTGCTCTATTTTTCCCCAAAAATCACCCTGAAATTCCCAAAGAGGAATTATGAAAAAATCACCTGAGAAAAAAAGACTCAAAATCTGGAAGTCAGCACAAAATGTCCTATTTCTAAGTGCATTTTTTAAAGTTTTTTATTCATCCCATGTTCAGTTCAAGCAAATCAATGGATTATCAGTGTTAATATACTTTGATGAGAATTTGTACAAAAATTTTCCCAATTTCAGCAAAATGTCGCAAATTTTCCCAAATGGGACAGGCACAGGCACCTTCCCCAAAATAAAAAAAAGCCCTGAGCTTATTATTTAGGGGGGGGGGGAAGAAATTGGCAAGGGGTTTGGGGACTTCTTAGGTCCCCAGCGGGTCCAGGGCAGAGCCCTGTTAGGGGGGTTGAAGCCCCCTGGAATCTCTTGAATTTCAGCCTTTTTAGGACCCATTTTCGTGACTGTAATTAATTAAAGAATGGAATTTGATGCATTTAACAATTATATTTACTAAAAGGTAGGTAATATTCACTAATATTCACTCTTTCTTGATTTAAAATGATTGTTTTACCCATGATTGGAAAATTTTAGGGGGCCCTACGCCCCCCTTCAATCCGTCACTGACTAGCAGTCATGCTGACATAGGTTCATAATTGTTTTGTTCCCGAACATTGGAAAATGGTTTTGTTCTATCTGCTAATACAATATTTAAAAATCACATAAAATAGTTTGATATCATTCTAAAATGACTAAAAGAAACTCGCCATCAGTTCCTTTAGAGCTTTGATTTTTACTTACAGTGATTTTGCCATATTTGAAAGGGGGAAAATAGTACGAAGGGGAGGAAGGGGATTGAAAATTATTCATAGTACTGTATACGACTTTTTAATGGCAAGGATTTTATTTTCGCGTAATTTAGCGAGCTTGATCTAACGCGAAAATAAAGCATTTCTTTATATTCATTTATCATCCGCTTTTCAATAACATTCAATAAGAGACGAAAAACAAACAACTTAAGTGTTTGTGTGATTAGTACGCAAAGATATGACGACACGAAAAGTGTAATTTCAGCGTTTTTGAAGTAAGCATATCAGCAATTTATAGAGTGTGATAAGGAAATGAAATATACCTATACAGGAAAAAGGAACTAATAAAAAGATTCAGATGATGAGCTCACGAAATTAAAGTTACGCGAATTAAAATCTGTCGTCGGGTTGTTGTGAAAATAAGGTCACGCGAATATAAAGTCGTTTACAGTATAATATTTACTAGCTAGAATCCTTTACCAAGTGAGATCAAATTAATTACATTAAAGAGGATTTATTTCAGAAAAAAAGAAATCCATCATAATCAAAACTAATACATTCAAATATGCTTACTATTAAAAAAGAAATATATGTAGTCATGTGAGCAAAAATGATCAGGAAAATAATTGTACTGGAAAAGTATATCTCATGTACCGGTAATTTAAAAAAATTCTTCTCTTTCTCTATTGTGTGCCTTGGTAAGAAAAAAAAAATCATTCAAATGGAAATAGTTTTTAGCTCGACTGCACTTTAGTGCAAAAGAGCTATTGCAATACCCCCGGCGTCGGCGTCCGCGTCGTCCGAACTAGATGATAAGGTAAATGTTAAGATTACACTTTTACCTTTCCTATATTCATATTCTGTTGGTTTTTTTTTGTTGCAAATGTTTAATTATACATCATTTGATATATCCAGATGAGGATATAGCCCCTGGGGTTGGGATTTTTAAAATTATTTCAAATGATAAGGCAAATGTTGAGATGATAAGGTAAATGTTAAGATAGCAATAAAGTCTTTAAAAGCCAATATTGAGCAAAGTATAAGTGCTACATGTACCAAACTTACATATTTGATGTATCTTTGATCAAACTTTCAAAAAAATGACCTTGACCTACTTTTTTTCCGCTTGAATGATTTTGCCTTTAAAAGCCAATATTGAGCAAAGTATAAGTGCTACATCTACCAAACTTGCATATTGAATGTATCTTTGATCAAACTTTCATAAAATGACCTTGACCTACTTTTTTACGCTTGAATGATTTTACCTTTAAAAGCCAATATTGAGCAAAGTATAAGTGCTACATGTACCAAACTTGCATATTGGATGTATCTTTGATCAAACTTTCATAAAATGACCTTGACCTACTTTTTCCGCTTGAATTATTTTACCTTTAAAAGCCAATATTGAGAAAAGTATAAGTGCTACAGACTTGCATATTGGATGCATCTTGGGTTAGACTATTGAAATATGACCTTGACCTACTTTTTCCGCTTCAGTGATTTTGCTTCACCATTGGTTCACCATAAACTAATTTTAATTTATAACTTTAAATTTTCTATGTGACTTGATATATGTTGTTGCCTGAGAAAGGGAGTTTAAATAAATTGGCTGTCATGAGAGATATTATGCTATGCAGTCGAGCATTAGGTGACTCTGGCAACTATTTTTTTTAATCTATTTTACATGATTTCAGGCTCCAATATCTTTCTTTGATGTCACACCTATAGGCAGGATTGTAAACCGTTTTTCGTCTGACCTCTACTCTATAGATGATTCTCTTCCTTTTATCATGAATATTTTCCTGGCCCAGCTATATGGAATTCTAGGAACAATAGTAGTTACATGTTATGGGCTGCCTTGGTTTGCCATTCTCCTAGCCCCATTGGCTTTGATTTATCACAAAATTCAGGTAAGTCTTGAAATTATTTGATAGATATAATATTTAATAGCTATTCTCTGTAAGCTTTTGCACTTTTATGAAGGACGCATGGCACGTCATGTCTCAGATTTTGATAAAATTTATACATAAGGTTGGGTCTGACCAAGTTAGAAATTGTTAAAAATTTTCTTAATATCACATCCGATTGCCATGGAATTGAAAAAATGTATTTTTGGGCGTTTTTGAAATCACATACATCATTTATGCTGCATAATCTAAAACAAACACCAATGATATATCAGTACCCTATCATTGCTCTTTCAAGTTACGTAAAAATAATGTCAGGTTTATCTATATGTCTCCATAGCAATAAGACAGGTACCCTATCAAAATAGTGTTTTTGGCATTTTTTCAAAATTCAATGATAAATTACTTACATGGTTTAATTTTTTATGCAAATAAAACATTAGCATTCACACTGGAACAAAGTTTGTGTTCGAAGCTATGGCAACAGGAACTAAAAACACAAAAAATAAAAGCGATTTTAGACAATATTTAAAGTCCTTTTTCACTAGAAAGAAAATTAAAAATAAATCTTCAGGAAATAGCCCGATGCTATGGGAACGATTGTATAAAATTGCACATAGGCCCACTTTGAGTCCTTGGATATTGGCATCTAAAGTTAAGTAATCTGAAAAATTTCAAATCTGAAATAAAGTTTAGACTTTGTTTTATCATAAATGTTAAAAAAATGTTGTGTAAGCCTGTTTCGTTTTTATAGGAAAAGGCTTCGAAAAAACAGCAGAAAATGCTAATTTTTAGATTGTACGGCCAAATTGCTGTAGCAACCATTAATTGTTTGAAAGTTTTTTTGTGTCGCCTGCGAAGCATAGCGACACTTAGGGATCACTTTGTCCGTTGTCCGTCTGTCCGTCCGTCTGTCTGTCTGTCACACTTTGGGTGTCACAGCCCATAACTTTTGATTGGTAAGTGATAGGGCTTTGATATTTCACATGTGTATTCCTTGTGACAAGACCTTCTTACACATACCATAATTTTTGACCTAGTGACCTTGACCTACTTATTTGACCTACTTTTCAAAAAAATTAAGAATGAATATATCTTTTGATTGGTAAATATTAGGACCTTTATATTTCACACATGCAATCCTTATGGCAAGACCTTTCTACAAATACCATATATTTTGACCTAGTGACCTTGACCTAGATATTTGACCTACTTTTGAAAAAAAAGATAAGATTCGCTATATCTTTTGATTGGTAAGTGAGAGGGCTTTGATATTTCACATGTGTATTCCTTGTGGCAAGACCTTTCTACACATACGATAATTTTTTAACCTTGTGACCTTGACCTAGATATTTGACCTACTTTTGAACAAAAGATAAGATTCGCTTGATCTTTTTATTGGTAAGTGATAGGGCTTTGATATTTCACATGTGTATTCCTTGTGGCAAGACCTTTCTACACATACCATAATTTTTGACCTTGTGACCTTGACCTAGATATTTGACCTACTTTTGAAAAAAAGATAAGATTCGCTATATCTTTTGATTGGTAAGTGATAGGGCTTTGATATTTCACATGTGTATTCCTTGTGGCAAGACCTTTCTACACATACCATACTTTTTTACCTATTGACCTTGACCTACATATTTGACCTATTTTTCAAAATAATTAAGATTGTATATATCTTTTGATTGGTAAGTGATAGGGCTTTGGTATTTCACATGTGTATTCCTTGTGACAAGACCTTTCTACACAGACCATGAAATTTGACCTTGTGACATTGACCTAGATATTTGACCTACTTTTCAAGAAAAGTAAAATTGGCTATATCTTTTGATTGGTAGGTGATAGGGCTTTGATATTTAACATGTATTTTCCTTGTAACAATGCCTTTCTACACATACCATCATTTTTTTGCCTTTTGACCTTGACCTAGCTATTTGACCTTCTTTTCTCAGAAATTAAGGTTGTATATATCTTTTAATTGGTAGGTGATAGGTCTTTAATATTTCTTATGACGAGACCTTTTTGTTACCAGTAGTTATGTAGTGACCTTGACCTAGATGATTGACACTCTTTTCTGAAAATTTGAGAATCACCATATCTTTTAATTTGTAATTAAGAGGTCTGATATTTCAGATGAATTTCATTTGACAAAACTTTTCTACTGATACCAATGATTTTGATCCACTTTCTAGAATAATAAACCGCTTCGCAGGCGACACAAGCATTCCTTGGATTGCTATTTTCTTGTATTTTGATACAGGCTTACTTGATCTTTATTAATATTGAATTTGAACTTCCTGGGATCAGAAATTACTGTTTTATAAAAATAATAAAAAATGGATGCCATGGTAACATATGTTCCCAATAACTTTTTCACAGTTTTTGAAAGAGCTGTTTGTGTTGGATATATTCCAACAATTTTTATCTGTTTATCATGATGCAAAAATTTTAATTTAAAAATAACTCTGAAGTTGCAAAATTAGTAATATTATTGACCATAGTTACCATTGCCTAGGTAATTTATGTACATAGCAACAAGTGGATTTATCTTGAATTTGCTCATTTTATAAAATAAATTCCATTTCTTTATCATATACCCATCCAGATAGAAGAAAAATTGGAAAATACAAACAGCATTATGAAATCAATATATCAAAATTAGCTAATTATGTTGCCATGGTAACCCTGAGCCTTTTTGACAATATCAGACACTACCAGTGAGCTTATTAAAAACTTAAGGTCCTAACCTTTAGGATGCATAAAAAATCTTACATTTATGTCATATATACACCAAATTATAGAGCTTCAAAGTAGCTCATCTTTGCCAATTTCTCAACTTTACAGGCCATTGCCATGGTAACATATGACCTAGAAATAAAATTTTGGTCAAATTTACCTTTTCTCATTGGTCCCTACTTATGTGTGAAATTTCATGAAAATCGGAGACCATGCGTGCCGAAATTGTTTAAATGATTACAGAGAATTGCTATTTTTAAAAAAGTCATCAGAATTAATTCAATTTATCGCCTGCAATGTAAGGATCAATTTGTCTGGCATTCATTTCTGTCTAGTTGTCACACTTTCTCATAGATGTAAATTGATTGATATAGAATTTTAGATTATACATCAAACAAACTTACAAGGATGATCAAGCATCTTTGTACCAAGGTCAAGGTAACATTTTAAGGTCAAGGTCATGTAGATATTTTAGGTCAAACATGTGACAGGTGACAGGCCTTTTCTTGAACAGTTAGTCATTATACTGAATAAAGTTGAGTGAATCAAGTAAATAATTTGGATTGAATTGAGTAAATATTTTTTAATGAACTAAGTGCATGTTTTTGGTTTCAGCAATATTATAGGCATACCTCTCGAGAAATTAAGAGAATCACCAGTATAACTCTGTCTCCAATCTATGCTCATTTCTCAGAAACTGTCTCAGGCTTAGTAACAATAAGAGCATTCAGAGAATCTGAGAGGTATGGAATCTTAAATTGATTTATGGATATTAACATAAGTGATTTCAGTGTAAAAAGAAGAAAAGAATAATCTTCATGTTAAAAGATTTCCTTTAGTTTTAAGTCTATAAAATGTGATTAAGTTATTAACCAATGAAAAATTAAATGAAAGAACAGGTCTTCAGGTATTAGTATGTTGTATTGAATAATATAATCAGCTATAAAATTTAAGTTTTTCAAAGGTTTAAACTCTCTCTGGACAAATTGACATCAATATTTTGTATTTTCATGCCCCCAGAATCAAAGATTCGGGCATATAGTTTTTGGCCTGTCCGTCTGTTTTTCTGTTAGTCTGTTTGTCTGTCTGTTTGTCCGAAAAACTTTAACATTGGACATAACTTTTGAATGGTAAGTGATAGAGCTTTAATATTTCACATGTGTATTCCTTGTGACAAGACCTTTCCATTGAAACCAAAATTTTTGACCTCTTGACCTTGACCTTTGACCTACTTCTCAAAACTATAACATTGGGCATAACTTTTGAATGGTAAGTGATAGGGCTTTCATATATCACATGTGTATTCCTTGTGACAAGACCTTTCCATTGATACCAAAATTTTTGACCTCGTGACCTTGACCTTGACCTTTGACCTACTTTTCAAAAACTTTAACATTCGGCATAACCTTTGAATGGTAAGTGATAGGGCTCTCATATATCACATGTGTATTCCTTGTGACAAGACCTTTCCATAGATACCAAAATTTTTGACCTCATGACCTTGACCTTGACCTTTGACCTACTTCTCAAAAACTTTAACATTGGGCATAACTTTTGAAAGGTAAGTGATAGGGCTTTCATATTTCACTTGTGTATTCCTTGTGACAAGACCTTTCCATTGATCCAAAATTTTTGACCTGATGACCTTGACCTTTGACCTACTTCTCAAAAACTTTATCATTGAGCATAACTTTTGAGTGGTAAGTGATAAGACTTTCATATTTCACATGTGTATTCGTTATTTTAAGACCTTTCTATTGATACGAAAGATTTTGACCTTGACTTTGACCTTTGACCTACTTTACGAAAACTTTAACATTAGGAAGAAATTTTGAATGGTAAGTGATAGGACTTTTTTATTTCACATGTGTATTCCTTGTCTGAAGATATTTCCTTCGATTCCAAAAATTTTTACCCCAGTGACCCTGACCTTGACTTTTCACATACATGTACTTAACAGAAAATGGTTTTTATACTAACAAAAATGCCACCGGGGGCATTCGTGTTTCACAAACACAGGCTTTATTTATATTCAGTTGATGAAATATTGGAAAAAGATAATGTGATACCAGTATATAGTGTTTTGTTGCATGTTCTTCAAGATTGCTTTGTTACTTACACTACCAATATAATATACCAATAAACACTAAAACCTCTTGTTAGAATTAAGCATATTCCTTTATCATGTTTATAATTTGTTTAATGTTTATTAGAGCTTTCCTAATGAATATGTATTTTGTCACTAGATTCAGGCAGGAGAACTTACAGCATTTAGATCTGAATCAGCGAGCTCAATTTGCTGGATGTGCCGTTGCCAGCTGGCTCAGTTTCCGTTTACAGATGATGGGTGTTGTCATGGTAACAGGGATCTCATTCATTGCAGTATTAGAGCATCATTTTCATGGAGTCAATCCAGGTATTACAGCTCACTATAGAAATAGGACAAGTTTACGTAATACGGTACTCCCCCTCGTCGGATGTCAAGTTTCGCTCGGAGAGTGTATATGACAAGTTCAAAGTCTGTATTTTATTGTACTTACAATGTACACATACAAGCAATCCAATGAGAGTAAAATCATTCAAACACATTAAAATCACTTTTGCAAGTAATTTATTTGAAGTTTTGACTGAACTCACCAAAGACACAGTTTTTAGTATGACATTTGACAAGGGAAAGTAAGGTATTAAGTACACTTGTCTTGAGAAGATGCTTGTACATATGAGCATGAAACTTACATGAAAAGTTAAGAGAAAACTAGATATACAACTAGATATACATGTATATATCAAATGATGTGTACAGAGTCGAAAAAAAATTGAGTAAAAGTTGACAAAATCATGATTAAATTTTTTACTTTTGAAGTGAGTTGCATGTAGAAGTCATCAATTCTTGATAGAGAGTAACTGCTGAGTAAGGTTATTGAAAAAATTTAATGATGAATATTTTAGTGGTGATATTGCTCTGAATTCATCCGATTTCAGCTAATTTCACTCCTAAGTGTATCATTATAGGTTTTGTGTAGTCTTTTTTTTAGTAATTTTGATATTTTGATCACTTTGAGAAAACTATCACTGATATTTGAAAAATTTTTAAATTTAATGAAATTTTGATCAATTCCTTAAATTTTGTAGGTTTGGTTGGGTTAGCATTGTCTTATGCTCTCTCTGTGACAAACCTGCTTAGTGGAGTCGTTAACTCGTTCACAGAGACAGAAAAACAGATGGTTAGTGTTGAGCGAGCCCAACAGTATATAGATAACATACCATCAGAACAGCTGGAGGGATCACTAATGGTAATGTAGGAATATCACTTTAATATGGCCTCCAAACTTGTACATGTATCCTGCAAGGCACATATTCACATACATAGCCATAACTTACATCATATTTCAAATAAACTTGCAGAAATGACCAAGCATGATCATATTCAACACCCATTGTGGATCATGGTCACCTTCAAGGTCAAGGTCACATATTTGGGTCGAACTTTGGGGCAGATTAATACAGTCTAGTGTATAAACTTATATATGATATCACTTGTCACATGGTAAATGGAGAGGACTTTTGGTTTCAAACTTGTTTTGTCTATCTGTGAAATATTAGATTTTTCAAGGTTTTTTCTGAATTTTACGAATTTTAAGGACATTTCTATTATAAGCTTTGATGTGATTTCTGATCAAGGGTCTAAACTGATTTACTGTTATGGGGTTTATTTGCTTATTTCCCTTTGAAAATAATCAATTTTCTAAGGCATAAAATGTGATACATGTACTGTAAATTGGTTTTTATTCGTCAGGTACCAATTTTCGTCATTTTTGTCAGTGCCTTCCATGACGAAATTACGTACTGACAAATATAAATACTCTTGAAAATATAAAGTTTATTAAGGTCAGGAAATATTGAATCAGTCTCTTGGTAAACTTAAAGACATCGGAAGCACGTCGGAGGAGGGAGGAAGAAGCTGAATTCGAAGGTTCCCAGTTTTTATAGGACATTGTAACATAGTGTTATTACGGCACGCAAGTTAATGAAAACTGATAACGCAAACAAAGTAGCTTATAATGTTCTTTATGTCCAAATGATACATTTTCATAACAATCTAGGGGATACATGTCTCTAATTGTTTGTTTACTGATAATTGTGGCACAAACAATAAACACACATATGGTGGATTTGACGGCAATCTACTTGTAAATGTTAAGTTGGCATTTAAACAGACGAATTTACATTTAAGGAACCCTTGGATGACAAATTTACGTACTGACGAAATGGTCAATTTTAACGAATTGACGAAAATTGGTACTGACGAAAATAAAGCAATTTACAGTATTACTACAGAGTTTTCATAATTTTGTACACAGAAATGGTAAATATGATATAAAATATAGGGTTTCCAGATATAACTGTACTTATTTTCAGAAATAAGTTCTCCTGTGAATTAATTACATCAGAAGAAAATATGTCTTATGCCGTATAATGAAATGTTTCATTTGCATTTTAGGTCTCTCCCTTATGGCCATCTAATGGAGTAATTGTCTTCAGTGATGTCAAGCTGTGTTACCGAGCAGGACTGCCAAATGCTTTAGATGGCGTTTCCTTCATTTCTCAGCCAGGAGAAAAAATTGGAATTGTGGGAAGAACAGGATCTGGAAAATCAAGTCTATTTTTAGCAATATTCCGCATGGTGGAAATCCATAATGGAACAATATCGGTTGATGGAACAAATCTTCAGCACATTGATTTAAAGGATGTCAGGTAAGTAGTGATCTTGAATTTACATAAGATGATAGCCCTACCCATACTTATGTATTGACACTACTAACATAAGACAAATGACCTACATGTATGCTTGCTTATGTTAGTGTCTTGCTTATGTTAGTGTAATCATTCATATACATGTAGGGCTGAAATTCTATCAATGCTTATATATGTGACATTACTGGCTTCAGGCCGAGGAATTATCCCTGCTTATGTAAAATGCCATTCAATTTTCATATGTAAAGGAGCTGATAAGATAAGACGTAAAATCTGCCCTAAAAGGTGTAATTTTGAAAATGGAAATTGTAGGAAAAATCTTTCTCTAAATTAATACAAATACAGTATCCCATCAAACTCTGAAGTTATTTTAGATCTATCATACATAATTTTGCTAATATTTGGGTCAAAACTTGTCTTTTTCCCATAGAAATCAATACAAAACAGATAAGTTTTTAATAACATTGTTCCCCCCGGATATACAGAACGCCACTTATACTGGAGGTGTATATCCATGATACAGATTTTCTGGAAAGTGGGGTTCTGTATCTCCGGGGGGAACACTACCCAAGAGACGAAAAACCATAAAGGGAAGGGGGTGCATTTGTTAAAGAATCGATCTTTAAGATCATTAAATATGGAAAATTTTACTTTTTATGCCCCCAGAATCAAAGATTCGGGGGCATATAGTTTTTGGCGTGTCCGTCTGTTTGTCTGTTTGTCTGTTTATCTGTTTGTCTGTTTGTCTGTCTGTTTGTCCGAAAAACTTTAACATTGGACATAACTTTTGAATGGGAAGTGATAGGGCTTTCATATTTCACATGTGTATTCCTTGTGACAAGACCTTTCCATTGATATCAAAATTTTTGACCTCGTGACCTTGACCTTTGACCTACTTTTCAAAAACTTTAACATTGGGCATAACTTTTGAATGGTAAATTATAGGGCTTTCATATTTCATATGTGTATTCCTTGTGACAAGACCTTTCCATTGATACCAAAATTTTTGACCTCGTGACCTTGACCTTGTCCTTTGACCTACTTTTCAAAAACTTTAACATTGGGCATAACTTTTGAATGGTAAGTGATAGGGCTTTCATATTTCGCATGCGTATTCCTTGTGACAAGACCTTTCCATTGATACCAAAATTTTTGACTTTGTGACCTTGACCTTGACCTTTGACCTATTTTTCAAAAACTTTAACATTGGGCATAACTTTTGAATGGTAAGTGATAGGGCTTTCATATTTCACATGTGTATTCCTTGTGACAAAACCATTCCATTGATACCAAAATTTTTGACCTCGTGACCTTGACCTTGACCTTTGACCTACTTTTCAAAAACTTTAACATTGGGCATAACTTTTGAATGGTAAGTGATAGGGCTTTCATATTTCACATGTGTATTCCTTGTGACAAGACCTTTCCATTGATACCAAAAATTTTGACCTCGTGACCTTGACCTTGTCCTTTGACCTACTTTTCAAAAACTTTAACATTGGGCATAACTTTTGAATGGTAAGTGATAGGGCTTTCATATTTCGCATGCGTATTCCTTGTGACAAGACCTTTCCATTGATACCAAAATTTTTGACTTTGTGACCTTGACCTTTGACCTTTTAACCCAGTGACCTCACATACATGTACTTAACAGAAAATAGTGTTCATACTAACAAAGATGCCACCGGGGGCATTCGTGTTTCACAAACACAGGCTTTATTTTCCTCCTTAATCCATCAAAAAATGTGTTTTAAATATGATCGAATGAAATGTACCACAATTAGGAACGAAATAAGCAGGAGCAATGTTGATTTCTCCGCTAATGTGTATTTCGCGCTAAAAAGCTTCTATTATAGCCATTACGTACAAAATAAGACCGTATTTTGAGTTCCGGATTTCATTATTTACTGATTAGAGGTAATAGAACTTTAGAAATGTATTTCTGATATACAATGTAGATACATTTGTATATTTTATATCTTTTAGTTAATATTTATCTATTTCAGGCAAAATATTCTAAAATTTCTACGTTTATGGTTGATATTATCAGTTTTATTACCCGAGGACCCCCTACATCTTTGGACCTTCATTTTAGAATCTTGGGAGTATTTCATCGAAAAGTAAAACATACAAAAAGTCTTCAAATACATTATATTTCATGATTGTCTTTTGTCTGCATATGTACTGTCATGTGGAAGAAATACGGCACAAGATTTAGGGCTAAAAACGGCCCTTATCTTATCAGCTCCTTTTACATAATGACTGCATATGATGTGACAAAAGAGAAAACCTGAATTTTTCCCATGTACAAGGCAAATCATCTTTTCATTTCTTCTTTATTGCAGATCTCATTTAGCTGTGATTCCACAAGATCCATTCCTGTTTAGTGGTTCAGTTAGAGATAACCTTGACCCTGCAGCAATCTATACTGACCTTGACCTCTGGACTGTTTTAGAGAGATGTCACCTTAAGGAGGTTGTTGTAAGACTCGGAGGTTTGGAGGCTGATGTTGCCGAGAGAGGCAGACATTTTTCTGTCGGACAAAGACAGCTTATATGTCTTGCTAGAGCCTTACTTCGTCGAACAAAGGTAGACTTCTGCAGTAACGAAATAATTGTGAATAAATATCAGATGAATAAAACACCGCTAAAGACGGTATGGCCGGATTGCAAAGTAAGTTTTTGTCACCAACTGGGTCAAGGTCAATAGGTCAAATAATACAGCATAAATTGAAAGGTTTTGTCAGAGGCAACCTACATGTATAAAATAAAGTTTCTACTGCGTACAGTTCCATAGATTTTGCTTAAACCAGGAACTTTAACCAAAATCCTTAACTAGGTCAAAGTCCAAGGTCAAGGTCACTAGGTCAAATGTTACGGCATAAATTGAAAGGTCTTGTCATGGGTGAGCTTCATTAATAATATAAAGTTTCTACTGCATACAGTACCATAGATTTTGCTTAAACCAGGAACTTTAATCAAAATCTTTGAGTAGGTCAAAGTGGAAGGTCAAGGTCACTAGGTCAAATGTTACGGCATAAATTGAAAGGTCTTGTCATGGGCAAGCTTCATGTATAATATAAAGTTTCTACTGCATATAGTTACTTAGATTTTGCCTCAACCAGAAACTTTAACCAAAATCTTTAACTAGGTCAAAGTCCAAGGTCAAGGTCACTAGGTCAAATGTTACTGCATAAATTGAAAGGTCTTGTCATGGGCAAGCTTCATGTATAATATAAAGTTTCTACTGCATATAGTTACTTAGATTTTGCCTCAACCAGAAACTTTAACCAAAATCTTTAACTAGGTCAAAGTCCAAGGTCAAGGTCACTAGGTCAAATGTTACGGCATAAATTGAAAGGTCTTGTCATGGGCAAGCTTCATGTATAATATAAAGTTTCTACTGCATATAGTTACTTAGATTTTGCCTCAACCAGAAACTTTAACCAAAATCTTTAACTAGGTCAAAGTCCAAGGTCAAGGTCACTAGGTCAAATGTTACGGCATAAATTGAAAGGTCTTGTCATGGGCAAGCTTCATGTATAATATAAAGTTTCTACTGCATATAGTTACTTAGATTTTGCCTCAACCAGAAACTTTAACCAAAATCTTTAACTAGGTCAAAGTCCAAGGTCAAGGTCACTAGGTCAAATGTTACGGCATAAATTGAAAGGTCTTGTCATGGGCAAGCTTCATGTATAATATAAAGTTTCTACTGCATATAGTTCCTTAGATTTTGCCTCAACCAGAAACCTTAACCAAAATGTTGACGGCAGACGGACGGACAGACAGACAGACAGACAGACGGACAGACGGACGGACATCGTCAATCTATAGACCGGAATTGCTTTGCAATCCGGCCAAAAATTAGAGGTTTAGTGAAACCTTTATTAACAGGCCACATTCATGATTCTATACAGTGAAGTTTCTTGACTCTAAAATAATCATACTACAGAAACAAAGAGTAATAATTTCATAAAGTCAAATGTTTCTTCCAGAAGGAAGGAAAGATACAAATAAACACTCAAGTATACAAATTTTCAGCCCCTTGGCCTTTACCAAGTGCAAAAATGACAATTATATGTCACAAGGGCTGATTGATATGTTGTGAGCCTCGTATTGAACGATTTTAATTTTCTTCATAATCCCCTTCAGTATCTATACACTTTTGCCACCGGTGTTTAGTAGTCCGGCAGATTCTTGCATCAATCGTTCACTTTTTGATAAAAGCATGAAATTTGGTACACATATTCATTAAGGCCCATCTTGAACATTTAGCTATGGTGCCATCCCAGTTTTAGCCTATAAAGGGATATTTTGGGGTAAAAATGGTTTTTTGACTCAAAAAGCACTAAAAATTGGGAAAAGGCTATAACTCATTCATAAATTGATATTTTCCCCCCATTTTTTCTTATTTTTGTCATTAAGAACTGTTTGAAATAGCATGATATTGAAACATCTTGATTTCAGTGTTTAAAATAATATTTTTGGGTAAAATAATTGTTTTTTGCTCAAAAATCACCGAAAAATGGAAAAAGGCAATAACTCATGAATGAATGTAGATTTTTCTGAAGTTCTTTCATAATATTATCCTGAAGTGACCTTTTGGAGAATCAGGTATAGTGCGATCTCAATTTCAATGAGCAAAGAGTCAATAATTTGGGGTAAAAATGGTGTTTTTGATAAGAAATCTCTAAATACTGGAAAAAGGCTTTTAGTCATTGATTCCTTATATTTTGTTAATTCTTTTATCATATTCCATCCTTACAACTAATCTGAAATAGTTAGCAATGATGTTTCTTTGATTTTAAAGTTTAATGGATTATTTTAGGGTGAAAATGTTAAATTTTGCTCAGAAATCACAGAAAAATGGAAAAAGGCAAAGAAATAATAATAAAGGCAAAGAAATAATAATAAAGATAATAAAAGTGAAAATTTGAAAATGATACTTTCTATAGTAAAATTCTTGTTTCCAGCTATTTCTATATATAAAACATACTTTTTGCCCGAAAAAATCATTCAAATTCACAAGATTTATGTAATTCACTATGGCAAACTATGATATGCCCCAGAACACTTTTGAATATGATCAGTAATGTAGTAATAAAGATCTCCCAGAAGTCAGTGATTTTTAAATGAAAATGAATATTTTACCCCAAAAAAAGCAAAACAATTAAAACAATTTCTCACTCATTTCACTCGTTCACTGATATGCCATTAAATTATAGGAAACCTCTACTGTTTTCATTCATTAAGATATATAGGTTTTTAAAATGATTCACAAAAGTATGTAATTTTTGTGAATAATTAGGGTTTGTGCTCCAAAATAGCATGAAATTGAATTTCGGTTATTGAATGACATTCATATCCTTTCATTATAGGAGACAATAGTACTATCAAAGCTAAGATGTTTCGATTTGGCAGCTTAAAAGAAATATCAATCATTTTCTCAAAATAAGTTGTTTTTGTTCAAAAATACATGTTTTACCCCAAAATGTTGACTGAAATGAGCTATTATTTTGCCTTTAACTTTTATTTTATCAAATCATTTATTTTTTTATGAAAATTGCTTTAAATCTATATTATTAGATTAGACAATTGATTTAAAGAATTTCTTCAGAAATATGTTGTTTTTAAACGAAAAACAGGCATTTTGTTCAAAATTAAGTAGCAGATATATCATGTTTGTTTCAAACAATTTTAAAATTCACGGATGAACCTAGTACATAATTTAAAGTATGTTCCTTCTATCATTGTCAAAATTCCTAGAGATTCAATAAAAAAATCTCCAGAAATATGCGATTTTTGTTTATTAAAATTCCCCAAAAACACTTTGATTATGAATGAAAATTTCAGCAAAACATATTTAATCTTAAAAGGTAAGAAAAATCATACTACAAAATAGACCCCAAATTAATGTCTCTTTGCTCATTGAAATTACGATCGCGCTATACCTGATTCTCCAAAATGTCACTTCAGGATAATATTATGAAAGAACTTCCAAAAAATCTACATTCATTCATGAGTTATTGCCTTTTTCCATTTTTCTGTGATTTCTGAGCGAAATTTAACATTTTCACCCCAAAATAATCCATTATAATTTAAAATCAAAGAAACATCATTGCTTACTATTTCAGATTTGTTGTAAGGATGAAATATGATGAAAGAATTAACAAAATATGAAAGAATCAACGACTAAAAGCCTTTTTCCAGTTTTTAGAGATTTCTGATCAAAAACACCATTTTTACCCCAAATTAATGCCTCTTTGCTCATTGAAATTGAGATCGCACTAAACCTGATTCTCCAAAAGATCACTTCAGGATAATATTATGAAAGAACTTCAGAAAAATCTACATTCATTCATGAGTTATTGCCTTTTACCATTTTTCGGTGATTTTTGAGCAAAAAACAATGATTTTACCCAAAAATATTATTTTATACACTGAAATCAAGATGTTTCAATATCATGCTATTTCAAACAGGTCTTAATGACAAAAATAAGATAAAATTGGGGGAAAATATCAATTTATGAATGAGTTTTAGCCTTTTCCCAATTTTTAGTGATTTTTGAGTCAAAATAATATTTTTACCCCAAAATATCCCTTTTTAGACTGAAATTGAGATGGCACCATAGCTAAATCTTCAAGATGGGTCTTAGTGAGTGTGTGTACCAAATTTCATGCTTTTATCACGAAATGAACAATTAGACCCATTTTGGGCCAGAATCTGCCGGACTATAGGGGCCTCAATACCTTTTAAATAACTCCATATTGTGACTGGTCAGAAAGCCATCCACTGCAAGTGTGACATCATCACTGAAAGTGGGTGCCAGAAATAGCTGCTTTCAGTTTTGAGAATAGATGAAAGTCGGATGGAGCAAGATCAGGTGAATAAGGCGGATGTTCAATCAAGTTAAAGCCAAAATCATGAGTGGCAGCCATGGCATTGACAGACTTGTTAACAGGAGCATTGATCTGATGGAACAACACACCTTTTTAACTAGTGAGTTTTCTGCGGTGCTCAAGTTAATATTTTTCCGTTACTGTGTGTTATGGGTCAGAATACCCCAAAACGCCAGCAAAAATCAGACAAAGACAGAATATAAATTTACAAGTTTAATTATGTACAAAATATATATATTTAACTTACAATACAATGTCCGGATCAAAGTGTCCGTTACGGTCCACAAAGTCTATCGAATGTATGGTTTCCGGTAATCACAAACGTTCTCGAAAGATCAGTGTCCAAACGTTGTTAAATGGATTAAAGTCTCAACAAATAAAGTGTCCCAGTATATCAGAATAGATGAATGAATCGTGTCTACGAATGTGTACGAATGTCCCCTTAACACAGTTCCTCAGAGGTATTTATACTTAATAACAATGAATTAACCAGAAGCTTCTAGAACAATGACTCATTACAAATGATTAACAATAGAGTAAATTCTAGAAATCACAGTCATGTGATGACAATGATGTAACAAAGAACAAACTGGAATATTCTCTAATGAAATAAACATGACATAGTAAATTCTAGAAAGAATTGTGAAATCATTAAATAACATGACTAAGTACAATGTACATGTGTACCTACACATAAAGTAAAACTAAAGTAATACATGACCCACAACACCTCCCCCCTTAAAAAAGTTTGAATGTCAATGAAAACTTAGGTGGTAAATTCTTCAAAAATCACTCATGAAACTCTCGATAGTGCATCTGCAATCACATTGTCTTTGCCCTTGATATGGTTAATAATGATATCGTACTCTTGCAACAATAAACTCCACCTTGTAAGTCTTTGATTCTTGTTTGACATTTTGTGCAAAAATGTGAGAGGGTTGTGGTCAGTATACACAAGAATAGGATGTAAAGTAACATTCAAATAAACATCAAAATGTTGTAAAGCTAACAATAATGCAAGACACTCTTTTTCAATAGTAGAGTAATTCTTTTGACATTTTGTCAATTTCTTTGAAAAATAACAAACAACTCTATCTACACCATCATCATTTTCTTGAAACAAAGCAGCCCCGATTCCTACGTCACTGGCATCAACAGTAAGCTTAAATTGCTTATCAAAATTTGGAGCTGACAGGACAGGACTATTCATAAGAACACATTTGATTTTCTTAAAAGATTCGTCACAGTCATTGGTCCATGCAAAATTCACTCTCTTTTGTAACAGATTGGTAAGTGGACCAACAACTGACGAGAAATTTGGACAAAATTTTCTGTAAAATCCTGCCATTCCCAAGAATCTCATTATCTCTTTCTTATTGGTAGGAATCGGGAACTTTGAAATAGCTTCCACCTTGGCCATGATAGGAGTAACAAAACCTTGACCTACTTTGTGACCCAAATATTCTACAGTCGCATGACAAAATTCACTTTTCGCAAGGTTCACTGTGAGGTTTGCTTTCGCCAGTATGTCGAAGAAGGTACGCATGATGCGGAGATGATCATCCCAGGTGTCGCTGTAGATGATGACGTCATCGATGTACGCCTCGCATCCTTCGAGATGATTTAGGAGCGAATGAATCATCCTCTGGAATGTGGCTGGTGCGTTTTTCATACCAAAGGGCATTACTTTATATTGGTATAGCCCATCTGGAGTCGCAAATGCCGATATTTCTCTGGCTCTCTCGGTAAGCGGGACTTGCCAATAGCCTTTAAGCAAGTCAAATCTGCTGACAAATTTTGCACTGCCAATTTTATCGATACAGTCATCGATTCGTGGGATCGGATAAGAGTCAGTTTTGGTGACTGAATTGACTTTTCTAAAGTCCGTACACAATCGGTAAGTTCCGTCTGGCTTTGGAACAAGAATACATGGGGAACTCCAATCACTATTGCTGGGTTCAATAATGTCATTTTCAAGCATGTATTGAATTTCTTTCCGCATGTATTGAAGCTTTATCGGGTTTAAGCGATAGGGATGCTGTTTGATAGGTGACGCATCACCCACAATGACGTCATGATGAGATGCATTAGTCTTTTTTGGAACGTCCGGAAAGATGGTCGTATATTCCCGCATTAATTGATGCACTTCCTCTTTTTGATGCACGGTCAAATGTCCGAGTTTCACTTCCGGCTTTGTCAGAATTTCGGAATTCTTCAAACGGACACTTTGAGCGAAGTCTTTTTCGACAGTCTCTTCATTACATTCAGGTTCAACACAATTTTCTAATGTATTTACATTGGCCAAAGTGGAAACTGGTTTTACAAAATTTCGGTCACTTCTATCAAAATACTCTTTCAACATGTTAACATGACACACTCTTTTTTCTTTTCGCCGACCTGGTGTCTTAACCACATAGTTAACATCACTAATTTTACTCTCAATCTCATAAGGACCGAAATATCTAGCTTGCAAAGGATGACCAGGGATAGGCAAAAAGACAAGAACTTTATCGCCTGGTTTAAAAACTCTGTTTCTAGCATCTTTGTCATACCATGTTTTCATTTTCATTTGAGATGTTTTGAGATTTTCTTGAGCCAATTTGCAAGCATTATATAATTTCTCTTTGAAATTAGACACGTAGTCTAAGAGATTCAAATCGCTAGTCTCAGTCAACCATTTTTCCTTCAATAACTTCAATGGCCCCCTGACCGTATGCCCAAAAACTAGCTCAAAGGGACTGAACCCCAGGGACTCCTGAACCGCTTCTCGTGCCGCAAACAACACGAGGTGAACCCCTTCATCCCAGTCTTTTCTATACTGGTGACAATATGTTTTCATCATAGTTTTAAGGGTTTGATGAAAGCGTTCAAGTGCCCCCTGGGACTCAGGATGGTAAGCAGAAGATTTATACTGCCTGATACCTAGCTCATGCATAACCTGCTGAAACAATCCTGACATAAAATTCGAACCCTGATCTGACTGAATAGCCTTGGGAGCACCTACGAAACTGAAAAAACTTTGTAAGGGCCTTAACTATGGTCTTTGCCTTAATATTCCTAAGAGGTATGGCCTCAGGAAACCTAGTCGAAGTACACATAATTGTCAGTAAGTACTGATTACCTGACCTAGTCCTAGGCAAAGGACCTACACAATCAACTAACACCCTACTAAAAGGTTCCTCAAAGGCTGGAATGGGTTGGAGGGGAGCAGGTGGTATAACTTGATTGGGTTTACCTACCATCTGACAATTATGACAAGACTTACAAAACTCAGACACATCTTTTCTCAACTTAGGCCAGTAAAAGTGACTTAAAATCCTATTATAAGTCTTATTGACACCTAAATGACCTGCCATGGGTGTGTCGTGAGCTAAACTCATGATGTCCCCGCGATACGCTACTGGAACCACTATCTGGTGAACGACCCGCCACACTTCATTAGGGGGTGCATCGGGTGGTCTCCATTTCCGCATGAGGATGCCATCTTGTATGTAGAAGCACTCTCCGACTTTGTCCGCTTCTTCTCGGGGAAGGGCCCTCTTGCTTAGTCGGATGATCTCCGGATCTTTAGTTTGTTCGGAGAGGAGCTGCTCACGGCTTAAGGCATCTGTATCTCTGTCTAATGGCGGATGGTAATCATCACCAGGTACTGTCGGAGACTTGTCAACATGAAGTGGTACTGACGTCTCAGGTACGCTGTCATCAATGGTAGACATGAATGTGTCAGAAAGGTCTATACTTTTGGAGGGATGGTCCTCGTTAAGTGCAGAAGTACTCTCAGCCTCTTTCAGTCTGTTCCTGGCCATCGCCCTGGTAACAGCGCAGGCTGGATACAAGTCGTCGTCTTCATCATCGGACACGACATCGGACGTGATTTTCTCACAAACAATCGGATCGGCTACAACTTTGCCGCCAGCTAAATCGTTGCCAAGCAACAAGGAAACGCCTTGAACGGGAAGAGTAGGTCGAACACCTACGATAACAGGTCCAGTAATTAAATCTGACTTCAAATAAATTTTATGAAGGGGAACATCAATGACGCCTAGCTCCACACCCTGTAATAAAACTGACCTACCAGTAAAAGTGTGCTCAGACAAAGGCAATGAACCCTCTAACAATAAAGTCTGGGCAGCACCAGTATCTCTCAAAATCTGAACAGGCAACGCTTCGCTAGAATCACTGAGTGAAACAAATCCCTGTGACAAAAAGGGCTTATAATGATCCTCCACAAAATCATCAGAACTGGACTTAGAACCCTGAATCTCAGGAGTGTCAGAACAAATCGAATCTAAGGCTTTCCTATCATTTCTAACAGACGCACAGGCCTGTGACTTAAGTTCTTTTTTCTTCTTAAGCTTCAAACACTCACCAATAACATGACCTTTTTTCTTACAATAATTGCATGTAGGAAGCGACCCCACCCCTGGGGATGCCTCAGAACGCTCGGACCTAGGACCGGACGTAGAACCACCTTGAGATGGTGACTGGGAACTAATGGACGACTGAGACTCTTGTACATTTTTCTTTGGAAAATCTGAAGTTTTTGCGCTATCGCTAGATTGAGTTTTTGACACAAAATTTTTCTTATGAGTGAGAGCATACGTATCAGACAAAACAGCGGCTTCTTCAAGAGTTTTAACATTTTTGTCTTCCAAATGAGTTCTTAAATCTTGATGTACACACTCTTTGAACTCTTCTATCAGAATGATCTGACGCAAATTGTCAAATGAATTGGGAATTTTCTTAGATCGAAACCACTGATCAAATAAATCTTCTTTTTCTCGAGCAAATTCAACATATGTTTGATTTTCAAACTTTTTGTACTTTCTAAACTTTTGTCTGTACGCCTCAGGTACTAACTGATATGCTCTCAAAATCGTGTCCTTGACCTTGTCATAGTCTGAACTCTCAGCAATACTGAGCGCCGAGTACACTTCAGCCGCTTTGCCAATAAGTACGCTTTGTAACAAAGTTGGCCAAAAATCACGTGGCCACTTCAGATTGGCCGCGATTTTTTCAAAATGTGGAAAATATTTGTCCACGGACTTTTCTTGAAATTTTGGTACTAATCGGATGTTTTTGGCGGCGTCGAATTCAGACTTGACAGGCGAAGGAACAGGATTTTCCTTAGTGCTTTTCCCTAACTTTAACTTTTCTAACTCAAATTGGAGTTCTTTCTCGTGCATACGTTCCTGTTTCTCTCTTTCTTCCTTTTCTCTTTCAAATTGTCTTATTTTTTCTTCTTTTTCAAATTGTCTTTCTTTTTCTTCTCTTTCAATTTGAAATTGTCTTTCTTTTTCTTCTTTTTCAAATTGTCTTTCTTTTTCTTCTCTTTCAATTTGAAATTGTCTTTCTTTTTCTTCTTTTTCAATTTGAAATTGTCTTTCTTTTTCTTCTTTTTCAAATTGTAATTGTAATTTCATTTTCTCTAATTCAAACTCATATTTTGACATTTTGGTTTCGCTTGAAACAGGTTCAACAGGAAAATCGTATGACGAAAAGATTTCCTTAGCTAAAAGCTCTTTAGCCACAATATTTCTAATTTCTTGTTTTCTCATAGAAGATTTTACATCTAACTTCAAGTGAAGACCTAAACCAATCAAATCATCTTTTTTCAATGATTCGAACTCACCTACAGTCGGCGATTTCAAAAATTCAGTGACCGAAAATACCATGATTGATTTCTGCTGGCAAAAGTTTGGAGAATTTTCCTTTTGTCAAAAAACGAACTTTTACGTAAAAATGCAAATATGCAGAGATTACTATCCCGGACGAGCCCCCAATTCTGTTATGGGTCAGAATACCCCAAAACGCCAGCAAAAATCAGACAAAGACAGAATATAAATTTACAAGTTTAATTATGTACAAAATATATATATTTAACTTACAATACAATGTCCGGATCAAAGTGTCCGTTACGGTCCACAAAGTCTATCGAACGTATGGTTTCCGGTAATCACAAACGTTGGTCAGAGACCACTAAAAGGCCGGTTCTGATTGGAGAAAAACCTGTAGGGTGAGGGGGCCTGTTATTTTAAATGTGACAGAAGATGTGATTGGCTATCAATTATATTTTCTTTTGGTATATTGTTTGAATATGATATATATAAGTAAAAAATAAGTGCAATTAAAATGTCGATACCCGGATTTTTTCCCTAGCTCCCGATCCGCTAAAGGGGACGGGCGCGGGAAAATTTGAAAATTCTCTGCGGGGTACCTTGTGACGCAAATAGCGCGAAAAAGAGCAGGTCATGCTGTATTTTTTAATTTAGTTTCGTATAAAGCTTGAATTAATGAACAAATCGGTATATAACATGCATGGCCAGCAATGTTAGTATAGACGTTATAAGGCATTTCGTTAACATTACGGCCTATGGAAAATGATTTGGTTGTCTCTGACCTAGAGGGAAACACGTGCTATACTGAAATAAATGCAAAATATCAACACCAGCCTTGTGTTAGCGTTTTGTTTTCTCGTTATTCGTACCATTTATGTACTTTTCTATATTTTCAAGCCGAAAAGTGTTCTATAAAACAGTTTTCATGGAAAATTTATGCATATGACTGAATTTATGGGCAAAATGGGATTTCGCGCCAAAAGCGCAATGTACGCAATGTCATTATTTTTTTAAATTCAACACGTTTTAACCACTCTGTATAGCCAAATATGCATAAAAACCATTGTTTTATGCATGAACATCTAGTTTAACATTAAAAACAAATTATTTCTTTAAGATTATTCGTCGGAGATACATGAAAGTATCCTTCATGGCATCACAGGCAAAATTTTCTATGATATTGCTACACATATAACCGTATAGATTTAGAGTCGGATGGTTTTGTTCTTTTATTTTCTGCATAAAATGACTTTTTATTTCTTCATTAAGGATTATAATCGCATTCAGATGCATTATATGTGACATTGTCATAATTAATGTGAGTTCACATACCTATATGAAAATACGTCCTTCGGAGGGGGGTAGGGGTCCTAAATTTCTTATAAATGCTATAAAAACCGTGCAATTATAACAAACTTGCATGAATTATATTCTTCATTTAATAAAGAATGTAAAATGAGTCGATACATGTACATAACATTAGACCCTTTCCTCTGAGAACGGAATAAAAGAGAAAAACTAGAAAAATCAAAATGCGAATTTTGGCGTCTTTTTTCAATGCTGACATACACGCATAAATCTCAAATATCTCCCATACCATGTACAGAAGAAAGCTGAAACTTCGGATGAATTTTATTGATATTAATGCCTTTATTATGCAAAAAAATTGTATTATTCAAAGAGGGGGTTATATACGTCTATAGGTCAGAGACCACTAAAAGGCCGGTTCTGATTGGAGAAAAACCTGTAGGGTGAGGGGGCCTGTTATTTTAAATGTGACAGAAGATGTGATTGGCTATCAATTATATTTTCTTTTGGTATATTGTTTGAATATGATATATATAAGTAAAAAATAAGTGCAATTAAAATGTCGATACCCGGATTTTTTCCCTAGCTCCCGATCCGCTAAAGGGGACGGGCGCGGGAAAATTTGAAAATTCTCTGCGGGGTACCTTGTGACGCAAATAGCGCGAAAAAGAGCAGGTCATGCTGTATTTTTTAATTTAGTTTCGTATAAAGCTTGAATTAATGAACAAATCGGTATATAACATGCATGGCCAGCAATGTTAGTATAGACGTTATAAGGCATTTCGTTAACATTACGGCCTATGGAAAATGATTTGGTTGTCTCTGACCTAGAGGGAAACACGTGCTATACTGAAATAAATGCAAAATATCAACACCAGCCTTGTGTTAGCGTTTTGTTTTCTCGTTATTCGTACCATTTATGTACTTTTCTATATTTTCAAGCCGAAAAGTGTTCTATAAAACAGTTTTCATGGAAAATTTATGCATATGACTGAATTTATGGGCAAAATGGGATTTCGCGCCAAAAGCGCAATGTACGCAATGTCATTATTTTTTTAAATTCAACACGTTTTAACCACTCTGTATAGCCAAATATGCATAAAAACCATTGTTTTATGCATGAACATCTAGTTTAACATTAAAAACAAATTATTTCTTTAAGATTATTCGTCGGAGATACATGAAAGTATCCTTCATGGCATCACAGGCAAAATTTTCTATGATATTGCTACACATATAACCGTATAGATTTAGAGTCGGATGGTTTTGTTCTTTTATTTTCTGCATAAAATGACTTTTTATTTCTTCATTAAGGATTATAATCGCATTCAGATGCATTATATGTGACATTGTCATAATTAATGTGAGTTCACATACCTATATGAAAATACGTCCTTCGGAGGGGGGTAGGGGTCCTAAATTTCTTATAAATGCTATAAAAACCGTGCAATTATAACAAACTTGCATGAATTATATTCTTCATTTAATAAAGAATGTAAAATGAGTCGATACATGTACATAACATTAGACCCTTTCCTCTGAGAACGGAATAAAAGAGAAAAACTAGAAAAATCAAAATGCGAATTTTGGCGTCTTTTTTCAATGCTGACATACACGCATAAATCTCAAATATCTCCCATACCATGTACAGAAGAAAGCTGAAACTTCGGATGAATTTTATTGATATTAATGCCTTTATTATGCAAAAAAATTGTATTATTCAAAGAGGGGGTTATATACGTCTATAGGTCAGAGACCACTAAAAGGCCGGTTCTGATTGGAGAAAAACCTGTAGGGTGAGGGGGCCTGTTATTTTAAATGTGACAGAAGATGTGATTGGCTATCAATTATATTTTCTTTTGGTATATTGTTTGAATATGATATATATAAGTAAAAAATAAGTGCAATTAAAATGTCGATACCCGGATTTTTTCCCTAGCTCCCGATCCGCTAAAGGGGACGGGCGCGGGAAAATTTGAAAATTCTCTGCGGGGTACCTTGTGACGCAAATAGCGCGAAAAAGAGCAGGTCATGCTGTATTTTTTAATTTAGTTTCGTATAAAGCTTGAATTAATGAACAAATCGGTATATAACATGCATGGCCAGCAATGTTAGTATAGACGTTATAAGGCATTTCGTTAACATTACGGCCTATGGAAAATGATTTGGTTGTCTCTGACCTAGAGGGAAACACGTGCTATACTGAAATAAATGCAAAATATCAACACCAGCCTTGTGTTAGCGTTTTGTTTTCTCGTTATTCGTACCATTTATGTACTTTTCTATATTTTCAAGCCGAAAAGTGTTCTATAAAACAGTTTTCATGGAAAATTTATGCATATGACTGAATTTATGGGCAAAATGGGATTTCGCGCCAAAAGCGCAATGTACGCAATGTCATTATTTTTTTAAATTCAACACGTTTTAACCACTCTGTATAGCCAAATATGCATAAAAACCATTGTTTTATGCATGAACATCTAGTTTAACATTAAAAACAAATTATTTCTTTAAGATTATTCGTCGGAGATACATGAAAGTATCCTTCATGGCATCACAGGCAAAATTTTCTATGATATTGCTACACATATAACCGTATAGATTTAGAGTCGGATGGTTTTGTTCTTTTATTTTCTGCATAAAATGACTTTTTATTTCTTCATTAAGGATTATAATCGCATTCAGATGCATTATATGTGACATTGTCATAATTAATGTGAGTTCACATACCTATATGAAAATACGTCCTTCGGAGGGGGGTAGGGGTCCTAAATTTCTTATAAATGCTATAAAAACCGTGCAATTATAACAAACTTGCATGAATTATATTCTTCATTTAATAAAGAATGTAAAATGAGTCGATACATGTACATAACATTAGACCCTTTCCTCTGAGAACGGAATAAAAGAGAAAAACTAGAAAAATCAAAATGCGAATTTTGGCGTCTTTTTTCAATGCTGACATACACGCATAAATCTCAAATATCTCCCATACCATGTACAGAAGAAAGCTGAAACTTCGGATGAATTTTATTGATATTAATGCCTTTATTATGCAAAAAAATTGTATTATTCAAAGAGGGGGTTATATACGTCTATAGGTCAGAGACCACTAAAAGGCCGGTTCTGATTGGAGAAAAACCTGTAGGGTGAGGGGGCCTGTTATTTTAAATGTGACAGAAGATGTGATTGGCTATCAATTATATTTTCTTTTGGTATATTGTTTGAATATGATATATATAAGTAAAAAATAAGTGCAATTAAAATGTCGATACCCGGATTTTTTCCCTAGCTCCCGATCCGCTAAAGGGGACGGGCGCGGGAAAATTTGAAAATTCTCTGCGGGGTACCTTGTGACGCAAATAGCGCGAAAAAGAGCAGGTCATGCTGTATTTTTTAATTTAGTTTCGTATAAAGCTTGAATTAATGAACAAATCGGTATATAACATGCATGGCCAGCAATGTTAGTATAGACGTTATAAGGCATTTCGTTAACATTACGGCCTATGGAAAATGATTTGGTTGTCTCTGACCTAGAGGGAAACACGTGCTATACTGAAATAAATGCAAAATATCAACACCAGCCTTGTGTTAGCGTTTTGTTTTCTCGTTATTCGTACCATTTATGTACTTTTCTATATTTTCAAGCCGAAAAGTGTTCTATAAAACAGTTTTCATGGAAAATTTATGCATATGACTGAATTTATGGGCAAAATGGGATTTCGCGCCAAAAGCGCAATGTACGCAATGTCATTATTTTTTTAAATTCAACACGTTTTAACCACTCTGTATAGCCAAATATGCATAAAAACCATTGTTTTATGCATGAACATCTAGTTTAACATTAAAAACAAATTATTTCTTTAAGATTATTCGTCGGAGATACATGAAAGTATCCTTCATGGCATCACAGGCAAAATTTTCTATGATATTGCTACACATATAACCGTATAGATTTAGAGTCGGATGGTTTTGTTCTTTTATTTTCTGCATAAAATGACTTTTTATTTCTTCATTAAGGATTATAATCGCATTCAGATGCATTATATGTGACATTGTCATAATTAATGTGAGTTCACATACCTATATGAAAATACGTCCTTCGGAGGGGGGTAGGGGTCCTAAATTTCTTATAAATGCTATAAAAACCGTGCAATTATAACAAACTTGCATGAATTATATTCTTCATTTAATAAAGAATGTAAAATGAGTCGATACATGTACATAACATTAGACCCTTTCCTCTGAGAACGGAATAAAAGAGAAAAACTAGAAAAATCAAAATGCGAATTTTGGCGTCTTTTTTCAATGCTGACATACACGCATAAATCTCAAATATCTCCCATACCATGTACAGAAGAAAGCTGAAACTTCGGATGAATTTTATTGATATTAATGCCTTTATTATGCAAAAAAATTGTATTATTCAAAGAGGGGGTTATATACGTCTATAGGTCAGAGACCACTAAAAGGCCGGTTCTGATTGGAGAAAAACCTGTAGGGTGAGGGGGCCTGTTATTTTAAATGTGACAGAAGATGTGATTGGCTATCAATTATATTTTCTTTTGGTATATTGTTTGAATATGATATATATAAGTAAAAAATAAGTGCAATTAAAATGTCGATACCCGGATTTTTTCCCTAGCTCCCGATCCGCTAAAGGGGACGGGCGCGGGAAAATTTGAAAATTCTCTGCGGGGTACCTTGTGACGCAAATAGCGCGAAAAAGAGCAGGTCATGCTGTATTTTTTAATTTAGTTTCGTATAAAGCTTGAATTAATGAACAAATCGGTATATAACATGCATGGCCAGCAATGTTAGTATAGACGTTATAAGGCATTTCGTTAACATTACGGCCTATGGAAAATGATTTGGTTGTCTCTGACCTAGAGGGAAACACGTGCTATACTGAAATAAATGCAAAATATCAACACCAGCCTTGTGTTAGCGTTTTGTTTTCTCGTTATTCGTACCATTTATGTACTTTTCTATATTTTCAAGCCGAAAAGTGTTCTATAAAACAGTTTTCATGGAAAATTTATGCATATGACTGAATTTATGGGCAAAATGGGATTTCGCGCCAAAAGCGCAATGTACGCAATGTCATTATTTTTTTAAATTCAACACGTTTTAACCACTCTGTATAGCCAAATATGCATAAAAACCATTGTTTTATGCATGAACATCTAGTTTAACATTAAAAACAAATTATTTCTTTAAGATTATTCGTCGGAGATACATGAAAGTATCCTTCATGGCATCACAGGCAAAATTTTCTATGATATTGCTACACATATAACCGTATAGATTTAGAGTCGGATGGTTTTGTTCTTTTATTTTCTGCATAAAATGACTTTTTATTTCTTCATTAAGGATTATAATCGCATTCAGATGCATTATATGTGACATTGTCATAATTAATGTGAGTTCACATACCTATATGAAAATACGTCCTTCGGAGGGGGGTAGGGGTCCTAAATTTCTTATAAATGCTATAAAAACCGTGCAATTATAACAAACTTGCATGAATTATATTCTTCATTTAATAAAGAATGTAAAATGAGTCGATACATGTACATAACATTAGACCCTTTCCTCTGAGAACGGAATAAAAGAGAAAAACTAGAAAAATCAAAATGCGAATTTTGGCGTCTTTTTTCAATGCTGACATACACGCATAAATCTCAAATATCTCCCATACCATGTACAGAAGAAAGCTGAAACTTCGGATGAATTTTATTGATATTAATGCCTTTATTATGCAAAAAAATTGTATTATTCAAAGAGGGGGTTATATACGTCTATAGGTCAGAGACCACTAAAAGGCCGGTTCTGATTGGAGAAAAACCTGTAGGGTGAGGGGGCCTGTTATTTTAAATGTGACAGAAGATGTGATTGGCTATCAATTATATTTTCTTTTGGTATATTGTTTGAATATGATATATATAAGTAAAAAATAAGTGCAATTAAAATGTCGATACCCGGATTTTTTCCCTAGCTCCCGATCCGCTAAAGGGGACGGGCGCGGGAAAATTTGAAAATTCTCTGCGGGGTACCTTGTGACGCAAATAGCGCGAAAAAGAGCAGGTCATGCTGTATTTTTTAATTTAGTTTCGTATAAAGCTTGAATTAATGAACAAATCGGTATATAACATGCATGGCCAGCAATGTTAGTATAGACGTTATAAGGCATTTCGTTAACATTACGGCCTATGGAAAATGATTTGGTTGTCTCTGACCTAGAGGGAAACACGTGCTATACTGAAATAAATGCAAAATATCAACACCAGCCTTGTGTTAGCGTTTTGTTTTCTCGTTATTCGTACCATTTATGTACTTTTCTATATTTTCAAGCCGAAAAGTGTTCTATAAAACAGTTTTCATGGAAAATTTATGCATATGACTGAATTTATGGGCAAAATGGGATTTCGCGCCAAAAGCGCAATGTACGCAATGTCATTATTTTTTTAAATTCAACACGTTTTAACCACTCTGTATAGCCAAATATGCATAAAAACCATTGTTTTATGCATGAACATCTAGTTTAACATTAAAAACAAATTATTTCTTTAAGATTATTCGTCGGAGATACATGAAAGTATCCTTCATGGCATCACAGGCAAAATTTTCTATGATATTGCTACACATATAACCGTATAGATTTAGAGTCGGATGGTTTTGTTCTTTTATTTTCTGCATAAAATGACTTTTTATTTCTTCATTAAGGATTATAATCGCATTCAGATGCATTATATGTGACATTGTCATAATTAATGTGAGTTCACATACCTATATGAAAATACGTCCTTCGGAGGGGGGTAGGGGTCCTAAATTTCTTATAAATGCTATAAAAACCGTGCAATTATAACAAACTTGCATGAATTATATTCTTCATTTAATAAAGAATGTAAAATGAGTCGATACATGTACATAACATTAGACCCTTTCCTCTGAGAACGGAATAAAAGAGAAAAACTAGAAAAATCAAAATGCGAATTTTGGCGTCTTTTTTCAATGCTGACATACACGCATAAATCTCAAATATCTCCCATACCATGTACAGAAGAAAGCTGAAACTTCGGATGAATTTTATTGATATTAATGCCTTTATTATGCAAAAAAATTGTATTATTCAAAGAGGGGGTTATATACGTCTATAGGTCAGAGACCACTAAAAGGCCGGTTCTGATTGGAGAAAAACCTGTAGGGTGAGGGGGCCTGTTATTTTAAATGTGACAGAAGATGTGATTGGCTATCAATTATATTTTCTTTTGGTATATTGTTTGAATATGATATATATAAGTAAAAAATAAGTGCAATTAAAATGTCGATACCCGGATTTTTTCCCTAGCTCCCGATCCGCTAAAGGGGACGGGCGCGGGAAAATTTGAAAATTCTCTGCGGGGTACCTTGTGACGCAAATAGCGCGAAAAAGAGCAGGTCATGCTGTATTTTTTAATTTAGTTTCGTATAAAGCTTGAATTAATGAACAAATCGGTATATAACATGCATGGCCAGCAATGTTAGTATAGACGTTATAAGGCATTTCGTTAACATTACGGCCTATGGAAAATGATTTGGTTGTCTCTGACCTAGAGGGAAACACGTGCTATACTGAAATAAATGCAAAATATCAACACCAGCCTTGTGTTAGCGTTTTGTTTTCTCGTTATTCGTACCATTTATGTACTTTTCTATATTTTCAAGCCGAAAAGTGTTCTATAAAACAGTTTTCATGGAAAATTTATGCATATGACTGAATTTATGGGCAAAATGGGATTTCGCGCCAAAAGCGCAATGTACGCAATGTCATTATTTTTTTAAATTCAACACGTTTTAACCACTCTGTATAGCCAAATATGCATAAAAACCATTGTTTTATGCATGAACATCTAGTTTAACATTAAAAACAAATTATTTCTTTAAGATTATTCGTCGGAGATACATGAAAGTATCCTTCATGGCATCACAGGCAAAATTTTCTATGATATTGCTACACATATAACCGTATAGATTTAGAGTCGGATGGTTTTGTTCTTTTATTTTCTGCATAAAATGACTTTTTATTTCTTCATTAAGGATTATAATCGCATTCAGATGCATTATATGTGACATTGTCATAATTAATGTGAGTTCACATACCTATATGAAAATACGTCCTTCGGAGGGGGGTAGGGGTCCTAAATTTCTTATAAATGCTATAAAAACCGTGCAATTATAACAAACTTGCATGAATTATATTCTTCATTTAATAAAGAATGTAAAATGAGTCGATACATGTACATAACATTAGACCCTTTCCTCTGAGAACGGAATAAAAGAGAAAAACTAGAAAAATCAAAATGCGAATTTTGGCGTCTTTTTTCAATGCTGACATACACGCATAAATCTCAAATATCTCCCATACCATGTACAGAAGAAAGCTGAAACTTCGGATGAATTTTATTGATATTAATGCCTTTATTATGCAAAAAAATTGTATTATTCAAAGAGGGGGTTATATACGTCTATAGGTCAGAGACCACTAAAAGGCCGGTTCTGATTGGAGAAAAACCTGTAGGGTGAGGGGGCCTGTTATTTTAAATGTGACAGAAGATGTGATTGGCTATCAATTATATTTTCTTTTGGTATATTGTTTGAATATGATATATATAAGTAAAAAATAAGTGCAATTAAAATGTCGATACCCGGATTTTTTCCCTAGCTCCCGATCCGCTAAAGGGGACGGGCGCGGGAAAATTTGAAAATTCTCTGCGGGGTACCTTGTGACGCAAATAGCGCGAAAAAGAGCAGGTCATGCTGTATTTTTTAATTTAGTTTCGTATAAAGCTTGAATTAATGAACAAATCGGTATATAACATGCATGGCCAGCAATGTTAGTATAGACGTTATAAGGCATTTCGTTAACATTACGGCCTATGGAAAATGATTTGGTTGTCTCTGACCTAGAGGGAAACACGTGCTATACTGAAATAAATGCAAAATATCAACACCAGCCTTGTGTTAGCGTTTTGTTTTCTCGTTATTCGTACCATTTATGTACTTTTCTATATTTTCAAGCCGAAAAGTGTTCTATAAAACAGTTTTCATGGAAAATTTATGCATATGACTGAATTTATGGGCAAAATGGGATTTCGCGCCAAAAGCGCAATGTACGCAATGTCATTATTTTTTTAAATTCAACACGTTTTAACCACTCTGTATAGCCAAATATGCATAAAAACCATTGTTTTATGCATGAACATCTAGTTTAACATTAAAAACAAATTATTTCTTTAAGATTATTCGTCGGAGATACATGAAAGTATCCTTCATGGCATCACAGGCAAAATTTTCTATGATATTGCTACACATATAACCGTATAGATTTAGAGTCGGATGGTTTTGTTCTTTTATTTTCTGCATAAAATGACTTTTTATTTCTTCATTAAGGATTATAATCGCATTCAGATGCATTATATGTGACATTGTCATAATTAATGTGAGTTCACATACCTATATGAAAATACGTCCTTCGGAGGGGGGTAGGGGTCCTAAATTTCTTATAAATGCTATAAAAACCGTGCAATTATAACAAACTTGCATGAATTATATTCTTCATTTAATAAAGAATGTAAAATGAGTCGATACATGTACATAACATTAGACCCTTTCCTCTGAGAACGGAATAAAAGAGAAAAACTAGAAAAATCAAAATGCGAATTTTGGCGTCTTTTTTCAATGCTGACATACACGCATAAATCTCAAATATCTCCCATACCATGTACAGAAGAAAGCTGAAACTTCGGATGAATTTTATTGATATTAATGCCTTTATTATGCAAAAAAATTGTATTATTCAAAGAGGGGGTTATATACGTCTATAGGTCAGAGACCACTAAAAGGCCGGTTCTGATTGGAGAAAAACCTGTAGGGTGAGGGGGCCTGTTATTTTAAATGTGACAGAAGATGTGATTGGCTATCAATTATATTTTCTTTTGGTATATTGTTTGAATATGATATATATAAGTAAAAAATAAGTGCAATTAAAATGTCGATACCCGGATTTTTTCCCTAGCTCCCGATCCGCTAAAGGGGACGGGCGCGGGAAAATTTGAAAATTCTCTGCGGGGTACCTTGTGACGCAAATAGCGCGAAAAAGAGCAGGTCATGCTGTATTTTTTAATTTAGTTTCGTATAAAGCTTGAATTAATGAACAAATCGGTATATAACATGCATGGCCAGCAATGTTAGTATAGACGTTATAAGGCATTTCGTTAACATTACGGCCTATGGAAAATGATTTGGTTGTCTCTGACCTAGAGGGAAACACGTGCTATACTGAAATAAATGCAAAATATCAACACCAGCCTTGTGTTAGCGTTTTGTTTTCTCGTTATTCGTACCATTTATGTACTTTTCTATATTTTCAAGCCGAAAAGTGTTCTATAAAACAGTTTTCATGGAAAATTTATGCATATGACTGAATTTATGGGCAAAATGGGATTTCGCGCCAAAAGCGCAATGTACGCAATGTCATTATTTTTTTAAATTCAACACGTTTTAACCACTCTGTATAGCCAAATATGCATAAAAACCATTGTTTTATGCATGAACATCTAGTTTAACATTAAAAACAAATTATTTCTTTAAGATTATTCGTCGGAGATACATGAAAGTATCCTTCATGGCATCACAGGCAAAATTTTCTATGATATTGCTACACATATAACCGTATAGATTTAGAGTCGGATGGTTTTGTTCTTTTATTTTCTGCATAAAATGACTTTTTATTTCTTCATTAAGGATTATAATCGCATTCAGATGCATTATATGTGACATTGTCATAATTAATGTGAGTTCACATACCTATATGAAAATACGTCCTTCGGAGGGGGGTAGGGGTCCTAAATTTCTTATAAATGCTATAAAAACCGTGCAATTATAACAAACTTGCATGAATTATATTCTTCATTTAATAAAGAATGTAAAATGAGTCGATACATGTACATAACATTAGACCCTTTCCTCTGAGAACGGAATAAAAGAGAAAAACTAGAAAAATCAAAATGCGAATTTTGGCGTCTTTTTTCAATGCTGACATACACGCATAAATCTCAAATATCTCCCATACCATGTACAGAAGAAAGCTGAAACTTCGGATGAATTTTATTGATATTAATGCCTTTATTATGCAAAAAAATTGTATTATTCAAAGAGGGGGTTATATACGTCTATAGGTCAGAGACCACTAAAAGGCCGGTTCTGATTGGAGAAAAACCTGTAGGGTGAGGGGGCCTGTTATTTTAAATGTGACAGAAGATGTGATTGGCTATCAATTATATTTTCTTTTGGTATATTGTTTGAATATGATATATATAAGTAAAAAATAAGTGCAATTAAAATGTCGATACCCGGATTTTTTCCCTAGCTCCCGATCCGCTAAAGGGGACGGGCGCGGGAAAATTTGAAAATTCTCTGCGGGGTACCTTGTGACGCAAATAGCGCGAAAAAGAGCAGGTCATGCTGTATTTTTTAATTTAGTTTCGTATAAAGCTTGAATTAATGAACAAATCGGTATATAACATGCATGGCCAGCAATGTTAGTATAGACGTTATAAGGCATTTCGTTAACATTACGGCCTATGGAAAATGATTTGGTTGTCTCTGACCTAGAGGGAAACACGTGCTATACTGAAATAAATGCAAAATATCAACACCAGCCTTGTGTTAGCGTTTTGTTTTCTCGTTATTCGTACCATTTATGTACTTTTCTATATTTTCAAGCCGAAAAGTGTTCTATAAAACAGTTTTCATGGAAAATTTATGCATATGACTGAATTTATGGGCAAAATGGGATTTCGCGCCAAAAGCGCAATGTACGCAATGTCATTATTTTTTTAAATTCAACACGTTTTAACCACTCTGTATAGCCAAATATGCATAAAAACCATTGTTTTATGCATGAACATCTAGTTTAACATTAAAAACAAATTATTTCTTTAAGATTATTCGTCGGAGATACATGAAAGTATCCTTCATGGCATCACAGGCAAAATTTTCTATGATATTGCTACACATATAACCGTATAGATTTAGAGTCGGATGGTTTTGTTCTTTTATTTTCTGCATAAAATGACTTTTTATTTCTTCATTAAGGATTATAATCGCATTCAGATGCATTATATGTGACATTGTCATAATTAATGTGAGTTCACATACCTATATGAAAATACGTCCTTCGGAGGGGGGTAGGGGTCCTAAATTTCTTATAAATGCTATAAAAACCGTGCAATTATAACAAACTTGCATGAATTATATTCTTCATTTAATAAAGAATGTAAAATGAGTCGATACATGTACATAACATTAGACCCTTTCCTCTGAGAACGGAATAAAAGAGAAAAACTAGAAAAATCAAAATGCGAATTTTGGCGTCTTTTTTCAATGCTGACATACACGCATAAATCTCAAATATCTCCCATACCATGTACAGAAGAAAGCTGAAACTTCGGATGAATTTTATTGATATTAATGCCTTTATTATGCAAAAAAATTGTATTATTCAAAGAGGGGGTTATATACGTCTATAGGTCAGAGACCACTAAAAGGCCGGTTCTGATTGGAGAAAAACCTGTAGGGTGAGGGGGCCTGTTATTTTAAATGTGACAGAAGATGTGATTGGCTATCAATTATATTTTCTTTTGGTATATTGTTTGAATATGATATATATAAGTAAAAAATAAGTGCAATTAAAATGTCGATACCCGGATTTTTTCCCTAGCTCCCGATCCGCTAAAGGGGACGGGCGCGGGAAAATTTGAAAATTCTCTGCGGGGTACCTTGTGACGCAAATAGCGCGAAAAAGAGCAGGTCATGCTGTATTTTTTAATTTAGTTTCGTATAAAGCTTGAATTAATGAACAAATCGGTATATAACATGCATGGCCAGCAATGTTAGTATAGACGTTATAAGGCATTTCGTTAACATTACGGCCTATGGAAAATGATTTGGTTGTCTCTGACCTAGAGGGAAACACGTGCTATACTGAAATAAATGCAAAATATCAACACCAGCCTTGTGTTAGCGTTTTGTTTTCTCGTTATTCGTACCATTTATGTACTTTTCTATATTTTCAAGCCGAAAAGTGTTCTATAAAACAGTTTTCATGGAAAATTTATGCATATGACTGAATTTATGGGCAAAATGGGATTTCGCGCCAAAAGCGCAATGTACGCAATGTCATTATTTTTTTAAATTCAACACGTTTTAACCACTCTGTATAGCCAAATATGCATAAAAACCATTGTTTTATGCATGAACATCTAGTTTAACATTAAAAACAAATTATTTCTTTAAGATTATTCGTCGGAGATACATGAAAGTATCCTTCATGGCATCACAGGCAAAATTTTCTATGATATTGCTACACATATAACCGTATAGATTTAGAGTCGGATGGTTTTGTTCTTTTATTTTCTGCATAAAATGACTTTTTATTTCTTCATTAAGGATTATAATCGCATTCAGATGCATTATATGTGACATTGTCATAATTAATGTGAGTTCACATACCTATATGAAAATACGTCCTTCGGAGGGGGGTAGGGGTCCTAAATTTCTTATAAATGCTATAAAAACCGTGCAATTATAACAAACTTGCATGAATTATATTCTTCATTTAATAAAGAATGTAAAATGAGTCGATACATGTACATAACATTAGACCCTTTCCTCTGAGAACGGAATAAAAGAGAAAAACTAGAAAAATCAAAATGCGAATTTTGGCGTCTTTTTTCAATGCTGACATACACGCATAAATCTCAAATATCTCCCATACCATGTACAGAAGAAAGCTGAAACTTCGGATGAATTTTATTGATATTAATGCCTTTATTATGCAAAAAAATTGTATTATTCAAAGAGGGGGTTATATACGTCTATAGGTCAGAGACCACTAAAAGGCCGGTTCTGATTGGAGAAAAACCTGTAGGGTGAGGGGGCCTGTTATTTTAAATGTGACAGAAGATGTGATTGGCTATCAATTATATTTTCTTTTGGTATATTGTTTGAATATGATATATATAAGTAAAAAATAAGTGCAATTAAAATGTCGATACCCGGATTTTTTCCCTAGCTCCCGATCCGCTAAAGGGGACGGGCGCGGGAAAATTTGAAAATTCTCTGCGGGGTACCTTGTGACGCAAATAGCGCGAAAAAGAGCAGGTCATGCTGTATTTTTTAATTTAGTTTCGTATAAAGCTTGAATTAATGAACAAATCGGTATATAACATGCATGGCCAGCAATGTTAGTATAGACGTTATAAGGCATTTCGTTAACATTACGGCCTATGGAAAATGATTTGGTTGTCTCTGACCTAGAGGGAAACACGTGCTATACTGAAATAAATGCAAAATATCAACACCAGCCTTGTGTTAGCGTTTTGTTTTCTCGTTATTCGTACCATTTATGTACTTTTCTATATTTTCAAGCCGAAAAGTGTTCTATAAAACAGTTTTCATGGAAAATTTATGCATATGACTGAATTTATGGGCAAAATGGGATTTCGCGCCAAAAGCGCAATGTACGCAATGTCATTATTTTTTTAAATTCAACACGTTTTAACCACTCTGTATAGCCAAATATGCATAAAAACCATTGTTTTATGCATGAACATCTAGTTTAACATTAAAAACAAATTATTTCTTTAAGATTATTCGTCGGAGATACATGAAAGTATCCTTCATGGCATCACAGGCAAAATTTTCTATGATATTGCTACACATATAACCGTATAGATTTAGAGTCGGATGGTTTTGTTCTTTTATTTTCTGCATAAAATGACTTTTTATTTCTTCATTAAGGATTATAATCGCATTCAGATGCATTATATGTGACATTGTCATAATTAATGTGAGTTCACATACCTATATGAAAATACGTCCTTCGGAGGGGGGTAGGGGTCCTAAATTTCTTATAAATGCTATAAAAACCGTGCAATTATAACAAACTTGCATGAATTATATTCTTCATTTAATAAAGAATGTAAAATGAGTCGATACATGTACATAACATTAGACCCTTTCCTCTGAGAACGGAATAAAAGAGAAAAACTAGAAAAATCAAAATGCGAATTTTGGCGTCTTTTTTCAATGCTGACATACACGCATAAATCTCAAATATCTCCCATACCATGTACAGAAGAAAGCTGAAACTTCGGATGAATTTTATTGATATTAATGCCTTTATTATGCAAAAAAATTGTATTATTCAAAGAGGGGGTTATATACGTCTATAGGTCAGAGACCACTAAAAGGCCGGTTCTGATTGGAGAAAAACCTGTAGGGTGAGGGGGCCTGTTATTTTAAATGTGACAGAAGATGTGATTGGCTATCAATTATATTTTCTTTTGGTATATTGTTTGAATATGATATATATAAGTAAAAAATAAGTGCAATTAAAATGTCGATACCCGGATTTTTTCCCTAGCTCCCGATCCGCTAAAGGGGACGGGCGCGGGAAAATTTGAAAATTCTCTGCGGGGTACCTTGTGACGCAAATAGCGCGAAAAAGAGCAGGTCATGCTGTATTTTTTAATTTAGTTTCGTATAAAGCTTGAATTAATGAACAAATCGGTATATAACATGCATGGCCAGCAATGTTAGTATAGACGTTATAAGGCATTTCGTTAACATTACGGCCTATGGAAAATGATTTGGTTGTCTCTGACCTAGAGGGAAACACGTGCTATACTGAAATAAATGCAAAATATCAACACCAGCCTTGTGTTAGCGTTTTGTTTTCTCGTTATTCGTACCATTTATGTACTTTTCTATATTTTCAAGCCGAAAAGTGTTCTATAAAACAGTTTTCATGGAAAATTTATGCATATGACTGAATTTATGGGCAAAATGGGATTTCGCGCCAAAAGCGCAATGTACGCAATGTCATTATTTTTTTAAATTCAACACGTTTTAACCACTCTGTATAGCCAAATATGCATAAAAACCATTGTTTTATGCATGAACATCTAGTTTAACATTAAAAACAAATTATTTCTTTAAGATTATTCGTCGGAGATACATGAAAGTATCCTTCATGGCATCACAGGCAAAATTTTCTATGATATTGCTACACATATAACCGTATAGATTTAGAGTCGGATGGTTTTGTTCTTTTATTTTCTGCATAAAATGACTTTTTATTTCTTCATTAAGGATTATAATCGCATTCAGATGCATTATATGTGACATTGTCATAATTAATGTGAGTTCACATACCTATATGAAAATACGTCCTTCGGAGGGGGGTAGGGGTCCTAAATTTCTTATAAATGCTATAAAAACCGTGCAATTATAACAAACTTGCATGAATTATATTCTTCATTTAATAAAGAATGTAAAATGAGTCGATACATGTACATAACATTAGACCCTTTCCTCTGAGAACGGAATAAAAGAGAAAAACTAGAAAAATCAAAATGCGAATTTTGGCGTCTTTTTTCAATGCTGACATACACGCATAAATCTCAAATATCTCCCATACCATGTACAGAAGAAAGCTGAAACTTCGGATGAATTTTATTGATATTAATGCCTTTATTATGCAAAAAAATTGTATTATTCAAAGAGGGGGTTATATACGTCTATAGGTCAGAGACCACTAAAAGGCCGGTTCTGATTGGAGAAAAACCTGTAGGGTGAGGGGGCCTGTTATTTTAAATGTGACAGAAGATGTGATTGGCTATCAATTATATTTTCTTTTGGTATATTGTTTGAATATGATATATATAAGTAAAAAATAAGTGCAATTAAAATGTCGATACCCGGATTTTTTCCCTAGCTCCCGATCCGCTAAAGGGGACGGGCGCGGGAAAATTTGAAAATTCTCTGCGGGGTACCTTGTGACGCAAATAGCGCGAAAAAGAGCAGGTCATGCTGTATTTTTTAATTTAGTTTCGTATAAAGCTTGAATTAATGAACAAATCGGTATATAACATGCATGGCCAGCAATGTTAGTATAGACGTTATAAGGCATTTCGTTAACATTACGGCCTATGGAAAATGATTTGGTTGTCTCTGACCTAGAGGGAAACACGTGCTATACTGAAATAAATGCAAAATATCAACACCAGCCTTGTGTTAGCGTTTTGTTTTCTCGTTATTCGTACCATTTATGTACTTTTCTATATTTTCAAGCCGAAAAGTGTTCTATAAAACAGTTTTCATGGAAAATTTATGCATATGACTGAATTTATGGGCAAAATGGGATTTCGCGCCAAAAGCGCAATGTACGCAATGTCATTATTTTTTTAAATTCAACACGTTTTAACCACTCTGTATAGCCAAATATGCATAAAAACCATTGTTTTATGCATGAACATCTAGTTTAACATTAAAAACAAATTATTTCTTTAAGATTATTCGTCGGAGATACATGAAAGTATCCTTCATGGCATCACAGGCAAAATTTTCTATGATATTGCTACACATATAACCGTATAGATTTAGAGTCGGATGGTTTTGTTCTTTTATTTTCTGCATAAAATGACTTTTTATTTCTTCATTAAGGATTATAATCGCATTCAGATGCATTATATGTGACATTGTCATAATTAATGTGAGTTCACATACCTATATGAAAATACGTCCTTCGGAGGGGGGTAGGGGTCCTAAATTTCTTATAAATGCTATAAAAACCGTGCAATTATAACAAACTTGCATGAATTATATTCTTCATTTAATAAAGAATGTAAAATGAGTCGATACATGTACATAACATTAGACCCTTTCCTCTGAGAACGGAATAAAAGAGAAAAACTAGAAAAATCAAAATGCGAATTTTGGCGTCTTTTTTCAATGCTGACATACACGCATAAATCTCAAATATCTCCCATACCATGTACAGAAGAAAGCTGAAACTTCGGATGAATTTTATTGATATTAATGCCTTTATTATGCAAAAAAATTGTATTATTCAAAGAGGGGGTTATATACGTCTATAGGTCAGAGACCACTAAAAGGCCGGTTCTGATTGGAGAAAAACCTGTAGGGTGAGGGGGCCTGTTATTTTAAATGTGACAGAAGATGTGATTGGCTATCAATTATATTTTCTTTTGGTATATTGTTTGAATATGATATATATAAGTAAAAAATAAGTGCAATTAAAATGTCGATACCCGGATTTTTTCCCTAGCTCCCGATCCGCTAAAGGGGACGGGCGCGGGAAAATTTGAAAATTCTCTGCGGGGTACCTTGTGACGCAAATAGCGCGAAAAAGAGCAGGTCATGCTGTATTTTTTAATTTAGTTTCGTATAAAGCTTGAATTAATGAACAAATCGGTATATAACATGCATGGCCAGCAATGTTAGTATAGACGTTATAAGGCATTTCGTTAACATTACGGCCTATGGAAAATGATTTGGTTGTCTCTGACCTAGAGGGAAACACGTGCTATACTGAAATAAATGCAAAATATCAACACCAGCCTTGTGTTAGCGTTTTGTTTTCTCGTTATTCGTACCATTTATGTACTTTTCTATATTTTCAAGCCGAAAAGTGTTCTATAAAACAGTTTTCATGGAAAATTTATGCATATGACTGAATTTATGGGCAAAATGGGATTTCGCGCCAAAAGCGCAATGTACGCAATGTCATTATTTTTTTAAATTCAACACGTTTTAACCACTCTGTATAGCCAAATATGCATAAAAACCATTGTTTTATGCATGAACATCTAGTTTAACATTAAAAACAAATTATTTCTTTAAGATTATTCGTCGGAGATACATGAAAGTATCCTTCATGGCATCACAGGCAAAATTTTCTATGATATTGCTACACATATAACCGTATAGATTTAGAGTCGGATGGTTTTGTTCTTTTATTTTCTGCATAAAATGACTTTTTATTTCTTCATTAAGGATTATAATCGCATTCAGATGCATTATATGTGACATTGTCATAATTAATGTGAGTTCACATACCTATATGAAAATACGTCCTTCGGAGGGGGGTAGGGGTCCTAAATTTCTTATAAATGCTATAAAAACCGTGCAATTATAACAAACTTGCATGAATTATATTCTTCATTTAATAAAGAATGTAAAATGAGTCGATACATGTACATAACATTAGACCCTTTCCTCTGAGAACGGAATAAAAGAGAAAAACTAGAAAAATCAAAATGCGAATTTTGGCGTCTTTTTTCAATGCTGACATACACGCATAAATCTCAAATATCTCCCATACCATGTACAGAAGAAAGCTGAAACTTCGGATGAATTTTATTGATATTAATGCCTTTATTATGCAAAAAAATTGTATTATTCAAAGAGGGGGTTATATACGTCTATAGGTCAGAGACCACTAAAAGGCCGGTTCTGATTGGAGAAAAACCTGTAGGGTGAGGGGGCCTGTTATTTTAAATGTGACAGAAGATGTGATTGGCTATCAATTATATTTTCTTTTGGTATATTGTTTGAATATGATATATATAAGTAAAAAATAAGTGCAATTAAAATGTCGATACCCGGATTTTTTCCCTAGCTCCCGATCCGCTAAAGGGGACGGGCGCGGGAAAATTTGAAAATTCTCTGCGGGGTACCTTGTGACGCAAATAGCGCGAAAAAGAGCAGGTCATGCTGTATTTTTTATTTAGTTTCGTATAAAGCTTGAATTAATGAACAAATCGGTATATAAACATGCATGGCCAGCAATGTTAGTATAGACGTTATAAGGCATTTCGTTAACATTACGGCCTATGGAAAATGATTTGGTTGTCTCTGACCTAGAGGGAAACACGTGCTATACTGAAATAAATGCAAAATATCAACACCAGCCTTGTGTTAGCGTTTTGTTTTCTCGTTATTCGTACCATTTATGTACTTTTCTATATTTTCAAGCCGAAAAGTGTTCTATAAAACAGTTTTACATGGAAAATTTATGCATATGACTGAATTTATGGGCAAAATGGGATTTCGCGCCAAAAGCGCAATGTACGCAATGTCATTATTTTTTTAAATTCAACACGTTTTAACCACTCTGTATAGCCAAATATGCATAAAAACCATTGTTTTATGCATGAACATCTAGTTTAACATTAAAAACAAATTATTTCTTTAAGATTATTCGTCGGAGATACATGAAAGTATCCTTCATGGCATCACAGGCAAAATTTTCTATGATATTGCTACACATATAACCGTATAGATTTAGAGTCGGATGGTTTTGTTCTTTATTTTCTGCATAAAATGACTTTTTATTTCTTCATTAAGGATTATAATCGCATTCAGATGCATTATATGTGACATTGTCATAATTAATGTGAGTTCACATACCTATATGAAAATACGTCCTTCGGAGGGGGGTAGGGTCCTAAATTTCTTATAAATGCTATAAAAACCGTGCAATTATAACAAACTTGCATGAATTATATTCTTCATTTAATAAAGAATGTAAAATGAGTCGATACATGTACATAACATTAGACCCTTTCCTCTGAGAACGGAATAAAAGAGAAAAACTAGAAAAAATCAAATGCGAATTTTGGCGTCTTTTTTCAATGCTGACATACACGCATAAATCTCAAATATCTCCCATACCATGTACAGAAGAAAGCTGAAACTTCGGATGAATTTTATTGATATTAATGCCTTTATTATGCAAAAAAATTGTATTATTCAAAGAGGGGGTTATATACGTCTATAGGTCAGAGACCACTAAAAGGCCGGTTCTGATTGGAGAAAAACCTGTAGGGTGAGGGGGCCTGTTATTTTAAATGTGACAGAAGATGTGATTGGCTATCAATTATATTTTCTTTTGGTATATTGTTTGAATATGATATATATAAGTAAAAAATTAAGTGCAATTAAAATGTCGATACCCGGATTTTTCCCTAGCTCCCGATCCGCTAAAGGGGACGGGCGCGGGAAAATTTGAAAATTCTCTGCGGGGTACCTTGTGACGCAAATAGCGCGAAAAAGAGCAGGTCATGCTGTATTTTTTTAATTTAGTTTCGTATAAAGCTTGAATTAATGAACAAATCGGTATATAACATGCATGGCCAGCAATGTTAGTATAGACGTTATAAGGCATTTCGTTAACATTACGGCCTATGGAAAATGATTTGGTTGTCTCTGACCTAGAGGGAAACACGTGCTATACTGAAATAAATGCAAAATATCAACACCAGCCTTGTGTTAGCGTTTTGTTTTCTCGTTATTCGTACCATTTATGTACTTTTCTATATTTTCAAGCCGAAAAGTGTTCTATAAAACAGTTTTCATGGAAAATTTATGCATATGACTGAATTTATGGGCAAAATGGGATTTCGCGCCAAAAGCGCAATGTACGCAATGTCATTATTTTTTTAAATTCAACACGTTTTAACCACTCTGTATAGCCAAATATGCATAAAAACCATTGTTTTATGCATGAACATCTAGTTTAACATTAAAAACAAATTATTTCTTTAAGATTATTCGTCGGAGATACATGAAAGTATCCTTCATGGCATCACAGGCAAAATTTTCTATGATATTGCTACACATATAACCGTATAGATTTAGAGTCGGATGGTTTTGTTCTTTTATTTTCTGCATAAAATGACTTTTTATTTCTTCATTAAGGATTATAATCGCATTCAGATGCATTATATGTGACATTGTCATAATTAATGTGAGTTCACATACCTATATGAAAATACGTCCTTCGGAGGGGGGTAGGGTCCTAAATTTCTTATAAAGCTATAAAAACCGTGCAATTATAACAAACTTGCATGAATTATATTCTTCATTTAATAAAGAATGTAAAATGAGTCGATACATGTACATAACATTAGACCCTTTCCTCTGAGAACGGAATAAAAGAGAAAAACTAGAAAAATCAAAATGCGAATTTGGCGTCTTTTTTCAATGCTGACATACACGCATAAATCTCAAATATCTCCCATACCATGTACAGAAGAAAGCTGAAACTTCGGATGAATTTTATTGATATTAATGCCTTTATTATGCAAAAAAATTGTATTATTCAAAGAGGGGGTTATATACGTCTATAGGTCAGAGACCACTAAAAGGCCGGTTCTGATTGGAGAAAAACCTGTAGGGTGAGGGGGCCTGTTATTTTAAATGTGACAGAAGATGTGATTGGCTATCAATTATATTTTCTTTTGGTATATTGTTTGAATATGATATATATAAGTAAAAAATAAGTGCAATTAAAATGTCGATACCCCGGATTTTTTCCCTAGCTCCCGAT